>CM062616.1:19499068-20099068 GCA_025617555.3 Puccinia polysora
CATCCCTTTAAAACCAGGATACATACTAGTCTATTGGTTTTACTTTTGGATAAGCTGATTGGACCTCTAAGAATAGCGGTATAATCAATTTCTTCTCCGCCCACAAATCTCTTGTCCATGTGTCAAGATGCCACAATGAGTCCTCTGTTCCCACTCCTTTTGGTACTTCATAGTGTTGGGCGGGGAGGAGATTGGAAGTCATGGCCCATTCTGCCATGAATTTGGCTAAGATCAGTTATAGGGTTTTACCCATTGTGTTAAGGAGGGATATTGTAAAATATGCCCCTGGGCTGGTACAGTTAGGCTTATTTGCCTTTTTGATTATGGACGTGTTTGCTTCCTTCCAGCACTGGGGATATTTGCCCTGGCTGAGGATCCAATTATATAATTGGCTTAGGTGAGGGCTTACCACTGGACACGTGAGTTGGAGTATTTCATTTCTGACTTGGTTGGGGCCTGGGGCCTTATCAACTGCCAGTTTATTTATTGCTCTGATTACTTCATCTTTGGTTACTTCATCAAAGATGGCTTGCTGGCAGTTCCCAATTTTCTTAATGTCAGACAAGTCAATTTGGTTTTGGATCATCAATGTTCCATCAAAAATCATACACGCCTGTTTGGCTTTCCCTAAGGAAAAAGATCCGTCAGACCGCCATAGTGGTAGTAACTGTCCTAATGCAGTCAGCTGTATAAAAAGCAGAGATGTGAAGATGTTGTCATTGTCTGCAGCTTTGAGGTATTTCCTCCAGTGGTTCTGCTTGGCTTCTCTTGACACTAGTTGGAAGTAGTCATTCCATTCCTTGTAGCGTTGGCATGCTTCTTCCAACCTTGATAATAGCATCCATTTTTGGGCTTGGTTTCTTGTCTTAAGGATGGGTGTCAGCTTATGCGCTTCCCACCAAGACTTTGTTCAAAATTCATTGCAATTGACCATTTTTCCAAGTCCAAGTTGGGTGGAATGTAATGCCTTTGAAATATGGATGGCTTTGCTTTACACCCCCTGGACTAAAGGGATTTCCGTCATATGAGTTTTGAGTATCTCACAAGTTTTGCTCTGGTCTAGGTGCTTCCAACTTGGCTTTTCCAATCTTTTTGAAGGTGTGAATCCGGCCATATTTATGGACCCCTTCAGGGCTTGATGGTCCAAGCCAAAATTTTCCTCTGACACTTCAATGTTTGACAAAAGTTGTGTTGCCTTGTGGTTTGTCCATATCAGGTCAATAGTGGTTCCTTTGCCTTTGGCTGTGTAGAAGTTTGGGGTGTGTTGCGGAGACGCTAATTGGAAACCATGCTTCCCCCATAAGTTCATTAGGGTGTTAGACTCTTTATGGGTGAAGTGGTACCCAATTGGGTTCCAAATTTTGTGATGAAGGTTTGAATTCATGAATATGCTCATGGGGTTCTGTCTGTTCAGGAAAGTTGGCAACCACTGCTCAAGGTCCTTCAGACCAGCATTGGTGACAGGTGGATTGTATATATTAAATAGTGTGAAGGTCTTATTATAAGTTCCTTGAATTGAGCTGCCTATCAGGTGTTTTGTGCCACCTGGGAGGTGCAAGCTTGCTGTGGATGGGATTGATTTTTGGATATATATGCAGCATTTATGGCAATCTCTACAGTTTGCAGGGTTGTGTTTGTAGCTGGTTAACACTTGCCAGTTGGGGTGGGTTGGAGGCATTAAGGTATATGGATTGATCCATGGTTCCTGTAATAAAAGGATGGGTGCAGATGGGGTGTGATGAAGAAGCGTCAGTTTTATCTCTTTTGAAATATGGCAGTTTAATTGTAAGAAAGAGATCTTATTGGGGTTTGGGATGTCTTCCATTGTTTGAGTTGCTTGGTTGTTATTGGGTCCTGTCCTGTCATTAATCAGTGGAAGGTAGACAGGTAAATCAGGAATTTGGGTAGTAATGGGTGTATTTAACATGAAAGTGGTCTTTATTTCAAATTCTTAGCCTGTAACCATGCCCTCTTGTAAGGGCATAATACACTTAAAACAGAGTGGAAAGAGTCTTCAATTCCTTTGGTGTTGTTTTTCAAGCCTTCTTTACATTTGACGCATTCAGTGATCTCACTGGTTTTGTCCATGCAGTTGGGGCATTCTTTTTTCATGTGATCTTTGTTGCATCTACCGCATTGGGGTTTTTTGCTGCACAATTTGCCAAAGTTTCCCATCTTTAGGCACTTGTAGCACTGAGCTGGGTATGGTTTGAAAGTTTTGACGCAATGATAATCATAATCCAAGAAGATACCTGTGTAGGCAGTTCTTTCAGCTAAATCCTTATTTGAAAATGATAAAACAAAAGATCCCTCTTTTTTGGCTGTCTTCATGTTATCCAACAGCCACCGCATTCTAATTAATTCTCCTTTCTCAAATCCATTGGCTGTGGTTAAATTTTTCTTTCTGTACTCAGATGTCAGATCAAAATCTTTGGGGATCCCATGGTCAAGGACCAACCAGATGCTGGGTGTTGCCTCTAAATCTGGGTGTACCTCTTTTGACCACAAATGTTTATGATCCATCAGCCATTTTTGGTGGAACTTGTTTTTGGTTTAAAATACCACGCCTCCTGAATTCATTACATGGGCTCCCATAACTGTTACCAATTTGTCCTGGACTTGTGCATCCATCTTAGAGAAGGTTTCATTTGAATGTTGGACAAATAAAGCTTTGGGGATGTTATTGATTTGATTGTTTAGTGGTTTAGAATGAGTTAATGCTCTCCCTGGGAGGTAAAATCACATTCCATCCTTCATACGTGGCTGTGTCATGGGCTTGAAAGAAGAGGCGGTTAGGTTCAATTTGGTTCTTTCCACATAGGTGGGCTGGTTTGTTTCTCTAGCTGGTTAAGTGTGACCTGTTGGGGCTGTAGTTGAATTTGGTTTGCCATTGCCTGCTTTTGTTCATCACATCTTTTTTCAGCTTCCAATCTGTCCTTCTCCAAAAAAATCAAAATTTGTATCAGTTCTATTGTTGTCTGGTTGATGATTAGCTTGCCATTGGCTGTGAAGCTTCCTCTGTTGGAAATCAAACATGTGAGTAACATGATCAGGCCACTTGGTTAGCCAATGTTTGGGGAATTGAACGGGCCGTCTGTGTTGGCCATCATACCATTGTTCAATGTTCCCTCCATTTTAGGAGGGTCAGGGGGCGCAGGGAGGCCATGGCCTAGGAGAGAGTGGGGGAGGTAGGGGATTGTCTTCCTGATGTGTTTTGACAAAAAAGAACAAGAATTGTGGATTGGGGATTTTTAGGGTTTCCAAGTGAGGATGTGGTATGGAAGAGGATCCTCATGATTGATCATACTGCATGTTAGTGGATAAGGATGGAACTGATAAAATAAGGAAATATAAAAAAAAACAAATTTAAAAGTACAAGACCAAAGAAGAAGGGGACAGAGGTAATAAACAATACCAAAAATGTGGAAAAGGAGGTTGAAGTAGTGCAAGATTAGTATGAATGTTGTTGGCCCTGTTGGATTATTATCCCAGGGAATAAGAGAGACGTGGGATTGGTAGGAAGGCCATCCTTTTAATTTAAGAAGCTATGGGGGGGAGTGCTTTATGATGTTGGAGGAGATATTCTACATCAAGTATGGTGGCCCGTAGCCTGGGGGTTTTGAGGTCATTGCAGAGAGAAGATCTTTGGAGGCTGTACTTTTTGCAGCTGGTGATGTAGTGGCCTAAATTTTCTACTGTGTTGCAGATATAGCAAACCAGTTACTATAATTGTTTTAATAGAAAAAGGTAGTTGTTGGGTTTGACATGAGCTGATTAAAGTTGATTTATGGCTGTTGATATTGGGAAGTTGGCAACAAGGCCAAGTTTTGATTTTTTCTTTTTGCTCAGGAGTTGCTTGATCAGGTTGGAAGCTTTAATGAAGCTTATATGTGGAGCCCCCTGCGCTTACCATGACCACCCAATGTGCCTTCTGCGGCCGTATTTTTGGTCCCTAAGAGCATCTGCAATTGTGCTTGTTAGCCCCCCTCAATAGGTAAATATATCAAGTGGGGTCTCAAGCCCTTGCAAAAATAGACCCTTTCTTGCAAGCAAGCTCCATAACCCCAACCCCAAATCAGCAAAGCTATAAATAGTTATTGAGCTTGCTAAGCGGGACCTTCAGTGGGATTTATGCAACCATTGGTAGCATTTACATGGGATAGAAAGTATGTACATTTTGATATACCTGTTTTTTCTTCCTTCCCCTTTGTACATCCACGCCCCATTTTCCTACCCTCCATCCCATCTACTTTCAGCTTGCTACTATTGCAGAGAAAGCTGCAAAAGTAACAAGATAACATAAATAAAATAAATAAATAAAAATAATGTTAAAGGAGAAATAATATTGGGAATATTATTTCAAATTCTAAATTTACACAAAAATTAAGGTAGGGTCACTGACTGAAACCTACCTCCAATTCCTACTGCTTATACTTTTAAATAAATTATGAAGATTTGCAAAGAAACACAGCATTGGGATTTTGGCCATTTTAATATTTCACATGAAATCCACGTATAGGTTTCACACTGAACTTTGTGTCAGAATCCAAGAATTCTGTGATTTGGAGGAGTTACGGGAGGAAATGTGATTTGTCACAATTCCTGCACGCAGCCATGGCAACCAACACATCCGCGCGCAGCTGAGCAGTAGCACTGCCACCCTATCCGCGTAACCTGACAAGCCGTGTACGCAGCCCTGCGCATCTGACAAGTACGCAGCCGCGGGACTACAAGCTGACAGAGTGACAGGGGGCTCCAAAAGCCATGGTATAAAGGTGGTACAACTTAGATGGGGAAATACTACATATGTAATAAATTTACCTGTGGATAGTAGATAGTCTAAAAATACATAAAATTATTTAAAAATAATTAAATAAACTTTCTAAATACTTTTTATAAAATATAATGAAAAATACCAAATATGTCAAAAATAAGATAACTACTATTTGTAAAACATCTTAAAATACTTTGAATATTTAATTGTGAGAACTTCAAAACACCAGTGTGTCTGTGACATACCAAGCAAAATTATTATGTAGATGTATTACATGTGTTCTCATAGCTTATATTTTTAATTAATTATTTAAATTAAATCATAACAATTTTGAAAATAAGGAGCAAAATAAATATCATGACTTTACTACCATCAGCAAACACATAATGAAAAACCACCTGAGATCAGATTACCCGTAGGAATGCGCACTAACAAAACTTGTTAACATCCTGGGAATATTTACTAAGGATAATTAAATAAATAATAATCATGTGGATAGATTAGTGTTATTCACACGACTAAAACATTAATCATAGATGTTACCTGTGCTACAGCACCAAGAAAACGTGACAGGCTACCACTGGTTACCCTTCTAGCCTTAGCACCCATCCCTTTGAGCACCTGTATCCCTCAGAAGGACAGAATTGGGACTCAAAAAGCTATAAATATAGAGCTCTTTTGAGGATATTGATACCCAGAGGCCCAGTTATATTTACATCCAGACACTGTGCCAAGGTAATCAAATACTTATAAGAGATAAGTAAGTGATTTATGGCTTTAGTCTGATTAATAATATCCTTCCCCAAGCCCTTTTTGTCAATTTAAACTTCTGAACAACCTTTTAAACCCCAGTAATAGGCTTAAACCAACAGTGCATGTCCCAAAACAGGTACCTAATGGATTCAATAATATACCAGTGAGTCTTATTATCCTTTTTCTGTTGTGGAAGCTTGTTTAAAAGCCCTGCCAATCCACCATATATTTTATATATATATTATCTTTTGGCAATATCTCCTTTAAGAATATAAATTAAAGGTTCCAAAGTAACCAGGTATACATGTTTTCAAAGTGAATTCCCTGAAGAGAGGTGTTAAAGATCCCCAATATTATTGTGGACCCTCTATTCAATTATTTAATAAAAAATTGATTAATATTGATTAATAATATTAAATAATAACCCAACCAATCAAACTTGCAATAGCTCTATCCAAATATTTTATGGAATTTTGCTGCATTTCTTGAATAAAATATTTATTATTTGTTCCTTCACCTCTGGTAGTTAAAGGGTAGCAAGGGCCCTGGAATAAAGGAGGCTTACAATTGGGGTTCTGGCTTCAAAGCATTCCATTATATTGTATTTAATACCTTGTACTAGACATTTCAAAAAAAATTAATGAAAGATAATTTATCTGAATTTTTCAACTTTGATTTATCATTAATTTCTTTTGCAGTGGATTTAAAAACCAATGCAGAATTAATAGTATATTATTCAAATTTTTTAAAAACAAGAAAAGAAGAATAAATTAAAACTTATAAACCAACTGGTTGGGAAGCTTTAAACCAAGCTGAACAAATTAATATCTCTTCTGTCTGTGAACAAGTAGATAAACTTCTTGAACAAGAATATCTTGAGAGAGGTATCAACTTTCAGTCTCTATTAAGACAACATAAGTCTTGGAAAAATAATGGATAAATTACTTCATAAAATATAAAAGTAAGCAAAAACCTTATATTACAAAATTATTTTATGAAAATAATATTAATATATTTTATTAACCAATAGAATATCCTTCTCATACTCTCAGTAAACCCTCCTATCCCAGAAACCACTGCCACTGAAACTGACCTATTGGGTCAAGAGTTACCAGATATTTCAGGACGTCCTGAAAACATTGACTGGAATGGAGAAGACCTCATTGGAACACAGCAAGACCCCGTAGGATTAACTATTGAGGAATATAATCCTAATAAAGTCTTAGTAACTTTAAATATCAACTTAAGTAAGTTTTAATAAACTTATTATCACAGATTTTTCTTTAGAAAAATACTTATAAATATTTTATTCAACATGAATAGACATAACACAAGGGCCTCAGGAAGAGTTATCTCCTATTGATCTCCGCCCGGAGCCCTCAGTAACTGTGAGGCAACCAATAATGACAACCATGAGGTGGCTAGAAAACATGAATCAAATGTTGGTGGACAAGGAACAGAACCAAGTAAGGTTGCCCTCCCCCAACCTAGAGCCGGAGAAGGTAGGAGAATTTTGCCCGCCTCCATCACAAGGAGGTTCCCTGCAGACACCCCAGCAGGATCCGGCCAAGGAAGCCAGGATCAAAGGCTTAGTCAAAGAGCACGTGAAATATTGGAACAATTCAAAGAAGCCCAAGCCAAGGGGGACGTAGTATCTATGAAACAGATAATATCCCAGGCAAAGGATAACCAGATAGCTCTTCAGAAAATGATCCCCAGGAAAGAGGTAGAATCCTACGTGGAAAAGTGTAATCCATGTGATCAATTAGCCCAACTGAAAGGCAGAGAATCAGGAATGAAGAGATCTTCTTCCCACCCAAAGCTAAACGGAAAGAAGGATTGGGACCAGATAATATCCTTAGCTCAAAAGTGGAAAAAGGTGTACCACAATTAGCTTCCAATTTGGAACCCAGTGTCTTGTCTAAACCAACCTCTGATGTAATTACGTCCTTTTCTAATGATATGCGTCATAATTTCACAACTGTTTGTGGAAATTGGGACGGTGTTTACACCCAATTGGATAAGTTGACCTCAGTAGTGGCCAAATTGATTAGTAATCAATCAAAAGCTGTAGGGATAGAAGATATTAAGGAACATACAGAACAATTATTGGAAACAATAAAACAAGGTAAAACCAGTCAGAATCAAAAAATTGAGAATATGTTATCAGGTATCCGAGAAGATTTTATTATGTCCCTCCAGCCTTTTAAAGAAGAATAAATGAATACTAATAACAACATCATTCTTCCCCTTAGTGAAAAATTAGATCTGATTAAGAATAAAGTGGACCTGCAACTTAATCTGATCAAGAATGATCTTAGAGACTTGAAAGTTTGTCTGACCAACCCCTTGGGGAGTACCACAGAGGAGCCAAACCTCCCAGAAAAAGAACTACCACTTATGCTACACCCCTAATAGGAATGAATAGGAGTGACACTTTCAGGCCTAGTCCTACTCCTGGAATGGGACAAGCCCTCAAAATTTTACCCCTATCTCTGAATGGCCTAAGTTCTCTGGTGAAGGAGAATACCACTATATAAATTTCGTCAAATTTATTGACTATACAAAAAATTCCTATGACCTTCCAGAAGCTATAGCCGCAGTCAGACTGCCTTGACTCTTTTAAGGAGTAGAATTAGATTGTTTAATTAGTAAAAGAGAAGAGGTAGGATCCTTAAAATGGAATTCTTGGAAACCCTTAATTAAAGAACAATTTGATTCTAGGATGTGGAAAAGGAAAATGATGAAAAATTTTGAAAAAACCCAATTTGACCCCTCCAAGGATAATCCTCACAAATTCTGCTTAGAACAGAAGAGGAGACTAGACTGCTTCTATCCAGATGCTGATAAAGAGGAAGTTAATGAAACACTTCTCAACATGTGCCCTTGAAACCTTAACCATAGTGTGAGATGCAGAATGAGTATGGACGCTGACTTACCAACTCTAATCAATGTGTTGGAAGAAGTAATAGATGTGAATTGGTTAGACAAGAAGGCTCCTTCTATACCCAAAGATAGCTTCAATACTAACAAAACCCAGGAACAACCTCCTCTGATAAATATCTTTGATAATAAGAAATCTAATGAGAACAAGGATAAGGAAAGAATACCTGGAAATTGTTGGAACTGTAACAAAGCAGGGAATATGAGACAAGACTGCCCATTACCAAAGAGAAAGATAGCCTTATTGGAAGGAGAACCTGAGAGTGAAGGGAACCAGAACTATGAAGAAATAGCTGATACTGAAGGATCACTGTCTGAATATGAATTGATCCTGACTAACCCTATCAATGTAATAGAAGGATATATGGGCAATTCTATAGAAATCAATAACATCCACAGTGACTCTAGTTTTCCCCAACAATGGGACCCTTCCATAATTCCTAGAAATTTCACCAATGTTAAACAACAAACAGTTAAGCCTATGAGTGGTCAGAGTTATACTACTGGTCAATATTTTTATGCAATGGGACTGTATAAAGACAAACCTATAAGGTTATTACTTGAAAGTGGGGCTTTCCTTTCATGTGTTTGAAAGGAATTCTTGAAAAAATGGGATCCCAACTGGAAAGACCACCTTCTGCCCATCCCAAAGGCTAAGTTTAGCTCTTGCAACTCCACTATGATTGATATTGGAGTATGGACTGCTCCTATAATACTGCCCCATACTAAAGGTTCTTTGAGGATTCAAGTGGAATTCGTGGTATTGCTCAAAGGATTATGTGGATACCTGATAATAGGAAATGATGCTTTATGTCTATATGGCATAGATTTGTTCCAAAGTAAAGGAAGGTATTTCACTGTGGGTGGTAACTGGGAAAATAATTTTAAGATATGCACTATCCAAAATAACTTCCCCTCTTTCACTTATCAAAAGCACTTAGAAGAATTCAACCAAGAATAATTCTCTCAAGCCGCTCTGAATGAGAAAATTTTTGAGGAACAGAAGAAAGATATATTGACAGTCTGTTTTGAGAAAAAAAATGCTTTCTGTACTAGAGATCATCCCATTGGTGATATCAAAGGACATGACATGTTCTTGAACTTGACTATTAAGCCTCCTTATCCTCCTAACCTAAGAAGACCAGCTTATCCCTCTAGTCCTAAATCTAGAATATCTCTTGAGGAACACATCCAAGAACTTATAAACCTACAAGTATTTAGGAAATTTGGGCATAATGAACAAGTGGATGTGACCACCCCTGTAATTATAGCTTGGCATAATGATAAGTCAAGGATGGTAGGAGACTTCAGAATGCTGAATAACTATACTCAGTCAGACTATTATGCCATCCCCCAGATTGATCATGCTTGGCATAACTTGTCTAAAGCTAAAGGGTTCCACCAGATACCTATAAGCCCTGAAAGTAGAATTTTTATGAGAATAATCTTCCATTTAGGAATATATGAGTACCTCAGGATGCCCAATGGTATAAAGAATGCCCCATCACACTTCCAGAGAACAATGGATACAGTCCTAGGGACTTAAATCAGACACGGATGGATGATGTTTTATATAGATGATTTCATCATAAATTCTGATAGTTGGGAAACTCATAAAAATCAAGTTCGATTAGTCCTCCAAACTATTTCCAAAGCAGGGTTGAAAGTATCCATGAAGAAATGCAACTTGAGATATGGAGAACTGAAAGCTCTGGGGCATATAGTCTCTGGTCTAACTCTAGCTGCTTACCAGATTAAGATAGCTTCTGTAATTAACTGACCCATTCCCCAGAACAAAACAGAGTTTTTATAATTTATTAGTTTTGGCATTCACTCCAGAAAATACTGACCAAACTTTGCTTTGATAAATAAAAGTCTGTATGAGATATGCAACAATAATACTCTCTTTGAAATGACACATGAGAGGTTGAAAAACTATGAAGAATTGAAAATAGCTATGACCTCAACACCTCTACTAATCCAACCATACTAATATAAACCCTTTAAGCTGTAAATTAATGCTTGTTTGGAAGGGTTAGTAGCTGCCTTACACCAAGTGTCAGAGTATTGTCTCTATTGCTTTAACAGGCTGTGACAAGTACCTGCAAAATAACACAATAACAAGTGTTATATGTCAGTTTTATCTTAATTTCAATGCTTATACCGGTAAAACTCAACTAATACTACGGTATTAGGAGCAAAATAGCCACAACTTAAACCTTTATAAAAGGCAAGGGGCCTGGCTTTATATAAATAAAGCTCAAAGGAGATTTGCCTACACCTGGAAGCTCACACCCTTTATAGTAGCCAGAGAGGGCTACAACTCCAAAAGGGACCTTGAAATCAAATTCGAAGTTGTCTTATTGATTGTTGGATTGATGTGATATTAAATTAAAAGGCCCCAGTCAATCTTCTTGATTAAGTTTAATGGGCTTGTTAACTATGCAATATCTGGTTCAAAAATACAATGAGAAAAAGGACTTATAGGGGCAAGACCCTCCTCTTTTATATTAACATGAGTCCTCAGGGGACTCAGGGGACCATCAGGGGAGTAGACCACTGTCCTAGATTTTGTCTCCAGTGGCTCAGAGCCCCTTGTAATATTCCCCAATGAGTAGCAGGAATTACATACTCATTGGGGGTGATTTTCAATGTAAAGTTTAATCTAATCACCCCAACAGGTATCATATAGACTGTAGATCATCCCAATAACTTAATTATCAGCCAAGTGGACGCTCTCAGGGCTTCAGAATAAGTATAAATCATCATGTAACTCTAAACAGATCTCTCTTGGCATGTGTTTAAAGATTAAGACTATACTCTTAACCATATTATGGCTTATATTAGTATGTACATTCTTGGCAGATGATCCCACAGTGTTTATATGCCCCAATTGAGTTGAATGGCCTCTGTGTGTACGCTTTTCCAGCCTGTATGGGTTCCTGAAAGTTATCCACAGGCTGGAAGGAGAGAAAAACAGAACATTAATAATAATTTACCCCTGTATGGGTTATGGTAAATGGAATTTATTAAAGAATATTATTTTCACAGAGGGAAATCTTTATGGACATTCATTGTGCATCCAAATGGACGCATCCCGGTGATTCCAACTCACATTTAAGTTATAAGATCTTCCATAACTTATAATATAATTTATCAAAGTTTTATGTGATAAAATCTGGGTTAAAAATATACTATAAAATAATATTATAAAATATTTGTAAAAATACAAAATGCTTGATAATATCAGAATAGTGACACAATGGAGGCTTGAACACAAGACCTGGGTGTTCTGTAGGCAGAGCACTGAGTCATTAATTAACCACTGTACTAAGTAGACATATGAGTTGTGCAGACAATTGGACATGTATATATTTCTCATGGCTGACACTCCCCACCTCCAAAAGAAAATTACTCTATGAGGAATTTTTGGATCTATTGGAAGCTCTATATCTTCTCAAAACAAAATCAGCATTTTTAATGTCCTTGGCTTCTAGCCATAGATCAATATCTGCTAGCTTATGCTTGAGCCTCACTAGATATAATCTTACATCTTTCCCGTCTTTTCTAATGACTTTATGTTGCAGTATCTTATGCGGCATATCTTCACTAGCCTGTTCCATTGGTGGTACCACAACCCTAGGAACATTTCTTTGAGGGAAAGACTCTACTGGATCAATAAATTTATTAACAAGACTAATTGGAAAAGTAGGATGTTTTCTGTCAAATTCTTTGGTTAAAATGACCTCCATTGCATTTTTACCATGAAGCGCCTTTACAACAAATGGACCAACAAAAGCATCTTTTAATTTTCTGTGTCCTGAAATATTATTAAAATTAACAGTAGAAATTAAAACCATGTCCCCTACTTTGAAGTCATGATCTCTATGACTTTTGTCCCACCTACTCTTATTATACTCTATATACATCACTAACACACTTACTAGCATATGTTTCAGCCTTATTCATCATTTCTCTAAAACAGTCAGCTGAAGGGTGTAACATTATAGTCTTACTTAGTAACATGTCCTTGGGCATGTGAGGTATCCAACCTCTTTCTAATTCAAAAGGGGAAATATTAGTTGTTGAATGCTTGCTTGAATTGTAGGCAAATTCTAAAGCTGGTAAAAGAGATACCCAGTCATGAGTGTATCCATCACTGTCCTTGAATTTAATGCCATAAGCACAATATCTCCTGATCATGTCTTCCAAAGTTTGTATCATCCTCTCTGCTAGACCATCAGTCTGGGGATGATAAGCTGTTGAAAAGGATAATTTTGTTCCGACCAAATTAAAAAGACTCTGCCAAAATTCAGATGTGAATTTTGGGTCCCTGTCACTGATAATATTTCTGGGGCACCCCACGTCATTGACAATACTGTTCCAGAATAGCATAGCTATGTCCATTGCAGAGCTATCTTTATAACATGGTAAGAATCTAACTCTCTTAGAGAATTTGTCAACCACCACTAGAACACAGTTGAAATTATCTTTACCCCCAGGGGGCAATCCAGACACAAAAACCATGTTAATAGTGTGCCATCTTTCTTTTGATTCTTCTATAGTTTGTAATAGACCATACCTTTTTCCTGTGGACTTATTTGCTTTCTGGCATCTCTCGCAGGACTCACAGTATGAGCTAACACTGTTTCTCAAGTTAGGCCACCATGCTAGAATTTTAACCCTTTCTACAGTTCTATCTTTTGAAAGGTGTCCAGAGCAAACATTGTCATGACATTCACTCAGAATCAATTGTATGTGATCATCTTGTACTAACACTACTGAGCAGCAATGGGCAGACTTGTGATATATCAACCCATCTGAAAGGACAAACCTTCCTTCCAGGTAACCTTTCTTCCAATCTGCATCTAGTCCTTCAACAAGATTTTGTGCACTAGACTTAGATCTTAGTATCTCAAGGAGTAGTGATAAGTTGTTGTTGCTGGCATATGACTCAAGCACTGAGGTCCAGAAGCTTTCAGCCAAACTTGTGACTGAAATACCCATAATTGGTAGTGTGTCCACGTCATCTTCTGGGTCATAGGCAGGATTATTGATGTCATTGGGTAGAGCCCATCTGGATAACCCATCTGCATTCTTATGTATTAGCCCCTCTATATGCACTATTGTCATGCACCCTCTCCATTGCTGAATAGCTATTTGCCATCTTAACATGTGCCTATTAGGTGTTTTTAGGTTCAGAAGTGACTTTAGCGCTGTACAATCAGTAATGACTTCAAACTGACACCCATCCAAATAGTAATACAACTTTTCCAGAGCCCAAACTAGGCACAAACACTCTAGTTGGGAGGAACCATACCTTTTTTCACTATCTTTGAGCTGTCTGGATATAAAACATATGGGTCCTTCAACTGGCTTGTCATTAACAATCTGGACCTGGTGTAATGCTGCCCCTAAACCTTCCATACATGCATCTACATATAACTTAAATGGTTTCTTAGGATCTGGGTGGAAAAGCAAAGGTGCCGAGGTTAGACAACTTTTTAATAACTCATAAGCCTCAACTCTCTCTTTAGTCATTTCAAAAGAAACATTGGGACTACAGATTTTGTATAGACTGGAAGCTATTATGCCAAAATCTTTAATATGTAGCCTGTAGTAACCTGCAAAGCCTAAAAAACTTTGAATCTCCTTAATGCTGTTAGGAGTAGGCTTTAATAAGACTGCTGCTACTCTGGTTTGATCTATTCCCAAGGATAGTCCATTTACAACATGTCCTAGGGCTTTCAATTCATTGAAGCCAAATGAACATTTACTCAATGAAATTTTCATGTTCATCTTAATAAATTTCTTCAAAATAATTGATAGTCTGTACGTGTGCTCTTCCCAAGTTGCTGAAAATATAATAATTTCATCTATGTAGATGATCAACCAATTTTGCATCAACTCTTCATGGAACTCAGAATCCATCATTCTCTGGAAATGAGATGGTGCATTCTTGATACCAAATGGCATCCTCAGATATTCAAAAACACCTAAATGACAAACTATTCTTAAAAACTTTCTGCTGTCTATGTCTACAACATTCTGGTGGAATCCTTTCAGCACATCCATACATGTGATATATTTTGCCTGGTGAAGTTTACTTAGGGACTCAACAATCTTGGGCATAGGATACCTATCTGGTGTGGTATAAGAGTTTAGAGCTCTAAAGTCACCAACCATTCTAGATTTCCCATTATTCCAAGCTATTATCACTGGTGTAGTAATGTCAAAGTCCTCATTAGCTCCTACTTTCCTGATAACTCCCAATTTCAGCAATGTATCTATATGTTCCTTAAGTGCTTCTCTGCTCCTAGGGCTAGCTGGAAATGGGTGTTTTCTTAAGGCAGGCGGGTATGGCCTATCAATAGTTAAAGTTATTTTAACATCATGACCTATTATGGATCCAAAGGGTTCATCTGTAGTAGCAAAAGCTCCTCTATGTTCAAACAATACTTGTACCAGATGGATCTTTTGTTCATTACTTAGTGATGAATTGATCTTGGATTCATCACTAAATTCTTTGTGAAAAGCTTCTTCATTAAGATGTTCCACTGAGTTAACCTGCTCTTGATCAAAGGGGAACTTAACACTGTCACCAACCGTAAAGTATGAGGCCTCCTTGCTGTGGAAAAAATTGAAAGAATATTCCTTCATATAGTCACTTCCTATTATGAAATAATCTATGGAAGTATTATCAATCACTAAAAATTTAATAATGAATACATATGAAGCAAAAAACAACCTAACCTTGACTACACCTAATGAAACTAATGACCCTGAGCAGCTATGTAATTTCACCACAGGTGCACTTACCAAAAAATCCTTCCAATTTGTGAAGAAATTTTCCAAGTAGCTTCTGCCCACTATTGACTTACATGCTCCACTGTCCAATAAGACTTTACAAGGCTTATTACAAAATGTCATGTTGATTAATTAATTAGTTACCTTAATAGAATTTATGCATCCTATGATAGGCTCCTCCTCTTCTCCTAATGAACTGTCTGAGTCTGATCCTTCTACACAATCATTACCCTTATAAGTACTTTCACTCTTGACATTATTAACTTCCCTGGTTTTTGCGGACATGCCCTAGAGGTATGTCCTGCTTTACCACAAGTATAGCATGATATATCTGTATTGGGGACAGCATTTCTTACAACAGTCTTGTCCTTTTCTGTCTTGGCTAAATTGTTGTCTCTGGTCTGGTAGAACTTCTTCCTTCCAAGTGACGTGTCCTCTACTATATCTTCTAATATGTTGATTAAACTGGAACAATCTCCATCTGCTTTCATACTTGTTTTAACTGCAAAGGAAATTTCCCCATCCATCAGTGAAAGTAGTTTAAAGTTAATACTTTCTTGGTCTAAAAGCGGATCAGAAGCTCTAAGTCTTTTCCTTTGCCTGGTCACCCATGTAGCTGGTGGTGTCACACCAGGCAAACATTTGTCATTGTTGAAGGCAGTCAAGCACTTTCTTTTCCAATTAGATGTGCCAAATTTTGCATTTATTTCTCTTTTCCAAAACTCCCAGTCTTGCACGCCTACAGCACTCCTTCTATCTCTGTACCAGTCTGAGGCTATACCTTTAAACAAAATACTTAATCTACTAGTAATCAATGTGTCAGGGAGCCCAGTATCTTCCTTCAAGGTGTCTACCCATGAAATAAATTCAGTGTGATCATACTCACCCTCCCCAGAGAATTCAGGCCAATCACTTATCTTAGGTAATCCCTGTAATACTTGCTTAAAAACCTCTCCTTTACCAGAATCCAGCTCCAGATCAATGTCTTCTGAAATAGCCTTGCTTTTCCTTCTCATCTCTGGTGCTCTAGATTCTGTAACTGGACTGTGGCTTTTTTGGGACAAGGAAAACAATCTGCTAATAAGCTCCTCATGTTTTTTTACTAGCTGCTCAATCACTTTATCAATTTTGGTACTCAATTTCTCTTGACTTTCTTCTGACATGATTTGACACTTCAATATATCTTCTTTGATAGAAATAAAATTTCTATCAAATTTATCTTCCAACACTTCCAATGAGTGACCCACTTGTACAACCATTGAGGCCAGTGAGCTGACATCTCTCTTAATACTGATAGATTCTCTGCATGTTTCTTTTAAATTGTTATCAATGTTTGTCATCTTATTACTCAGATTACTCAAATCTCCTGCTTGTGCTTTCTTCAAGTCCAGTTCTATTGTCTTATTAGTCAAGTCTTCTATTTCTTTAACAGAGCTTGCCAAAATTGATTTCAAAGTCAGACTATCTGCAACAATACAGGAGTATTTATTATCTATAGATGAAAAGCCTTCTATACAATATTTTTTTGTGTGGACTACTGCTTTTTTGATATGAAGTGTCTCATTGAAGACAATATCTCGAAATTTATCTAACAATATTTCTGATTCTAAAGACAGTCTCAGCCCCTCTTGGCTCTTTTGGCTCTCTCTTCTTCTAAGAATTGGAAGCCTCCTTGGAGAGACCTGGCCATCCTCATCATCTCTCCATAGATGGAGTGCCTGTGTTCTCTCCTCTTTCTCATCCTTGCTCCCTGACTCAGGGGAGGGGACAATGCTCTGTTCCTTAAAGGCTCCTGGGAGCCTGAAGCCACTGGTTGTGGGGCTGCCCTCTCCTGCTGTTTCTTCTTTGGCTTTGGCTTGGGGACCACCGGTTTCTTGATCTGGGTTGGATCCCAACTCTCTGTTTCCTTCATCAATCTGTCCCTTCCCAACAGTTTGATGAGGGCCCTGTACGTTGCCAAGGCCTGGGTCAGAAACTTCACCTGGTTCTCAACGTTGCTTGCTGCCACTGCCTCTAAGTAATTTATTTTGTTCTGGCTGTGGCAGGTCAAGAGGTTCACCGTGCCCGGAGGTAGGCCGTCTCCTCCTCTAGCTGAATTCACCTGGGGGCACAAGCTCAGCGCCCTTGCGCCTTGTGTTCATCATTATCACGACAAAGGGTTTTTATTTGTTTTTTTTTTATAAAAAAAAATTAATTCAATAGTTCTGAATCAGTCTGACTGGTCTCTTTGTTTCTGAACGTGTCAATGAATCTAGGTCACTAACTCTGAGTGACTATCTCTGTCAAAGGAGTCCTAGATCTGATTTTCGCTTTGGCGACGCTGGTGTTGATGCTGCTTTCTTTGCTCCTTTGCAAGGAGCTTGGTTCTGACACAAAGCTGCGTGCCCTGCCTTGATTTGCAGGCAGAAAGGAATCTATCAATAAATGTTTAGACACTGTTTCACAAGGATGTAAGTTCCTCTCTCTACTATTTCTAGCCGTCACCGTCTTGTTACTTACTTTTCAGAAAGCAATCATCCAACTTATAGAACTATGATTTGTGGTACTTATGCAATCTGCCGTATTGGTTTGATCTTGGTTGCTTGGCTTTTGTTGAAACCCAGCGGTAGAGCCGTTGCTGTTTTTTTGGTCAGGAGCAATCGTGCTTGATACTATCAGGCTCACTCCTGAGACAAAAAAAATCTTGGTTGTTTTATCAACCTGCTGAGACAACACTCGTTGTCTGATCAGTAGCTTACTAACAACTTGATGAGGCCGTCGCGGCTACTCAGTCCAATCAACAATTCTGGGTGCTGGCTGTTGGGAATCTTGTTTTGTCTTGGTCTCCTTGT
Organism: Puccinia polysora; assembly: GCA_025617555.3. NCBI lineage: Eukaryota > Fungi > Basidiomycota > Pucciniomycetes > Pucciniales > Pucciniaceae > Puccinia > Puccinia polysora. The sequence goes on from CM062616.1 coordinate 19,517,177, forward strand.
GACTGTGACTCCAATGGTCACTATCAACAAGGATGCCAAAAAGAATGTTTTGACGCCTGGTGATAGATGCCGTCGGCGGTTCTAATCCTTTAGATATCCACCTGCTCGTTTTGATAGAGGAAAGTATTTCCCTACTCTATCAATTACCTGCGGTTAAGTTACCGGTGCTATGACGGAGACCTTTATAGAGCTTTTCAAAAATTCTACAATTTTCATTTCTGTTATTTTCAGACCAAATTTTAACAATCAGTAATTAATTAAAAATTTTAATATTAATATCTTACTTTTTGGATAAAACAATTCAAAACTTTTGTGCTTAAGGCACTTCAAATCAATATCTATAACAGAATTAACACCAAATTTCGAAAATTTTGGTTATTTTTTTCAAAATATCTTATATAAGTGATGAATTTAACTTCAAGGGGTTAAAATAATCAACAATAACTCTTACTTTAAATGGACAAATGTCCAAAACTTGGTTCAAAAAGGAGATGAGGCCCCATTTTCAGAGTATTGTCTCTATTGCTGTAACAAGCTGTGACAAATACCTGCAAAATAACACAATAACAAGTGTTATATGTCAGTTTTATCTTAATTTCAATGCTTATATCAGTACAACTCAACTAATACTACGGTATTAGGAGCAAAATAGCCACACCTTAAACATTTATAAAAGGCAAGGGGCCTGGCTTTATATAAATAAAGCTCAAAGGAGATTTGCCTACACCTGGAAGCTCACACCTTTTATAGTAGCCAGAGAGGGCTACAACTCCAAAAGGGACCTTGAAATCAAATTTGAAGTTGTCTTATTGATTGTTGGATTGATGTGATATTAAATTAAAAGGCCCCAGTCAATCTTCTTGATTAAGTTTAATGGGCTTGTTAACTATGCAATATCTGGTTCAAAAATACAATGAGGAAAAGGACTTATAGGGGCAAGACCCTCCTCTTTTATATTAACATGAGTCCTCAGGGGACTCAGGGGACCATCAGGGGAGTAGACCACTGTCCTAGATTTTGTCTCCAGTGGCTCAGAGCCCTTTGTAATATTGCCCAATGAGTAACAGGAATTACATACTCATTGGGGGTGATTTTCAATGTAAAGTTTAATCTAATCACCCCAACAGGTATCATATAGAATGTAGATCATCCCAATAACTTAATTAGCAGCCAAGTGGACGCTCTCAGGGCTTCAGAATAAGTATACATCATCATGTAACTCTAAACAGATCTCTCTTGGCATGTGTTTAAAGATTAAGACTATACTCTTAACCATATTATGGATTATATTAGTATGTACATTCTTGGCAGATGATCCCACAGAGTTTATATGCCCCAATTGAGTTGAATGGCCTCTGTGTGTACGCTTTTCCAGCCTGTATGGGTTACTGAAAGTTATCCACAGGCTGGAAGGAGAGAAAAACAGAACATTAATAATAATTTACCCCTGTATGGGTTATGGTAAATGGAATTTATTAAAGAATATTATTTCCACAGAGGGAATTCTTTATGCACATTCATTGTGCATCCAAATGGACGCATCCCGGTGATTCCAACTCACATTTAATTTATAAGATCTTACATAACTTATAATATAATTTATCAAAGTTTTATGTGATAAAATCTGGGTTAAAAACATACTATAAAATAATATTATAAAATATTTGTAAAAATACAAAATGCTTGATAACATCAGAATAGTGACACAATGGAGGCTTGAACACAAGACCTGGGTTTTCTGTAGGCAGAGCACTGAGTCATTACTTAACCACTGTACTAAGTAGACATATGAGTTGTGCAGACAATTGGACATCTATATATGTCTCATGGCTGACACCAAGAAAGAATAGAAGGAGACAAACCAGTGGAGAAACAAGTGCTCTTTATATCTAGACAGATCAACAACACTGAGAAAGGGTATGGAGCCAGTCAGATGGAATGCTTGGCTCTAGTATGGGCTCTAGAGAATTTGCACTATAACTTATAAGGCAACACTTTCCAATTAATTACGGATTATAATGCTGTACAAACTCTCATGAAAATGAAGACCCCTAGTAAACATATGCTCAGGTGGCAAATTGCTATACAACAGTATAGAGGTAAGATGACTAGAGTGCATCAAGCTGGAGCTAAACACCAGAATGCTGACAGTTTAAGTAGAAATGCTTTGCCTAATGAACCTAGCAATCCAGCATATGACCCTGAGGATCAGGACATCATTCCTATCTTAAATATTAATCTTATTACATCAGATGCTCCATTTATGGGGATCCACCTATGTGAATTAGATACTGCTTTCTTTAATCAAGTCAGAGAGAACTATTCCACTGACCTCAAGATGCTGATTACCATTATGGAATGTGAATCCTCAGAAGCACCCCTGGTAAATACTTTACTAGCCTCATTACTCAAACCATATAAAGTAGGAAGGTTCACCTTTTGGGATGGTCTCCCATAAAATAGACACCAAAATTCAAGTGTGTTCATATTGAGAAACAAAGAGCATATAAAACACATACTTCAGGAATGCCATGAAAAATTTTCATCAGGGCATTTATCCACTGAAAGGACCTTGGAGAAAGTGAAGCAGACTGCTTGGTGGGTAGATTAGAAAGAGACTAATATTAAGTATTTTGCTAGCTGTGAGACTTGCCAAAAATCTAATAAAACTATTTGAAAAAGGTTTGGACTCCTGCAAAAGATCTTTAAACCCAAAACTATGTGGGAAATCATTAATATGGATTTTGTCAGAGGCCTCCCCCCTGAAGGAACGCAATCCTATATTTCTGTCCTGGTTATAGAATACAGATACTCTAAGAAGGCAAAGTTTTTACCTAACCACAAAGAGGATAATGCCATGGATGTGACTTTGTTATTTTGTAACAGGATTATAGCTGATGTAGGTATACCTAAAATTATAATCAGTGACAGAGACCCCAAATTCACTTCTGAATTCTGGAGGAATCTACATGATATACTGGGTACTACTTAAGCCTTTTCTACAGCATAGTATCCCCAGACTGATGGATTAGCTGAGAGGATGATGCAGAAACTGGAAGATATTTTAAGAAGGTTTGGTAGCTTTGGTCTAGAATACAAGAACTCAGATGAATATTGCCATGAATGGGTAAGCTTACTCCCAGCCCTGGAGATGGCTTATAATAACAGTAAACACTCTACTACCAAAGAATTCCCTTACATAATAGAAAGAAGATGGATTCCAAACCTCCCCAGGAATACTCTGGACCAAAAATTAAGCACCACGCACCCCACATCTCTTGAATTTTTGAAAATGATAGACCTGGCAAATAATCCTGCTCAAAAATGTGTAGAAGAAGGAGTGGAATAAAACAAACAAAGATGGGATAAAGTACACAGAGAACCCAAATTTAAGATAGGAGATCAGATCTTGATATCTACTGCCAACTTCAACAATTTAGCAGGGAACAGAAAGTTGAAAACAGCTTTTGTAGGGCCATTTTTTATCAAAAAAATGCACGGAAAGAATGCTGTGGAAGTAGTCTTGAGTGAAGAATTGTGAAGAAAGCACCCAGTATTCCCTGTAAGCTTAATAAAGCACTTTCAACAAAGAGAAGGTAGCAACCTACCTCGAGTAATAATCACAATAGAATCCCAACCGTGAAAGAAAAAGGGAAAGTAAGCGGGATATTGAAAGAAAAGAAGGAGAGAGTGCAAGGTAAAGATGTTAGATTATACTTAGTAAGATAAAAAGGAGAATCTGCAGACAAAGATGAATGGTTAGCATAGAGTAAAATACCTGATGGACCAATACATCTTAGAAAATACAGAGCCAGTAAAAGGAACTGAAATACATATGGAATTAATTTTTTTCCCAACAACTCCAGATTTTTTTCAGATATTGCCATATCTTGGAGTGGGGTAATGTCAGCTTGCAAATATTTCAGAGAAAGCTGCAAAAGTAACAAAATAAAATAAATAAAATGAATAAATAAAAATATTATTAAAGGAGAAATAATATTATAGATATGATTTCAAATTCAAATTCTACACAAAAATTAAGGTAGGGTCACTGACTGACACCTACCTCCAATTCCTACTGCTTATATTTTTACATAAATTATGAAGATTTGGAAAGAAACATGGCATTGGGATTTTGGCCATTTCAATATTTCACATGAAACACACATATAGGTTTCATAGTGAATTTTTTTTGTCAGAATCCAAGAATTCTGTGATTCAGAGGAGTTACAGGCGGAAATATGATTTGTCACAATTCCCGCATGCAGCTGCGGAAACCAACACATCCGCACACTGCTAGGCATCAGCAATGCCACCCTGTCTGCGTACCCTGAAGAGCCGTGTATGCAGCCCCGGGCATCTGACAAGTATGCAGCTGCGGGACTACAAGCTGACAGAGTTACAGGCGGCTCAAAAAGCCATGGTAGCACATAAAGGTCCTACAACCTAGACAGGGACATGCTGAATATGTAATAAATGTCCCTGTGGATAGTAGAGAGTCTTTAAAGACATCAAATTATGTAAAAACACTTAAAAAACTTTCTAGTTATTTTTTATGAAATATAATAGAAAATATCAAATATTTCAAAAATAAGATAACTACTATTGGTAAAATATCTTAAAATACTTTCAATATACAATTTTGAGACCTTCAAGACATCGGTATGTCCGTGACATAATAAGAAAATTTATTATTTAAAAATATCACATGTATTCTCATAGCTTATATTTTTAATTAATTATTTCAAGTAAATCAACAGAATTTCTTAAATAAGGAGCAAAATCAATATCATGATTTTACTCCCATCAGCTAATACATGATGAAAACCAACCTTGAATCAGATTACCCGTAGGAACTTTTACCAAGAAAACTTATTAACATCCTGCAAATATTTACTAAGGATAATTAATTAAATAATAATCATGTGGATAGATTAGTGTTATTCACACATCTAAAACATCAATCAAAAGGTAGAATAATTCCCATACCCTGTGGAATTAGATTTTAACCGTGCTACAGAACCAAGAACACATTAAAGGCTACCACAGGTTACCCTGATAGCCTTAGCACCCTTCCTGTTGAGCCCCTGTATCCCTCAGAAGGACAGAATTAGGAATCAAAAAGCTATAAATATAGAGCTCTTTTGAGGATATTGATACCCAGAGGCCCAGTTATATTTACATCCAGACACCGTTCCAAGGTAATCAAATACTTATAAGAGATAATTAAGTGATTTATGGCTTTATTCTGATTAATAATATCCATCCCCAAACCCTTTATATCAATTTCAACTTCTGAAGAACCTTTTAAACCCCAGTAATAGGTTTAACCCAACAGTGCACGTCCCAAAACAGGTACCTAAAGGATTCAATAATATACCAGTGAGTCTTATTATCCTTTTTCTGTTGTGGAAGCTTGGTTACAAGGCCCTTCCACTCCACCATATATTTTATATATATACTATCTTTGGGAAATATCTCCTTTAAGAATATAAATTAAAGGTTCAAAAGGAACCAGGTATACATGTTTTCAAAGTCAATTCCCTGAAGAGAGGTGTTAAAGATCCCCAATATTTTTGTGGACCCTCTATCAAATTATTTAATAATCAATTTATTAATATTGATTAATAATATTAAATCATAACCAAACCAATCAACATTGCAATGCTCTATCCAAATATTTTATGGATTTTTGCTGCATTTCTTGAATAAAATATTTATTATTTATTCCATCATCTCTGGTAGCTAAAGGATAGAAAGGGTCTTGGAATCCAGGAGGCTGAAATCTACAATCTCTGTCCCTCCTCCAATATCCCTCCCCATCCCATCCCTCCTCACTTATCCCACCCCCTCCCCGTCCCTCATCCCATATCAATCCCCATCCCCCCCTCCCATATCCCTCCCTCCTGTATCCCTCCCTTGATTGGAAATCATCCCCTTCCGCCTTACCATATAACTCACTCAATTGAATGTCATCCCTATCCCCTCTCCCGTATCCCTCCCTTGATCAAGGACAATCATCCAATGAATTCCCCCCAAGTCACCCTTGACTTTGAAAGATTTTTGTCTCCTCCATCACTGTCTTCTTACAAAAAAAAGGGCTCCAAGAAGAAACAGGCACCAAAATTGACCACTCAAGAAGAGGAACAGCTGGCAAAATGATGGATCCACATCAGCAAGGACCACAAATTTGCAACCAATCAATTGGGGATGCAGTTTTCCAAAGAGTTGAAGAGATCTCAATCAAAATGCCTCATAATCTGATGCAAGTGGTCCTATTTTCCATACTCTGGGAATGTACTAATCTGATCACTTTAGAGGAGAGCACTTCCGCAAGCTTAGATCCTACCTAAATTCTTGCAAAATCATCTTATCAAACAATACCATCAATTTCCCTATTGACAGACATAAAGTTATGTATGCATCTTCCTTTCTAGGGACAAGAGCCTTGCAGTGGTTCAGATTGTACCTTGAACTCTTATCCAATAAAAGTACCACATGTATTCTCAACAATTGGGAAAAGTTTGAGCAACAATGGTTTACTCTGTTTGGCAACCCCAACAAAGTGCAAAAGACCAAGTACAAACTTAATAATCTAGTCATGAAAGAGAATAGTAGAGTTTTGGTTCAAATCTCCCATTTCCAAACCTTGAAGTCTTGCATCCAATGGAAAAAGGCAGCCCTTTTATTTCATTTTTGAAAAGGTTTACTGGCATGCCTAATCAAACAGCTCGAATTTGAGGGATATAAGACAAACTCCCTTCAGCAGTTAGTTGACTGGGTGATTGAGCTTGATTATGGCTATCACAAAAAGAACCACTCTCAGCAAAACAAACCTGTATTGTCAATCTCATCTCTGAAGGATGACTACTCAATAATACAAAATTTGAAGAATCCAAAACAATCCAAACCAAATCCAACCTATACTTCAACCAAAAAGGGAAAACCATTTCCAACACTCCAAACTTCCGGGATAAGGAAACCAGGATGCTCCAAAATGAGAAACGGCTAAGGTGGTAAAAGGAAGGGTTATGTATGTATTATGGATGAAAAGATGATGTCAATAGTTGTGAAAAGTGGCTAGCATGTGGAGTGGCTAAGAAGTCAAAAAATCAGCTTGTAGTTTTTATAATACTTGCAAGGAAAACTACACATTATCTAAACTAAAGCAAGTAAATCTTTGCACTTTCAAGTAATTTGGTGCCAAGTTCAATATTTATCTTATTCAATTCTGACAATACTCCTTATTGTGTCTTACTTGATTCCGGCACTAATTTTTTTGATAAGTTCATCTTTTTCCAATTCTAAAAATGATAAGCGTTCCAAGATAGATAAGTTTCCCATCTATTTAGTAAGTAGTGCAACTGTGATGTCTCATTGGGTTTCCCAAAAGGCAAAATGGAAATTTGCATTTCCCAATTTCCCCAGCTTTGAATGGAATTTATTTGCCTTGGATATCCCTGGAATGGAAGACACCATTCTAGGAAATGACTTCTTAGTTTACTGGAATGCGGAGGTGAATTGCCAAGGAGGAGAAATTAAACTTTGAACCTTGCAACCCCAGGATGCTAACCTTTCTGTCAAACATGAATTAAACAGCCTACCCGACACTGTCATTCAGTTGTATGAAAATTTTCCAACAGGGGATTTGAAATATACTGACTTCCATTCCTAAGTTCCCTCTTCAGATTTAGGAGTTATTGATTATTTATCCAGCTTACCTCTTCCTTTATTCTTTGAAGAGAAACAGGATCCTACCAAGTGGTGTATTTTGAGCTCCCCAATCCTCTTGCATTATGCAAGCACTTCAAATCAGGTGCTCAAAGATGACAAAATTGAAGATTTAAAAATAATTTGAGAGTCTTTACCTTTGGTTTAGTACGAATTTGGTGATTTCTTCTCAGCTTTAAAAGGAGATCAAATTCCTCCTTCCCATTCTTATGATCACAGGATTGAAATAACTGGCCCACATCTGGAAGCTGGGCCAGAATACTCTCTCTTGAAGCAAGAATCAAGCATGCTTCAAGACTGCATTGCGGAAAATGTATCAAAATGATTTCTTTGACCAGGAAATTTGAATACCTTCTTGTATGTCCTGTTTTTTTCTGAAGAAATACATCCCCCTTTACATTTGTGTTGACTATAGGAAAATGAATCAGGTAACCCAGAAGAATGCCTAACCAGTATCTCCTATGTTGCACCTCCTCACTCTCTTCCATGGAGCTGCTTATTTGTTCAAGTGAGACCTTTGCAGCGCCTATAACCTAATTTGAATTTCAAAAGGTCATGAGTATTTTACCACAATGAGAACCAGGTCCAGAAGTTATGAGTATACCTTTATGCCCTTTGGCCTCTGCAATGCTGCTTCTGCTCTTCAAAACTTTGTTAATGACATTTTTTCTGACCTTATAGAGAAATACCCCATGGTGTATCTTGATGATATAGTTTTCTACCAAAAAAATCTTCAGGATCACATTGAAAATGTGCAAGAGGTTCTGAAGAAATCTCACAAGAATAACCTGCTTGCAAAAGCCTCTAAGTGCAAGTTTCATACCCATTCTCTTCAGTTTTTAGATGTCATAGTCTTTCAGCAAGGAATATTGATGGATCCAGCCAGATTCAGCGCATATGGGACTGGCCCCCACCTTCTTTGATCAAATAACTTCAATTTTTCATTTGTTTCAGTAATTTTTACAGGAGGTCCATTGATAATTAAGCCAAGAAAACCATGAATCTTATGAAGCTTCTTCAAAAAGCCAATCATTTTGTTTTTACAAAAAAGCTGCTTTGGAGTTTGAAGCTCTAAAGAAATCCTTCACCACTTCTCCAATACCTTGTCATTTTAGCAAGATAGCTCTCACTATTGTGGAAACGGATGCAATTGACTATGCAATTGCAGGAGTAATCTTGCCGTTTTCTTCCTCTTCCTCTCTGTTTCATCCTGTAGCCTTCAAGTCTTGAAACCTTCTTGTTGCAGAGCTTAACTATGAGATTAATGAGAAGGAAATTCTTGCAATTATTAATTTCTTGAAGCAATGGAGTTCAAAACTTTTTATTCTCATGGAAGCCTTTGAGGTTTTAACTAAGGGGGGGAACACCTTTTCCAATAACAACCCTGAAAAAATTGGGAAACTCTTCTCTCATCAGTCTTCCCAACTCAGTTCAATCATCACCCACCTTCAAGACATGGCTTCTGAACTTTGACAAGCTCAACTCAACAACTCCAAGTGTAACAAACTTCACAAGAGTGCAAAATTATTAGAAAGTGACTATAGTGTTGAAAAAAATGATTACTTAGTTTATAAAGACCTTAATGTAGTACCTATAAAACTTGCATTAACTTAGATATCTTTGAGTCTTGGAATAACTCTCCCCTTGCTGGTCATCATGGGCAGGATAAAACCAACCAATTTATTGCACAAGAATTCTATTGGCCTGGTATGACCAAGGAAGTAAAAGACTAGGTTAGGGCGTGCTATGATTGCAATCGTAAGAAGTCCTCAAAACACCAGAAGTATGGGCTGCTCCAGCTACTTCCAATCTGGCCTATTCCTTGGCACTTGTTGTTTATGTATTTCATTTTGAAATTACCTATTTCTAGTGGTGATGATGCTATTTTAGTAGTAGTAGATTGCTCCTCAAAGATGGCTTTATTTATTTGCAGTTATTTGACCTCCTCTTTGGAAGAATTAGATAATTTATTCATAGAATATGTATTCTTGAGACATGGTCTCCCTGATAATAAAGCTAGTAATAATGGATCTTTGTTTTTCTCTAGCTTCTGGACCTTGCTATGCCAGAATTTGAAGATCAATCACAGCTTATGAATGGCTTACCACCCAGAAACAGATGGCAAAACCAAGCAAGTTAATCATATTCTCATGCAGTATCTTTGAATTTACTTTGCCTATCAACAGGACAAATGGTAGCAATGGCTCCCATTAGCCAATTTTTCCTACAACAACTCCACTCATTCCTCTATCAAACAGTTGCCCTTCCAGACTATTTATGGTAGAAAACCTACTTTCACTTCTATTCACGTAGCACCCTCTCAAACTTCTGTCAATTATCTCAATCACACTCAATCCCTTCAATCAAAACTTTCAACCAACCTCAAATCAGAAAACCAGCCCTATAAGGAGAAAGCAGACCAACTTTGGACTAAGTCTCCAACCTTTGCAGTAGGATATCAGGTATGGCTTATTTATCACAATATTTGCAGTACTTTCCCAAACTTCCAAATATGTGAAAGAAAGCTTGGCCCCCTCCAAATTTGAATGAGTCATCTCTTCCAACGCATTTAAACTTACCTTAACCTCAAAGTGGAAAGTTATCCACCCAGTCTTTCATGTGTCTCTCCTAGAGCCAGCTTGAGTCCTATACCCAGGAAAGACTCATCCCCCTCCCAAACTGGTCAATTTCCATCATAATATGGAGTGGGAATTAAGCCATTTCCTGGATTCCAGGTTATTCAAATAAAAAATTTAATACCTTGTGGAATGGCCTGGCTTCTAGTCCAAAAAAGAATGCACCTTGTGGGAACCATCCCATAACTTTGCAACTCTCCAAATTTGATTCAAGAATTCCATGCAAATTACCCTTGCAAACCTTGAAAATCTTGATTCCATCCCTTCCAATCCCATTTTAAATCTGCATTCCATTCCATCTCATCAAATTACACCACATTTCCCATTCCATCTTATCCTATACTCTTTTAAGTTTCTTAAAATTAGTTTCCTTTTTTAAATATCTGATTTTATACACCTATTTATTTCAAGCTAAAATTCTATCTCTTTAAAATAATAATAATAATAATAATAATAATAATAATAATAATAATAATAATAATAATAATAATAATAATAATAATAATAATAATAATAATAATAATAATAATAATAATAATAATAATAATAATAATAATAATAATAATAATAATAATAATAATAATAATAATAATAATAATAATAATAATAATAATAATAATAATAATAATAATAATAATAATAATAATAATAATAATAATAATAATAATAATAATAATAATAATAATAATAATAATAATAATAATAATAATAATAATAATAATAATAATAATAATAATAATAATAATAATAATAATAATAATAATAATAATAATAATAATAATAATAATAATAATAATAATAATAATAATAATAATAATAATAATAATAATAATAATAATAATAATAATAATAATAATAATAATAATAATAATAATAATAATAATAATAATAATAATAATAATAATAATAATAATAATAATAATAAATAATTAAAATGAAATACATGAATTAAAAATTTTCCTTTATCTCTTGTTCTGCCTCTTACCAATTTTTTGGTTAACTCCACTATCATTGACCTAAATTTTTCCAGATATTCATCATTTACTAGAGTCAACATTTGCTGCAATACAACAAATTGTGCGACCAAATGCTTCCCAAAAATTTACTTGCAATTTGAAGTCCAAGCCCTCTTTTTCCAGGCATGCCATACACCTTCCTCCAAGAGTTTCTCATTAGCTCTCTTCCTCTGAACTTGCAAAAAACCTTCTCTAACAATTCCAGTCAATTTCCTTGCATCAGTCCCAATTGGCACCGCAAATTGCACTTTCTTTCCCTTGCCTCAACCTTCCATCCCATTTTCTTCTGTCACATCTCCTTCCACTCCGACCCTCTCCTTCTGTCCCACTCCATCTCTTTTGTCTGCTCCATTTCCTCTATTTCCTCCATTTTCTTATTCTTTTCCTGTTTTTTCCCTCTTTCCATTTCATCTTGTTCTTCCCTTTCCCCCTTGGTTATTACCTTGTCTTGCTCCTCAACTTGAACCTTGCGCTGAGCCTTGGGATTCATCTGGTTTGCATGGAATTTGGCCAACAGCCCAAATAATGGTGGTGGTGGTGGTGGAATATTTGTAGTATACCTTTGGAACCTTGGAAATGCTACAAAAAGGAATGGTTACATTATATTAGTTTCATTTTTTCCATTCAGTCAGTCTCTAGCCTTACTCAACTGGTTTCCATACTCCCAAGAATTCATCCCTTGGCACTTGTTGGATGTGAAAATTCACTTGGGGAGCAGGCTGTCAAATTTGTACTTCACTTGTGGACACCACCGGGGTATCAATCACTGGTTTCCTATTTTAAGGAAATTTAAAGGCCACCTTTTGAAGACGGCATGGCTTGCCTTGCCTCAGAGAGCCAGCACCAAAGTACTAGGGACACATTTTTCATTTTGAAAAATGCAGTTTTCTCAATGACGGGATGAGGATGACAAAATATCTAATTCAAATTTTATTCTAGAAAGCAAAGAAGTATAATAATAAAATAAAGAGTATACAGAAGTTAAAAAAACTTTTGGTGTCAATGGGAAATCATCTGAATGCTTGCAGGAGCTTTTGGCTTTATACCCAGGCAACATTCATGCTTCAAGGTTAAGGGTTATTGTCTTCTCCAATTTGAAATATCCTTTTCCTCAGTACAATCTCCCTCAGTCCATAAGTGTGACACAAATAAAGCACAACATCAACTGTGCCATCCACTTACCACCTCTGGCTTGTAACAACATTCCAATCTTGGCGACTGACTCAGTATATACTTGCGCATATTGCAGTGAACTCTATACTGTTCAAAAATCCATTCAAGCTTTGCTCTTCTACCCTGGGTATCCTCTGCCCTTGGACTTCCATTCATGGCCACATACTCACACTAGTTTGCACCCATACCTAGATAGCCACATGTACTTTATAGTTTGTAAATGGACTAGTAACTTACCCTGCATACACTAAACCTTGGAATTTGCATTTTCTTCACATGTCATTCCTTCCTGTCTCATCTATTAAGCCCTTGTATACTCAGATTCTATTGTCTCACACTTACCCTACAACCTTGGAAAAAAATGTACTGTTATTTAATTTTCCATTCCTTTCATTTCATTGATTGCCTCATTGCCTCTTAACTGTAGCTGGCTTTCCATAAGGTTGTATCTAGTCACCTTTGGATTAACTTATAAAGGCTGTGTCACAGGCCTGACGATTGTGTCCTCAGTTCATTTCATAAATTCTTGAATTTGCTAAAACCAGTAATCACATGAGGCTTGGCATTATTTCCTTTACATTGGAACACCTCCCTTTCCTCACTGTTTGTTGAGCCATCCAATCATAGCTTTGCACTTTGCAGTTAGCCTTGCTACCTTGCATATGCCCCTTGCAATTATCCTCTTCATTTGATCGCAAAATCATCTAAGATTTCCCTATAGTAAGTGGGGTGGTCGTGTGACAGGAACCTGCTGGAAAATTATCTGTTTCTATACAACCAAATAATTCTGGCCTGAAATTTTTACTTCAGCACTTTGACTTCAACAATTCAATTTTGAATGCTTCAACTTTGACGCTTCAAATTCAACAATTTGAATTTAACTGCTTCAACTTGGATGCTTTGAATTTGACTGCCCTGAATCTGAACGCTTCAAATTTGATGCTTTAACTTCAACTGATTTGACTGCAACGCTTTTAATTTGACTGCTTTGACTTTGGGGCTTCAACAAACTGCTTCAACTTCCACTGCTTTAAATTTGAAAGTTTGACTTTGAAACTTTGAATTTAACTTCTTCAGCTTTGACTGCTTCAACTTTGACTGCTTGAGCTTTGAATTGCTTTTACAGGCTTCAATAAGCTGCAAAATGCATCAAGGCGACCTAAAATAGCTTTGAAGGGATCAATCAGCTTTGAATTTCTTTTAAATGACCTCAAACAGCCTCAACATGCTTCAATTGGTCTAAATGTGCTTTTTAGTGCTTTTAAGGGACCTCAATTACCTTTGAAATGATTTGACGGGGATGAATCAGCTTTTATGTTCTTTCACGGGACCTCAAATGGCTCCAATTCGCTTCAATGGGGCTCAATCTGCTTTGACGTGCTTTGAGGGGACCTCAATTAGCTTTTACATGATTTGAAAGGGCTCAATCAGCTGCAAAGTGCTTCAATGGGAACTCAAATATCTTTGATGTGCTTCAACTGATCTCAATCTGCTTTTACATGCTTTGAAGGGACCTCAAATAGCTTCAAAGTTCTTTGACATGGTTCAATCTGCTTTGAAATGCTTTGAAGGGACCTCAAATAGCTTCCACATGCTTTGAAGGGGCTAAACCTGCTTCAAAGTCCTTCAATCAGACCTCCATTAGCTCCAATGGGCTTTGAAAAGGGTTGAAATACCTCAAATATAATCTATTTTGGCCATTTCCTTCTTCAAATCTTATCTGGGTGTTTCTTTGGGGTCATTTCTCTTCTCTGGTGTATTTGGAAACCCTGCCAGCCCAACCTAAACCAACATCATTAATTTCAAGTCAAAATTTTACCAGAGAAGCAAGAGGAAGAGGTTCTGTTGGAAATATCTCAAATATGGACCAGTCAACTTCTCAAGATCATGGAAATGAGAGTACCCTTTCCAAATTTCTAATGAAAGAAAGCTTTACTTTCATGGAAACTTTTATCCTTCCTCCAGCTCCTCCTAGATCTTCTCTTTTTCCTACCCCAACTGCAGTTAGTCGCATCACTAATTGTGTCATTGGTAAATATCCCCAATCAGGCTTTGGATTAGATTCTCCATTTATGATCCAAGATTCATTCCTATTCCAGACAACAAGGGTAATTGAGAAAGTGAGGACTCAGGTTTTGACTCAAGGATTGTCAGGAATCTCAATTAAAAAACTATGGAATCTCAAAAAGTATTCCCACCTTCAACTTCTACTACAATCCCTGAAACTTCAACCCAACCTCAACCTCCAACATCTGCTGTGGACCCAACTCTCTTACCCATCCTCCAGACCATGAATTCTGCTCTAGCAAACATTTTTCAACCCCCATCAAGAGGTACTTCTCACTCTGGAACCTTCAAGTCTCCTTTGATAAATTCCCTGGAAAATTTTGAATTCAACAATCAAAGAAAACTCCAACCATTCCTCCAATCTTGTGAACTTGTTTTTCTAAATGATGAAGGAAAATTTATCATGGGCAAGAAGAAGGTACTCTTTGCAGCTTCCTACTTCTCTGTAAGTGAAAATCAATGGATCCAAACCTATCTGGCTCACATTTTAAACCAAGATCCATCTTTCATACTCAACTCATGGTATCAATTTACAGAGCTAATTCACACCCTCTTTGGAAACAGAATTGAAGTATTCAAGGATGAAAAGGAACTTGTGAATTTGAAGATAAAGTATTCTGAATATGCTTCAACTCAAATCACTGAATTTATATCACTTATGACCAAAGTATCTGGATGGGGTCACACAGCCCTTTACTTCCATTTTTGAAGAAGCCTTCATTCACACCTTCTGGAAAAACTAAAAGGGTACAATGGCTCTCAAGAAACTTTCCAGGATCATATGGATATAGTTTTGGAATATGATAAAAGTTATAGAAAAATGGTAAAGGAAAAATCATCTTCTCTCATTAATTCTCAAACTAAAAGTTCTTCTCAATCTCAATCTATCTCTAATCATCCTGAAAAGGGTAGCTGTGAAGGTAGGGAGCACAACCAGTCCCCAGAAAATTCAACTTCAACTACTTCATTTACCAGACCCTCTTGTCAAATAAATCCCTCTTTCGCGCTCCTCTGCTGTGACACTCCTCATCCCTCCGCGACTCCTCATCCTTCTGCGCTCACTACCACCTTTCACAAATCCCCGCGCGAATCCTCGGGGATCCCGCATCACTTCTAAATTCCACCACATACAACTATGAGGACTCAGGGGAATCTTCACCAAGAATCTCAAGATCATCACCTTGAATCATCAACTCTACTCCCAAGATCAACACTTGACATATATTGAACCTTGATTTTCCTTCTCTTCTTCTTTTTATCTTTCTTTGCTTCTTCTTTTCTTTTCTTTATCCTTTCTGTTACTTTCATCGTGCTTGTTATCATCTCAATTCCAACGTCTTGCGACACTCTCTTCAATCCTGGACTGACTGGTAAGATCTTTGTCCGTTGCTGGCTTTTCTATTTTTGTAAACCTGACCTTCAGCCTCTTTTTCCTTATCAAAGTTACTCCAATCGCGCCGCTCCTCTTTCCCATTGTGACTCTTTCAATAAACTAAACTATCACTTGTCACAGCTGTCTCGTGCTAGTTGTTGGTTATCTTCTTTCTTTCTTTCTCTCTCCTCTTTCTTACTTTCTTTTCGGTTGTTTCTTAACTGATTACTCTTCCGGCGCAGCCCTCTTAAATCAATAGTAATCAAGATTTCTTTCAAAAACTTAACACCTCTTTGGACTTAGGTCCAGATGGAAAACTAAAGGCAGGTTAAAAGGGAAGAAGGGAAAGGGAAGGCTTATCCT
Source organism: Puccinia polysora (assembly GCA_025617555.3). Lineage (NCBI taxonomy): Eukaryota > Fungi > Basidiomycota > Pucciniomycetes > Pucciniales > Pucciniaceae > Puccinia > Puccinia polysora. The sequence continues at coordinate 19,533,535 of CM062616.1, forward strand.
TATATTGTGGTGGAAAACACCAGACAGATGATTGTAGAAAGAAAACTGTCAACTCATCATGTTCTAGTCCTACTACAGCATCTTCCACTGCTAACAAAAACTCCAACCAAGATTGGGCCCACCCCTTTTCTTCTTCTTCTTTCAAGGCTTATTTATATTGTTTGTTTGATTCAGGTGCAACTCAATCTGTAATGGTTAATTGCATGGCTCAAAGTATTCATCACTTACAGCCCTCTTCCCTTGGAAAAAATTCTCATCTTTTCCATTTCTCCTCAGTGAATCAACTTTTCAAATGGTTTCATGCCTTCCTTTCCTAGCTTTGAATAGGAAATACTTGAAGTAAATTCACCATTCCCTGAATAAATCACCCTGGGAATTGAATCTATTCATCAATGGAATCCAGAGGCAAATTGGAAGATGAGGCTTATCACCTCAAGACACAAAATAACCACTGACATTTCCTCCAGTCATGTTGAACCCAAGCTGATACACTGCTGACAGCTGTACTTCCCTCAACTCTGCCTTTGGAACTGTAGTCCAAAGCAACCTCCCTCATTTGAGTCAATTTTGAATTTCCCCAAAACAACATTTCATTCCCTTTGAGTTTAACAGTCTTTCCAATGGCTTGGATATTCAATAATCCTTTTTTTACTGGGGAGGGAGATATATTGGATTCATAATTGCAGAACTATGAAATTGGTTACTGTCAGCTTGCTACTATGTACAGAGAAAAACTGTCAAATAGTAACACAAAACTATGAAAAATAAGAATATCTCAATTAACAAAATAAGTAGTGATAAATCCATAAATATTATTACAGGAATAGATTCCTCACCCAAAACTAGGTAGGGTCACTCACTGACCTCAACATTGAATTACAAGTCCTTATATTTTTAAAATAATTAAAAAGAAAAGTACTAAAAATTACAACACCAGTATGGCAATTTTTGGCCATTCTAATATTTCACACGTTTGGTCACGTATAGGGTTTACACCTAAAATTCACTCAGAATTGAGGTGTTGTGTATATTTTAGGAGTTACACGCGGAAATGTGTTGTGTCACAATTCCCGCGCGCAGCCCCACATCATTACATATCCCTATGTACTAGTAGCAGCAGATTCCTGCGTACTGGAGACTTGCGCGCAGCTGATTTTGCCATGCACGCAGCGGATCCTACCCCGCGCGCATCTGTACTGACTGATCCCCTTGTCTGGATCAGTGGTGACTAATCTGACAACCAGGTACCGCTCAGAAGAGCTACAACCTAGTTAGGGTTGCCTAGTATATGTAAAAATTGACATATGCATTACTAGTGATCTAAAAAGATCAAAACTTAAATAAAATTAATGAAAATTAAGTTTAAAAATTTTTTAAATAATAAATCAAAGATCAAGGATTATCACGTAAATCACTGATCCTGCTCTTTGAAGACCACCAAACACTACAAGGAGTGTTCATAAAAATTAATAAAAACTATGTACATGATCAGCAGATGATGGAAAATCAGTGAACATCCACATCTGCACGCTTTGAAGCAATATCAAAAGTACAAATTAAGGATGAGTAAAGCATGATCAAATTTAAAATTTACCCCATAACAGATTAACAGATCCTGTGGCTAAAATAATACAGAAATCCAGCATATCTAAGGACAGCTGATTGACAGCACCAAGTGGAAGTTCTAATCTTGCCCTGACTGGCTTGCAAGCCTCAGCCCACAAGCAGAACCCTCTCTAAGTGCCCTGAGAAGATCAAAATCACCCCAAAAAGGTATTTATACAGACCTCTTTGGATCCATTATTCCATCATCAGTTACTGGGAATTATTTATTATCAATCAGACACTGTGTCATTATTGATCAAATGCTTATATGAATATAAGCAATTGATGTATGACTTAGTCTTTAGTAGTATTATTTACCTTTATTAACCAATCAACCATTGAAGTTTAGTCAAGAAATCTACCCCATCTGCTCTGAAACCCTTCCAATTATTCCAGGATTTTCGTGGTAAAGTGCTCAGAGTGAGTGTTACCCTTCCTGTCTTGGCCATTTGAGCTGTTAAGCCTGGCCATTAGTGGAATAAGTCCTTTCTAAGGCACCCATCTTTATTCCAAGGTTCTTAAACTGCCTAAGGAGGCCCCTTGAAGAGAGGTTGCTAGTCTTTAAAGATCCCCAGTAGTATAATACTGTGGCCCCTCTTTTATATTACATTGAAAACAATTTATTACCAAACCAATTAAACCTTGCAACTGCTCTTATTATATCATTCATTTGAGCTTCTAAGTGTTTATTATTGGAATGATAATTATTATCATCATTCCAGCATTTTTATCACTCTCTGTAGCTAAAGGACTGCAAGGTTCCTGGTATCAGAGAGCTGACAACTGGGGGTCTGGCCGGGAAATATCCTTAAATAATTAATTCTTAATGATTTATTCTTTGGACCAGTCTATTCATTTTCAAAAAAAATAAGTTCACATACTTATAACATATATTTTTGATCATTTGTTTCTCTAGTGAAACTTAAGACCAATGGAGATATGATCAATTATTATTTGAACATTCTTAAAAATAAAAAAGAAGAAAAACTCCGTAACTTTGTCCCTGTTATTTAAACTCCTGAGCAAAAACAGGAGAAATTGCTTTATTATAAACAGCAGGTTATAAAGGACAAAGAACTTGAGCTTGAAAGAATTATCAATTTCAATTCTTTATTAAGGCAACATAAGGAGTGGAAGATTTATCAAAGGAAGCTTTATATTTATTAAATAAATAACCCTGAAGATAAAGAAAAATCCAAAAATAATAAAAGTGATTATTTTTTCTAAAAAAATCATTTTAACACGTAAAAATACAAAAAAAAAATTAAACTTATATTTTTTGTTTTTATCCATCTCAGGGGATTTTGTTTTTGGTGATCTCATTAACCAGGACCTCCTAGAGGACTTCCCAGACAGTGTACCATTGGACTTATCCTTGGATTTATCCCAGGATCTGATTGGAACTCACTCAGACCCCGTTTGAATACCCTCCAAGGATAGTTGTGATCCCAACCAAGTGTTAATACCCTTGAATTTAACTCTAAGTAAGTTAAAATATATATAAAAATATTATTAAAAAATATAAAACACACAAAAAATATTATTTTGTATATTTTTAAAGTCTTTTTTGAATGTTTTGAAAAAAGACTTACTCTTTTTTTGGTGCTATGTATCAAAATAGGCGCAACACCCGTGCAACAGGTAGAGCGCCTTCATATGGATCTCTGCCCGGAGGAACCCATGCGCGCAAGGACTCCAGTACCAAGCGCAATGAGGGGACTCAAACCTGTGACCATAGCATCAAGCAGGACGACAACGGCGACAACCGCGGCCGCCAACTTGACCAACAGACCTTTGGAGAACCATCCGTCGCCCACCATGTTATCCTAGGAGGGTACAGGTCCTCCTACGCCACCCAAGCTGGACTCAACCAAGGAGGAAAGAGTCAAAGTATCAGTGAAAGAGCACTTGAGCTAATGGGAACAATTCAGGTTGGCTCAGACCCAGGAGGATCAACCAGGTATGAGAAAAGCCATTTCTCAGGCAAAGAAATCTCAGATTTCTCTGCAAAGATTGATCCCAAAGAAAGAAGTAAAAGGCTACGTGCAGAACTGGAATCCTTGGGATCAGTTAGCTTCCTTAAAGGGAAAGGACCCCAAAAAGAAGAGGTCCTCAGCTCATCAGAAGTTAAGGAACACAAAGGATTGGGAAAGCATAATATCCTTAGCCCAGAAGTGGAAAAAGGTGTACCACGATTAGATGTAGAAGCTCTTTATAGCTTTTCTGTAAATTTTTCTCACAATTTTACTATTATTAGCCAATGCTTTGACAAAGTTTATCAACAATTGGACAAATTGAGTTCAATTATTTTCAGAGTGATTGACAATCAGTCTCAGATTATGAGAATTGATGAGTTGGACATACAACAAATCAAGGATAGTATAAGAGCTAGTAAGTTGAACCTGATGAAACATATTGATGACAACCAATCAATTCTTCAGGAAGATATTCTTTCAACCATAGACCAGCTTAAGTCAGAAGTTAAGAAACCAGTCCTACTCCTTCAGCTCATCTGATTAACAAAATTGACATACTAAGCAATAAACTTGATTTGGAGTTAGGTATGATTAAGAATGATCTCAGAGATCTTAAGATCAATTCTACTAACTTTCCGGTCATTGACCTAGAAGAAACTAGGCCTGCTAGGTTCACCATTACTCCTAGTGTTCCTCCCAGAAACAGGATAACTAGGAATGAGTCTTTCAGACCCAGTCCTACTCCTGAAATGGAGCAGGCTTTGAAGCTACTTCCTCCCATCACTGAATGGCCTAAATTCTCAGGAGAAGGAGAATACAACCATGCCAGTTTCATTAAATTTATTGACTATACTCTTTCTTCTTATGAGCTCCCTGATGCAATAGCTGTGGTAAGATTTCCCAGACTATTTCAAGGAGCAGCTCTTGATTGGTTTATTAATAAAAGAGAAGAAGTTGGATCTTTATCCTGGAATTCTTGGAAAGAATTGATCAAAGTGCAGTTTGGTACCAGGATTTGAAAAAGAAAGATGATGAAAAATTTTGAAACTTCCCAGTTTGTTCTATCCAAGGACAAACCTCATAAGTGGTGCTTAGACCAGAAAAAGAGGTTAGACTGTTTTCATCCTGATGCGGATAAAGAAGAAGTCAATGAAAGACTCCTCAACTTATGTACTGGACAAATCAACCACAGTGTAAGGTGCAGAATGCCTATTGATTCAGATCTTCCCACCTAAATAGGTGTATTGGAAGAGACTATTGATATGAATGGTCTTGATAAAAGGGTCAATAGACCCCCCAGTGAACAAAATACTAGGAACAGGGAAGAATATACTGCCAAAACTAAATAATCCCCTGCTACTAATCCATCTACCTTGGAAGTCAAGAAGACTCCAGAATCAAAAGAGAAAGTATGTTGGAACTGTAACCAAACAGGAAACGTAAAACCTGATTGTCCTCTACCTAGGAAAAGGATTAATCTTATTGAAGGAGAAGAGTATGACAATCCTGACCCTCACCTTGATGATACTGATGGATCACTCTCTGATTGTGATCTAATGATCACTAACCCCATCAATTTTATTGAAGGTAGTATTGAGTCTTCTCTAAACATAAATTCCTTCAATGAAGATTCTAACTTACCTCAAAAATGGAATCCCAACATGAAGATTCACCACATCTCTGAGGCTAAGGCCTTGACTCTAAAACCTTATGCTGGTAAAAGTTTCACTTCAGGCAAAACATGCTATGCTAGTGGTTTAATCCTAGGTTCCCCTGTTAAGTTACTTCTATACAGTGGAGCCTTTTGCTGGTTCAACTTATCTGGAGAAACAAGACCCAAAACGGAAGCTGAACCTACTACCAGTACCTCAGGCTAAGTTCAGCAGTTGAAATTCTGCTCTCAATGCTGTTGGAGTATGGTCTTCTGATATCATAATCCCTCACTCTAAAGGATCACTCAAACTGAAAATTGAATTTGTAGTTCTCCAAAACGGAGTATGTGATTATTTTATCCTTGGAAATGGTTCTCTTTGCTAATATGGTATAGATGTATTCAAAAGCAAGGGTAGATACTTAACCATAGGTGGAGACTGGAATAAGAAGTTCCAAATATGCCATGTCAATTCTCAAAATTCTGATTCAACTTATGAAAAACAATTAGAGAAGTTCAATCAGGAATACTTTTCTCAAGCTGCTTTGAATTCCCTTCTCAATGAAGAACAGAAACAGGATATCCTACAAGTATGCTTTGAAAATCAGAATGCTTTCTGTACCAAGGATCACCCAATTGGTAACATCAAAGGACATGTATGATCCTAACTCTAACTATTAAGCCTCCTTACCCACCTAACCTCAGGAGACCTGCTTACCCTTCTAGTCCAAAATCCAGAGCTGCTCTGGAAACCCATATTCAAGATTTGGTTGACTTACAAGTCTTAAGGAAAGTAGGCCACAATGAACAAGTGGATATTACTACCCCAGTAATTATAGCTTGGCACAATGATAAGTCAAAAATGGTTGGAGATTTTAGAATGCTCAACAACTACACCCAAGCTGATTATTATCCAATTCCAAGAATTGACCATGCTCTGAATAAACTTTCCAAGGCTAAGTACATCACTACCATGGACATGCTGAAAGGTTTTCACCAAATACCTATCAGCCCTGATAGCCGGAAATTCATGAGAATTATCTGTCATTTGGGAATTTATGAGTATCTTAGGATGCCTTTTCGTATTAAAAATTCTCCTTCTAATTTTAAAAGGATGATGGACATTGTCCTAGGATTATTAATCAGACAGGGATGGATGATGGTATACATTGATGATGTTATCATTTACTCTGATTGTTGGGATACTCACATGGAGAAATTAAGGCTAGTCCTCAAAACCATCTCTGCCGTGGGATTGAAAGTATAAATGAAAAAGTGTAACTTTGGCTACGGGAAACTCAAAGCCTTAGGACACATTGTCTCTGCACTAACCTTAGCTGCTGACAAAAACAAGATAGCAGCAGTAAATAGGCCTATGCCTCAGAATAAAACTGAACTCCTATCCTTTATCAGCTTCTGCAGCTACTATAGGAAGTATTTACCAAAGTTTGCTCTTCTAACCAAATGTCTGTATGAGATCTGCAACAACACAACCGTGTTTGAAATGACTCATGACAGAGTCAAGAACTATCAGGAACTCAAAATGGCAATGACTTCAGCTCCACTACTAATCCAGCCAGATTATTCTAAACCTTTCAAACTCTACATAGATGCCAGCATGGAAGGGCTAGGAGCTGCTTTACACCAGGAAGTCATAGAGGATGACAAACCAGTGGAAAAACATATACTCTTCATATCCAGACAAATTAAAGACACTGAGAAAAGGTACGGTGCAAGCCAAATGGAATGTCTTGCCCTAGTATGGGCTCTCGAGAAACTCCATAATTATTTAGAAGGCACAAATTTCACTTTAATTACTGACTGCAAGGCTTTCAGGACATTGATGAATATGAATACCCCTAGTAGGCACATTTTAAGATGGCAGATAGCTATACAACAGTACAGAGGTCAGATGACCATAGTTCATCAAGCTGGGACTAAACACCAGAATGCTGATAGTTTGAGCAGGAGTGCGTTAACCTATGACCCAAGTAACCCTGCTTATGATCCAGAAGATAATGATATCTTCCCTATACTTAAAATTAACAGGTTAAACATAGAAGCTCCTATAATGGGAATCCACATTTGTGAATTGAATGAATCATTGTTCAACTCAATCAAAGAATCTTACAGTTCTGGCATAAAGACTCTGATCACTATTATGGAAAGTACTTCAACACCTTCTGAATTGATCAATAGCCTACCTGAAACTCTTTTGAAACCATAAAAAGCCGGAAGGTTCACCATATGGGATGGTCTGGTATACTATAGGCATCAACATTCAAATGTTATAGTCTTAACTAAGGATGACCATATCAAACATGTTCTGGCTGAGTGCCATGATAACTGCTCATCTGGTCATTTATCTGCTGATAGAACCTTGGATAAAGTTAAAAAAACTGATTGGTGGGTTAATTGGAGAGACTCCACTACACAGTTTGTTACCAGTCGTGAAACTTGTTAGAAGTCCAACAGGACTACTGGGAAACGGTTTGGACTACTGCAAAAGATTGCTGAACCCAAGAAAAGATGGGAGATCATCAATATGGACTTTGTAACTGGACTACCACCAGGAGGAGCCTATTACTACAACTCAGTCTTAGTCATTGTGGATAGGTTCTCCAAGAAAGCAAAGTTCCTACCTAATCACAAAGAAGACACTGCTATGGAAGTTGCCTTATCATTTTGGAACAAACTCATTGCTGATGTTGGAGTTCCCAAGATTATTATCAGTGAAAGAGATCCTAAATTCACCTCTGAGTTCTGGAGGAATCTTCATGATATGATTGGAACCACCTTAGCTTTCTCTACTGCTTATCACCCTCAGACAGATGGATTAGCTGAAAGGATGATTCAGACGCTGGAAGACATTCTCAGAAGATTCTGTGGATTTGGACTAGAATACAAGAATTCTGACGTTATTGCCACAATTGGGTGAGCCTTTTACCTGCACTGGAGATGGCCTACAACAGTAGCAAGCACTCTACCACTAAGGAAGCACCTTACATACTGGAAAGAGGATGGATTCCTAGATTACGCAAGGATAAACTTAACCACCAGCTAATCAATATTCACCCTACATCACTTGATTTAAAAAACATGATAGATGTAGCCAACAAACATGCTGTTAAATGTGTCCAGGATGCTGTGGAGTATAACCAGCAAAGGTGGGATAAAACCCATAAGGAACCTGATTTCAAGATTGGTGATCAAGTCTTGATCTCTACCACTAACTTTACCAACTTGGGTGGAAATAGAAAGCTTAGACCAGATTTTGTTGGACCTTTCACCATTAATAAACTTCATGGTAAAAATGCTGTGGAAGTAATCCTCAGTGATGGGCTTTCTAGGAAACATCCAGTCTTCCCAGTAAGCCTCATCAAACACTACCACCAAAGGAATGGAGAACATACTCCTTCACCTGCAATACCTGTTACAGAAGAACTTGAAAAGAACAAAGGTAAAATTAGCAAGATCCTGAAGGATAAGAAAGATAGGATCAATGGAAAAGACATCAGACTCTACCTGGTAAGATACAAGGGAGAATCAGCTGATAAAGATGAATGGTTGCCTGAACATAATATCCCTGATGGACCTATACACCTGAGGAAATACAGAGCCAACAGGAGACATCAGCCCGAATTTATTTTTCAGATATAGACATATCTTGGAGCGGGGGAATGTCAGCTTGCTACTATGTACAGAGAAAAACTGTCAAATAGTAACACAAAACTATGAAAAATAAGAATATCTCAATTAACAAAATAAGGAGTGAGAAATCCATAAATATTATTACGAAAATAAATTCCTCACCCAAAATTAGGTAGGGTCACTCACTGAACCCACCCTTGAATTCCAAGTCCTTATATTTTTAAAATAATTAAAAAGAAAAGTACTAAAAATTACCACACCAGTATGGCAATTTTTGGCCATTCTAATATTTCACACGTATGTTCACATATAGGGTTTACACCTAAAATTCAATCAGAATTGAGGTGTTGTGTATATGTTAGGAGTTACACGCGGAAATGTGTTATGTCACAATTCCCGCGGGCAGCCCCGCATCATTACATATCCCTATGTACTAGTAGCAGCAGATTCCCGCGTACTAGAGACCCGCGCGCAGCTGATTCTGCCACGCACGCAGCGGATCCTACCCCGCGCGCATCTGTACTGACTGATCCCCGCGTCTGGATCAGTCATGACTAATCTGACAACCAGGTACCGCTCAGAAGAGCTAGAACCTAGTTAGGGTTGCCTAGTATATGTAACAAACTGACATATGCATTACTAATGATCTAAAAATATTAAAACTTGAATAAAATCAATGAAAACTAAGTTTAAAACATTTTTTAATAATAAATTAAAGATCAAGGATTGTCACGTAAATCACTGATCCTGATCTTTGAAGACCACAAAACACTACAAGGAGTGTTCATAAAAATTATTAAAAATTATCTACATTATCAGCAGATGATGGAAAATCAGTAAACATCCACATCTGCACGCTTTAAAGAAATATCAACAAATTGAGGATGAGTACAGCATGATCAAATTTACTCCATAACAGATTAACAGATCCTGTGGCTAAAATAGTAGAGAAATCCAGCAGAGCTAAGGACAGCTGATTGACAGCATCAAGTGGACGTTCTAATTTTGCCCTGACTGGCTTGCAAGACTCAGCCCACAAGCAGAACCCTCTCTACGTGCCCTGAGAAGATCAAAATCACCCCAAAAAGGTATTTATACAGACCTCTTTGGATCCATTATTCCATCATCAGTTACCAGGAATTATTTATTATCAATCAGACACCGTGTCATTATTGATCAAATGCTTATATGAAGATAAGCAAGTGATTTATGACTTAGTCTTTATTAGTATTATTTACCTTTATTAACCAATCAACCATTGAAGTTTAGTCAAGCAATCTACCCAATCTGCTCTGAAACCCTTCCAATTATTCCAGGATTTTTGTGGTAAAGTGCTCAGAGTGAGTGTTACCCTTCCTGTCTTGGCCATTTGAGCTGTTAAGCCTGGCCATTAGTGGAATAAGTCCTTTCTAAGGCACCCATCTTTATTCCAAGGTTCTTAAACTGCCTAAGGAGGCCCCTTGAAGAGAGGTTGCTAGTCTTTAAAGATCCCCAGTAGTATAATACTGTGGCCCCTCTTTTATATTATATTTAAAACCATTTATTACCAAACCAATTAAACCTTGAAACTGCTCTTATTATATCATTTATTTGAGCTTCTAAGTGTTTATTATTGGAATAGTCATTATTATTATCATTCCAGCATTTTTATCACTCTCTGTAGCTAAAGGACTGCAAGGTTCCTGGTATCAGAGAGCTGATAGTTACTTCCTCTGATTTTTCTATTTGTTACTGATGAAGCGACTGAAGAATCAGAAACCATACTAAAGAAAGTTACTTCTGATGACCATTCATTCCTAGATTCTCTTCTCACAGATTAAAACAGAACAAGTCTCTTCAAACCATGCTTAAAACCACCATAGCGGACTGGAAGTCCTCATACCTTCAGTTGGGATAGTCTATTCACTACCTCATAATGAAAATTCAACCATACAAGCCTACATAGCAGAGAATGTAGAGATGGGTTTCATCCAGCCCCAGAACTTCAAACATGGGAGAAACTTTCCTTTACTTTGAAGAATAAAAATAGTGGTTTTCAATCATTTGTTAAATGTTGAAAAACTGATGCTGTTACAAAAAAGAACCTTCACTCAATTCCTCCAATGAATTTCACTGACTTTCTTTTTAGGTTTTGACATCCTTGCCAAAATTGATTTTGTGATGCTTACCTCTCAAGAATAACAGGCTTTTTTATTTAATAACTGATCTTTCTTCCTTAAAGGTATTTCCTTGTCTTCCAAAGCTCTCACCAGAAGACAAGGGTATTGCATGGAACTTACCTTTTTTTCAACTCAATTACAGTCCTTGTAATTTCTTCATTGAATTCAACCAGCCTTCGTCACTTTAAGAAAACATGTTTCCAGAATGGGGAGTGCTTAATTGTCAGCTTGCTACTATTGCAGAGAAAGCTGCAAAAGTAACAGAAATAACATAAAAATAATAATACTAAAATTAACCTCAGAAGGAGTAGAAAAACCATAAATATTATTGCAAAAATGGATTTCCCACCCAAAATTGGGTAGGGTCCCTCACTGACCCCACCCTTGAAATCCAACTTCTTATATTTTTGAATAATTGAGGAAAGAAAGACCAAAATACCATGGCACCACTATTGAACTTTTTAGCCAATTGAATCTTTCACATGTATTGTCACGTAAAGGTTTCACACCTAAAATTTGGTAAGAATTGAGGTGTTGTGTATATTTTAGGAGTTACAGACAGAAATGTGTTCTGTCACAATTCCTGCACGCAGCCACGGCAGCCAATACACCCGCGTGCAGCTGATATACAGCACTGTCACCATTTCAAAGCTGTGTACGCAGCCCCAGGCCTCTGACAAGTACGCAGCCGTGGGACTATGGGTTGACAAAGTGACAGGCGGCCTGATAAACCTAGGTACCGCATAAACATGCTACAACCTTCACAGGAAAATTCTACATATGTAATAAATATTTCCGTGGATAGTAGATAGTCTAAAAATACATAAAATTATATAAAAATATCTAAATAAACTTTATGCGTATTTTTTATTAAATCCAATTCAAAGTACCAAAAATGTTGAAAATAAGATAATGACTACTTCTAAAAATATATTAAAATACTTTAATATACTATTATTAGAATTCCTAGACATCAATATTTTCGTGACATACTAAGAAAACTAATGATGTAAAAATATTACATGAATACCCATGAATTATCTTTTATAGCAATTATTTTACTAAATCAACTGAATTTTGAAAATAGGGAGTAAACTCAATATCATGACTTTACTCAAATTATTTAATACATAATGAGAACTCACCTGACATCAGAATATCCGTAGGAATGTCTATTAAAATAATTATAAACTTACTGGGACCATTTACAAAGGATCATTAATTAAATAAAAATAAAATGGAAAGATTAGTGTTATTCACACGTCCAAACATCACCTGTCCAAAAATAAATCATAAAGTAGAATAATCCCCATACCCTGTGGAATTAGATGCTACCCGTTCTAAAGCACCAAGAAAACGTGAAAAGGTACCACTTTTTACCCTTCTAGCCTCAGTTTCCGTCCCTTTGAGCCCCTGTAAACCTCAGAAGGAAAATATTGGGACTTCAAAAGCTATAAATAAAGATCTCTTTTGAGGACATTGATACCCAGAGACCCAGTTATTTACATCCAGAAACCATTCCAAGGTAATCAAATACTTATAAGAGATAAGTAAGTGATTTATGGCTTTAGTCTGATTAAGAATATCCGTCCCCACCCTTTTTATCAATTCAAACTGCTGAAAAACATTATAACCCCACTATACAGGTTTTTACCCATCATTGCACGTCCCAAAAAGGTAACCAAAGGATTTAATAATATACTAGTGAGTCTTATTATCCTTTCTCTGTCATGGAAGCTTGTTTAAAAAGGGCTGACACTCCACCATGTATTTTATATACATATTATCTTTGGGAAAAATGTCCTTTAAACTAAAGGTTCCAAAGTAACCAGGCCTACGTGTTTTCATACTGAATTCCCTGAAGAGAGGTGTTAAGGATCCCCAATATAATTGTGGCCCCTCTATAAAAATATTCAATTATCAATTTATATATATTGATAATTAACAATAAACCATATCCAAAAAATTAACCTTGCAATAAGCTTCATTCAAATATTTTACTGATTTTTGCTTCATTGATTGAATAATGTATTTATTATTTATTCTATCACCTCAGGTAGCTAAAGGATAGCAAGGATCCTGGCATCCAGGAGGCTGACATTACTCTGAACAGAATCCTGATGAGTTTCCAAAATTCTGCAATTTTTTAAATCTCTTTCAAAATTCTTGAAGCACAACCAAGTGAACTGACCACAAATAAACAAGCTGAAAAGTTTCTCCAAGAAATTATTAAAATACTGAAGAAAGGAAATTAAGTGACTAACAATTCTTAATATTCTTACAACTGCTTACTCCTGTACTTGGTTAAAGTGGGTATAAAAACCATGCTGACAAACTAAAGTTAGGGATACTCCTTCAATCAAAAAAACAACTCTGATCAAGGTAAAAAGAGCCTATGGATAATTATAGTAACTATGCTGACCTCAATGGAAACTGAAATCAAAAATGAATCCATCCTTGGAATTAAGTATGACCACCTGAAAAGTAAATGAATCCTGATAGACCTTCCAAGATAGCTCTTTGAGATTTGGTTGGGAAACTTTTCAAGTTTTGGAAAAATTAGGTAATTTTGCTTCAAAATTCACAAAACTGATCAAATAATCTATTCATACATTCTCAATAATAAAAACGGCCTTCTGGGAACCAAAATCCAACTTCATCACTATTGGATTTCCCTGCTTCATCAATTGACCTAATTCCATCCACCATTGCAAAACCAATTGATCCTATAATCAATTCCAAATCAGCATCCACCCATTCATCTTCAACAAAAATAAAATACATAAAATACTGCATCATCATAAAAAACTCAACTTCCTCCAAGCAATCAATTCAAAAATCCAATCAAAAAGACCAAGAAAATAAAACATAAATAAGAAATAAAATATTTTCCTTTCTATCCTACAACTTCCAAATAGTAATTTAATCCTATATATCCTATTAGAAAATACTTCCAAATGACATAACATTCAGCTCATCTACCACTTGCCTTTCCATTTAATATCTTCCTTTTTTGAGAGTAAATCTCCAATAGCTGCCTCTTTTGCACCCCGCCTTCCCTCTGCGGGGATTCTCAATCATATTGCCCACCTGTCACACAATTTCCTCCACAAACCAACTGGTTGACTCTCCTCTTCTAAAATTCCATAACTCCTTTCCTCCTGGCTCCCATGTTCATTTCATTCCTCATCCTTTTCATCTCCACCTCTCAATTTTCTTTGTTTCCTTATTTTTCTCTATTTCCTTATTTTATCATCTCATCTTCTCTGCTTTCCTATCTTCTTCAATTCTCAGTTATCATCATCTTGATTTCTATCAATAACATCCACTCTGCTTTCCCCAAAATCAACCTCTACTCGTCTTGCCTAATGCTCTCCTCAATCCCCATTTCCAGCATTGCTACATTCTGCTAACTCAATCTAAAACCCACATTTCCAACATCAACCATTTTGAACTGTCAATTTCCTCTCTTTCCTTGTTCACTTGTGAGATTTTCTTTATTCCAAAACTCTCAAGATTATTGCTTCCCTATTCCAATTTACCTACCTCAGCCTGTCCAACACTTCCTGTAATTCCAATTCCTAGCCCGTGATCTAAAAGATATTATCATCTGTTGTCCTCAAAACTGTTGGTTCAGGTAATCCAAACCTTTTAACTCTTCATGGTTAAAAGCCAAAATCAAACTCACACCAATCACTCAAGCTACCAATGGCATCACCTGGACCAGCAGATCTAAACTCTATGCTTCTCAAGATACTTACAAATTCCATTCCCACTCTCATGGAATCAAACTTCTCACTATGGCGCTCCAAAATTATGACAATCTTTGCTCTCCAGGGAATCGCTAGGTAGCTTCAATCTTCCAAAACAAATAAATAACCTGTCAAATTAAATCTACAACTTGTTGGATACATTCTTGCCAAGCTGGAAAACAGGAATTAGATCAATTGTGTCAAGGAATATCATCTTAATAACAGTAATGAAATATGGAAATCAATTAACAAGTTTTATGCCTCCTCACAAACGGCTAATCAATCTCAAGTATTCTTCAATTTCTTGAATCTTCAATTTGATACCAAATTTGTTGAAAAGTTCATCATGGAGGTGAAAGCCTGCCTCATTCAAATCTCTGAAATAGGAATCCAAATGGACAAAAATATAATTGCCTACTCAATCCTCTACAAATTTCCCCCTCAACTTGAACATCTCAAAAATACAATTACACATTCACTTGGCAAATACAAAAATTGATGGAGATCTTGTGCTTCAGTACTTGAATCAGATAAGAAAAAAAGATTGGGGCAGTAACTATGCCTCTGCAATGATGAAAAATACCATGAGACAGGAAGTCATCAAATGTAAACCCACCTGGCACAATCCCCAGTTCTGGCACCCAAAAAAAATGGGTTGGTGGTTGTATCCACACCTGATACCAGGAAAAAATTAGAGCTCAAGCAAAAGCAACAACTCCTCAAAACCACCCAATACAAAATCTGTCTCCGCAAATCTCTCTTACATATTTGCCATGACCAAATTGAGACAACTGACTAGATACTCTGTTATCTTGGACTTGGGAGCTTTGCAGTCAATTTTCAACTCTATGGACTTCTTCAACAATCTTGAGAAGGATGACACAGAAATCCTAACAGGAAAAGAAAGCAAGTTGTTGATGGCCAAAGGCGTTGGAACTGCCAGAATCATATCAGATAACTGCACTGTAATGCTCAACAAATCCCTCTTTGTCCCTCACCTAGAGGCGAATTTAGTCTCACTGGGTCAGTTGCTAAACAAAGGTTGCTTGCTCCATCAATCAGGTCCAACTGGCTTTGTTGTAAACTTTGAAGGTGTGACTATTCTTTGTGGAAAAATTGAGGAAAATATTCTTGTCATCAAAGATTTCTTGCTTCCTCAATCAGAACTGGCCTACTCCTTCATCAGCCTATCCACTATTCATAAACACTTTGGGCACATCAACATGGATCAAACCAAACTACTCTCAAAAGAATTTCCTTGAATCAAGAAGGAAAACCCCGCTTGCGAGTCATGCACTCTTGTAAAAATTCATTGCTCATCCTTCCCCAACCAAATCCCTTCTTACTCTAAACCATTTGCTTGAATTCATGCTGAAGTATGCAGACCAATAAACCCCATCTCCAAAAATGGAAGCCAATACTTTCTTCTTCTCACTGATGAATTCTCCCGCTTCAAGACCTGTCTTCCAATCAAGCTCTAGTTGGAAATCATGGATGAAGTGATCAATTTCATCAAACTTAACTCAAATAAGTTTGGTTATCAACTCAAACATTTTCACTCCAACAACAGTGGTGAATTTGTCAACTCCAGATTGTCCACATTTTTTGCTGACCTAGGAATTGAGCAATCCACCTCCAACCCATATACCTTGCACCACAACCCAATTGCCAAAAATGTTAATTTCTCACTTGTTGAATTGACAAGGAACACTCTCCTCAACATGTCAATCGTGGTCAACCTATGGTAAAAAGTCCTGGTTGGTTTCAGCAAAGTCCTCAATCTTTTTCCCTCCAAAGTATCTAAGCTAAGCCCATCAGAGCTATGGCACAGAGTGAAACCCAAGCTCAATTTGATTCATACGCTAGGCTCAAAAGCAATTGTCCTCAACTTACTCCATAATCTTGGGAAGTGCAAGAAGAAAGGTTTGGAAGGTATACTTGTAAGCCACAATCTGCATCTTGACTGCTGCCAAATCTTTGGTCCTGAACTCAGGGAGACTGTTCACCCAAAAAATGTCAGAATCTTTGAGCGCATGAAATTAGCTGACCATTCTTCCACTTTTTAATTCCCCTTTGAATACCACCTCAACTCCAACTCTGATCTCCTTGAAAAACTCTCCTTGATTAATCATAAAAACAAACCTGTGCCCCTGATTGATTCAACCGCTGCTTCAACTTCCAAAACCCAACAGAACTCACTCAAGATTTCCAATCCAACATAGCAGAAAGCTTGTCCAAAAGTGGTCAATCAATCTCTGAATCATCCAATGAGAACAACGTATTAAATCAACTAGCTCCATCTACCAGAAACTTGAGAGATCAATCCACCATCCAGCGACCACAATAATACAAATTTCTCTCCAGATTGATCTCATGAAACTACAATAAAATTAAGCATTAACCTGCTTGCAAAAATTGGGAAAAAGGCATGAAGAAGGAACTCAATGGCATTGAATTGATGAATGTTTGGACTGGTTGCCACAATCTACCTGAAGGAAAGAGGGCTCTCTCAAAGGTCTGGGTCTATTTACTGAAGAAAAAACCTGACAAAGATGGACTCATCTTCAAGGCAAGACTGTGTGTACAAGTTTTTCTTCAACTTGAATTCCTAGACTACAGCAAGACCTACGCTCCAGCCTTCCAAATAAAAAACCTTCAAACTAACCTGGTTACATCAATTCACCTCCAGGCTATGAAACTCAATTGCCCTATCTAAAATTAAATAAAGCCCTGTATGGGTTGAAAAAAGCTCCAAAGACCTGGTTCAACACTCTGAAACATTGGATCCTCAGCCAAAACTTCATTGTTTCCTCCTCCAAACCATGCCTTTTCATCAAACAATCCACTCAAGTCTACATCTTCTGCTATGTTGATGTTCTTGTGATCATTGGCAACTCAAGCAACTTCAGAAAAAATCTCCAATCTTACTTCTCAATATTTCACAAAGGACCTTTATCAAGAATCCTTGGAAATTGCATAGTACATTCCCCATCTGGCCCATGTCTTCATCAACCATCTCACATTGATACTGCTCTTTCTGAACTGGGACTCACTGATTCAAAACCTATTAACACTCCTATTACTCCAAACATTGTCCTCAAACCCACTACCAAAAAATATGCCTCCAATTACGCATCCCTCAACATTGACTACAGAACTAGACCTGATCTCTTGTATTCTTTCTCCTCTCTGTCTTTTTTGAATGCCAAACCCGGGCTGACTCACTGGTCCAAAGCCAAAAATGTCTGGAAATATGTCAAGACAACACACAACTTGGGTCTTTGTGTCAAAAATGATTCCTTCAATTAATACCTTAAAACTTGGCGTGATTTGGATGGCAGAAATGATCCAGTCTCAAGAAGAAGCTACACCGGATATCTAATACTTATTTATGGCCTTGCAGTATCCTGGAACATCAAACTTCAACTCACAGTCTTGCTCTCCTTGACTGAAGGCAAACTCAAATCTCTTGTAATGGAAACAAAAGAAAAAATCTGGATAATGAATCTACCAAAGGAACTCAATCCCTCAATCTCTCTTAGGTACTGCTCCCATATTGACAACAAAGCCTTAAACAATCTCATTAATTTTGAATCTCAACGCAAATCAATCAAAAACATAGATTTTCAAGTCAAATGGCTTCAAGAACAAAAATCCTCAAAGGGTCTAGTCACCAACCTTGTAAACTCCAAAGCCATGCTTGCAGAAACCTTGACAAAACCAGCCATCAAGCCCTCTTTCAAAACTCTCACATCCTCTATTTTACAATCTCTCAATTGAACATGTCCACGTGTTGAGAGGAAATCTCCAATAGCTCCCTCTTTTTCTCCCTTCCCTACCTCTGCACGGAGTCTCAATCATGTATCCCCCCTGTCTCACAATTTCCTCCGCAAACCACCTGGTAAACTCTACTCTTCTCAGATTCCACAACTCCTTTCCTCCTGGCTCCCATTTTCATTTCAGTACTCATCCTTCTAATCTCCACCTTTCCCTTTTCTTTGTTTCCTTATTTTTCTCTATTTCCTTATTTTCTCATCTCATTGGCTCTGCTTTCCTATCTTCTTCAACTCTCAGTTATCATCATCTTTATTTCTGTCAATAACCTCCACTCCACTCACCCCAGGCTCAAACTCCACTCCTCTTGGCTAATCCTCTCGTCATTCCCCATTGCCAGCATTGCTAAATTCTGCTCACTCAATCTACAATCCACATTGCCAACATCAATCATGCCTACATTGACCATTTTGAACTGTTGATTTCCTCTCTTTCCTTGTTCACTTGTGAGATTTTCTTTATTCCAAACTCTCAAGATTACTACTTAGCTATTCCAATTCAACTCTCACAGCCTGTCCGCACTTCCTGTCATTCCCATCCCTAGCCCATGATCCAAAAGATATTATCATCTGTTTTCCTCAGATCTGTCGGTCCAGGTAATTCAAACATTTAGAATCTTCATCCTTATTCCTGAAGCTCATCAATCCTCAACGCCATCAACATCACCTCAGTGCTACCTTCAATAAACTGTACCAAACATTCCTGGAAAACACCTCACTGCACTTCTGGATCTTCATCACCATTAGCACTTCAAACCAGTCTTCACTACCCCAGGATCTTCAAATAAACATTCAGCTCAAACATTTAAAACTTCTTCATTCTACTTTCAGAGCCATGTCCTTCCATTCTCCTTCACCTTCCAGACCAAACCTAGCAACCTCCGTAACTCTCTCTTCTATTTCTTCATTATTCCTTCTCTACTCCCTTTCCTTTATGTTCTTCATTTCATTCCACTCCCTCAAAGTACGTGTCCCTCCCCCAAGCTCTACAGGAGCACTCTCATCATTTTCCTCTTCCAAGAAATAATCCCTCTCAATACCCGTTCAAAACCAGTCAACCTTTTCAGTTGAAACTCAAACCCCAAACATCAAACTTCATGGTTCATGGTTCCAAATTGAAACTTCCTACTTCAAATTTCCAACCTCAAATTTTGAACTCCCATACTAGTCTCAGACTTCAAGCCCAAAAAACTGTGAAGTTGTTGACCAGCTTCAAGATATTCAACCTTGCTTCCAAGCCCTCCAGGTTCCAATGAGGAAGTAAAACAGAACCCAATCTTCTCCTCCAGCACATCCTTATCTGGGAATTAGGAGCTGCCTCTCCTCTTTCAGGGGGCGGTTATGTCATGACAACTGTCTTGAAACTTCTTCAAATCAACCAATCTAACCATTCATCCACTTCAATGTCTGATCAAACCCAAATCCACTTAATTCTCCACCTTCCACTGGATAGTACTATTGTATACCTTGAAGTATCCATCTTCTTCCTCCAGTTTAACCATCTCCTTGTATTGTATATGCTCTATGCCTGTGTAAACCTCACCGCTATGTCATGTGATTCATTTAATCTTCCTGGGCTCTTTAAATCTCTCTCCATGACTTGGTAAATCCTGTATCTCTCCTCAACCCAATCAGTATATGAATTAGTACATAGTACATACTCTCCACTGTTTGTTCAGCTCATACCCCTAGGACTCCAGATCAGTACATGTAAAACTTTCCTGAGCAGGCCTATCACCCCTTAAGTCAACTCAATCCTCCAGATCAATCAGTCAACATGTGATAATGTGGGAAATCCAAACTGTAACACCATCCACTCATCCCTCAAGGCCTACTTCTCAGCTCCCAAATATACTGGCCTCTCCTTCCATCCTGGAATGATTTCCCCTAAGAAATTAGTATACTATTCTTTATTGGTTAGTCCCTCTGCAAGTAGGTGTCATCTCAGAAAAAGAAGTCCTTCACCCAACCTGCTTAACTCATATAACCTTGTCCCTTCCTTGTCTTACTCTTATAGGATTCAAGAAACCCTTATTAAACAAACTACTCCTGGAATTCTACATTTCATCCTTCCATCTTCTCATCACTTGTAATCCTTGTGCCATCTTCTTTGTTGAAATTACAAAAAATAATTTTTGATTTCTATGAGTGGTAGTTCCTGTGCCTTCATCCCCTTCCAAGCCAGGGGAAGTTGTAACAGGAAACTGTAAAATGAAATTTTTTTTTGCCTTATGGGTAACCCAATGAGATGGTTCAGGTGCACTACTTACTAAATAGATGGGAAATTTTTCAAGCTTGGAACAAATAAGATTTTTCTAAGTGGCAAAATTCTGAATTATAAAAGGAACATCAGCGCTTTTTTTCAAGGAGTATGAAACTAGCTGGGTTTTTGGAATGGAGAAGAATAAATCTCAAACATGGATCATTAGCAGTTTTACAAGTGCAAAGATTAACTGGCAAAAATTTACATCATGTGTATCCTTCCTTGAAATTATCCAAAAACCTACAAGCTATTTCCTTTTCAAATCAGCCACTTAATTTGCTAGCAGCTATGCACAAATATTTACATCATTCTTTCCTCCACAATACATACCTGATTCTTTCTTCTACCTCATCAGTTTTTCCTTCCTACAGAGAAACCCAGTTTCTTTCCCCAGGAAGGCCGGAGTTTTTGCAACAGATTTTCCCTCATGGTTTCAGATTGAATCTTTTTTTGGTTTGGAGTGATTCAGACTCTTCAAGCTTTGCTTCAAAGATTTTTACACCATTGGAGCCAATGCTGACGATGCATGATTTTTTTGTTGCAAGATGTTCCTGTTGTGATAGCAAATATCAGGTTTGATAACCCAATCTATCAACTGCTGAAGCAAGGTTATCTTATAACCCTAGACTTCAAGGTTTGTAATTAGGTTTTCTGGTAAACCCTTTTGAAATTAAGATAGAATTTCCACCTTTTTCCATCAATACAAGAGTGCAAAGGTTTAAATTGGAAAATTTAAATAAATGCCTTAAAATTAACTAAATTACTAAGCCATTGAGTTTATACTTGGTGTTTTGCACTTCACTGAGGTTTCAAAACAGGGTGAAGAGTTGTTGCTCAAACTTTTTCCAGTTCTTGGAAATACAGGTGGGATGAATATTTTATAATATTTTGAGGTAAATTTGAAACCACTGCAAGTTTCTACCTCCTAGCAAGGAAGATAATTACATTACCTTATTTCTGTCAGGAGGTAAGTTCTTGGGATTGTTTTAGAAGGTGATTTTACAATACTGAAGATAAGATCTAAGCTTATTGGCATGATGTTCTGTAAATTTGTCAGGCTGCTTCATTCCTGGAGTGCAAAAGCTAGTTCCACTTTCCCTAGCTCCAAAGGCATTCTGGGTAAGAGACAGGATCAGTTCAGAGACAAGGTTCAGAAACTATGAATCAGGAGAATTTTTGCAAGCACTTGAATTCCTGCAAGTCAAGATTCCCTTGGAGGATTCTTTGGAATACTTTAATTTGTTGAGGGGATCTTTCAAGGCTTCACAGCAACTTCAAGGATCAATGGGACTGTTGAGAGGTTCAAAAAAGGAGACTTTTAAGCAGGAATGGGATATAAGGTTTTTTTGCCCTGTGGAATGCTGGATCTCTCTAACCTATGGATATTATTTTAAGGGTTGAGGGAAGCATTCCCAGTCAAGCAATTACTTGGAATTTTGAAAGAAATATATTATGGTTGAAAATATAATAGAATCAGTTGATATAGTTAATTTTATGTCACACAAGGACCCCAAATAATATAGGCAAATCTTAGATGATCATGATTTCAAATGGTAGAATTCCAATTTTGAGAGATCTACAATTGTAGCAAGGATAACTGAATAGTGAAAAAAATGTGTTGAAATTCTCAAAAAAATGTAATTTAAATGGATGTGTTCCATTCAAAGGAAACCAAGGCAAAGCTCATGTCTCAGCAAATATTCATAGAAGGTATGGAATGATCTAACTGAGGAAAAAATCTTCAGGAAGTCTGAATGTTCCTTTCAAGGTAACTGGAGGTGACTAGTTAAAACAGGGTGGAAAGTCTTCAACAGCTAGGGATAAATGATACAATGAAAGTCAGGAATGGAACATTTAAATGAGATATAAGGTTTTTTTTGACCAAGGTCTTAGGTCTAGTGCAAAAAAAAAAGAGTGAAAGTAAAGGGAGGTAGCAAGATGAATGAATGAATTTTGAATATAATTAACAAAATTAACATAATATTTCTGCGGGTTGATTAACTAGTACTTAATCAAATGTTACAACTGATATGAATTTCAATAAAACATGCCAGTCAATATGACAACAGTGACCAAGAATGGAATAGCTAAGCCCACCAATGGAAGAAGAAAGTTTTATAGGATGGTTGACTCATTGTTGTGTGAAACTGCAAGGATTGCAGGGATAGAATGAGTTGTTGATTGTTTGCTGGTGTATAAGCCTGTGAAGAGAAGACACAAGTTTGATTGATCACACAACTTTTAGAAAATTAAATAGTTTGAAAAAACCTGGACTAAGCCGACATTGCAAGATGAGAATAAAATATAGGTAAACAATAGGTAAACAATCTGAGATTCAACAAAAGATGAAGGAGAGATACCAAAAGGCAAAAACAATTCTACAGGCCAGATTATGGCCTGTAAGAAGACTAAGTAGAATTGGTGCACAATCACCTAAATAGCTGAGAACGACCAAGAGAGTCCTTCTGATTGATCAAACCGGCGCGTACGTTCTCCCTTACACAAAGAGACTTGTGTCAACACTGAGGATGAGTTGAATGGTTGATGGCAACTCCTTTTGTTCCACGGATGAGGTTGCTGGGCTGTCCAGTTAATCAATAGGGTATTCTTGATGTCTTGGTTGAATCTCTCTTGATGAGACGTTTGTTGTATGGGTTGGTGCCAGCTTGAGGTTAACTGACCTGGGTTCAAAGACTCAGACTGGGTTTGTGATAGCTCCGCAAAATGTCACATAGGACATAGCCCAATCAGAGACTACAACTACCAAAGCACTACTGTAACTACTGGTGAGGATAGTCAAGACAAGCAGTAGTCTGATGAAGCAACAGAGAATAAGAGGAAAGATAACAAGAAAGATCAATTAACAGAGCAGGCTTGAAGATGATATACAAATAGACAAATAATCAACACGCCGGCTCAACTCATCATCATTGATTGAGAGTCAAGAGCCAACATACTTAGCCAGTTTTGAGACTGCCACGGCACTCGCTGCCTTGGTGAGAGAATTGGTCAGCATATCTTGAGAGGAGAAAAGTTTGATTCAAATTGGTTTGGAGTTCCAGTCATTTTGTAAGCTTTTCATCTTGATATCAATGTATTTTGAATGTGACTTAGTTCCAAATTTTTTAATTTTGTTGTTCAGTCCCTTGTTATCAATTAGGCGCAAAGGAGGATCAAACTTTGATTGCCATACTTTGGAGATGAGGTGATTTAGCCATCTGGCTTTGAGATGACTGGCTGAAAGTGCGTTGCACTCAGACTCCGTAGAAGAATGAGCTATACATCTTTGACGCCGGCTTGTCCAATAGAGAGGACACCCCTTGAACAGAGTGATGAAGCCGGTTTGAGAGAGGCGAGTTTCAGGATCATCCCCACATGTGGCATCGCTGTAAGTGATTAGTGTTATAATTATGGCAGCAATTAGCTTAGGAAAATGAGCAGTATTTAAAGCAAAAAAAATGCTGGACACTGGGTGTCAATATTGGCTAATGGGGCTCTCACAATGGGGCAATATGTTGGATGAATTTGATTGGAATGATGAATGAATGGATGGAAAACAGCAGGGAGAAGAGCTCATTAAGTACAAAAGATTGGCCTCTTGTGAGCCCATGATACAAAAAGCCAAAAGGAAAATTTTCCTCCCCAAAGGAGCTCTACAGGCTCTACAAGCCTTGTTACTTGGTTTGGGCTACATCAGCCGTGATGGCATCAGTCCCTGTACCCTTACAACCAGCCTATTCCGGTCATTTCTGGTGTTTCTACTGTAATGGGGCTGAACCAGCCCCTTGCTGTTCAATCCCCTTGGCTGGTTGTCCGTTACAACCAGCCATGATGACCTCATTACCTTGTTTATGGGCTGGTTGCCTCATGCAGCCAGCCCCTGGCCCCTCAAATGGGCCAGGTGGGACCCAGGGCACACCTGGGTCTGGTCTCAGACTCACATGGGGGGGTGTGACTAGCGGACATGCTGTCCCCCCCCTCTTTCTCTCAATTCCCTGGTGGGGGCGGTCAAATCCCCTCGCCAGGGGCCCTGGGGGTTGATACCCCCAGGGTGTTGTCAAGTAAGTTGGCCTGGGAGGTGATCAGGTCCCCCCAGGCCCATTGCTCCTCCCCCTTGGTAAAGGGGGGGGGGCAGAGCGCCCCTGCTTGGTTGCCTCAAACGATCAATGGTGGAGGGGTGATGAATTCCCCCCCACCTGCCGGTCGCTCCACTTGCGGCCGGCGCCGCCACCTTCTTGGGCAAGGCAGTGATCAGGTCCCCCCTGCCCTGACTGACCGCACTGTTGCAGCCGGTCGCTGGCTGGTTCAACCCAGCCAGCTTGCCCCCATCTCCCTTGCCACGGCAAGAAAGGGGAGGGGGAGCAAGCTGGGGCCGCAATCCCTGGCTCCGTGGCACTGGTTGCCGGGGGCGACCAGCTGGGCCCGCGCAGGATCCCTCGGCCGCGCGACAGCCCCGCGCGGGCCGTCGGGCCCCACGTGGGCCGTACCAAGGAACACAGGCGGCCCCAAACGTGCCGCAACACGGGCAGCGGCCCTGAGCGGGCTGCAACACAGGTGGCGGCCCCTAGCAGGCCGCAACAGGGGGGGCTCCCCTAAACCCCAAATCATGAGAATTACATACTTTGGCGGGCCAGCCCGTCTGGCCAAGTATGTCCATAAAAAAGCTTGGGCCCTTTTATACCCAAATAAGCCCATCTGGCTTGGATGGCCCATCCACCCTGGCGGGCCCGTCAGGGCCCATGTCCCAAAAGACCATAAAAACGTGTTTTGGCGCCAAAATGCCCAAAACCAGTAACACCCAAATAGGCCCACGTGGCCCACGTGATGTCCAATGGGCCGTGGAGGCCCATATTTGCATCCCATTTGGATTCCACACTCCTATGCACATTACCTGAGTGCATCCGCATTTTAACAATTAGGTGGTTGGAGTTTTCCTTTGATTTGAAGACAAGTTTTTAGTTAATTGTCTTAAGCAAGTATTGCCAAACTTGGATTACTTCATTCCAATGGAATATTCCTGGTTTTTCTGAGAACCTTGCCAATTTTGAAACGGCATAACTGATGTCAGGTCTGGCCAGAGTTGCAATGAAGTTTAGCCGTCCAATTGGTGAACAATAGTTGACGTTTAGTTGGTTGAATTGTTCAATCTTGTCTTTGGTTGCCAGAAGTAAGTGAGAACCGGTGGAGCAAGGGTTTGAGAGGGGTTTTGCATTTAGCAGATTCAATTCCTTGAGACCCTTGAGAATATGGTCTGGCAACAACAAACTGATTGAGTTTTTGTCTTTTTCAACCTTCATTCCAAGCAAGGTGTCCTCTTTGTGAGCTGAAGAATCTTTGAATTTTCTCAGAAAAAGAGTCTTGAATGTATTTACCTCCCCCACCACAACTAAATTGTCAACATAAAAAACAAGTGAAGCAAATCCATCTTTGTGATGATAAAGACAAGGATTGCAGTTGCTCTCAACAAATCCAACACTCTTGATTCAGTCACTCAGTGTTTTATACCAATTGAGAGGCGCCTGTTTAAGGCCGTAGAGTGACTTGACAAGCTTGAGATACTTTGACTTTCTTTTTGAGCCAACAGGGGTTTGTATATAGACCTTCTCCTCTAGCGGTGCATGTAAGAAAGCCCCCTTCATGTCAAATTGAAGGATTGGAAGGTTCTTGTTGAACAAGTAAATGAGCAGTACCCTGAGAGACGCTAGCTTACCAGTAGGCGCGAAGGTCTCCAGATAATCAATCCCATAGCGTTGGTTGAACCCTTGTACGCAGACCCAAGCTTTGAGTGAGATAAGACCTGTGTGCAGGTCTTCCTTGCAACAAAAAGCCCACGTGGTGTTAAGGGGATTGGTTACCTCTGACTCTTTGGCGTCTTCCCACACACCCAGTTCTTTGGCGGTGTCTAATTCCTTGGTGATGGGCGCAACCCATTTGGGAAGTTTGAGCGCTTCATGGATAGATTTGGGTAACCTGGTGTGATGGTAGCCGTACCGTACCGGTGGTCTGAGCTGCTCACAATTGCAAAGCCTTGGAAGAAGTGTCTCCTGGATAACTGAATTGGAGGTTTCAGAATCCAATTGACTTGCATTGTCTTCAAGAGGGAGATCCGGCTTGATTTTGTGCAAGTTTTCAGAGGCTGAAAGCGGTTCTTGAATGGCTGATTCCGGTTTCCCTCTGGTCACGTTTCAAACTGTGGGAACAATGTCATCTTCTATGTTGCCATTGAGGGAGATACTTTTAGGGCCATGAGATTTCATGAACTGAACATGCTTATTATTTATGATCTTCCGTGATTTTGATATAACTTCTTAGGATAACAATTGAGGATTGAAACCTACTAGGAACCCTTCATCACCCTTTTCGCTTAAATTTGAGGCAATTTTGGTGTTTTTTAACAAGTAGATGCATGCGGTTCCGATGGGCTTCAGGTAATCCTTAGGCAGTATTGTTCCGTGCATCTGTTCCCAGGGAGATTTCATTCTGGCTTCATGAGGAATTTGATTCAAAGCAAGGCAGCAGCTTTGGATGACTATATTCCAGCAAATTTTGGGAATGGAGGATGACCTGAAAACTGATTGTACTGACTCCATGATAGTGCTATTCGCTTGCTTGGCCTTCCTGTTATGTTGGGAGTGATAGGGCTCACTGACAAGGTGATGAATAGCGTTGGATTTGAAGAATGTCCCAAGTTTTTCATTGACAAATTCTCCTCCGCCATTGGAGACAACTTCAATGGGGAATTGCTTCTTCTTTTTTGCTTTGTTTTTGATGACAAAGATGATGGCTTCAGTTGATGCATCCCTACTTGGCAGAGGGAGAGCAGAGAGGTAACCAGACTTGTTGTTGACAACAGTGAGAGCATACCTCATGCCGCCCTTGCCTTGCAGATTGAGTGGTCCCATAAGATCTAGGTGAAGTTGGTCAAATACATGTTCAGCTGGCTGTTGGTCCTGTTTGAAGGGGGATTTGCTTATTTTTACTTTTTTACAGGCTATGCATTCAAATGCTGAACGTTTTTCCTTCTCAATGCTGTGTCCCAGGTGCTTTTCCATTATTCCTAGGCTAGCATGGCCCAGAGTTTTATGAAATTCTTGGAGCTTGTTCAGACTTGAGAAACACGCTAGTCGCCTGGTTGACGTGGGGAAGTTAATGATCAGAAGATTTTTCTCTATTTCTCCATTGAGGATTGCGGTTCTTTTCTTCTTAAGAGAGAAGGATGGGGGGTCAGATTTGCTGTTGACTTTTAGGATACATCCCTGATTGAGAAGAGCGCCCATTGAGATTAGATTCACAGTAGCATCGGGTACCCAGGCCGTATTCTTCAGGTCTAGTTGGATTTCTCCAATTTGCAGAGTTGCAACGCCAAGACCCCTTATGGGTATTCCATCCCCCTTTTTTCCGTTTTTGATGAGTTTGTTTGTGGACTAATTGGTTATCAAGTAGAAAAGGGATTGATCCCTGATCATATGGATGGAACAGCCGCTATCAAGGATGAATCAGCCGCCGTCAGACTTGTTGAGCTTGTTTAGACCACAGAAAATTGTCTAATGATGAAACTCTGGAGTTTTCTTTGTTTCCCAAGATGTAGTTTCACCGCGGTAACAAAACTGTTGATTTCATTTTGATCAAAGCCAAGGTAGAGGAATTTGAAGAACATCTTTGCCCAATTTGCAGCCTTATTAGAAGCAAAGTGTTCTTTAGCTGCAAGCCATATGAGCTTGGGAGAGTCTTTGTTGTCAGCTGTTATTATGTTGGTGTGAGTTGAGGGATCTAGCTTGGAAATAAGATAGG
The DNA here is from genome assembly GCA_025617555.3 of Puccinia polysora. NCBI lineage: Eukaryota > Fungi > Basidiomycota > Pucciniomycetes > Pucciniales > Pucciniaceae > Puccinia > Puccinia polysora. The sequence continues at coordinate 19,562,216 of CM062616.1, forward strand.
CCGCAGTTTTGTCGTTGTCTGAAAGTTCCTCATGTGGATTGGGAGAGTTCATGAGTTGGAGAATGCCTCTCATTTTGAACAACCTTTCCATCTTCTTCTTCCAGATTGAATAGTTTGTCTTGGTAAGAAGAGAAGTTGATTCCATTAACGACTTGAGTGCCAGCGCCTTAAAGTTGCTGTTGCCTTCAGGTCCAGGGGAAATTGTTTTTTGATCCATTCTGGTAGCTGGACGTGATTTTTTTGGCTTTTAACCGTGTAGAAAATTAAATAGTTTGAAAAAACCTGGACCAAGCTGACATTGCAAGATGAGAATAAAATATAGGTAAACAATAGGTAAACAATCTGAGATTCAACAAAAGATGAAGGAGAGATACCAACAGGCAAACACAATTCTACAGGCCAGATTATGGCCTCTAAGAAGACTAAGTAGAATTGGTGCAGAATCAGCTAAATAGCTGAGAACAACCAAGAGAGTCTTTCTGATTTATCCAACCGGCGCATACTTTCTGCCTTACACAAAGAGACTTGTGTCAACACTGAGGATGAGTTGAATGGTTGATGGCAACCTACGTTTGTTCCACAGATGAGGTTGCTGGGCTGTCCAGTTAATCAATAGGGTATTCTTGATGTCTTGGTTGAATCTCTCTTGATGAGACGTTTGTTGTATGGGTTGGTGCCAGCTTGAGGTTAACTGACCTTGGTTCAAAGACCCAGACTGTGTTTGTGATAGCTCTGCAACATGTCACATAGGACATAGCGCAATCAGAGACTACAACTACCGAAGCACTACTGTAACTACTGGTGAGGATAGTCAAGACAAGCAGTAGTCTGATGAAGCAACAGAGAATAAGAGGAAAGATAACAAGAAAGATCAAATAACAGAGCAGGGTTGAATATTACAGACAAATAGACAAATAATTAGCACAACTGAGAGCTAGAGTCATTACAAGATGAAACACAGTGAGAAACAAGAATAGAGAAATATGGTTGAAATATAAGAAAGGAAACAAACAGGAAGAGTAGACCGCATGAGCTTCCACATAGCTGAGAAATGTCAGATGGCCAGACAGTAGAGACACTTGTGGAAATGTTTGGAGAGATTAGTTTTAGGATTGGATGGAGCAAGCTAGATACCCAGTGAAGGTGAGTCTTTGCAATAGTCATCAAGTAGGAAGGGAGGTATGAATCTCATTAGTAATTCATGGCAATGAATTGAGTTTGAGTGGAGGAGAATGATGGAACAGAACAGAAGAGAATAGAATAGGAAAAGAAGAAGATAGGGGCCAAGGACAAGGATTGAAATCAGCACAGATGAGAGAATGAAGAAGAGATTTGATGATCTGAGGAAGTCATTTTGATGAGGTCAATGTAGAGTGGTATGGTTCAGAGTGCTCCTCCTCCCCCCTGAGATCTCAGGCGCGCGTGCAAGTCAGAGGAGGTTGAAAGATTGGGTGCAGCGGTCTGGGTGATTGGGGGAGAAGGGTAAGCAGGAGAGAAGTCCCTGAGTGACAGATTGAATTGAAACTGAGAAATATCAACACGCCCTGTGCCTGGAGAGATGAAGAACAAGTCTGAGATGGGCCAGAGTTTACTGAAGGCAAGATGGCAAAGAAAAGAAACATGGAGTGAAGAATGAACAAAAAGAACAAAGAAAGAAAGAAAGAAACAGAAGAAAGAACAAAAAGGAAAGGAAAAAAAGATACAAATGCTCAATGGAGGCAAAAAAAGACTGGAAGAGCTTTAGGCTAGTGATACTTGAGCTTTTGGTGAGAGAATCTGCAGGCATTACCTCTTACTTGATGAGTTGGACCCTGATGTTCCCCAACTTCAATTCTTCCCTCATTCCCTTGGTTTTCAGGTCAAGGTGTTGTGTTTTTGAGTTAGACCCAAACTTTTCAAGTTTGTCTGTTAACCCGCTGTTGTCAGTATGGATGGTGATGGCGGAGAGCTTGGACAAAAATATTTCACACTCCAGAGCCCTAATCCAGGTGGCCTCATGAAAAGGGTTGACAAAAGCATTGAGCTCAGCGTCCATGGAGCTGAAATTGATGATTTTCTGTTTGCTGATGGTCCATGACACCACACACCCATAAAACGTGCAGAGGTAGCCATTTTGTGATTGTCTGGTGGTTGGATCATCTGCCCAGGATGCGTCAGAGTATGCAGAAGCCAGAGAGTGGGGACTGTCCACTCTCAACCAAAGCTTGATGTGGGGAGTTCCTTTGAGGTACTTCCAGGCCTTCTTTTGCTTGTTCCAGTGAGGCAGGCCAGGATTTACATTGAATCTTGATAGACTAGACACCGCAAAGCTTACTTCAGGCCAAGAGTAGCAGGCAATGTGGTTGAGAAGACCAATGGCTGATTGGTAGTTGACGTTCAGAGCCCAGAACTGTTAGAACTCCTCATCAGTGCCGGTTTTGAGTTGAAGGTTTTGCATCAGGGGGGATTTGCTTGTCCTTGCCTCTTCTAGGCCAAGTTACTTGAGTCAATGCGCAATGTGGTTTGGCTGGCTGAAAAGAATTTATTTTTCTTTTAGCTCTATCCTCATACCCAGGATTTTGTCTGGATCTTTGGCAGTTGACCCAGTGAAACAAGTCAAGAATTTCCTTTCAAAATCATTGCCATCCCCAACCAAGATCAGATTATCAACTTGAAAGAAGATTTGAAACTTACTGTCTTTGGAAAGGTAGAGGCATGGATTGCACAACTATTCCTTGAATCCTACGTCCTTGAACCAAGCTGTGAGGGTCTCATACCAATTCTTTGTCGCTTTCTTGAGGCTGTAGAGAGTCTTTTGAAGTTTGAGGAATTGAGAGTTCCTTTTTGAACCCATGGGGGTGTGAATTATGACCTTCTCATTGATTTGCGAGTGAAGGAAGGCACTCTTGACATCTAATTGCCGGATCTTCTGCTTGTATTTGAGGTTAAAGAGTAGCAATAAACATAAGGTGGAGGGTTGACCCCATGGTGCAAAGGTTTCTGTGTAGTCAAGTCCCTCAATTTGATTGAACCCTTGCACAAACAAACAAGCCTTGTATTTCACGGGGTTGCCATGGCAGTTCTGTTTGATCTTGTAGATCCACGTTGTGTTGAGTGCGTTTTTTGTCCCAGGAACATTTTATTCTTCCCACAAAAGAAGATCTTTGATCAATTCCAGCTCATTGTTCATTGCTTCCATCCACTCAAGATTTTCATTGCAGCCCCAAGCATCTTTGTATGTTTTGGGCTCATAGTGATGATAAAACCCATACCTTTGTGAAGGTGCAATGCAAGAGCGGTCTCTCAGGGACCTTCCTGAAGGTTCAGAAGCTTGCTTTTTGGGTTGGCCAGTCTTCAGATTTTTCTGAACTGTGGGTTGGGTTGATTCAGATGCATTGGAAGACTTGTTGCCCAATTCAGATTTTCCTTCATTTGCAGAACTGATGGATTCATTGGACCGGTTGCAATATCCCCACCAGATCCCTATCAGCCCAGATAGCAGGAAGTGCATGGGGATCATATGCCACCTAGGTATATATGATTACTGGAGGATGCCCTTTGAAATCAAGAATTCTCCCTCCCACTTCCAAAGAATGATTGATAAAGTACTAGGCCAGTTTATTAGGCAAGGCTGGATGATGGTATACATTGATGATGTCATCATTTACACTGATGACTGGCTGACCCACATGAAGAAAGTAAGGCTTCTTCTGAAAAACATCCCAGCAGTAGGATTGAAAGTATCTATGAGGAAATGAAACTTTGGATATGGATAACTCAAATACTTAGGACATATTGTATCTTCCTTGGCCCTCACAGCTGATAAAAGCAAGATATCTGCTGTTATGAAAAGACCAATGCCCAACAAAAAACTGAATTGTTTTCTTTCATCAGCTTCTGCAGCTACTACAGAATGTAATTACCCAAATTATCATTGCTGTCCAAGTTTTATTATGAAATTTGCAACCAAAAAACCCTCTTTGAGATGACCCATGAAAGATTAAAGAATTATGATGAAATCAAAATATCAATGACCACAGCCCCAGTTTTAATCAAACCTGATTACAGCATATTCTTCAATCTATACATAGATGCTAGTATGGAAAGATTGGGCGCTGCACTACACCAAGAAGTCATAGAAGATGAAAAGCCAGTGGAGAAGCCTATAATCTTCATATCCAGACAAGTTAAGGATGCTGAGAAAAGGTATGGTGCAAGCCAGATGGAGTTTCTTGCTTTATTTTGGGCTGTGGAAAAACTCCATTATTACTTAGAAGGAAACAAATTTACAGTAGTCAGTGATTTTAATGCTTTCAGAACTCTAATGAATATGAATACTCCTAGCAGGCACATTTTAAGGTGGCAGATACCCATACAACAGTATAAAGGACAGATAACCATAGTTTTCCAAGCTCAAGCTAAACATCAGAATTCTGATAGCTTAAGCAGCAGTACTCTACCCAATGATACAAGCAATCCTGCTCATGATCCAGAGGACAATGACATATTTCCCATACTGAAAATTGACATGTTTGAAATTGAAGCTCCTATTCTAGGAATTCTTGGTGAACTGGATGAGTCCTTATTGAACTCAATAAAGGAAGCTTACAACTCTGACATGAAGACTCTGATCAACATTATAGAAAGTGCTTCAACAACATCTGAGCTAATCAAAAGCCTACCTGAAACTCTTCTAATGCCTTAAAAAGCTGGAAGATTCACCATATGGGATGGCCTAGTATACTACAGGCGTCAAAATTCAAGTGTCATAGTCATGACTAAGGAAGATCATATGAAGAATATCCTAGCTGAGTGTCATGACAATGTTTATCTGGTAATTTTTCTGCTGAAAGAACCATGGATAAATTCAAACAAACTGCTTTATGGATTTATTGGAGAGACTGCACAATCCAGTATGTTTTTAGTCATGAGACTTGCCAGAATTCTAACAGGACTACTGGAAAAAGTTTTTGTCTCCATAAAAAGATTACTGAACACAACAGAAGATGGGAGATTATCAACATGGAATTTGTAACTGGATTAACCCCTGGAGGAGCATATTCCTATAAATCAGTCCTAGTCATAGTAGATAGGTTTTCCAAGAAAGGAAAGTTTCTACCCAATCACAAGGAGGATACTTCCATGGAAGTAGCTTTTCTATTCTGGAATAGAATCATAGCTGATTTAGGATTTCTTAAGATCATTATCAGTGATAGAGACCCCAAGTTTACCTCTGAGTTTTGGAAAAACCTCCATGACATTTTAGTAACTACCTTAGCCTTCTCTACAGCCTATCATCCCCAGACAGATGGACTAGCTGAAAGAATGATTCAGACCTTAGAAGATATGCTTAGAAGTTTATGTTGCTTTGGTATGGAATACAAGAATGCTGATGGCTACTTCCATTATTCGTTAAGCCTTCTACCAGCACTAGGAATGGCTTATAATAGTAGAAAATACTCCACTACTAAGGAAGCACCCTATAAAATGGAAACAGGATGGATTCCTAAATTGCCCCAGGACAACCTCAACCAGCAGATAACAAATATTCATCCAACATCACTTGATTTCAAGAACATGATAGATGTAGCCAAAAAGCATGCTGCTAAGTATTTTCAAGATGTTGTTGAATATAACCAACAGAGGTGGGACCAAACTCATAAAGAACCTTTTTTAAAAATTAGTCACCAAGTCTTAATTTCTACCACAAATTTCACTAACCAAGCTGGAAATAGGAAAATTAGAACTGCCTTTGTTGGACCATTTTCTTCAAAAGCTTCATGGGAAGAATTCAGTAGAATTAATATTAAGTGATGGAATTTCCAGGAAACACCCAGTATTCCCAGTAAGCCTAATCAAAAACTTTCACATCCAAGGGAAGGAGAGAACACTCCTTCATAGATATACCTGTGGAAGCTGAACCTGATAAAGGGAAAGGGAAGATTAGCAAGATACTTAAACACAAAAAGGAAAGGATCAATTGAAAGGAAATTAGACTTTACCTAGTCAGATATAAAGAAGAATTTTCTGAAAAAGATGAGTGGTTACCTGAAAACAACATTCCAGATGAGCCTATACACCTAAGAGATTACAGAGCCAATGAGAAACATTGAGGAACCAAATTATTTTTGGATAGACATATCTTGGAGTGAGGGAATGTCAGCTTGCTACTTGCACGGAGCAACCTTTCAAAGAAGATTAGAAATAGAAATAAATCATAAAAATAAAATGAGTGAGAAATCCTGAAATATTATTACAATTTGGTATTTCCCACCCAAAATAAGGTAGGGTAACTCACTGACTCTACCATTGAATTCCAACTCCTTATATTCTTAAATAATTTTAAAAGAAAACAACCAAAAGACCACGGCATCACCATGGAAATTTTTGGCCTTTTTTAATATTTCACATGTAATGTCATGAATATTTTTCACCCCTAAAATTCACTCAGAATTGAGGTGTTGTGTATATTTTAGGAGTTACAGGCGGATTTGTGTTCTGTCACAATCCCTGCGCGCAGCCCTGCATCCATACAGAAAGAGTACAGCTTCCTGACACTCAATATGTATGCTCCTGTCAAAAAATCCGCATGCAAAATGAATGCTGGCCAGGGAGGATAGATTGTTACATGCAGCTGCCAAGCCTGCATGCGTCAAAAACAACTTCACCAATCATGACCGCCAGATACCGCAGGAACATGCTACAACCTTCATGCGTACATCATGCATATGTAAAAACCTGACTCACGGATAGAGGCATGTCTAAAACCTCTGAATATTGAATAAAAAGTGTGAAATGCAAAGTATAAAGCAAACAAATTAAGGGAAAAAATAATGAGGGTTGTTGTGTAATTGTGATTGTCAAACCTTTATGAATCACAAATCATACCAAGAAGTTCACCCAAAAATTATTAAAAATTACCAAAATGTGTAGAGGATGGCTTAAAATCTACAAATATGTACTTCTGCCCCTTTCACTCAAAAGGAAGTAATACAACATAAAGAAATAATCCAGAACTTTGAAAATAAAAAATTAAAATTTAAAAAGTTTCTGACAATTATTTCACATAGAAATATGACACAAGCAGGGCTAGCAGGTTGAAAGCACTAAGAATACGTTCCAAAATAGCCCCGGTCATCTTACTTGCCTTGTAAAACCAGCACAACCATCTCTACCTGCCCTGAGAAGTTCTTATTACCCCAAAAGAGGTACATAAACAGCCCCTTTTTGGATCATTTAAACCCCAGTAATTTTTAAGTAATCAATCCAGAACCCTTGCCATCTGTGATAAATTGTTTATATAAGATAAACAAGTGATTTTGGCCTCAGTCTGATGGTATAAATTTTAATTAAAAAACCACCATGAATTCACTGAAGAATATCAGCAAAATCACCAGTAATTGTTCTGAGACCCTTTCAAACGTGAATTTCTTCAGGAATCTTGAAGTTCCTGCTTAAATTAGTAAGTTATCTCCTCCTTGCCTTCAGGCATAAGTGCTGTGAGACAGCCAGTGCGCCCATTCCCCTTGAGTAAACCCCTTTTGAGTAAATGACTTAGGACTTCATTGTCCCAAGTTCTTTACACGGTTGAAAAGAGCCTCTTGAAGAGAGGTTGTTCCCACAAAGATCCTCTGTTTTGCATGAACTGTGGCCCCTCTTGGAAAAATATATTTAAATCATTTTAACCAAACCAACTACTTCAAATTTTTGTTAACCAATAATTTGGAGCCTTTTACATATTTTCTTGGAATTATTATTATTCCAACACCAATATCACCTGCTTTAGCTAAAGAAACACAAATTTACTGGTATCAGTAATCTGAAAAAGCCATAGCTATTAGATGAAACCATAGCTTTGAGATTAAAGTTCACATAATAAGTGTTTTGCTTGTGTCACACTCATAGATTGAAGTAGATGGTACTTAGGAATAGGATATTTAAAATGGATGGTGTAGAAAATAACCCTTGGAATTGGAGTGTGAAAAACCTCTAGAAGCTATCTATACAGCCCCCTTTTTGGTTTTTTTCCCACCAGGAATTTATCAGTTATCATCACAAACTGTCATCAGTAATAAATCTCTTTTAAAATTACAAGCAAGTGATTTCCTAATTCACGCTGAATTATAGTAGCATAAATCCATCACCATTATTTCTGTTTTAATTAATTTTAAATCAAATAGTAATCTTTTATAATTTTAGTTTTAGTATTTTTTGAATTTCACCCAATTGGAAAGATTAATTTATTGGATTGTTTTTATTGATTTTATCTTAATTATTTTCAGTCTTAAGATTTTAAACTAACAATTTAAATATTATTTTGCTGTGTTATAAGCATGATAAATGAAATCTGTCATTCAAAATATTAAATCCTCTTGTATTGCAGTATTGTGATTTTTAGACTGTCTTATCATAGAATTTCACTTACCACATCAGTTGAACTGCTTATGCCAATTCCTCCTTATTCATTTTTTCCTCAAAAACTTGTCAGCATATTGTGTTTTTTTACATATAAACACCCATGCTCTCAAGGGGTTTTCTCATCTGTTCACAAACTAATATGAAATGGAGAAAAATCTTCCCCCTCATTTAATTTCAGTTATTCTTGACTTTACAAAGCCCTTTTACCCATATATCAATCCTTTTTATCTGATTAAAGCTTTTGATCTTTTAATATTTACATGTTTAAAGACCTATGGTCATCCCAAGCCAATTCTTGGTCATTTTATTAGTTTGCATTTAATAGCCTCAATTTGAAATCAATTTTTAACTCCTTTGGAAAGGGGGTGAAATGTGGGTGAGGCTTGTCATTGAAAATCAAGATCATCCTATCTATCCAATTCAAATATTGGCATCATCCATCAACTTTTCCTGGTCCAACCAACTAAACAAGAAACAAGGAGGATCAAGGCAGCTTTTATTGAAGGAGATTTTTCAGGTTCACATTTGAAACCTTCAAAACTTGAAAGACCTCAAGACTGATAAAATTGCATGGCTATACTCAATAAGAAGGTGTTCAGGGAAGCGGATGGCTCCAAATTTCTTGCAGCCGTGTCCAATGATTTTTATTAAATTTATCAAGATCCTGAGCTGGATGCTATCATGAGGAGGAGGAAAGCAGTTATTGTCTCAGGATTTACCAAGAGTGTCTATGATCCCCATCAAGATAGTTATGCAATTGGAGGTTCTCAAAATCTTCCACATAAATGCAAAGAGAAAGTAATTTTAATGAAGGATATTGCAAAAATAATCAGTGATACATACTTTGAAAATCAAGTGCTTTGATTTGATACAAACTTCAGATCTCACATGTGAGCATCTGCTATACCAACAATTGTTTCACATTCTCTGAGAATTGTATCCAAGACCTCCTCAAGGAATCTGATGAGCCTCTTCTCTTGCTGGGGTACCATGATAGACTTGATGTACATCCCTCTCAAAATTGTTCCCAAGAAGCAAAAAATTTCACCTAGTTTTAAACTTGAAAAAAAATGATGATTGAAAGGAAATGCATCAAATTGAAAATCCTCCAAAATATCAATCAAAAAAATTTATTCTTATGAAAACAGTATGGATGAAAATGGGGCAAGAATCCTACCATCCAATCTAAAATCAAAATTTCATCAAGAAGCCTTCATCAACTTAACCTCAATTTCATTATGCTTTTTTTGTTTTTTGTTTTTTTTTTGAAGGCAAGAATCTTAATGAATCTCCAAGATTTTTTTACCTTAGATCTCAAAAAATATCTTGATTGAGAAAAATACTTTTCTGGCCCCATGATCAACAAAATTTTGCAATGATCAATCTTCAAAAGGAAGTCAAACCCAACGAAGAAAATATGGTAATCAATTGAGAACATGACACAAACTCAACCCAGGAGAATTTGTATAGCTAAGTCAATTTAAAAAAGAAATGCCCAGAAAAATGGATGAGAAAATTGTATAAATTATTGAATCCCACTGAAGCCCTAATGTGAACAGCTCCAGCCAGTACGGCTCATTCCCTCCTCCAACCAAGTCTACTCAAGCTAATACTACCCATGATATTTGATTTACTCCGCCACTCAACTTCAATCATCCATCAATTAATCACCAAAATTAAATTAATCAATAAAAAAATTGACCAACTCAAATATATGATCATTCTTACCAATAAAATCCAAAAATGGAAAAATTCAACACATCTTATAATTAATTCACCATTTGAACTGAAGAATTTTGCAGCAGATTCTAGAAATTATAATTGAAGATATCAGTCAGATTTTAATATGCCTCAGTAAGCTTTACTTTTAAATCAGCTCATCTTGTTATTTATTCACTAACCTTTATGGAGAATATTTCCAACATTTAGTAGATCATAATATTAATTGAAGCAAAAGGGTTTTATTAATTTGAGAGAGTGAATTCTTCAAGTGCAAGTCAAGTGGGTGTGTCAGAATTTGAGTTTTAATAGTTTTAAATTTGACTTGAGTTCAAAGATCAATTCATTAAATTTATCTGAATCTAGAAAGGACTTATTCCACTAATGGCCAGGCTTAACAGCACAAATGGCATAGACAGGAAGGGTAACACTCACTCTGAGCACTTTAACACGAAAATCCTGGAATAATTGGAAGGGTTTCAGAGCAGATGGGGTATATTGCTTGACTAAACTTCAATGGTTGATTGGTTAATAAAGGTAAATAATACTACTACAGACTAAGTCATAAATCACTTGCTTATCTTCATATAAGCTCTTGATTAACAATGACACTGTGTCTCATTTGTTAGTTATCTTGTTGGCTTACCCTATTCTCCTTACCTGTTATTCATATTCTTTTACTCTTCACTCTCACTCTTCCTTTCTATCACTGTTGTATCTGTCAATTCCCTGTTGTCTACTCTCTCTTTCCGCAAAACTCCCCAAACCATCTGGGGAACCCTACAGAACTCTCAAACCCTGGTACAGATACCTTCAACAATCTCTTCACCTGGTCAACCACTAGATTGTTCTTGTCATGGTCATTCTGCTCATCTCACCATTCACCCACTTGGCTCTCACAATTCTCAACTTGACATTGACTTGATCACCTATCTTCCAAAGAACGTAGGTATCTCTATCACTTCAACTCTACATCAAGTCTCACTCAAGACCTTGATTTGTCACCACAGTTCTTTTTTGGTATTGGTTGGATCAGTCATTGTTTTCCCGAGTTCTCAAGCCTGATTCTAATGTTTCTGCCCCTGTCCGGCCAAGTCTATCCATAGGACTTGACCTCTCCAACAGAATTGTTCACTGAGTTGGTGTTGTTTCCTTTGTTTTGTTTCCTTTGTTTTCTTCCTTCATGTCTACTTATGTCTAGACTCTTACGCTGTTGTCCAATTCTATGCAAGTCAGCCTGGTCTAGGTGTATCAGCTATCTTTAACTTTTACACGGTTAAAAGCCAAAGACTTGATCCGCTCAACAAACATGGCTCAACCCTCTATCTCACCTGGACCAGGTGGAGAAGGCAACTTCAAGGCTCTCGCTCTCAAGTTGCTAATGGAATCAACTCCTCTTCTCACTGAAAATAACCACACTGTGTGGAAGAAGAAGATGGACCGCTTGTTTAAAATGCAAGGTATTTTGAATCTAATCAACTCCAGCAATCCTTATGAGGAAATTCCAGACAATGACAAAATGGCTGGCTACCTCATGTCCAAAATTGATCCTTCCACTCACACCAACATCATTACTCAAGAAAATGAAGACTCCTCCAAGCTGATCTGGTTGGCCTCTAAGAATCACTTTGCATCTAGTCAAGCCGCAAACAGGGCTTGGATGTTCTTCAATTTTCTATACCTTGGGTTCAATCAAAACAACATAGATGGCTTCGTTACCACGGTCAAGCAACACCTGAGTAAACTTGAGGAAGTAGGAATCAACCTACCGTCCCACATTCTTAGCTATCTCATACTCTTTAAACTGCCTGATTCTCTCAAATCCATCCATTCTCAAATCATGGATTCTGGAGTCAACTTGACAGTACCCATTGTCCTAAATCATCTAGTACAACATTGAAACAAAGTTTAATAAAAAAATCAGGACCCCTCAAATACTTCCTCCGCTCTCTACCATCAAAACTCAAGAAACACCAGTTTTCTACGCTGTGAAAACGGAAAAAACAATCTGCTGGTCAAATCTCACCCTCCTTCTTTGTGTTGGAGTGAATTCCCTCACCTTAGGCCTGAACACCCACCAAGAAAAGCAAGAGGTGGCTCGAAGAAGAAGGAGGAAGCTCATTTCTATTTGTTCTTTTGTGCTCTTAATCTGAATCACCAAATTAACCCAAACTGGTTTATCCTCAACAGTGGTTTCTCCATTCATATGTTCAGGGACAAATCCCTCTTTTCCAAACTCTCCCTTCAAAACGGTGAAGAGACTTTCAAAACTGGGAAGGTTGGCAAAGGATTAAGCATTCAATGATTAGGAACTGCCAGTATCTCAAGTCAAGACAAAACCATATTGTTTGAGAATTCTGCCTGGGTCCCTGAAGCAACCATCAATCTCATATCAATGGGAGCACTACTGAAGAAAGTATGTTGCCTGGCAGTTGACATTAAGCCTGCCACTCCGACCTTCACTGTTCAACTCCAAGGGACAACCATTCTGGAAGGTTTCATCAAGAATCATCTCCTTGTTCTGGATCACATTCCAATTCAAGAGTATCCTAGCTGTTACCTGAATCTGTCTGAACTCCACGAAATACACAAGAAACTTGGCCATACCAGTCTAGGAAGCATAGAGAACCACATTGGATACAAAGTAAGCAGCCAAGTCAGAAACAACTTCAAATGTCTAGCCTGCAAGGAGTCCAAAATTACCAGGTCATCTTTCAATCACCAACAAACTCCCGCTACTTGGGTGTTTGATTGTCTTCACATGGACCTAATGGGACCTTTGAATCCTAAAAGTAAAGGAGGTATGAAATACTTGCTAACAGTTGTTGATAACAAGTCCGGATACCTGTTGAGTTTCCCACTACCCTCAAAAGATGCTGCGGCTTCCACCATTATGTTTCTGATCAACAAAAAAGCCAAGGAACTTGGATACTACCCAATCAAAGTTATCACTGATGGCGGCGGCAAGTTTGTAAACTCCCCCTTATCTGATTACTTCAGAACTAAATCCATCAACCACTTGATCAGCAAACCATACCATCCTCAACACAATGGTAAAGCCAAACAAGCAAACAGAACAATCATGGAATCTCTCCAATCAGCCTTCAGTGACTCAAATATTCCAAAAAATGTGTGGCATGTTGTGATTCAAAGCTGCTGCTTTGGTCAAACCAAATCCCTCAGAAGAAGGGTGAAGAAACTCCGTGGGAGCAAATGCACAGATCACAAATACCCACCGACTATCTCAAACCTCTAGGCTTGAGAGCCATTTACCTCCTCTCCAACACTAAAATCCAATCAAAACTGTCCAACAAAGGAGCTGAAGGAATTCTGATTGGCTAAAATCCTTGCTTGTTATCCTATGAGAAACTCTCCAGTAGTGGAAAAATCATAGAAACCAAGCATGTTGAGTTCTTAAAGTCACAAGCCGCCACTCTGGATGTATCTATAAACTCTGAGATCCCATCAGACCCTGATTCACCAATCATGCCCCCTCCAACTCCCAATTTGTCCCATCAACCCGCTGAAACTACACAAGATGAAGAAAAGCCAGTCATGATCAATCCAACCTGTTCCATCACTTCCAAAACAGAATCCAACTCCTCTGAATCCATCGATTCTACCCAAAACATTCAAGAGTCTCTCCGACCTCGTCTAAGGGATTGTAACACCATCAGGGCTCCTGATTGATACGGGTACTATAAATCAAACAAGGTTCCTACCAACATTCACCAAGCCCTAAAATGCCCTGAATGGATACCATCCATAAAAAAGGAACTAGGCACGGCCAAAGACCTTGGAGTGTGGGAAGATGCTGACAAAAGTGAAGTCACTAATCCTCTGGACACCACCTGGACCTTCAGAAGTAAGCAAGACCTCCACACCAGTGAAATCACCCTCAAATCCAGAGTTTGCGTCCAGGGCTTCAATCAACAATACGGAGTGGACTATCTGGAAACCTATGCGCCTACCAGAAAGATTGCCTCACTTTGCGCGCTCCTCACTTACGCTATCAACAAACATTTGCCAATCCTTCAGTTCGACATCAAAGGTGCCTTCCTTCACGCTCCCCTCAAAGAAAAGGTTTTTATCAAAACTCCAACTGGATCAAAGAGGACATACAAATTTCTCAAACTCAAAAAATCGCTATACAGGTTGAAGCAGGCACCACTCAACTGGTATAGAACACTGATCAACTGGATCAAGAGCAACGGATTCCACAAAAGCGACTCCAAACCTTGTCTATATCTCCACAAAGACGCTACTACCAGCTTATTCTTCCATTTCAACTATCTGGTCGTAGTTGGCAACGTCAACAAGTTCAAAACCGCCTTCCTGGACAGATTGAAGGACTCGTCAGCCCATGAAATTGATATGCTCTTGGGGATGAAAGTTGACAGAAGTAAGGACTCCATCAGTCTGTCCCTTCCCAATCAAATCAAGAAAGGACTGGAGGAGATGAAACTCATTGAGGTTAAACCTCTAAATAACCCTTGCACCCCCAGTCTCCATCTACTACCAGCCACCAAAGAAGAAATTGCTAAGTTTAAAGAACTCAACGTCAGCTACCGATCTCCCATTGGGCAACTGAAATTCATAGCAAATTTAGCCAGGCCGGACATCAGTTTTGCTGTTTCCAGGCTGGCTCATTTCTCGGAATGTCCTGGGATCAAGCACTGGCAAGAAGTTGTCGAAGTGTGGCGGTATCTACTACATACCATAGATTTCCAGGTTGTGATTAAGACAAGAAGAAACACTTTCCACCTTGAGGTATACAGTGACGCCACCTGGGGCGATGACCCCAACACCAGAATCTCCCAGTCCGGTCTCCTATGCTTGTTCAAGGGAAGTCCAATTTACTGGACCAGCCGGCATCAAGGAAGTATAGCCCATTCCTCTACCGAAGCTGAATGCAACTCCCTGTTGACTGGTCACCTGGAGAGGAAGTGGCTTCACCACTTACTCTGCGAACTATGGCAAGAGACCCTGGGTCCACCTGTACACCTCATTGACAACAAGGGACTGGAAGACAAAATAAAAAAATTTGGTACAAAATCTCACGCAAAACACATAGACATCAAGTTGAAAAGCTTATGCAACAATGTCAATAACGGTGATATCACGGTCAAGCTCATTGCTTCACAGGAAATGCTGGCTGATGCTCTGACAAAAGCCGCAAGTAATGCTGCCATTAAGCAACTGGCTGAGTATGTAAACTCCTGAACTCTCTTGATGTAGAGTTGAGCGGGCGTGTTAGTTATCTTGTTGGCTTACCCTATTCTCCTTACCTGTTCTTCATATTCTTTTACTCTTCACTCTCACTCTTCCTTTCCATCACTGTTGTATCTGTCAATTCCCTGTTGTCTACTTGCTCTGTCCGCGACACTCCCCAAACCATCCGGGGAACCCTACAGAACTCTCAAACCCTGGTACAGATAACTTCAATGATCTCTTCATCTGGTCAACCGCTAGATTGTTCTTTTCACGGTCATTATTTTCATCTCACCATTCACCCACTTGGCTCTCCCAGTTCTCAACTCGACATCAACTTGATCACCTATCTTCCAAAGAACGTAGGTATATCTATCACTTCAACTCTACATCAAGTCTCACTCAAGACCTTGATTTGTCACCACAGTTCTCCCTTTGGTATTGGTTGGATCAGTCATTGTTGTCCCGAGTTCTCAAGCCTGATTCTCATGTTGCTGCCCCTTTCCGGCCAAGTCTATCCATAGGACTTGACCTCTCCAACAGACTTGTTCTCCAAGTTGGTGTTGTTTCCTTTGTTTTGTTTCCTTTGTTTTGTTTCCTTTGTTTCCTTCCTTCATGTCTACTTATGTCTATACTCTTACGCTGTTGTCCAATTCTATGAAAGTCAGCCTGGTCTAGGTGTATCAGCTATCTTCAACTTTTACATCATTGATAATAAAAAATTCCTGGTAACTGATGATGGAATAATGGATCCAAAGAGGTCTGTATAAATACATTTTTGGGGTGATTTTGGTCTTCTCAGGGCACGTAGAGAGGGTTCTGCTTGTGGGCTGAGACTGGAAAGCCAGTCAGGGCACGATTAGCACGTTCAAGTAGTTCTGACAATAAGCTGTCCTTAGATCTGCTGGATTTCTGTACTATTTTAGCCACAGGATCTGTTAATCTGTTATGGCGTAAATTTGATCATTCTGTACTCATCCTTCATTTTTACTATTTATATTGGTTTAAAGCGTGCAGATGTGGATGATTACTGGTTTTCCATCATCTGCTATCATGTAGATAATTTTCAATAATTTTTATGAACACTCCTTGTAGTGTTTTGTGGTCTTCAAAGATCAAGATCAGTGATTTACATGGTATTCCTTGATCTTTGATTTATTATTAAAAAATTTTTTAAACTTAATTTTCATTGATTTTATTTAAGTTTTGATCTGTTTAGATCATTAGTAATGCATATGTCCGTTTTTTACATATACTAGGCAACCCTAACTAGGTTGTAGCTCTTCTGAGTGGTACCTGGTTGTCAGATTAGTCACAACTGATCCAGTCGCGGGGATCAGTTAGTACAGATGCGCGCGGGGTAGGATCCGCTACGTGCATGGCAGAATCAGCTGCAAGCGGTTCTCTAGTACGCGGGAACCTGCTGCTACTAGTACATAGGGTTATGTAATGATGCGGGGCTGCGCGCGGGAATTGTGACATAACACATTTCCGCGTGTAACTCCTAAAATATACACAACACCTCAATTCTGAGTGAATTTTAGGTGTAAACCCTATACGTGACAATACGTGTGAAATATTAGAATGGCCAAAAAGTGCCATAGAGGTGTTGTAATTTTTAGTACTTTTCTTTTTAATGATTTTAAAAATATAAGGACTTGGAATTCAAGGGTGGGGTCAGTGAGTGACCCTACCTAATTTTGGGTGAGAGATCCATTCCTGTAATAATATTTATGGATTTCTCACTCCTTTCTTTGTTAATTGAGGTATTCCTATTTTTCATAGTTTGTGTTACTATTTGACAGTTTTTCTCTGTATATAGTATCAAGCTGACATGTCACGTGTTCTTTCTGCTTTAACACGGGTAGCATCTAATTCCACAGGGTATGGGAATTATTCTACTTTATAATTGATGTTTGGACGTGTGAATAACACTAATCTTTCCTTTTTATTTATTATTTAATTAATTATCCTTAGTAAATGTTCCCAGTAAGTTAATAATTATTTTAATAGACATTCCCACGGATATTCTGATGTCAGGTGAGTTCTCATTATGTATTAAATAATTGGAGTAAAGTCATGATATTGATGTTACTCCTTATTTTCAAAATTCATTGATTTACTAAAATAATTAGTTAAAAATTTAAGTCACAGTATTCATGTAATATTTTTACATCATAAGTTTTCTTAGTATGTCACAAAAATGTTTATGTCCAGAAATTCTCATAATAGTATATTAAAGTATTCTAATATATTTTTAGAAGTAGTCATTAACTTATTTTCGACATTTTTGGTACTTTGAATTATATTTAATAAAAAATATGTTTAAAGATTATTTGAGTATTTTTATATAATTTTATGTATTTTTAGACTATCTGCTATCCATGGGAACATTTATTACATATGTAGAATGTTCCCATGTAGGTTGTAGCATATTTACGCGGTACCTACGTTTTTCAGGCCGCCTGTCACTTTTTTAACCTGTACTCCCGCAGCTGCATACTTTTCAGAGGCCCGGGGCTGCATACAACACTTTGAAAGAGTGACAGAGCTGTAGCTCAGCTGCGCCTGGGTGCATTGGCTGCCGCAGTTGCATGTGGGAATTGTGACAGAACACATTTCCGTCTGTAACTCCTAAAATATACACAAAACCTCAATTCTGACTGAATTTTAGGTGTGAAACCTATACGTGACAATAAATATGAGATATTTAATTGGCCAAAAAGTTCAATAGTGGTTCTGTGTTACTTTGGTCTTTCTTTTCCTAAATTCTTTAAAAATGTAAGGAGTTGGATTTCAAGGGTGGGGTCAGTGAATGACCCTACCTAATTTTGGGTGTAGAATCCATGTTTGCATTAATATTTATTGCTTCCCTTCTCCTTCTTAGGTTCATGTTTTTTTTTTATTTTTATTTTATTTCTGTTACTTTTGCAGCTTTCTCTGCAATAGTAGCAAGCTGACATTTTTGGACTTTCTACTAATATAATTTCACTTGAAATTTCACCTAAAATTCTTATGGTAATCTTGCCTCATCCATTTTGCACTCAGAGAATTGTCAGCCCATCATTTAGTTATTCTATATAACAACACTAATACTCTCAAGTGAGATTCATCATCTTTTCACACAAGCATAAAAAATGGCTTTCCCTTTTCCTCCTCATCTCACATCCATTGTGCTTGAATTTACAAGCCCCTCTGACACATTTAGCAATCCTTTTATCTGATTTGAGTGTTATTTCTTTTCATTTACATATTCCACCTTTGATCTAAAACCCTTCTAATGTGAACCTCATCAGTAACCCATAAATTTGCTGCCTAAGGTAATATTTTCTTCTTTCCTGATATAGTCTGTGTGCTAAAACAGCCCCACCATACCACCATTTTGATGGAAAATAATTCAATAATGCAAATTCCAAGTTTCCAATAAATCCAGGGTTCCAGATTCAAAGTTAATTCTCTGAAAAAAGGTGTAAAATATCCCCATTCTGGATAAATAAAGTGTGGTCCCTCATTAACTATATTTATTAATCATATTGAAAACACTTGCAAATAACCATATGAAACTTTCCCAGTTTCCAATAATATATATACTTTGGGATATAATTTTTATGTACTTTGGAGAATTTTGTGCTTCTTTACTTTCATCACTTTTAGTAGCTAAAGGACTGCAAGTTTCTTGGTATGTGAGAAGCTGGAAAATTCTGATCAAACACTTCTGTTGGAACTCACTTGAGATCTTCCCCTTCTTGACTTGCTTGAGCTCTTGCCCAGTGCTCATACTTCAAACTTGAAGTACCCGCTTGATCACTCTCTTCTCACAGGACAGGCTGGCTTGATACAACCCAGTCATCATTCCTTTCTAATTTCTCATCCACCTTTCTCATTCTTTTCATAAATTTCTCAACATCACTGTCGTTGTTGGATCAAGATCACTCACCCAAGTCTCTCAATGAAACTTGATTGTTACAATCCTGTAATCAGTGATTCAATGCCCATCATCAACCTGATGACATCCGTTTCATTCAGATTCATTCTCATTTGTCACTTCCCATCTGTGTTCATCAATCTCTGACTTTCCAGGCCCATTCAGACGTATGGATTCTTCCTCTCTCTCTTCTTAGAATCCTGTCACTCATATTACAATTTTCTTAGCTGCCACATTCCTGATCAAACCAAGTACTCACTTGCCATCCACAATCAGAGTATAATTGTCCCAATTCAGCCTTTGGTATTTCTTATTGTTATTGCTCTGTTCTTATTCTCATGACTTACATAATTGCAATGAATTGGCAGTGGTCCTGGTTTCTCAAAATCATTCAAGCTTTTCAAATTCCACCCCAGGATTGGAGAGGAAGCCCCAACTCCCACCTTACCTATGGAAGCTGAAACCCAGAAAGAAAAAGTGAACTTGAGGAACATCCTGAAGGATAAAAAGGAAATTATTTAATAAACAGAAATATCACTTTAACAAGTCCTATAGAAACAAGAATCAGCTTAAAAGTATGAATTTCTTCCAGAAAAAAATATATCTGATGGACCCATACACCAAGGAAACTACAGATCTAGTAAAAAATGCTAAAATTCTTCACATGGTGTATACCTGTCTGAGCGTGTGGCCAAGTTTTAATTTCTGTGCGCCAAGCAGGACTTGGTTGGGTGCACAGAGAGCTTGAGCAGTTAGGTTTGGCAGGGGATGAAACTTGGTTCCCAACAAATTGTGAATTTTCCCAGATAAAAGCTGAGCAGAACCGCAGCCTCAAAATGTCTTTGATCATCCTCTCAAATTGTTCTGCTTTTTTTTAAAAAAATGGTGATTTCTTTTGTGAAACCTCATACCCTCAATTCTGTTTGTTGATTGGTTTTTTTTACATACATTGCAGATGGATTAAGATTTGATGTTCCAATAAAGAATATCTCATAATTGAAGCATGCAAGTTCAAAGCAAGAGAAATCTCTCAATGAATTGAAGGAATGAATTGGGAAAAATTTCAAAAGGAAAAAAATCCTCAATTCTCAAAGGAAGTTGGAAGGGAAGCAAAAAATCAATGAACAACAACTTGACCATAATGAAAGATAAAAAATTGCCTTATCAATCCCAGAGTCAGGGAACTTGTCCAAAAAATTTTTTGAAAAAATGAATCACCCAGAAGGAGACATTCTCAACATTTGATCTCTCCCTTTTTCATGTTCAAAGAATCATTAAGGCAGATTGCAATATTTTCAAGGTGAAAAAGAAAAAACAAATAAAAATTTCCAGATGAAGAACTACTCAGAATTTTGGCAGTGTGACTCTCAGAATTCACTTACATTGTTCTCATCTATTGTATACTATCATAATTATTCATCATGCTTTCTTCCACTTCTTCCCATAGTCATGTGTTTTCTCTCAGCATTGTTGTCTCCGTAATTGTTTCTCATTTTGTCTTTGACTTCTTCCCATGGTTGTTTGTAACCTCTCATCAATCTACAGTGTATGCTCCAAACATGGTTGTCTTCCTATTTTCTGCTCACTTAGACTGGCTGTCCTTTTCTAATTGGTTTCATCATAAAAGATTTTCCTGGAAAAGCTGTCTTGTTTATTCCTCATCAGTTGACTTGACTTCTTTCTCAGACATCTTCATACTTTAATTTTTTGCCATCTCACCACTACTAAGTTTCTCTTCCTCATTTTTCACCTTTTCAGGTAATGCTTTCCTTTTCCATCATGTTCATTTTTCTCATTACTGTATAATTGAAATAAAACTTTTTAGTTTGCTTAATCCAACACTTGCCCACCTCATCATTTTTATTGATAAAAAATCCAAGGGAATAAAGATATGGCTGGGCTTAAATGCACACGGGCATGGGAAGGGAGAAACAAAATTACTTTAATGTAATTTTCTCTTAATTTCAAAGCAGGAATTCATGGTTGAGAGGGTCTCAGATCAAAGATTGGGGGTTTTTTTTCTGATTTTCTTCAATGTAGTTCAATAATGATTTCAGAATTAACTTATAATATCAGACTGGCCCCATAAATCACTTCTTTATCTCTCATAAAAAATTTATCATGGATGGCAATGGTTTCTGGATTGATATCAAAAACTACTGGCGTTTAAAAATACCAAAAAGGTACTTTGTATATATCTTTTTGGTGTGGAGGGCCTTCCCAGGGCACCTAGATAGGGTAGTTATTGTGGGCTATGGATAGGAGGATGTCAAGGGCTATTTTGGCACACTTTCTGAGTGTTGTTACTCAGGTGTACCCGTCTATGTCATGTTTATGTGTGAAATTATTTCCAGAACTTTGTTTTAATTTTAATTTGCAATTTCTGTGATTCTGGTATATTTCCTAGTTTTGTATCATATTTATTGGAGTAAGGTGGTCAGAGGCAGAAAGAAATTGATGCTCTTTCAACCCCTAAATATTTGAGTAGGTTTGATCAATTTTTATGCAAACTCTGTTGGGTTTTTGTGGTCATTAAAGATTGGTTAATTTCATTTTTGTGAAAACCTTTATTATTTTTTATTCTAGTTGTCCATTTGATGATTGATTTTTATACAATTTTTTTTGGTTTTGAAGGTTTCAAACCATATTCTGTCTTCCAGTCACATTATTACATATGGATGGTGCATGCATATTGCGTTTAGCCGTTCTGTGCTGTACCCAGTTGTCAGATTTTTTCCTGGAAGGTTTAAAGCACACCTAATTGACAGCGTTCTTGTATGTAATCCAGGATACGCGTAGGAATTGTGAAACAACACAAAGACAACCATAACTCCTAAAATACACACAAAAGTCAAATTATGAAATAATTTTTGTTGTGAAACACAACATGATAGTTCCCCTGTGATATTATAATGGAAAAAAATCACTTGTAGTGTTTTTCTGTTTTTGGGTCATTTTCCCATTAATTGATTTAAAAATATAAGGGGTTATAGTTCCATAATGGGGTCAATGAGTGACCCTACCTTATTTTGGGTGAGGTTCCCAAATCTGAGATAATATTTGGTGATTTCCCACGCCTTCTGGAATTTTCATTTATTTTTTTTCTATTCCCTTCTTCTAATTTTACAGTTTGCTCTGTACAAATAGAAAGCTGAAATTCCCCCACTCCAAGATATTTCTACATCTGAAAGTATTTTGGGCCTAGTAGATTTTATTGGATCTTTAATTTCCCAGTTTTATACTTCCATCTGTAATTTTATTCTCTGTTAGGCATTCATTTTTGTCAGCTGACTCTCCTTTATATCTGACCAGGTCAAGTCCAATATGTTTCCATTGATCCTTTCTTTCTTGTCTCTGAGGATATTTATTAACTTTCCTTTCTGTTTTTCAGGGCCATCTTTTGTGATTATTTCTGGTGAAGGGATTTCCTCTCCTCCTCTGGGGTGGAAATGTTTGATCAGGATTACTGGGAACACTGGGTTTTTCCTGGAAAGTCAAAATCTTAGAATCACTTCCAAAGCATTCTTTCCATGAAACCTATTGATGGTGAATCGTCCCACAAAGGCAGGTGTCATTTTTCTGTTTCCTGATAATTTTTTGAAATTATTAGTTGAGATCAAGACTTGGTCTCCAATTTTGAATTCAGGTTATTTATGGGTCTTTTCCCATTTCTGTTGGTTGTAATCAACGGCCTCTTGAACAAATGTAGCGTCATTTTTGTTGGCAATGTCTATTATTTCAATGAAATCCACTAATTTAGGATGTATGCTCCCCATTTTTCTAATAAGCCTTATTTGGTTAACTTAGGTTTTCATGCTCTCTGTAGGAAATAGGGAACTTCTGTTGGGGTAGAATTTTTACTGCTGTTTTAAGCCGTTTCTAGGGCTGGTAAGAGGCTGGACCATTTTTGGAAGTATCCATCTGCGTTCTCATATGCTAGTTCAAAGAAGCAGAATCTCCGGAGAATTTCTCCTTGAGTTTGGATCATTCTTTCAGCTAACTGATCAGTTTGATGATGATAAGTGTGAAAAAGTCCAGGGTAGTTCCTAGCATATCTTGAAGGTTTCTCCAGAATTCAGAGGTGAAATTGGGGTCCCTGTCACTTATAATAATCTGGGGGACTCCTAAATCTGCGCTAACTCTGTTACAAAAAAGGAGTTCTGCTTCCATGGCTGTATCCACTTTGTTGTGAGGAAATGGCTTGTGTTTCTTGGTAAACCGGTCTACTATGACCAGGACTGATTTTTAAGATTATGCTTGGAAAAGTTCAAGGATTTAATTGCAACAAAGGACCAACAGAGAAGAATCACAGGTAAAGTGCTGTATTTATAACCAGGAAAGGAATGGAATTTAAAATTCAGAAACTGCCATAACCAAATTGACTCAGTCTCCTCCGGCTTACTCAACCCTCAGTCAACCTCAGCCCAGCTCAATCACACTCCACTACTGAACATCCTGAAGTATCTCCCTGCATATCCTGCAGCCTTTAGGTAATCTCCAAGGCACACGCTCTACCTCTCTATGGCTTGGTGCATCCTCATCTCTCCTTCAAACCCTATCTAGCATGAGAAGTACATACAGTAAAACCATAGTACATACTCCTGGCTGGACAACCCATACTCCAGCTCAGTACATGACCTTCCTGGGCAGGCCCATTACTCAATCTGTCAATCTGCAATCTTCAACCCAATTGGTCCACATGTAATGCCATGGACCTCCTAACCCAGCACCAGTCATCCAATCCTCAAATCCTCCTCTCAGCTCTCACATATACTGGGCACTCCTCTCCCCTTGGACTAATTCCCCCAAGGAATTAGTATACTACTTCTTATTGGTTAGCCCCTCATCCAATAGGTGTCATCTCAGCACAAGAAAGCCAATCAGCCTACCTTACTCACCTCACCTATTCCTCTGGTGTTACTCTTATAGGATTCCCTCATCAGATCCTTCAGAGCCTTACTCCTGGACTCATCTCCTCATCCTTGTCCTTACTTTAAATCCCCTCCTCATTTTCAATCAACCTCTTATCTCTATCCTGAGTTCTGTGAGCAGTAGTGCCTGTGCCATCAGCCCCTTGAACGCCAGGGGCAGTTGTCACAGAAACATAAACACAAAGAGAAGGGAAAAAGAGATAAGATTCAAATGAGACTCAATCAAAAAAAAGGTCTCACTGCTAGACAGAGATCAAGATGAGAGATACTTTGTGAGTGTGGAAGGGTGGTGATGGTAAGGTTGAGATGGAAGTTGACAAGGTTGGGGGCCAGTTGGATTTTGAATGTTATAGATGAGGAATTGAGATTCTGAGTCAAGTTGGAATTGGAGGATGATGATGGAAAGGATATTGGAAGGGAGAAGGGAGAAGAGCAAGGATGGAGGAAAGATGGGGAAATGAGGTGCAAGGTAAGAGGACAAGGATGATTGATGGATTGAGAGTGGCATTGAGGAGAGAATGAAGGGGGTCTGGATCTTGAAATTTGAAGTATCCTCATTCATAGCTGAAGCAAGGAGGTGTGGAGGCAAGATTGAGGTTGTGGGAATAGGTTAGCCATCTCTAAACAAGCTCCTCCTGCAGGTAATCCTGTGGCAAATTTCCTGTTTATGATTTCCCATCTATTTCTGGGTTTGGCA
Organism: Puccinia polysora; assembly: GCA_025617555.3. NCBI lineage: Eukaryota > Fungi > Basidiomycota > Pucciniomycetes > Pucciniales > Pucciniaceae > Puccinia > Puccinia polysora. The sequence continues at coordinate 19,587,096 of CM062616.1, forward strand.
ATCTTTACAAAAGACCAACCCTTTTAACTTTCAGCTTGCTACTATTGCAGAGAAAACTGAAAAAGTAACAGAAAAAACATAAAAATAATAATAATATATTTATTCTAAGAAGGAGTAGGAAAACCATAGATATTATTATGAAAATGGATTCTCCACCCAAAATTGGGTAGGGTCACTCACTGACCCCACCCTTGAAATCCAACTCCTTATATTTTGAAATAATTAAGGAAAGAAATACCAAAACACCACGACACCACTATTGAACTTTTGGCCAATTAAATATTTCACATGTATTTTCAAGTATAGGTTTCACACCTAAAATTCAATCAGAATTGAGGTGTTGTGTATATTTTAGAAGTTATGGATGGAAATGTGTTCTGTCACAATTCCTGCATGAAGCCGCGGCAACCAATGCACCCGCGCTGTGGTGAACCATTTGGGACACCTTGGGAAAAGAATTCAAAAATTGTAAAAAAAAAAAAAAAAAAAACTGTCCTCACGCGTTGCTCATCCTCATCCTCCTGCCTTACTCATCCTCATCCTCATCATTGCACGTCTCTCATCCTCATCCTCGCGCGTTGCTCATCCTCATTGTTGCGCGTCACTCATCCTCATCCTTGCGCGTTGCTCATCCTCATCCTCGCGCGTTTCTCATCCTCATCCTTGCGCATCGCGCATCCTCATCCTCATCCTTGTGCCTCACTCATTCTCATCCTCATTGTCGCGCGTCGCCCATCCTCAACCTCATCATCCTCCCTCATCAACCCAAGATCATGTTGTTGACTGGTAGAACTACAGACAACCACCAGTCATCACCTCAGGGCTCATCCTAGTACTAGTCCCAGTTCTCACAATATTCATCACTCCAACAGTTCCAATGCCTTCATCAGCCATTGACCTCAACTCAATCCTACCATCATCCAATCCATCACCCTTCCTGGGACTCTCCCACCCCCTTCCATCTCTGGGTGGGGGTGGAGAGTGTTGACTACCGCCTGTCGACACCCGCGGGCGGTCTGATCCGTTTTCCTTTCCCACCCCTTCCGCCTTTGGGCAAGGGGTGGGTGATTCTGGTATTGTCGCCCGCGCCCCTCCATGCACGGAAGCAAAAGATGGTAAAGGGATGAGAAGGATCCCACCCTGGTCAGGCAGGCTGTATTTCCACCGGCCTGCGTGATCAAATTTTTCTGATCACCTAAAAATCTGAAAATCAAAAAAAAAATCTTTCTTTTTTTTCCGCTCCATTTGTAGAATCCCTTGTAAATAGTCTAACAGGGCCTCCTGCACATATAAGGAGGGAATCTCCCCTGCCTTTTGGGGGATAATCAGCACATGGGAAATCACATCAGATCAGCACATGGTATCCTAACACACACCATATCCTAAGATCATCAGTATCCTCTTGAAATACATCATTCATGGGGTCTTCATTCCCCTTTATCTCAGACAAAACATTTGAGTATATCTATCATTGCCCCTTGATCCTTGAGCCTCCATACTCAAACCCCTTGATCCTTGATCCCTATCACCAACCAATAGCTTTGCTGGTTGAAGAAGAATTTGACTAATTGAATTCTTGGGTGTGTTACACCACTCCTGATCCTTTAATCCAACCATACTGATCCTGATCATCCTTTTATTATCATTCTGGACCCAGTCATGTTTGACTGAAGAGGTTTTATTAAGCTTAAAACCTGGAGTGTTAAAACTCCCTTCATCTCTTTTGAAGTTGAATTCCGCCACGCTACTCTTGAGTCCCTTGAGAAGTGTTGGTTTATTCTTGTTTGAATCAGTTTTTGTTTTGCTTCTAGAGCTTCTTCAAACAATTATCTTTGTCTTGTGCAGCCACCCACAGCTATCTGGTACCCCTCAAGCGCTTGATTGCAGAGAGTTGTGCAGGTTCATTGATAACCTGGAGGTTGTTTGGGATTAAGTTGATCTTTCCTAAGCTCCTACTGACAACCAGAGCTATTAGCTTGTGGGCGTTTTCACTCACAATTGCCTTGTCTTGTTGAACTCTGAACAATTCTTGACTCCTTCTATTCAAGTTTTCCCCAACATCATCTTGCCTCAGATAGTGTTGTCTCCCAGCTACCAACTACTATAATCTTTATCCTCTTACATTTGGTTCCCCAATTACCAGGTTCTGGACTTTGATCTTGGTTACATTTAAATATTTTTGTAACACTCAGGAGGGCAGCCTAAACAGAAACTTTCCCCTCCACAGAACTGCCACATCCTAGCACCGTCTGGAGTCTTACATTTGGTCCCCCGGGCCAGGATCAAAACAGAAACCTTGGGATTTACAGTCCCAAATTTGTGGAATCAACTTTCAAAACCAATCTTTTTCTCTTTTTCTGTTTTTCTCTTTTTTTCTGTGTTTCTGTTATCATCTAGATCTGATCCGTGGAGGCAACTTGTTCCAGAAGTAAGTCCTCCCAATTATGGCACCATGAAGGGGTTTGATCCTAGTTGTTTTTTTGTAAACCCTTACCTTGCCACACTTGTGAGCCACTTTGGAAATCTGTTCTTTGGATCCCTTAGGAAATCTTTTGTCAAAATGGAATCTATGGGTACCCCTTCTACCTCTGTTTGGGCCAAGTGATCAAGATAAAACCTCAAAACAAGAACTTTTGCTTTAATAGTACAAATGTTGAACAGTTCCTGGATTCTTACAAGATGGCTGCTGAAGTGGACGGTGCTAGCAAATATGACATGGCTTATCAATTGCAATTCTTTATCTCCTCTGATGAAGTCATTGAAGTGATTGAATCATTCAATGGATTTGAATCCCATGACTGGGTACTTCTTAAGGAGGCAATGATTGCCTACTGGGGCAAAATTGATATAGCTAGGTTAACTCTCCAAGATCTGGATGCCCTAGTCTCCCAATGGACCTCTAATGGTGGTATCTCCTCAGCCTCTGATTATCAAGCTTTCAGAATATCTTGTGACCCTATCCAATCCTATCTTATCCAAAACAATCACATTGATACAGTGGACAAAATTTGAGTGTGATTTATTCAGTCTTTCTCTCCAGGAGTGCAGGAAAGAATTAAGGATGAATTTGTGAAATCTGAATCCATGATCACTACATGAGATAATTGGTTCAAGCTCCCTGCTTTCATGGTTCTTAGGAATACTGTGGATAAAGTGATGAAAGGTCAAACAGCTCTCACCTTTGAAAAACCTAAAATCACTGAACCAGTCCTTGCCCCCTCTTTTCAAGCATCTAACAAAATCATGAATAAGATGGAAGCCAATCCCAGACCCAAACCAAATCCTCAGATCCACCAAGAAACACCAACTATTGATGAGATCACCAAACTCCTGCAAGCTTTTGAGCATAAAATGGATCAGAAACTCTCCTCTCTGGCTGTCCCTAAACCCTCCAACTCTGTTCCTAGATCAACCATAGTTTGCTATTATTGCCACAGAGAAGGTCATGGAATTGGTTGCTGTCCTGAACTCCAGAAGGACAAGGAGGAAATTTTGGTGGAACAGAAAGGGAGTAACTTCTTTCCGCCTAATGGTGCACTTCCCCCTTTGGATTAATCTCGTCCAATTTGTCATGTGGTGGCCTCTTTCCAGCCTTCTGCTCCCAAGAAGGCATTCTTGGCCTATTTTGATTTTTGATCTGCTTGTGGAACTTTTCAACCTTGGTATCTTCTTGCTGTCTCTTCTTCCTGCTTTTCTTGAACTTATCAATCTGATCGATCTAGGAAACAACATGAAGAACCCGACCTCATAAAGCTCCTCCTGTTCAATCTTCAATTCTTTGAAAACCAGTCAAAAATCAATCTTCACTGGAGCATCCTTCTTCTGAGGTAGAAGACATGGAATTAGAAAAGGAACCCCTCATGGATAGGTTCCCAGAATACTCTGATCCTGCTCCTCTGCCATTCAAATCACCTTCACCAACTGATCCAGTTATAGTGCCACCCTCACCTGAACTTCCTCTTCCAACTCAAACCAAGGTTTGATTTGAAAGGGGAATTTCCAAACACCACCCCAACGCTTTGGAAGGGGTATTAAAGAAAATCTGTGATCTTAAAATCCCTGATCTATCTGTGGCTGAACTACTTTCCATCTCACCATCTGTGGCTGAAGGCATGAAGAAATGGGTTTCTTGGCAACGTGTGGAGATTGGTCCTGACAAATTGAAAGTTTCCTCTGGAACCTTAATGGAAGACTCCAGTGGAACAGATCCTCCTTCTGATTCAAATCTTTATTCTTTTCCTCTTGGATTTTCACCATGCTCTCTAGGTGACTCATCCAAAACGGTTTCTCTACTTGTTGATTCTGGGTCCCAACTAAACTTAATTTTGGATGCAATGGTCTGCAAGCTCAATCTCAGTCCAAGGGTCAGCTTCAACTCTGCTGTTTATGGAATTGGGAATCAATCTTGTGAGTTGGTGGGTATTGCTGAGGATGTGCCAGTTTGAATTGGTCAAAATATTGTTGGAACCTGTCTTTTTTGAATCACTTGTCTGGAAGGTCCTATGATTTTGGGTTGTCCTTTCTTAATAGACTTTGGAGCCACCCTGATGTTTTCTGATCAAGTTGGGGAGAGAATTCTTCTTCCTGATGCTGATGGTAGGAAGATTGAATTTCCTCTCTGTTCTTTGTATTCTGGTCATTGGGAAAGAGATTTCCCTGGTTTTTCACCTAACTCGGTTCTGAAGGGGAAGCAGAAGGATTCTTCTAACTCCTCTCATTTTTTAGAAGAATAGTTGGTAATACTAATAGTTGTAGTTATTCTAAGCCTCAGACTTCAACTAAAGGGCCAAAGTTTATCTCTGAGGCATATTTTTCATCCTTTTCATCTCTTTCTTCTTCTTCTTCTGATCTCAAAAATGTCCAAAATCAAAAACATGTTAAAACACAAAATTCCAAAAATATTCCTCTTCTCTCTGGTTCTGTTGTTTTTTCTTTTCCTTTTACTCTTATCACTGATCAATTTTCCTCTAGCTCTTTTTTGATTCTCTGCAATGAGTATAAACTAGATCCTGATCTCAATTCTTTTCTTAATGGTTTTGGTATGGAGGAGTATGGGCACCAGTGGAGGCACTTGGGGGTAAAAGTAAGTCCTCCCAATTGTGCACTATCAGAGCATTCTTCTGTAAAAGTTTAAGTGAATTGGAAAACCTAGACCAGGCTAATTTATTTCAGATCACAATATGAGGTTAGAAACTTGGCCACAAGGAGAGTAAAAACATAAAGAAACAAATTGTGAGGAACACAAACAGTAACTGATTGCTCTACAGGTTAGATGATGACCTCTAATGAGATTGAGTAGAGCAGAGCAGTTGTTGAGGATTTGACGCAGACTGATCCAACCAAGAAATAGTTCAGAGACTGATGGTTGATTAGTTTGGAGGACTGTTGAGTTGACTCCTTTGATTCAGTCTTCAGGTCCTGATTGTTCAGTGATTGAAGTTGTGTTTGAGGAGTTGGTCGAGTGGTAGAGTCTGAGTAACCGGACATTGATTGTGAGATGCTTGCTTGTCTCTTAAGTGAGTTTTGTAGTTGCTAGAGTTGAGTAGTCACTGTATAGCCGCGGGTGAGGTATTCTTCTGGCGTGCATGACAGGTTGCAGGACAGGTGAACGTACAGATGAAAGAACTACAATAAGACGCTCAGAGATAAGCAGGATGCAGAGCACGTGATGTGAAACAAACAAATAAAAATATGGAGGAAACACAATGACAGGGCTGACAATGAGAATGAAAGCAGATAAAACATCAACATCTTCTACCATAGGTTTCAAAACTTTACCTTGTGCCACACATGTGAGCAAAGTGTTATCTTTTGGATCCTCTTTTATGGAAAAGGCACCTTTCAAAAATTTCAGGGAACATTGAACTTGGAGGATGTTGGAATATGGTCTCAGTTTTTGTGCTCAGGCCTTTCTGGTGAATGCTTGGAGGAAACAAGAACTTCTCTCTTTTGCCACTAAGTATAAGCCAGTTGTGAAAAAGGTCCAGCCTGTCAACCAACCTATGCCTCTCAATCTCAATCCTCCTCTCATGCGTCCTCGTCTATCTTGTGATCCTTATTGTGGTCTATCTCACTCTCTCACTGGCCCCTTTGTACCTTGTGGTTGTGTCACGGAAGAACAAATGAAGGTGGTCAACTTTGGTCCAGATGAATGGCTTTTAACTGATGAGTTAAATTTGATTAAAAATATCTTATCTCTAAGGAAAAAATCTATTGCATTCTGTGAAGAAGAGAGAGGTCTCTTGAAAGAATCCTATGGTCTCCCTTATATCATCCCTGTAGTTGAACATGATCCTTGGCAAAAGAAATAGATCCCTATTCTTGCTGCAAAAGTTGACAAATTCATCAAGGTGGTCCGCGAACAAGTCCGTACCGGTCTATATGAACAGTCAACCTCCAGTTACTCTAGCCCTGTTTTCTGTGTTCTAAAGAGTAATGGTAAACTTAGAGTAGTTCATGATCTCCAACCTCTCAATAAAGCTACTATTAAGGACTCTGGTTTTCCTCCTGCCACTGAAGAATTTGTTGAATCCTTCTCTGGGAGAGCCTGTTATGGTCTAGGAGACATCATTGAGGGTTATGATGAAAAATCTTTGCATCCTATTTCTTGCCCTCTCACTACTTTTGATACTCCTCTTTGTCGATTTCAACTGACTCAATTGCCTCAAGGTGCCACAAACTGAGTTGCAGTCTACCAGTCTCAGATGATGTGGATCCTCCAAGACAAAATCCCTGATCATGCTGGTATCTTTATTAATGATGGTGGAATTAAAGGTCCAGTTTCTGAGTATGATAATGAGCTCTTACCTTGGCACTCAGGAATTTGACGATTTATCTGGGAGTATGCTACTATCTTCAAAAGGATTTTGTTTTGAATCAAGGAATATGGCCTTACTGTCCCTGGATCAAAACTTGCTGCCTGTGACCCTTCCTTGGAAATTATTGGTCATATAGTATGCAAGGAAGGAAGAAGGATGGCACCTTCTAAAGTCAACAAAATTGTCTCCTGGCCCACTCCAATAAATCCAACTGAAGTTGGAGGTTTCCTAGGTGTTGTAACTTATGTCAGGATCTTCATTCACTCTCTATCCAAAATCTGTGCACCCTTGCGTTGTCTAACCAGAAAGGAAGCTGAATGGATTTAGACCCAAGATTGCAAACAATTGCTTCAGTTTCTCAAAGCTATTGTTGGCAATGACATAGTTTTGAAAAAGATCTCTTAGGGGCATGTGGCTGGTAAAAAAAAATTGGCTGTCAACTCTAGTTATCAATCTGTTGGGGCTTTCCTTACTCAGGAAGATGAAAATGGTTTGGACCGCCCTGTTCTTTATGAATCTTTGCTATTTTCGGATGTGGAATCTAGATACTCTCAGCCCAAACTGGAACTCTGTGGTGTGGCCAGAATGCTGAAGAAACTCCAAACAGTACTCTGGGGACAAAATTTCGAATTTCAAGTTGACGCTTGATCCATTGTGGAAATGATCAATGCTCCCAGTCTTCCAAATGCTCCAATGACTCGCTGGGTAGCTTTTATCCATCTTTTTTCTTTTGATATTGTTCATAGGCCTGGGAAATCTTTTACTATGCCTGATGGTTTATCTAGAAGACCTATTAGAGACAATGAATTGATTGTTGGAATGGATTTTGATGAGGAAGAACCTTTGGTCCGCCCTATTTTTGCTTTCTCCTCCCAAGATTACTCTGGTTTCCAACAAGGTTTCTGGCTTAAGTTAGAGCAGTACCTTTCAACTCTCCAAAGACCCCCTGATATCTCTGCAAAAGAATTTTGATCCCTTAAAATAAAGTCCTCTAGTTTCTTTGTCCAAGGTTCTAGGATTATGAAAAGAGGAACTCCTTGTGCGCTTGTTGTGGTTACTATCCCAACTAAGCAAGATTCAATCCTTGAAAGTCTCCATGAGGGCCTTGGTAATTGTTGGGAAAACAAAACTTATCAACAATTATCCAAACGGTTCTGGTGACCATCTCTGAAGAAATCTGTCTCTCAATGGTGCAAGAGTTGTGAAGTTTGTCAAAAACGTGATCTTAGGCGTCCAGCTGAAATTTGCTATCCTACTGGGGAGTCCACTGTCTTTGGAAGGGTTGCTATGGATGTGGTTCATATCAAGGCAGGTGGTTCTAAGTACCTCATTGTGGCTAGAGATGATTTTTCTGGATGGGTTGAAGCTAAATTACTTAAGAACATTAATTCAGAATCTGTGGCAGCTTTCCTTCATGAGAATTGCACAATGCGTTAAGGTTTGGCTCAATCTTATTCTACTGATGGTGGCTCGGAATTTGGTGGAAAAATGGCTGAAATGATCCGTTTGCTCCCTGGGCAACATAGAGTTTCTACTCCCTATTATCCTGAAGGACAAGGCATGGTGGAAAGAGGCCATGCTCCCTTGAAGGCTGCTCTGGTTAAACTGGCTGGTGAAAGTGGCAAGAATTGTAAAAAGTTTCTCCCCTTGGTCCTCTTCTCTGATCAAATTTGCACCAAGCAAACCACTGGCTACTCTACTTATGAAATCATCTAAAGGGCTGTTCTTCCTCTTGATCTTTAAATGGAGTCTTTCTTGGGCATCTCTTGGGAACAAGTTTCTTCAACTACTGACCTATTAGTTGCCAGATCAAAGCAACTGGAGCGGAGTGAAGATATTTTTAACAAAGCTTATCAGAAGATGATGGAATCAAGAGCAAAATCAGTTAATTATTGGGAAGATAAACATCTAAATCAAATGAGGGATCCTTTAAACCCTGGTGATCTGGTATTGGCTTATAATTGATCTTTAGAGACTCAGTGGGGAAAATTTTTTTCAAATCGTTGGAATGGTCCTTATAGAGTGGTTTTTCAAGTTAGAGGTGGATCTTATGTTTTGGAAGAACCGGATGGTACTCAGTTGGCTAGAAGGTTCTCTGCTGATCAAGTTAAGAGATTTTATTGCTGTGGGGGCAATTTGGGTTCAAAGTAAGTCCTCCCAATTGTGCACCACCAGGGTCTTCTGCTGCGTTTTGTTGTAAAAACTCTACTTTATGCCACATACGTGAGCACCTGGGACGCCTTTTCTTTTATCTTCTCCACATTTAGGCTCTTTTTGATGGACAAAGATAGGTTTCAACATTTTTTTTACTTAGAGGATCAGGAAACGGCCAATTATTTTCTTTTTTTTCTTTTTCATGTTTTCAATATTATGATGCAGACTAGGGACATCCTGTAAGTTGGGGAGAGATGTGGTGAACCATTTGAGACACCTTGGGAAAAGAATTCAAAAATTGTAAAAAAAAAAAAAAAAACTGTCCTCGCACGTTGCTCATCCTCATCCTTGTCTTGCGCGTTGCTCACCCTCATCCTCGCGCATTCATTGTTGCGCATTTCTCATCCTCATTGTTGCGCGTTGCTAATCCTCATCCTCATCCTCATCCTTGCGCGTTGCTCATCCTCATCCTGATTGTGGCGCGTCGCTCATCTTCAACCTCATCATCCTCCCTCATTGACCCAAGATCATCTTGTTGACTGGTAGAACTACAGACAACCACCAATCATCACCTCAGGGCTCATCCTAGTACTAGTCCCAGTTCTCACAATAGTCATCACTCCAACAGTTCCAATGCCTTCATCAGCCATTGACGTCAACTCAATCCTACCATCATCCAATCCATCACCCTTCCTGGGACTCTCCCACCCCCTTCCATCTCTGGGTGGGGGTGGAGAGTGTTGACTACCGCCTGTGGACACCTGCAGGCGGTCTGATCCATTTTCCTTTCCCACCCCTTCTGCCTTTGGGCGAGGGGTGGGTGATTCTGGTATTGTTGCGTGCGCCCCTCCACAGACGGACGCAAAAGATGGTCAAGGGATGAGAAGGATCCCACCCCGGTCAGGCAGGCTTGATTTCCACCGGCCTGCGTGATCAAATTTTTCTGATCACCTAAAAATCTGAAAATCAAAAAAAAAGTTCTTTCCTTTTTTTCCGCTCCATTTGTAGTATCCCTTGTACATAGTCTAACCGGGCCTCCTGCCCATATAAGGAGGGGCTCTCCCCTGCCTTTTGGGGGAGAATCAGAACATGGGACATCAAATCAGATAAGCACATGGTATTCTAACACACAACACATCCTAAGATCATCAGTATCCTCTTGAAATAAATCATCCCTGGGGTCTTCATTCCCCTTTATCTGAGACAAAAAATTTGGGTATATCTATGATTTCCCCTTGATCCTTGAGCCTCCATACTCAAACCCCTTGATGCTTGATCCCCATCAGCAACCAACAGCTTTTCTGGTTGAAGAAGAATTTGACTAACTGAATTCTTGAGTGTGTTACACCACTCCTGATCCTTTTATCCAACCATACTGGTCCTGATCATCCTTTGATTATCTTTCTGGACCCAGTCACGTTTGAATGAAGAGGTTTTATTAAGCTTAAAACATGGAGTGTTAAAACTCCCTTTATCTCTTTTGAAGTTGAATTCCGCCACACTACTCTTGAGTCCCTTGAGAAGTGTTGGTTTATTCTTGTTTGAATCAGTTATTTTTTTGCTTCTAGAGCTTCTTCAAACAATTAGCTTTGTCTTGTGCAGCCACCCACAGTTATCTGGTACCCTTCAAGCGCTTGATTGCGGAGAGTTGGGAAGGTTCATTGAGAACCTGGAGGTTGTTTGGGATTGAGTTGATCTTTCCTAAGCTCCTGCTGACGACCACAGCTATTAGCTTGTGGGCGTTGTCACTCACAATTTCCTTTTCTTGTTGAACTCTGAACAATTCTTGACTCCTTCTATTCAAGTTTTCCCTGACATCATCTTGCCTCAGATAGTGTTGTCTCCCAGCTACCAACTACTATAATCTTTATCCTCTTACATTTGTTTCCCCAATTACCAGGTTCTGGATTTTGATCTTGGTTACATTTAAATATTTTTGTAACACTCAGGAGGGCAGCCTAAACAGCACCTTTCCCCTCCACAGAACTTCCATGACCTAGCACCGTCTGGAGTCTTACAGCGTGCAGATGAGATACAGCCCTTTCACTCCATCAAGGTGTCACGCCTTGCGCTTAGGGATTATTGTTTTCATCACTTCAACATGTCCTCTCCTCAGTACCATCTACCTCAGTCTAAAAGCGTGACACAAAAAAAGCACAACATCAATGGTGCAATCCACTATTTCCTCTGGCTCGCATTGACCTTCCAATCTTGGCAACCAACTCAGTATATACTTGCAAACTTTGTGGTTAACTCCATACCGGTTGGCCATCCATTATGAGATCCAATCTCGAAACCTTGACTTGTGGTAGACCAGGGGTTTGCACTAATGCTCCCAAGCCCGATGCTCCAACCCTGCTTTCAACATTGATCCAGGCCCTCACTCATGGTGCTGAGCGATCTAGTCCGAGTACTCCTAGCTTTTGCACTCTGGGCATGAAACAACCCAATGACTTTACAGGAGAACACCCTCATAAGCTTAGATCCTACCTACAGTCTTGTAAAATCACCTTTTCAAAGACTCCAACAATTTCCCTTCCAATAGACATAAAGTTATGTATGCTTTGTCCTTCTTAGGAGGTAGAGCCTTGCAGTGGTTCAAACTGTACCTCAAACTTTTTTCAACAACATTCCCACTTGTATTCTCAAAAATTAGGACAGTTTTGAGCAACAACTGTTCACCCTGTTTGGCAACCCCAATGAAGTTCAAAACGCCAAATACAAACTTAATAGTTTAGTTATGAAGGAAAATAGTAGAGGTTCCGTTTTTATTTCTCATTTTCAAACCTTGCAGTCTTGCATCCAGTGGAACAAGGCTGCTCTTCTATTCCATATCCGAAACGGTCTACCGGCAGGCTTAATTGAACAGCTTGCAGTTGGGGGTCATAAGACAACCTTGCTTCAGCAGCTAATCAATTGAGTGATTGAGCTTGATAATGGCTATCACAACAAGAATTGCTCTTGGCGAAACAACCATGGACCTTCCACCTCTGCTCCAAGGGTGGACGACTCCTTGAAGAAAAACACAAGGAACCCAAAACTATCCAAACCAACCCCAACTTTGAACTCCAACTCAAAAGGGAAAACCGTTGCCGGAACTCCAAAGTTCTTGGACAAAGAAACCGGGATGCTATGGAACAAGGAACAGCTACGGAGGGAGAAGAATGGGCTGTGTATGTATTGTGGAGAAAAACATGATTTTAACAGTTGTGCAAAGCGGTTAGCGCGTGTAGCGGCTAAGCAGTCAAAAAATTAGCTTGTAGTTTTTCTGATAATCGCAAGGAAAACTACACATTATCTAAATAACCGCAAGTAAATCTTTGCACTTGCGAGTCACTAGGTGCTCTGAGTTCAAGATTTATCCTATTCCATTCTGACAACACTCCTTATCAATTATTACTTGATTCCGGCGCTAATGTTTCCTTCATCAGTCAATCTTTCGCCACTTCCAAAAATCTTACGCGTTCCAAGATAGATAAATTTCCTATCTATTTAGTAAGTAGTGCAACTGAACCGTCTTATTGGGTTTCCCAAAAGGCAAAATGGACCTTTGCATTCTCCAATTTCCCCAGCTTTGAATGGGATTTATTTGTCTTGGCTATACCCGGAATGGATGATACCATTCTAGGCCATGATTTCCTAGTTTACTGGAATCCGGATGTGAATTGGCAAGAAGGAGTAATTAAACTTTGAACCTTGCACCCCCAGAAAGCTAATCTTTCTGTAAATCAGGAATTAAACAGCCTACCTGAAACTGTCATTGAGTTGGATGACACTTTTCCGCCAGGAGATTTGCAATGTCCTGACCTTCATTCCCAAATTCACTCTTCAGATTTAGGATTTATTGCTTACCTATTGAGCTTACCTCTTTCCTGTTCCTTCAAAGAGAAACAGACACCAACCAAACGGTGTATTTTCAGCTCCCTAATCCTCTTGCACCATGCAAGAACCTCAAACCCGGTGCTCAAAGATGACAAGATTGAAGATTTAGAAATCATTTGAGAGTCTTTAACTTTGGTTTATCATGAATTTGCTGATGTCTTCTCAGCTGAAAAAGCAGATAAACTGCCTCTATCCCGTCCTTACAATCACAAGATCCAACTTAATGGCCCACCTCCGGCACCAGGACCAGTTTACTCTCTCTTGACGCAAGAATCAATTGCGCTTCAAGACTACATTGCAGAAAATGTAGCAAAAGGATTTCTTCAACCAAGCAATTTGAATACCAGTTCACCTGTCATATTTGTTCCAAAAAAGGACGGCGGACTTTGCCTTTGTGTTGACTACAGGAAACTGAACCAAGTAACCCAGAAGAATGCCTATCCAGTACCACCTATGTCACATCTCCTTACCCTCTTCCATGGAGGTGCTTATTTCTCAAAGTTAGACCTTCAAGGTGCCTATAACCTAATTCCCATTAGGGAAGGTCATGAGTATTTGACCGCAATGAGAACCCAGTTTGGCAGTTATGAGTATACCGTCATGCCTTTTGGCCTCTGTAAAGCTGCTTCCACTTTTCAACATTTTGGCAACAACATTTTCTCCAATCTTGTAGTTAAATACCTCGTGATATATCTCAATGATATACTAGTCTACTTGAGGAACCTCGAAGATCACATTGCACATGTGCAAGAGGTGCTACAGCAACTTTGCAAGAATGAGCTGTTTGCGAAAGCCTCTAAGTGTGAGTTACATTCCTCTTCTCTTTGGTTTCTAGGTGTCGTAGTCTCGCAACAAGGACTATTGATGGACCCAACCAAAAGCAAACGCATATTGGACTGGCCTCCACTCTCTTCCATTAAATCCCTTCAATTTTTTCTTGGTTTCAGCAATTTCTATAGAAGGTTCATTGCGCGTTACGCCGAAAAAACCGTGAATCTTACTAACCTTCTTCAAAAAGAAACTCCTTTTCTTTTTACCAAAAAAGCTGCTTTGGAGTTTGAAGCTCTGAAGAAAGCGTTCACCACTGCTCCAATACTCTCTCACTTCAACAAGCTAGCTCGCACTATTGTTGAAACAGACGCAAGCGACTATGCAATTGCAGGAGTAATCTCGCAGTTCTCTTCCTCCACTTCTCTCTTTCATCCCGTAGCTTTCGAGTCTTGCAAGTTGCTCGCTGCAGAGCTTAACTATGAGATTCATGACAAGGAACTTCTTGCAATTGTTTATTTCTTGAAGAAATGGCGTTCATACCTTTTGAGCCTTAGGGAATCCTTTGAATTTTTAACTGATCATAATGCTTTAAAGTATTTTATGAGCTCAAAAGTCCTCACACGTAGACAGGCACAATGGGCCAAATACCTCTCCAAGTTCCACTTTACAATCACGTACCATCCTGGGAAACAAGTGGTAGTTCCTGATTCTTTATCACGTTGGGACAACATTTACCCAGGGGGTGGAGCACCTTTTCCAAAAACAACCCTGAAAACGTTAGGACACTCTTCTCAACCCAATCTGCCCAACTCAGTTTGATCATCGCTCACTTGCGAGATTTGGCTTCCAAACTCTGACAAGCTCAACGCAATGACCGCAAGTGCATCAAACTTTGCAAAAGTGCAAACTTATTAGATAGTAGTTACAGTATTGATGATAATGACTTTTTAGTCTATGATAATTGTATAGTAGTACCAGATAATTCTTGCATTAAGTTAGATATCTTTGAGTCACGGAACAATTCTCCGCTTGCTGGTCATCATGGGCAGGATAAAACCTACCAATTGATTGCACAAGACTTCTACTGGCCTGGTATGACCAAAGAAGTAAAAGACTATGTTAGCGCATGCTATGATTGCAATCGTAACAAGTCCTTGAAACACCGGAAGTATGGGCTGCTTCAGCCACTTCCGATTCCGCCTCGTCCTTGGCACTTGCTTTCTATGGATTTCATCTCCCAATTACCTTCTTCTAGTGGATATGATGCTATTCTAGGAATAGTAGATTGCTTCTCAAAGATGGCTTTATTTTTGCGCAGTAATCTGACGGCCTTTTCAGAAGACTTAGCTAACTTGTTCATAGAATATGTATTTTCAAAACATGGTCTCCCTGATAATATAGTTAGTGATCGTGGATCTCTGTTTGTCTCAAGCTTCTGGACCTTGCTATGCCAACATTTGAAGATCACCCGCAATTTATCAACAGCTTACCACCCAAAAACTGATGGGAAAATAGAGCGAGTTAATCAGATTCTCAAACAATATCTTCAAATGTATGTTGCCTATCAACAAGACAACTGGTTGCAATGGCTCCCACTAGCCAAATTTGCCTACAACAAATCCACTCATTCCTCCACCAAACAGTCGCCCTTCCAAAATCTTTATTGTATAAACCCAACTTTCTCTTCCCTTCACGTAGCACCTTCTCAACCTGCTACCAATTACCTTGAAAAAATTCAATCCCTTCAATCGCAACTTTGAACCAACCTCAAAGAAGCAAACCAGCGCTATAAGGAGCAAGCAGACCAATCTTTCACTCCGGCTCCAACCTTTGCAGTAGGAGATCAAGTATGGCTCAATGCTTGCAATATTCGCAGCACTCACCCAACTCGCAAACTCTCCAAAAGAAAGCTTGGCCCCTTTCAAGTAGAATCTGTCATCTCCCATAACGCCTTTAAACTTACTTTACCTGCAAAATGGAAAAGTATCCACCCGGTCTTTCATGTGTCTCTCCTAGAGCCAGCTTGAGTCCTATACCCGGGCAAGACTCATCCCCCTCCTGAACCGGTCACTGTCCTCAATCATCAAGAGTGGGAAGTAAGCCGTATTCTGGATTCCAGGTTATGCAAAGGAAAACTTCAATACCTTGTCAAATGGTCTGGCTTCCATTCCGACAAAGATTGCACCTCGTGGGAACCAGCCCATCACCTTTGCAATTCACCCAATCTGATTCAAGACTTCCATGCAAGCTACCCTTGCAAACCTTGACAATAATGATTCCATCCCATCCAATCCCATTACATTCCACATTCCATCCCATCCAATCCAATCCCATTTCATTCCACATTCTATCTCATCCAATCTCATTTCATTCCACATTCCATCTCATCCAATCCCATTCCATTCCACATTTCATCTCATCCAACCCCATTTTATTTCACACCAACATCCCATCAGTCAAATCCTTCATCTCACTGTTTTATTCCTTTTTCTCATTTAACTTTCATTTCTACTAAATAAAGCTTCATTCCTTATTATTATTAAAAAAAAATAATAATATTTCTATTTATAAAAAAAAAAAGAGAAAATATATATTTATAATAAATAATTACAAAGATTCCTTTACTTCCTTCTCCGCATCCTCCCAATTTTCAGTCAATTCTGCAACCATGGATTGAAAAGTATCCAGGTCTTCATCATTGATTAGTGCGGACATTCTTTGGATAACTATCACTTCCGTTACAATATGCCTCTTGAAGATTTCCTTGCACCTAGCAATTCAAGCTTGCTTTGGCCGAGCATTCCATCTACCTTCCTCCAAGAGCTCTTTGTACTCTCTCTTCCTTTGGCCTCCCAACGTGCCTTCTCCAATATTGCCTCCCAGTTGCCTTGCATCTGTTTTGACCAGCCCTACGACTCGCACCAGATCCGCTTTGCCTTGGCCCTCCATTCCTACCGTTCCTTCCATCTCCTTCATTCCCTTCTCCTAATTCTTCCACTCCTTCTCTCCCTCCATTTCTGTTTCCTCCATTTCCCAATTCTACTTCCGCTTTGTTTCCTTCCTCCTCCCTTGCTTCCTTGGTTATGACTCCAATGGGTTTGGCACTGGGCACTTTGCCTTGCACCTTGGCA
Source organism: Puccinia polysora (assembly GCA_025617555.3). NCBI lineage: Eukaryota > Fungi > Basidiomycota > Pucciniomycetes > Pucciniales > Pucciniaceae > Puccinia > Puccinia polysora. The sequence goes on from CM062616.1 coordinate 19,603,852, forward strand.
TTCATCTGGACCCCCAAGAGTTCAGTCAGCAGTCCCCAGTAAGGTGGTGGTGGTGGTGGTGTATTTGTAGTATACCTTCCAAAACGGGGCAATACAAGCAAAACAAGCAAAATTTAGTTACTATTTGATGATCATTATTCAGTCCAGATTAGTACTCACTAGGAACTCAAGTCCCCAAGTATTCAATCTCCGGCAATGGTGGTATCTCCTACTTAACCCTTGGCGTGGACCTACAACTCCGCATCTCCCTTGATGACTCTGTGGGACCCTCAACAGTCTACTTGACATTTATAGGGAAATTACATGCCACTTTTCAAAGGAAAAATTGCTTGCACTTGCCCTGGAGGCCTTGGACGGCAGTACTAGGGACACATTGCTTGTTTAGGAGAATAAATTTTTCGCAAAGGCGGGACAACAATGACAGCATTTTATATAAAGTATAAATCTATCAAGTAATGAATTAAATAATGTGTAAGGGTATACAGTACTTATTAAAAACTTGAATTTGATGGGAAAATTTATCTGAGCGCTTGCAGGAGCTTGCGTCTTTATTCCCGGGCAACTGTCACACCTCGCACTTAGGGATTATTGTCTTCATCACTTCAACATGTCCTCTCCTCATTACCATCTACCTCAGTCTAAAAGCGTGACACAAATAAAGCACAACATCAAAGGTGCAATCCGCTATTTCCTCTGGCTCGCATTGACCTTCCAATCTTGGCGACCAACTCAGGATATACTTGCAAGCTTTGCGGTTAACTCCATACCGGTTGGCCATCCATTATGAGATCCAATCTCCTTCCCTGGCCAATCAACAGCCTCCGACTTCCATCTTCAGTCATGCATTGTTTGTTAGTTCGCATCTACATCTAACTAAGCCATCATTACTGTACAGTTTGCAATTGGACTAGTCCCTACCCTGCATACACTATTACTTCTCATTTGCATTACCTTCAACGTCACTTGCTCCTGTCCCAATTTGTCATACAATTATACGCTCAGATTCTATCATCTTGCACTTACGCTATGACCTTGGATAATGTACTACTGCTTCATTTCCTATCCCGTTCCTGTCATTCTTTGCCTCACCGCTTCAACTGTAGTTAGCTCATCACCAGGTTGTATCTAGTCACTTTGGATTACCTTGTAAGGGCTATCCCCATGCCTGATGATTGTCTCCTCAGTTATTTAATTTCATACCTTCTTGCCTTTTGCTACAACCTAGTTATCACATTGGACTCAGGTTGAAGTTTCCTTCTTCAGAACACATTCCATTCCTCTTGCCATTTTATGAGTGGCATAAACAATTTTGCACTTTGCAACTGAGTCTTGCTACTTGCACTTGCCCTTGCACTCAGCATTCCTTTGCGCTCACAATCATCTAAGAATTGCCCTATAGTATGTGGGGTGGCTGTGTGACACAAGGTTGTTTACGCAGACCCAGGCCTCTGAAAAGTATTCAGCCGCGGGGATATGGGTTGACAAAGTGACAGGCGTCCTGAGAAACTTAGGTACCACGTAAAAATGCTACAACCCACACTGGAGCATTCTGCATATGTAAAAAATGTTCCTGTGGATAGTATATAATCTAAAAGTACATAAAATTATATAAAAATACTTAAATAATCCTTATACGTATTTTTTATTGAATATAATTCAAAGTACCAGAAAATAAGACAATGACAACTTTTAAAAATATTTTAAAATACTTTAATATAATATTATGAGAATTTCTAGACATCAATATTTCTGTGACATACTAAGAAAAATAATGATGTAAAAATAATGATGTTAAAATATTACATGAATTCCCATGACTTATATTTTCAAGTAATTATTTTAGTAAATCAACTGAAATTCAAAAATAAGGAGTAAAATCAACATTGTGACTTTACTCCAAATATTTAATAAACAATGAGAACTTGTCTGACATCAGAATGTCCTAGGAATGTCTATTAAAATAATTATGAACTTACGGGGAACATTTACTAAGGACAATTCATTAAATCATACATAAACAGGACAGATTAGTCTTATTCACCGGTCAAAATATCAATTATAAAAGTAGAAAAATTCCCATACCCTTTGGAATTGGATGCTACCGTGCTAAAGCACCAAGAAAACGTGACAGGCTACCACTGGTTACCCTGCTAGCCTCAGTGTCCGTCCCTTTGAGCCCCTGTACCCCTCAGAAGCACAATATTGGGACTCCAAAAGCTATAAATAAAGAGCTCTTTTGAGGATATTGATGGGCAGAGACCCATTTATATTTATATCCAGACATCCTGACAAGGAAATAAAGTACTGATAAGAGATAATTAAGTAATTTATGGCTTAGTCTGATTAATAATATCCGTCCTCAACCTCTTTTTGTCAATTTAAAATGCTGAAAAACCTTATAACCCCATTATACAGGTTTAACACATCAGTTCACATCCCAAACAGATAGCCAAAGGATTTAATAATACACCAGTGAGTTTTATTATCCTTTCTCTGTCGTGGAAGCTTTGTTACAAAGCCCTGCCATTCCACCATGTATTTTATATACACATTAGGGTGTATCAAAGTTAGCAAACCCGCCATTAGAAACCCGCCATTTTTTTTGACAAAACCTGCCATTTTTAATGGCGGGTTTCTGAAATACACATACCCCCTAACTGGTGTATTTAAAAAAGGAGTGTTTCATGAAAATGGCGGATTTCAATCATCAATCACGCCATTAAACCCGCCATTTATGCATCATCTTCCATCCACCATCCATCACATCAAAAACACCCATCCACATCAGCAAATCCATACCGGTCCCATCTCCATTGCATCACACACATCTCTATTGTTTTTCACATACCTTCACATACCCATCTTCACACAAATCCTATCATCATCTCATCAACCCACATCACTCACCACCTTTCTCAACATGTCCAATCAAACATCCCTCCAGCAAGTTGAAAACGCAAAAAAGCTGACTGAACTTTTGCTACTGTTTGACTCCCATTCAGACTCTGATTCAGACTCTGATTTGGAATCAACTTGGTTAGCTTTGAATTCTCTGTTGGCAAAGCAATACATGGTTCCAAGAATACACACTCTCCATAACCCTATGTATGAAAGGCAAAAGCTTCATCTCATCCCTGACTTAAGCTTCCAGCAACTGTTCCAAACTTTTTTGCCTTCTTTCATGAAACTTTTGGCAATGATTGAAGACCACCACATCTTCCAGAACAATTCTTGCAATCCTCAACACAATCCAGCCATCCAACTTTCCTTTGCTCTTTTTAGATTGGGGTCAAATGGAAATGGAGCAGCAATCCATTGATTGGAAAATCTATTCTCAGTCAGTTACGGAAGCATTGACTTATACACCAAAAGAGTCATGATTGCTATCCTATCTTTCCGTCGCTCGGTTATTTAATGGCCAACCAAAGAAGAACGCAAGGAGATATCTCAAGTAATGGAGACAGAAGGCTTTCCTGGTTGCATTTGTTTTTTTGATGGAACCACCATCCCCTTGAGTCAAAAACCCAACCTAGATGGCAACCACTATTTTGATTGTAAAAAAAGGAAATTGATTCATTTCTTTTCCAATTGCTATGATAAAAATTTGGATGACACACTGACCAAATATGTTCCATCTCTTTGTTTAGATACTCTGTGGCACTACAACTTGTTTACAATAACAACAAGAAGTTCATCTCCCTCCATGCTGGCCTTCCAGGTTCTTGTCATGATTCATATGTTTTCAATCGGATGCGGATTGCCCAACAACCAGAGATCTACTTTGACCAAGATCAATACCTTCTGGCCGATTTGGCTTATGCTAGTGGGAAATATGTAGTTCCAGCATACCGGAATGTTTCGTCCAATGATCAAGGAAAAACCAATTTTAACTATCATCTTGCCCAATCACGAGTTCGGATTGAGCATGCCATAGGAATTCTGAAAGGAAGATGGTCCAGCTTACGGGAGATGCAAAACCAGCTCCAATGTTCCAAAGATATGAGGTTCCTCATCAACTGGATTATCACTTGTTTAATCCTTCACAACCTTTTGGCCAACATCAAAGATGAATGGGACAAAATATTCCAAGATGATATTCCTGATCCCCCTCAAGTCATCCCTGTCTCATCTGTTCCCTCATCTTCTTCTATGAGAGAGCAGATTCTTCCTCTCACCCTTGCTTGCTTTGATGAGTAATTTTTGATTTTGAAATTGGTAAAAATTCCCTTCACAGTATTTTTTTGGTTTTGGTTGTTCACCCAAGATTCATAGGCTGAGTTTTTTTTTTATTTTTTTTTTTAGTGGACTTGAATCCAAAAACACCTCCACCTCAAACCCTGCCACTCACCAAATGCCACCCCCCTCCCCCTCACCACTCAACCCCTTCAACCTCACCCCACTCACTCACCGGTCAAACCCTGCCTCCTCCTCACCAAACCACCTCACTCATCACCACCACCTTACTCACCACCACCACCTCATCTCACCTCACTCACTGGATCCCCTCCTCCTAATCCTGGTAAGCCCCCTCCACCCTCTTCCTTCTCCTTCCCCTCACCAGTTGCTGATCCTTTGATCATTCAACCTTTAGTCCCCCCCTGGATCCACCCCACTCACTCACCGGTCAAACCCTGCCTCCTCCTCACCAAACCACCTCACTCATTACCACCACCTTACTCACCACCACCACCTCATCTCACCTCACTCACTGAATCCCCTCCTCCTAATCCTGGTAAGCCCCCTCCACCCTCTTCCTCTTCCTTCCCCTCACCAGTTGCTGATCCTTTGATCATTCAACCTTTAGCCCCCCCCTGGATCCATTGGTCAATCCATCAAGGTGAGCCCCTCCCCTCCTCCAATTCCTCCTCTCATCAATCAAGCAATCAATCACTCGATCAATTCACAATCAATCGGCAATCAATTGCTTGATTGATTTGCAATTGATCGCTCGATCGATTGCGAATCAATTGGGCAATCGATCACATAAAGAGAGGTGGCAAGCAGAGGAATTGTGGATTTTCATCTCTTTTTTATTTTTTTAATCCCACCGTTTTGATAATGAGAACGTTGCTGACATTTTTTTTTTATTTGTTTGACCGGTCTTTTTTTTGTCCAACCCCTTTTTTGATATTGATTCCTTCACTGCCTACCAAACTCAAAATGCTATACATCCATTCAAATTTCACCTTGATCCTCACCTTGGGTGCAGCAAGTGCCTGGGAGGGAGAAAGATGGAAGGAGATGGTCTTTGGAAGTGACTGGCAACTTGATCAAGGAAAAGTTTGCCTTGTCTAGACAAAAGCTATGCCCTTTGGATCTGTACACTGCTATCATGGCTGAAAAGAAAAACAACCCTCAAAAACCCACCCAGGAAGAATTTAAGCAAGCAAAACAGACAATTGGGGCTTTCCACTTCTTCCACCATGGAAAAGTTATTGTTCTCAACCAATCTGATCACCATGCTCTTGTTGCCGTCATTGAATTTGTGCCTTTGGATCAACTATCTGAGCAAGATAAGAAAGATATCAACTTTGTGACAACATTCCTTCACAGTTCAAAAGAATTTTTCAACCCGGTTGGTCCCTCAAGATCTTGGGGTGGAAAAATGTGGGCAATTGGTTGGCGAAAATTGATGAACCCTTTGGAGTTATTCGGATGTTATGTGAAGAAATCATCCATTAGCTCTTCTCCTCAAGAGTACGCTGTCCTCAACTTGAAGGCCGACAAAGTATCCCAAATTTTAGGACAAATGTTTTGTAATTTGGCCAAACTTGCCTTTCAATCAAACCGTGATACCATGAAGGACAGCAACATCCCCTCTTTCTCTTTGTTGGAATTTGGTTCCAAGCCTACACCTTTTGATTGCTCCCCACACTTCACTTTCACCTTGGATTCTTTTTAAAATTCTCCTCATATTGACAAAGGCAACATCTCCGGCTATTCCTTTTTACTTGTGGTCCCAACCAAAAAATCAAATGGTCGACTTATTGAAGATACGGATGAATATCAAGTTTCGGACAGTCAATCTGTTTTTCCTGACCTTGGCTTTGGAATTGATTTCAAGCAAAAAAGTATGGTCAAAATGGTTTGGGTGGCTAACAAGTACAAGCACTGTACCTTTCCAGCTGTGGAAACAGCAACCCATACCAGAATGGCCATGTCACTCCAAATTAATAAAAAAACTCAGAGCACTTGTAGGGACATGAAAAACGGCCAAATTTACTCTAGAGAAAAAAATATCAATAAAAACAAAAAAGATTTGTATATTGGTGGGGTTAAGAATGCTCTCAAACGTTGTTGTAGTAAAAAATAATTTGTTTTTCTTTCATCCATGCAAATATATTTACAAGCCCAGCATTTGAGTAATCTGCTGTATTTCTTCTACCGATCTACCACTGCCAATGCAAGCCAAAGCTACTGATACCTTATCCTTTTTTCGTTTGCCCGTTGTTCCCTCTCCTTTCCCAGTTGCACTTGCTGCCGATCCTTCTCCTTTTCCTCTTTTTGAAACTCTAGCTCAGCATGTTTCAACCTCCACTCATCATCCAATTTTTGTTGATTAGCCAAAGTCTTGGCTTGCTGCTTTTGACCATCCATTGCCAGTTGGCGATCCCACTTTTGCTTTTCAAACTTAAGTTTATCTGATTCAATTTCTGATTTCACTTTTGTTTGGAGGGGAATGGCAATGAGCATGATTTTGAAAGCAAGGATATTGAATAAATCAACTTACATGAATCTCGCTTCTCCATGATTTCTTCAAAGCCCCAAAAACTGGAAGTGTTTCTCCTCTTTTGATGACTTTTGGGGTTGACATTGATGGAATTGGAGGCCTTTTGCTTACCCTTGGCAGAAGATGTTTGAGTCTGAAAGTCCTCACTAGTATTTGAAGGCAATGTGGGAGGCCCCATTGGCTTGAGTTTTTGGCAAACCAAAAATGGATGAGCCTGTTTTTTTACAATGTAAATCAGTCAGGAGCAACCAGAAAGAATCAAAAACAATTTAGTTCCTTACTTGAGCAGATGTTGATGGCAACGGTGATCCAGGAATAACATCCTCCTCATTGGGCAAGTTCTCCAGTTGTTCTGCCCCAGGAAGAGAGCAATCAAAAGAAGGAAGTGAGGGGTCCAAGGTCGGGATTGACTGATCAATCAATACCAAAGTAGAGGTGATTGGAGCCGATTGTGTTTGAATATCCTCCTTGTCATCAGATGGGGGCCACTCCAAGGCCAAGGTTTCATCAAGGTCCCCGTTGGTAGGCTGAGCATCCCCAGCCAAGTCCTTGGCATCAACGGAATTGGATTGTTGGGCATTGAAAGCAGCTAGGGGGGTGATGTTGGCCTTCTTTCCAAAGATTTCATCCATTTGAATATAAAAAGGACAAATTGAGTCCAACTTATCAACCACCAAGTTGATTCCTTTGGCTTTGTCCAAGTCGGTGATACCAAAGCCAGTGGAGATAGACATGGAGTGGGCCTTTTTGTACTTGGCTCAATAGTTTTTGAACCACTCCCTCATCTGTTTGGATGTCAGATCCAGCCTAACTTTTGTTTTGTTCTTGAGTTCATTGGCCATCAGGAGATAACCATTGACCTTAGAGGATTGAGGTCAGCCAACACGTGTTTTGTTGTTGGATCCAAAGCAGGCATTGTAGTTGGAGGGAATTTTCAGCCAGTTTACCAGGATGATGTGATCAGCTCTCTTGAGCTGACTTGAGCCCTTGGAAGCTGATGGGGAGGATTGTTTGTTGTGGAGTTCCTTGGCGATGTTCTCTTGGGTGTGTTGGACTTGTGGGGGGAGGTTCGCTGAGGGCCATTTGAAAGAGTTAGGGCTACGCAAGTGATGAGAGCGATAAAGTGATGAGAGTGGTAAGGTTTTGAGAGCAATAAAGTGGATGAGAGTGATCAAGTGATGAGAGCGGTTAAGTGATGAGAGTGATGAAGTTTTGAGAGCGATGAAGTGGATGAGAGTGATCAAGTGATGAGAGCGATAAAGTGATGAGAGTGGTCAATCAATTTTATGATGAGGGTGGGGGTAAAAAATTTTCCGATGAGGTTGGAGGTAGAAGGAGGTGGGAAGACAGGGGTGTATGAAGCGGACAGGTGGTGGAAGCATTTAAATACTTTATTTGAAAAAACCCACTTATTTCAGGTTAACTTTGACACGTCTGATCTGAAATAAGTGGGTTTTTTGATTTTTAATGGTGGGTTTGAAATGGCGTATTTGCGTTGAAACCCGCCATTAAAAAATGGCGGGTTTGGTTAACTTTGATACCCCCTATTATCTTTGGGAAAAATATCCTTTAAACTAAAGGGCGTAAGTAACCAGGACTACAAGTTTTCATAGTGAAATCCCTCAAGAGAGGTGCTAAAGATCCCCAATATAATTTTGGCCCCTCTATAAAAATATTTAATAGTCAATTTATTCATATTGATTTATAACAATAAACCATAACCAAACCAATTAACCTTGCAATAAGCTTTATACAAATATTTTACGGATTTTTGCTGCATTTATTAAATAATATATTTCTTTTTTATTCTATCACCTCTGGTAACTAAAGCATAGCAATGGTCTTAGCATCCAGGAGGCTGACATCAACAGTGGTTCTGTTAAAATTTTCAGAAGTTTCACAGCTAGAAACATATTTGATGGTCATTTATCTCCACTAAATCCACCAAGATGTTTGTTTAACCTTTTCTAGGGTCCTGTCAGAAGATAAGTTACCAGAGGAGCAATTATCATGCAATTCAGGTAAGATATGTTTGATATGCTCTTCATTCTTTAAGACTAGGACACTAGAGTTTTGATTTCTACAGTATCTCAAACCATCCCATGAAGCAAACTTGCCAGCTTTGCAAGCTTTTAGCAAGGGTTCAGCTAAGCTATTAATCAGTTAAGCAGGGGGATGGAATATTTCCATGATAGATATCAGGGATTTTGTGTCAGTTTTGTAATTTCCACTGATTGAATTGAACAGTGATTTGTCCAATTCAAAAATATGAATACTCACAATTAGATCCTCAAGGTCAAGCATGCCTTCATTCTTTGATTTTCCTTCTGGAATCAGTCAAGTTTGACTAAGAGGTTTATTGAGATTAAAACCTGGAGTGTTAAAACTCCTTTTATTTCTTAGAAGTTTCATGTTGCCACGCTACTCTTGAGTCCCTCAAGATTTTTGGTTTATTCTTGTTCAAATTTGTTATTGCTTTGCTTCTAGAGCTTCATAAAACAAATTGCTTTGTTTTTCACAGCCACCCACAGTTATCCGGTACCCTGAAAGTGCTTGATTGCCAAGAGTTTGGAAGGTTCATTGAGTACCTGGAGTTTGGTTGGGTTTTATTTGATCATTACTAATCTTCTGCTGAAGACCAGAGTTATTAGATTGTGACCCTTTTTACTAACAACTTCCTTGTTCTATTAAACTCTGCAAAAAGTCTAACTTCTTTTTTTCAACTCTGTTCCCACACCATCTTTCCTGAGATATTGTTGTCCCAAAGCTACCATTTAATATCAAATTTATCTCTTACCCATTGATTCCTCACCTACAAGGTCCTGGACCTTGATTCCAGTTAAATTTAAAAATCGTTTTAACACTTGGGAGGGCATCCTAAAAAAAGAAACTGTCCCCTCCGCAGAAATTCCTATTTCCAGTGCTGTTTGAAGAATTAAATTTGGTGCCCTGGGCTGGGATTGAACCAAAAACCTTGGTATTTACAGTCCCAAACTTTTTGAAATCAGCTTTGAAATCAGATCCTTTCTATTTTTTTTTTCTGTTCTTGGATCTGATCTTTGAAGGTAACTTATCCCAGACATAAGTACTCTCTGTGAAGATTTTGGTTGAATGCTCCGGTCAAGATATGAAGGAGGAAAAAGAAAATGAGCTTGTGACGCCAAGAGGAGCGGATCAAGGAGTCAAAGGGGCACTCTGGTTCAAGGTTCTGTATGAACGGATTGTCTTCATTCACTTAATCAGGCATCACTTAAATAGACTAAGTACAGGATGGCTGACAAGTGGTTTGAAAGGAAAAGATGACATGAATAGAAAATATTCAATATCAGACCACTAGAGTCCGCACAACTTGGAGGACTGCATCAGGCTGAATTGAGACAGGGAATGACATTAAGGATTCAAGATAAAGAACCCACTAGAACTGTGACTAAGTAGCACAATATAAAGAGGTCACTGGAAAAGAACACTCATGAGCAAGATGTTAAGTACCCACTTAGATTTAAGATAAAGATGTCACTAGATCTATAACTAACCAGTATAGAATAAAGAAAACACTAGACTTAAACACTCAAGAGGTGGTGATAGAATAAAGAGTATAAGGCTTGAAGAAAGATTGCACTGGAAGTATTAGGCAACACATATCACAAGACCAGAATTCTGACACACCCCCTTGCCTAATACTTGGGGGCAATGAAAAAAGTTTTAAGATGTAGTAGTAGTATGGCTTGAGGTAGCAATGAACCGGGTGACTTAAGTAGCATCCAAACTGCGCGACTTGAGGTAGCGAGCAAACCAAACGTTTTAATGTGAGATGACAATGAGGGTGCGACTGAGCTGAGGGCGCAAGCACAAGGTTGATGAGAGTGATAGAGAGGAAGGGTTGGAAGATTGCGACTCGATGAATTGATGAACGGAGATGGGTAGCAGATGATCAATGAATTGGTAAAGCGAGCTCAATCGAGTTAGAATGAAAAGAGTAGTTAGAATTGATAAAAGTGGGATTTGTTCGGAGCAGGAGATTTGGAGCGAGTTGGGCAATTTGGAGCTTTCTCAGGGTATTTAACCCAACAGTTGTTGATCCAATGGCCAGGCTTGTTGCAGTGGGTGCAGATAATTGTCTTATTATACATTGCGTGGGTAACTGGGTCAGGTGAATGATCAAGGGGGTTGATCTTAGCTTGGGCCTCGTCCTTCTCAAGTCGCTTCAACATATAATCAATAGTCTTGTTTTCGCATTCATCGGACTTCTTCAAGTAATTGAATTCTGAGGGGAGCTTTGATAAGGTAAGAATGATTGTTAATTCTTCTTCTAGCTTCAAACCAAAAAGCTTCATCTTCTGTGTTGAGGCACGGATTCTAGAAACAAAATTTTTGATATCATTTTCAAACTTAATTTCATTGAATTGGGAAAATGCAAGAGTCTTGTTGATGAAGTTGTCGGGCATGTATCAAGACTTAATTAGTTCTCAAAGGGCTATGCCATTGCATTTGTTGGATGAAGGAAAAGAGTCGTCAACGTAGGACAAATTGTCTTTGTTCAGATGATCAAGTATCAGATTGTAGGCCTTTCGATTTATCTTGTCAAACGACTTAGCACTGTTCTTATCGTTGGTTTCAGAGGGTCTAACAGTTTCTTTAAGTATTATTTGGAGGGCATCTATGGAATTGAGTTTGCCTTCCATGGCAATGGACCAAGTATAGTAGTTGTCAACGGTTAGGAGGAGTTTCTGGTTGGGAGCGATGGAAGACATTTGGATAGATCAGAGGGGGAGCTTTCGGCTTTTAACCGTGTGAAGATTTTGGTTGAATGCTCCGGTCAAGATATGAAGGATGAAAAAGAAAATGAGCTTGTGACGCCAAGAGGAGCGGATCAAGGAGTCAAAGGGGCACTCTGGTTCAAGGTTCTGTATGAACGGATTGTCTTCATTCACTTGATCAGGCATCACTTAAATAGACTAAGTACAGGATGGCTGAAAAGTGGTTTGAAAGGAAAAGATGACATGAATAGAAAATATTCAATATCAGACCACTAGAGTCCGCACAACTTGGACTCTCAATAGTCCACCATATGGGAAAGGTTTTGTAAAGCCCTACTCTTGCCACACTTGCGAGACACTTTGGAAATCTGCTCTTTGGATCCTCTAGGAAATCTGTGATTCAACATGGAATCTACAGGTGCTCCCTGCACCTCTTTTTGGGCTAAGATTCTCCTGATCATACCTTGGAACAAAAACTTAGGATTCAATGCAACAAATGTGGAAAGGTTCTTGTAATCTGACAAAATGGCTGCTGAAGTGGATTGGGAAAGTGAATACAATATGGCATTCCAGTTAAAATTTTCTAGCTCCTCTGATTAATTATGGAAGTAATTGAGTCATTTTATGGATTTTCATCCCACCACTGGACGCTTCTAAGGGAAGAAATGTTGGCATATTGGGAAAAAATAATTTTAGCTTGATTTACTTTGAAGGACTTGGATTTTCTTGTCTCTCAGTTGATCTCAAATGTAGGTAACTCTTCAGCTTCTGACAATCAGTCTTTTAGAAAATCTTGGGACCCAATCCAATCTTATATTATCCAAAAAAATCACATTGATACAGTGGAGGAAGCTTGAGTTATATTTTGTCAATCTTCTTTTTAGGAGTACATGAAAGGATTAGGGATGAATCAGCTGAATCCATATCAATGATTACCACCAGGGATAATCAATTCAAGATCCCTGTTTTCCTTGTTCTCAGGAATGCTGTGGACAAAGTCTTGAAAATTCCTGTTGGAATCTGGGTCTTACGCTTCTGTGTTCCTTCTTTCAGATGTTCTTAGAATCAATCTCTAATCATCATATTTGGATCATCTTTTGTTGTTGCTATGTGCACATTGTTAGTGCATTGCTCTTCTCAAACTGTTTCCTTTTTCTTCTATTCCTTTTTTTCTCATTTCCATATATCATTGTGACTTGCATGGTTGGATCCCTTGGTCGTACTGTCTTGATCCTTCTACGTCTCACATGTCACAAAATTCCTCAAGTGTCCGGCGTGGACACTTTGAACTTGGAAACACCAATTTTTTTCCCCATTCCAACTGATAAAATCAATCCCAAGGGTGTAGAGACTCCTGTTGGATTATATAAATAAAGTAGCAAATAGCTTGCTGGCTGTCCTTGAAGAGGAATTTAGCATTACTTCAACTTGTTTGCAGTATTAGTATATACTAAGAGTTGTTTTGAATTTCCTGCCCTTCTAGTACTATAGTAATTCTTCACAATACTTTATTTCAAATTAATGGCTGGGTTCTTTGGGAAATAATATAGGTCTGAGATCAGACCTAGATTAGTTATTAATTGTTATTGGTAGGTTTTTGTTGAAGAATAGACCAGATTTATTGGGTTATTGGTTAGCTATTGATAAGATATGCTTGATCTTAACCAATATCCCAATATTAAAGGGTTCAAGGGTTTCATCAAAGGGATGGTTCAGGAGAGGACCCAAGGATTGGTTTACCCACAGGGGGCTGGTTAGAGGAAAGTTTGGTGGTTTCTTTTTTTTGTTGTGCTCTCTTTCTTTTTAAGGGTTATTTATTGATTAAGGTGTGTTTTTTCTTTAATATGGTGCTGAATATCTAGATCACAGAAGAACCCTTATTCAAGCACCTTGTGGGTATTTTAATAGTTTAAATATTAGTAATAACTTGGTTTCTGATTTCTTGTTTCCTTTTATAACTGATTCACTGATACTATTTATCTGGGTACGTAACATAGATGGATGGGCCAAGAGGGCCTGATAGGGTGGTTCTTGATCTGTGTAGAGAGTTAGGTGGGGACGGGTGAAGATAGGCCAGATGGGATGATAATACAACCTGGATAGGGCAGAGAGGCCCTCCTTAAATAGAAAATGTGGTACTCAATGCATGCTCAGGGCTACCCCTGAGGGTGCCATGGGGCTTCCCCTGTTACAGTGGGATACAGGTACATGAGACATTTTAGGTGTTTAGAAAAAGACACTGCATGAAACTGAGGACATTCTGCTGGTTAGACCAAAACACACTGCATGAAACTGAGGCAATTCTGCCGTTTGGGAAAGATTGTACAGGGTTTTCATTCCTGAACAGCCTTGCATAAATTGCTTTGAGGTGCTGATAAGGTTTGTCTGGTTCTGGTTGGTTATTTGGCACCGACTTTTCTTCCTGAATGTATTGCTGTGCATTCACTGGTGGTTTACTTGGTGCTTTTTTCCTTCTAAATTCATGTATTTCTGTACATTATTGGTGGTTTTTTTGCTGCTGCATGGTCTCGAATGCCTGCATAGATTGCTGGTAGTACTGGGGGTTATTGTTACTGGTGGTTTGTCTGGTATCACATGCTTCTGACTAAATAAATTGCTGTGTGGTTCTGGGGGTTGTTGGTACTAGTAGTTTGTTTGGCATCACATGCTACTGGCTGCATAAATTTCTTTGTGCTGCTGGGGGTTATTGGTACTGGTACTTTTTTTGCTATCCCAGGCTATGGCTGCATGAGTTTCTGTGTGGTGCTGGGGTGGTTTGGTACTGGTAGTTTGTTTGGTTCTGGTTGAGACTGGTTCCACTTTCCCCTGCCTATACTGCTCCTGTATACTTCTGCACAGCTTTCTGTATGTATATTTGCTTGTTTGTCTGGTTCTTGTTGAGACTGGTGTGACTTCCTCCTGGCTGCACTGTTTCCTGTATACTTCTGTACAGCTTTCTGTATATATATTTGCTTGTTTGTTGGTTTTGGTTGAGACTGGTGTAACTTCCTCCTTCCTACACTTTCTCCTGTCTACTTCTGCACAGCCTTCAGTATGTATATTTGATTGTTTGTTTGGTGAGATGACAGGAGCTGAACTAGCTGCACTGCCTGCTGTATCTGGATTGTTGTATTATGGCTGAGGTGATAGGGTTGTATGGTCCTGGTGTTGAGAGAAATCTGTTACTGGTATGTACTTGAGGGTTTCCAAGGTATGTCTTCATGCCTTCCACAGAGCTGTGACACCTGATTGGGTATGAGTTTGCCACAGTTGGAGGTTTTTTGGGCTGTATCTTCTAATCCATGACAGATAGGGGGGTACTTTGGCTGAGTGACTATTGGTTTTTTCTGATTTAGAATCTGTTTATGAGGTTAATTTGAGGTTTTGAGCTGTTTTAAACTATTATAGTGAGTCTGATGGCCATAGGAAATTTTGGGACTACCACAATGGTTGCGTCAACATGGAGGAAAATCAATACAAACAACCATAACTCAACATGTCACATTCAATCAACCACCACTTCCTGTTCCCAACTCAACATCTCTCAGGGTATAACTCAATAAATTTCTATCCGCAGGCAGCCAGTCTGAACATTGTAAGAACTGATTTATCAACTCATCAATCAACACAAACTCATCAATTACCTACACGGATCCTTCAAGGTGCTTTGTGGAAACCTTGGGGGACTTCTATCTGGCTTGTCTCTACCTTCTTTTGCTGATCTCTCTCTCACAGCAACTCTATCATTAGTTCTCAGATCTCATCCAGACTAGCCCTCAGTTTGTTGTTTTAAATTTCATTTCTTCACCTCATTTTCACAAAGTCTCACACTCATTTCTTGTTTGCTTGAAATCAAATCTAGTCCGGTCTTGGTGACCAAACCTATTTTTCCTCAGGTCCAACTTCTTCAAATTTTGAAAACCACAGAACAACTCAACCAGTCCATGCTTCTTCTTTCCAAGAATAAAAAAAACCAGCCCATGCTACTTCTTTCCAAGAATCAAAATAATTATCAATAACATGATGAAAAATGCAGGGCCAAATCAAACCCTCAGTCTAACCGTGAAACTGCTACTATAGAAAAGATCACCAAGCTAACCCAAGCTTTTGAGAACAAAATTGATCAAAATATTTATTCTCTTGCTAGTCCAAAAAAATCTAACTTTGTTCCCAAAACCACTCTGGTCTACTACTACTGTCATAGGGAAGTTCATGGAACCAGTTTATATCCTGAGCTCCAGAAGGATAAAGAGGAAGAATTGGTGAAACAGAAGGGGAAAAATTTCTTTCTTCCTAATGGTTCTTTGATCACCTTTGATTCATCTAAACCTATTTGTCATGTTGTGGGGTCTTTTTAGCCACCCACCCCTAAGAAGGAATCATTGGCTTCTTGGGATTTGTGATATTTTGGTGGTATGCTTTAAACTTTGTATTTTCCAGCCCTCTCCTCCTCTAGCTTTGCAGGAAATTATCAATCTGATCCATCTGGGAAAAAACATGAGGAGCCCAAACCTCATTAAGCTACTTCTTTTCCTTCCTCAATTCTTTGAAAACCAGTGAAACTTTGATCTTCAACTGAGCCTCCTTCCTCTGATATGGACAAAATGGAGGTGGAAAAGGAAACACTCATGAAAAGGTTTCAACACCACTCTGATCCTACTCCTTCATCTGTTAAATCACATCAACCCTCTGATCCTGTCTTAGTCCCTGCTTCACCTAAGATTCCCCTGTCAGCCGCCTGGATGCCAAGACCCTTTCTATCCTTTAGCTACCAGAGGTGATAGAGTAAATAATAAATATATCATTTAATAAATGCAGCAAAAATCCATAGAATATTTGGATTAAGCTTATTGCAAGGTTAAGTGGTTTGGTTCTTGTTTATTTTTTTAAATCAATATGAATAAATTGATTATTAAATATTTTTATAGAGGGGCCACAATTATATTGGGGATCTTTAAAACCTCTCTTCAGGGATTTCAGTATGAAAACACGTAGTCCTGGTTACTTTGGGTTCTTTAGTTTAAAGAATATTATACCCAAAGATAATATGTATATAAAATACACAGTGGAGTGGCAGGGCCTTGTAGCCAAGCTACGACGACAGAGAAAGGATAATAAAACTTACTGGTATATTATTAAATCCTTAGGGTATCTGTTTGAGACATGTACTGATGGGTTAAACCTGTATACTGGGGTTATGGTCATAAGGTTGTTCAGCAGTTTTAATTGATAAAAAGAGGTTGAGGATGGATTTTACTGATCAGACATTGCCATAAATCACTTACTTATCTCTTATAAGTACTTGATTACCTTGGCAGGGGTCTGGATATGAATATAACTGGGTCTCTGCCCATCAATATCCTCAAAAGAGCTCTTTATTTATAGCTTTTGGAGTCCCAATATTGTGCTTCTGAGGGTTTCAGGTGCTCAAAGGGACGGAAACTAAGGATAGCAGGGTAACCAGGGGTAACCCTTCATGTGTTTTTGGTGCTATAGAACGGGTAGCCTCTAATTCCTCAGGGTATGGGAATTAATCCACCTTATAATAGACATTAGGACGTGTGAATAACACTAATCTGTCCTATTTATGTATTATTTAATTAATTATCCTTAGTAAATGTTCCCAGTAATTTAATAATTATATTAATAGAAATTTCTATGGAAATATTGAGTTAAGGTAAGTTCTCATCATTTATTATATAACTGGAGTAAAAGTCATAATATTGATTTTACTCCTTATTTTCGAGTTCCAATTGATTTACTAAGATAATTACTTAAAAATATAATTCATGTGACTTCATGTAATATTTTTACATCATTAGTTTTCTTAGTATTTCACAAAGATATAGATGTCTATTAATTCTCATAAAAGTATATTAAAGTATTTTAATATATTTTTAGAAGTTGTCATTTTGTTATTTTCGACACTCTTGGTACTTTGAATTATATTAAATAAAAAATACGTATAAGGATTATTTATGTATTTTTATATAATATTATGTATTTTTAGGCTGTCTACTATCCATGGGAACATTTATTACATATGTAGAATGTTCCCGTGTAGGTTGTAGCATGTTTACGCGGTACCTGAGCCTCTCAGGCCGCCTGTCACTCTGTCAACCCATAGTCCTGCGGCTGCGTACTTGTCAGAGGCCCGGGGCTGCGTACACAACCTCTACGGAGTGACCGGCTGTATCTCAGCCGCGCGCGGGTGCATTGGCTGCTGCGGCTGCGTGCAGGAATTGTGACAAAACACATTTCCGCCCGTAACTCCTAAAATATACACAACACCTCAATTCTGACGGAATTTTAGGTGTGAAACCTATACCTGACTGTGTGTGTGAAATATCTAACTGGCCAAAAAGCTCAATAATGGAGCCGTAGTATTTTGGTTTTTCTTTCCTTAATTATTAAAAATATAGGGAGTTGGATTTCAAGGGTGGGGTCAGTGAGTGACCCTACCTAATTTTCGGTGCAGAACCCATTTCTGTAAAAAATATTTATGGTTTTCCTACTCCTTCTTAGGTTAATTGTATTATTATTATTTTTATGTTATTTTTGTTACTTTTGCAGCTTGCTCTGCAATAGTAGCAAGCTGACATCTTTCCTCCCACCAGCCCAAAGTTTTGTGCAAGAGGGGAATTTCAAATGACCACCCCAATGCTGTGGAAGGGGTATGAAAGAAAATTTCAGATCTAAAAATTGCTGATCTATCTGTAGTTCCACAGCTTTTGATTGCTCCATCTTTTGCTGAAGGAATGAAGAGATTTGTCTCTTATTTCTGTGTGGAGATTTCGCCTGAAAAATTAAGGTTCTGCTCTGGCACTTTGATGGAGTACTCTGGGAGAACAGATCCCTCCTCAGATTCCAACCTTTACTCATGTCCTCTTGGTTTCCTTCCTTTTTATCTTGGTGATTCAGTTAAAACAGTTTCTCTCCTTATGGATTCTGGTTCTCTACTCAACTTAATTTTGGAAGCTATGGCCTGAAAACTTGGGCTTAGTCCTAGGGTCAGCTTTGATTCTGTGGTTTACAGGTTAGAAAATCAATATTTCAAATTGCTTGGTATTGCTGAAGATTTCCCAGTGTTGGGATTACTGTCATTTCATTATTAATCCCATTTAGTTTCTTCTTAGTCTCTTTATCATTTTCTATTTTGTTTTATTTTTTTTCTTTCTAATCCTCTTTCTTTTCTTTATTTTCATCTTTCATCTATTCTATTTTCACATGTCACTCCAAAATCTTCCATAACAAATCCCTTCTCAATCATCAACAGCGCGTTTCCTTTTCTGATTATTCAATATTCATTTTGATCTCAATATGTCACACTGCCTGTGAAATCTCAACTACCAATGTATACCTGAGGACAGAACCTGCGCCTAGTAGAAGGATCTCTTTCCTCATCCTTCTACTTTCCACGTTCTTTCTGCTTTTCCTCAGGTAAGTCTTGTGTTTCCTTTATTTCCTTTTTTTCATTTTCATATCATCTCTTTTTAATCATGAAATTCTTATCCTTCTAATTTCCGCGTTCTTTCTGCTTGTCCTCAGCTCAACACCCAGTTCAAATTGGTCAAAATATCTTGGGAACTTGTCATTTTTTAATCACTTGTTTTGAATTTCCTATGATCTTGGGTCAACCATTATTAATGGATTTTGGGGCTACCCTGATGTTTTCTGATCAAGTTGGGAAGAGGACTCTCCTCCCTGATTCTGATAGTAGAAAAATTGAATTTCCTCTCTGCTCTTGGATTTCAGGTAGTTGGGATAGAGATTTCCCTGGTCATCCTCCTAAATTGGTTTCAAAGGGGAACCAGAAGGATAATTATAATTAATCTCATTTTATCTTGTAGTAGTGAATCCTACTGATATTTTTAGTTCTTTTCACCCTCATACTTCAGCTCCAGGATCACTTTTCATCCCTGAGGCTTATTTTTCTTTTTTTTCAACATTTTTTTCTGATCTGGAAAGCATTAAAAATCAAAAACATGTCAAGATAGAAAATTCCAAAAATATTTCTTTGCTCTCTGGATGCTTTGTGTCTTCTTTTCCATGTACTCTTAATTCTTATGAATCATCTCTCAGTTCTAGTTTAAATCTGAAAAATGAGTATAAACTAGATCCTGATCTTGATTCTATTCTTGCCAGCTTTTTTATGGAGCAACATGGGCTTTGGTGGAGGCAATTTAAGGTAAAATTAAGTCCTTCAAATTTTGCACCTCTAGGGCCATCTTCTACTGTTGTTTAGAAACCCTAACTAGTGCCGCACATGTGAGAAAATTATTAACTCCTGGTTCTTCTTTCATGGAAAATGTCAGCTTGCTTGTTGACAAGAGCAAGCTGTCAAAAGCAGATTAGAAACAGAAGATAAATAATGAAATTAAAAGGAGTGATAAATCAATATATATTATTTCAGAAATGGATTTTTCATCCTAAAATAGGTGGGGTCACTAACTGACCCCACCCTTGAATTCCAACTGCTTACATTTTTTAATAATTCTAGAAGAAAAGACCAATAATCCACGTCACTAATATAGCACCTTTTTTGGCCATTCTAATAATTCACACATAATGCCAAATATAGGTTTCACACCTAAAATTCATTCGGAATTGAGATGTTGTGTATATTTTAGGAGTTACAGGCAGATTTGTGTTATGTCACAATTCCTGTGCGCAGCCCAAAATTCATATAGCAAGAGTTAACATGCCCAAAACCCAGTATGTAGGCAAATGTCATAGAACCTGCATTCAAAATGAATGATGATTGATTACTGCAAGCAGCTGTCAAACCTGCGCGCTTCAACATCAGTCGTACTAATTCAAAAAGCCAGGTACTGCAGGAACCTGCTACAACTTGCATGCATACATCATGCATATGTAAAAAGTTGATTGAAAGATAGATAAATGTTTGAAACATAAGGAAATTGAATGAAAATATGAAAATCAAAACATTAAAGCAAATAAATTGTGGGAAACAAAAATGAAGGTTGTCACATAAATGGGATTGCCAAATCTTTATAAACCAAAAAAACACATCAAGAATTCTACCAAAAAATTATTAAAAATTACCCACATGTGTAGAAGATGGCGTAGAATCTACAACACCCCTATTCTACCCATTCCACTCTAAAAAAAGTAATAAAAAATGAGAAAATTTGTCTGAACCATAAGAATAAAAAAATTAATATTTAAATACCTTCTGATAATTATTTCACATGGAAATATGACACAGGCAAGGCTATTCAGCTGAAAGCACCAAAAGTAGGTGTCAAAATAGCCCTGGCTAGCCTTCCAGCCTCAGCACCCAAGCAGAACCCTCTCTTAGTGACCTGAGAAGATCTTATTACTTTAGAAAGGTATATAAACAGCCCCTTTTAGATGGTTTAAACCCCAGTAATTTTCAATTAATCAATCAAGACCCCTTGCCATCCATGATCAAGTGTTTATTCACAATAAACAAGTGATTCATGGACTCAGTCTGATAGTATAAGTATTAATTCTAAACTCATTGTTAAGTTGATTGAAGAATAACAGAAATATCCCCAACAATTGTCCTGAGACCCTTTTAACCATTAATTTCTGCAAGTTTCTTGGAGTTTCTGCTTCAATTAGAAATTTATCTCCTCCTTGCCTCCAGGCATACGTGCTTTGAGTCAGCAAGTCCACCCCATCCCCTTGAGTAAACCCCTTTTGAGTAATCACTTGGGGCCTCATGGTCCCAAGGTCTTTACATGATTCAAAAGAGCCTCTTGAAGAGAGGTTTTTATCCAATAAATATACCCTGTTTCCATAAACTGTGGCCCCTCTTGAAAAATATATTTAAATCAATTTAATCAAACCAAACCACTCAAACTTTTCACTTGCTTCTACATCAATTATTTGAGCATTTTATGTAATTTTCTTGGAATTATTATTGCCAAATCAATATCAATTGCTGTAGCTAAAGGATGGAAAAGTTCCTGTTATCAGTACGCTGACAGAAAAGGTAAATTTTGAGAACGCTCCAGAAAATTGGAGGTGGAAAATTCTGGAACTTGGTCTCATTTATGGTGGTCAGGTCTCACTGGTCAATCCTTGGAGGAAGCAATAGTTTCTTTCTTTTGCTACCATGTAGGACCCCTTTGCAAAAAAGGTCCAACCAGTAAACCAGCCTGTGACTCTCAACCTCAATCCTCCTCTGATATGTCCTTCCTTATCTTGCGATCCTTAATGTGTTTTATCTCAATCTCTTACTGGTCCCTTTGTGCCCCATGGTTGTTTCACCAAAGACCGTCTGAAGGTGTTAAACTTTGTTCCTGATGGATGGCTTCTTCCTGATTAGTTGAATTTGATCAAAAAAATTTTATCTCTGAGGTAAAAATAAGTCGCCTTCTTTGAAGAAGAGAGAGGTATCTTGAAAGAATCCTATAGTTTCCCTTATATCATCCCTGTAGTTGAACATGATCCTTGAAAAAAGAAAAAGATCCTGATCCCTGCTGCTGAATTTGACAAATTCATCAATTTAGTCCGCAAAAAAGTTTTTAATTGGCTATATGAACAGTCAAATTCCAGTTATTCCAGCCTTGTCTTCTGCATCCTCAAGAGTAATGGTAAAATTAAAATTTTTCACAATGATCAAACTCTCAAAAAAGTTACTATTAACGACTCTGGTATCCCTCCTGCCACTGAAGAATTTTTTGAATCTTTCTCTGGGAGAGCTTTCTATGTCCTAGGGGATATTATGGGTGGTTATGACAAACAATCCTTAAATTGTATATCTTGCCCTGTCACTACTTTCAATACTCATCTTGGTTGATTCCAACTTGCTTGATTAACTCAGGGTGCCACCAATTTGGTTACAGCCTATCAGGCTCAGATGGTGTGGATCCTCCAAGGTGAAATCCCTGATCCTGCTGGTATATTTATTGATGATGGCAGAATTCAAGGTCCAGTTTATGACCATTATAATAAGCTCTTACCTTGGCATTTAGGAATTTTTTGATTCATCTGGGAGTTAGATACTACTTTGGAAAGGATTCTGTTTTGGATTGAGGAGTCTGGCCTTACTGTCTCTGAATCCAAATTTGCTGCTTGTGTCCCTGCTCTGGAAATTATGGGTCATGTTGTCTGCAAGGAAGGAGGAAGGATGGAACCATCCAAAGTCAAAAATATCATCTCTTGGCCCACTCCAATCAATCCTACTGAAGTTGGAGGCTTCTTAGGTGTTTTGATTTCTGTTTGAATCTTTATCCCATCTTTACCAAAAATCTTTTCTCCCTTGCTTTGTCTAACCAGGAAAGAAGATTGATGTATTTGGACCCACACTAGAAAAAATTTGTTTCAGTTGCTCAAAATGATTCTTGATAAATCCAAAGTTTTTGAAAAGATCTCTTATGGACCTGGAGCCGGAAAGATCAAGCTTGCTCTTGATTCTAGTTATCAATCAGTTGGATCTGTTCTTACCCAGGAAAATTAAAATGTTTGGGACCTTCCTGCTCTCCATTAATCTTTGTTATTTTAAGATTTAGAATCCAGATACTCTCAACCAAAAATGGAACTCTGCGGTGTGGCTTCAATTTTTAAGAAGCTCAAAACAGTCCTCTGGGGTCAACATTTCAAATTAAAAGTTGAAACCAAATGCATCATTGAAATGATCAATGCTCCCAGCCTCCCAAATGCTCCTTTGGCTTTTTTGGTGCCTTTTATTCTGCTTTTCTCTTTTGATATTGTTCCCAGGCCTGGAAAATTGTTCACCATGCTTAATGGTTTATCTTGAGGGCATTGTGGTGGTGAGGAATCTGATTTTGGAATAGATTTTGATGAAGAAGAAACTTTCATGAATCCTTTCTTCTCCTTCTCCTTTCAAGATTATTCTGGATTTCAGCAAGGGTTCTTCCTTAAATTAGAGCAGTATCCTTAAACTCTTCAAAAATCTCCTGATCTTTCTGCTAAAGAATTTTGATCTCTTGAAAGAAAGTCCTCTAATTTCTTTTCAAAAGGTTCTAGTATTATGAAAAGAGGAAACATTTGTGCTCTCATTGTTTTTACTATTCCTTCTAAACAAGATTCAATCCTTGCAAGTCTCCATGACTTTCTTGGCCATTGTGGGAAAAATCAAACTTATCAACAATTATCCAAACAATTTGGGTGGCCATCTCCGAAGAAATAATTTTCTCAATGGTGCAAGAGTTGTGAAGTTTGTCAAAAATTTGATCTTAGGTGCCTAGCTGAAATTTGCTATCCTTCTGGGAATTCCACTGTATTTGGGAGGATTTCTATGGATGTGGCTCATATCAAGTCAGGTGTTGCTAAGTACCTCATTGTGGCTAGAGATAATTTTTCTGGATGGGTTAAAGCCAAATTTCTCAAGAATCTTAGCTCTGAATCACTGACAGGTTTCCTTCATGAGACTTGGACAAAGCCTTAAGGCTCGGCTTGATCTTACTCCACCAATGGTGGCTCTGAATTTGGTGAAAAACTAGCTTAAATAATCCAATCTCTTCCTGCAAAACATAGGGTTAGTACTCCTTATTATCCTGAAAGCCAATGCAGGGTGGAACAATACCATGCTTCTTTGAAGGCTGCACTTATTGAACTGGCTGGTGAAATTGAAAAGAATTGTTGCAAATTTCTTCCTCTGGTTCTCTTCTCTGATCAAATCTCAACCAAATGGACCACTGGTTACTCAAGTTAAAAAATTTTCTTTGGTAAAAGAAAAGTTCTTCCATTTGTTATGGAAATGTAATCTTTCTTGGGTATCTCATGGGGGCAGGTTTCCTCAACCAATGATCAATTATTTGCAAGATCCAGGCAGCTGGAGCAAAGTGAATATATTTATGACAAGGATTATCAGAAGATGATGGAATCAAGATAAAAATTGGTTCATTATTGGGAAGATAAGCACTCAAATGAAATCAGGGATCCCTTAAATGCTGGTGAGCTAGTTTAAGCATATAATAAAATCTTGGAGACTCAGTGGGGACAGATGTTTTTAATTTCTGGAATGGTCCTTATTGGGTGGTTTTTCAAGTCAGAGGTGGATTTTATTTTTTTGGAAGATCTGGATGGTACTCAGTTGACCAGAAGGTTCTCTGCTAATCAAGTGAAAAGATTTAATTTTCTTGGGGAAAACTTATCCCAAAAGTAAGTCCCCCCAATTGTGAACAAGCAGGGTCATCTGCTGAATTTTCTTGTGAAAGTCTACTTTATGCCACAAATGTGAGCAACTGGAACACCTTCCTTGTTTTATTCCTGCCACTTCTAGGGCTTGTTGGATGGATCAAGATATTTTTCAATTCTTCAATTTCTCTCAAGATCAAGAAATGGCCATTCTTCTGTTTCATTTTTTTTATCCTTCTTTTCCCTCAATACCTTAAAATACAGAGGCAGACTATGGAAATTCTGTAAGTTGGGGAGAGATACAGTGAACAACTATGAACACCTCAGAAAAAGGGAAAATTTTAAGTTTTTTTTATGTTTCATCTATCTCAATATATATATATATATATGGAAATCTTGTTCCGGTATGGCAAGCTTAGCTTTAATTTTTCCTTTATACAAATTTACCCTTTCCTAGTGGTCTAGGAGGGCACCCTGTGGTGTTCAAGTCACCAGGTCTTGCCTTCAACTCCTTTTCTTTGCGCTTGGCACCCAAATTCTTTGGGCAAGCGCGCGCAAATGCTTGCCCCTTCCTCATCATCCCTTTTTTGGTAATCTGGTCACACAAGCAGCATTTTTTGCATCCTTGCCAGTATTCTCATTTGAAACCTGCTTTCCTTCACCAATATTTACCTTGCTCTACAGAATGGCTGGATCTCAATGATGTAACTACAATCTAGTATACTAGGTTATGCCCTCTTCAAACTAACCTCCTTCCTAAACTCAAATCCATTGATGGTCACCAAGAATTTAATCTTCCAAACTACCTTGACTGCTGTAAGTGGATGCCCTTGACCACCAGTCTCATTGGTATCATCCCCACCTTGGCCCAACTCAACCTCAAATCTAATGGTCTCAACCCCATCATATTCTACCCCACTGTGTTAATACTCTGGTTTCTCTCCATTTCATTCTTTGGGGTATTCTTGGCTATCCCCCTGAGAGATAAAGTGAAAATAATGGGGAAAATTGACTTCCCCTCTGGCATGGAAACTGCTCAGATCCTTGCCTTACATCACCATCCCCCATTTCTTTCCATTTTCAATCCACTTTGGATCAACCAATACCGCTCATCAGCAATCATGCAGTCTGCTTTTCTAATTGATCCTACCATCCTCTAACCGCCAAGAATCAGTGGTCGCGTGGTTTGCTTATTGAATCTGTTGATGCGCGTCGCTTGAATCCTGTTCATCTCATATCTGGCCGCTTCCTTCCAATCATTTGCTGCCATTGCGTGCAAGCGTTGGCGGATGGATTCAAGAAATGGGTGGGGGTGAGATCTCCTAAGCCCAGTTGGAGAAATGATGTCAAGGGAGCCTGATCTCCTTATTAAAAAAAAAACAAGAAAAAAAAATTCTGCTCCCATCTTCACCCAATTGTAAGTAGGCTTTAGGGTTTCTTGCCCATAAAAGTACTAGGGGCTCTTCCCACCATCTTCCCAATCATCATATATTGTATCATCAATCATAAGTCAATGGGGAGTGAGTGCATATTCCCCCCCTTATCTGAGCATTTCATGATCATTTTTATCCAGGGTATATCCATGATTTCCCTCTGACCCTTGAGCCTCAAAACTCAAATCCCTGATTGGCCTGTCTGTGGCTTTATCCATTATCCAAAAACCACAGCCTTGCTTTTTGAAGAAGGATTAATTTGATTGAATTCTTGAGTGTGTTATATCACTCAATGATTCCTTTTTTCAACCATACTGGCCTGAATGATTCTTTGATTGTCCTTCTGGAATCAGTCACGTTTTACTAAGATGTTTATTAATCTTCAAACCTAGATTTTCAAAAATCCCTTTATTTTTCAGAAGTTTCATTTTTCCAAGCTACTCTTGAGTGCCTTGAGAAGTGTTGGGTTATTCTTTTTTGAATTTGGTATTGCTTTTCTTCTAGAGCTACAAAATGTTAGAATTTTAGCCTGATCTTTGTGTTGCCTAAACTTGAGTGCAACCATACTGTCATCAGTGTCATATTCTTCATCAATTTTCTTTGTCTTGTGATATCTTGTGTGTCACATCCATACTATTAAACCTATCTTATTCATTTTTCTTATTCATCTTTCCTTCCAAACACTTCTCAGCCATCTTGTACTCAGTCTATTTATAGAGATGCCTGAACAAGTGAATTAACATCATCTGTTCTTCCTTACATTGAACCGGAGCTCCCTCCTTGGCTCCCCAGATCCGCTCCTCTTGGCGTCATGAGACTTCCCCTCATCTCCTCTTTACCTTTTAAACCAGAGCATCAACCTAAACTTTAACACATAAAAAAAATTGCTTTGTTTTGTAAAGCAGCAAACAGTTATATGGTACCCTACAAGCGCTTGATTGCAGAGAGTTTGCAAGTTTTATTGAGAACCTGGAGGTTGGTTGGGTTTGAGTTGATGATTCCCAATCTTCTTCTGAAGACCAGAGTTATTAGCTTGTGGGCCTTTTTACTTACAACTGCCTTGTTCTATTAAATTCTGGGAAAACTATAGCTTATTTTTTTCAAGTCTGTTCCCACACCATCTTGCCACACATAGTGTTGTCCCATAGCCACCGTTTACTATCAATTTTACATCCTCCTTTTTGATTCCACACCCACAAGGTTCTGGACCATGATTCCAGTTAAATTCAAATATTTTTTAACACTCAGGAGGCCAGACCAAAAAAGCACCTTTCCCCTCCACAGAACTGCCTGCAGCCAGCGCTGTTTTGATTTTTACAGTGTGGACTTTTTTCACCCCTGACTTAGGATATAAAACAACATCTCAGGTAGAAGGGGCCCATTCTAATTCCAAACAATTACTTGTGAGATCTTTGGGGAACATTTTAAACATGTGGAAACACCTTGAAGGAACCATTGAAAGCCAAATAAAATCAGTCCATGCATCACTTAAAAAATCTTGAATAAATTAGGAAAAGGTCTTCCAACAGAACTGTTACCTTTGCAATATAAATTTTTGATTGAGGCAATGAAACTCATTGAGGAACAATTTGAGATTTTAAAGCGCAACCATGATGGCAAGGTGTGCACAAAGTCTTATTCAAAAACAATGGGCTTTCCATTTTACCAAATTTTTGGTGAATGTTTAGCATAAAGAGGATCCATTGTGCCCAAGGATGTTCATCCTTGGTGGCAGTTACACTATTAAACTTAAAATGAAGTGATTGGGGTTTTTTGAATGCTAACAATTATTGAATTGACAGATTCATTATTGGATCAAAAAATTGATTATTGCCTTTAAAAATTGATTATTGCATTTAAAAATTGATTATTGCATTTAAAAATTGATTATTGCATTTAAAAATTGATTATTGCATTTAAAAATGCTCATTATTTAGCTTTATGAAAGTTTGAAAAGAATCCAGGGCTTGATGAAGAATTTAAAATGTTTAAAAAGTGGTATTCCATGTATATAGAACAACCTAAATAAGTTAGGTTGGAGATTCTAAGTTCAATACTCAAGTGTACAGCTGCTTTGATTGCCAAGCCAAGGTTTGAGCCAAAGGTTTTCATTTCAAGCTGTGGTTGACTCAAATTGAAAGCAACTTTTTGGGAACTTTCAAAATTTTAACATGTTTGAAAGAGCAAATAAGAGGGAAAACAGGGTTAAAAGTGGACCCAAAATACCAAAGATAGTAAGTCTTTTATTTCAAGGAATTTTCATTTTTATGGTTTAATGGACTGATGGAAAAACAATTTCTGTTGTGCAAGGAAGGCTTTTCATCTGCAATCCTTAGTTCAGTGGAAGAGACTGAAATTTCATTAGTTTTTCATGTGTTGGAATAAGAATCCTTTTTGAAGAATGTAGAAGAATAAAAGATAAAGAAAAACAGAAGCTAATATTTGGTGAGTGTTGTTTCCCTTGATGAGATTTGAATTTTGAATAATTGAGGTTTGATTGAAGGAAATTAATGTAAATTTCCTCAATCAAATACCTTAGAAATTAAATTATTTCTTGGTCGACGTTTGGGATATGGTTGGTGATGTGAACTGTTGATTTAGAGTCATTAAACAATCACTTGGGTATGATAAGCATGGATCACCAGGCACAAATTTGGGTCTCTGGCTGGCCAGTGACTCCATGTAACCATACAGTCCCATTTTATGGCCCATTGAACCCCTTTACAGTAAAACTATATTCACCAATGAGGGACTTTAGCTTCAAAAAAGTTTAAATTGAAAAAAATAGGATTAAAACATTATTCACCATGATGGAAAATGGATTTCACTGAATATTACTAGAATAATACACTGGAAGTCACATGATACTCCACATCAATTAAACTGAAACTCACTTGTAATTAAACTTGGAATTAATGATGTATCAAACATCCCAAATCAAAATATTTTTTACTGTAATACCCCAGCCATGAAAATTTTGATCACTAATTCAAAAAATAGTGAAAAGTGAATTCTGATGAACCTCAATATTTTTGGGAAATTTCAAAAATAAAAAGCACACAGATGAAGTCTGATAAACCTGAAGATCTATGAACCAACTTTGATATTTCACCAATAAATTCTTATTGCTGTTTTTCAAAAGTTTAATGATGAATTCACAGCCCAAATGACCCATGTAAACAACTCATTTGGGCCGTGTAGCACGCAACATGGCTTGATTGTAGTTCTGTAGCCACCCTACAACTCAAGTCAAGTCCTGTGGCTCCAACACAACGGCCTTGGCTATGTGGAACAATAACAGGCTACATTTGAGTTGTGTGGGCTTTTAAACGGCTGGAGTTGAGTCGTGTTCTGTGCCAAATGGGTTCATTTTTGTGGGCCAAAAAAACAAGAAAAAACACAAAAAAAATAAAAAAATAAAAAGCTAAAATAAAATAACTAAAAATAAAAAAAGAAATAAAAAAAATATCATAGAATTTTGATTTTTTTGGTTAAAAAGAAACAAAATAAGTAAAAAAAATAAAAAAACAAAGAAAACTGAAGAAAATTAAAACATTATTTTGAATTATTTTCATTATGATTAATATTTGGTGGTGGAAAGCCTTTAATTAAAGCTCAGCCAAATTTTTCATTCAATTTTGGGATGTTAATATTCAGTTTTGCCAAAACAAATTGATAGAAACATTGATTCAAGAAGTGAAAAAAAATCTTGAAAAGGATATGGTATTTTGAAGTGTTTTTACGTTGAATCCAATTTTTGGAGGCCACGGATAAATACAAAAGATCTCAAAAACATATTTTAAATATCTTAAGCTGATTGATAAATACTGTGGGAGTTTAAAGTGCCGAAAACACTTCAGCCGAAAGCCAAAGGTATAGCTCCAAAAATGGTTTTTTTTTTGGATTTTGTTGATTTTTTGACTGGATTTTCAAAGGGGTTTAACTGGTCCCAAGATTATGAAATATTATCCATAAGGGTTAAAAAAACCATTCTGCTGTGTTAGAATGTTAAAAACCAAAGTTCTTGAAACACCCGTGTAAACAAGGGTTTGTCTGTGTATACTGGACATTCTGGGACGTAGTACCCCTGTGAGTTTAAGGGTAGCACCCAGAAAAGAATAATGCCCTAAATTTAAAAGAACTATTAAAGAGCTTTTTAACATTTTTTTCAGATTTTTTTATGTATTTTTTGAACTTTAAAGATTCCATCAAAAAATAAAAAAATTAAAAACCTTCACCTTTTTCACTGGATTTTGAATCCTTTTGTTGGCCTTTATAATTGATTTTTTTGGGTGATTCCAGCTTTCAGGATGTTAATTAAATAAAAAGACATTTCATTAATACCACTTGAAAATAATCTGCATTCTTGCATACACCTGAAAAATTTCATTCAAAGAATTAAAAATAAAGAACAAATATGGATACAAATATTAAAATTTATTCAACTATGTTTGGTTTTATTGTTCTACTTGATTTTTTTAGAGGGAACCAAAACTGATTAAAATTTCTTTGAAAAATAATTTCCCAAGATTTGGAATGCTTTGCCACACAGCTTTTGCAAAGTGGATATAACCTGGGAGCTGGCCAAGGATCAGACTTTAACTTGAATGAGACTATATGTTTGGATTCTTCTAAAAAAATGAAGCAAATAGGAGAAGTTTTGGAATTTGGATTTGGGGGGGAATTCAGAGGAAGATAAGTGCAAGGCATTAAAGAAGAAGACGGAACAACTGAACAATTATATGTTTCAGCCAGAAGGAAACCATGGAATGGAAATTTCATCCACATATTCATGGGAGCTGGGCCATAAAGGTGGACCAGTTGCCTACTTGCTTCTGGGAAAGTTTCACCCCAGATATCATGCAGTAATGTTGTGTTGTTCAAGATTGAGTTTGAATCAAGCTCTTTAAACATTTCTTTCCTGATTTCAATCCAGTCTTCTGAGTTCATCCCCCAACAAACTGTTGCTGTTCTAAAGCCACAGTTACAATCCCCTCTGCAATCTTGAACATGTGAGATATGTGGAATGATTGTATTTGGGGAAATAAAACATTTTTATTGGAACAAAAACCAAAAATCAGAATTTTTAATAACAGAAGATATGTTCTAAATAAAAAACTCACTTCTACAATTGATACTTGGTCAAATATTCCAGAAGAAGAATAAGATATTGTGCAGGAAAATTAGAGGAGAGACCCAAAAGAAAGCAGAAAAAATTGAAAAATGAGAAAATACCAAATGTACTCACTTTCTCACTGCTTTTTGG
This sequence comes from Puccinia polysora, assembly GCA_025617555.3. Classification (NCBI taxonomy): domain Eukaryota; kingdom Fungi; phylum Basidiomycota; class Pucciniomycetes; order Pucciniales; family Pucciniaceae; genus Puccinia; species Puccinia polysora. The sequence continues at coordinate 19,635,133 of CM062616.1, forward strand.
GGCTGCTAATACCTTCCTCCCAGGAGGATGGTAATTAGCATCACCATCTTCTTGGATACCTTTAGTTTCTTGAACCTTTTCCCCAAATTGTATTCAAGAGAAGCAACACACTTGTTCACAATGGTGCCATGTTTGAATGAAAAAATTGATGATACATAATATCCAACAAATTAGCAAAAAATCAAAGAAAATCAAAGCCCAAAATCTTAATTAAATCATAATCTGGCAGATCATCATCTTCTGAGTCTCTCTTCATCCAAATCTGGCACCTCATCATCTTCTGAATATTCCAGTTCAGTCCAAAATTCATTATATTTTCAAAAAATGACAAGGACTCATCAAAAAAGCAACACATTGCAAAGAAAATAATCATAGTTATGAAATTACCTCTTCCTCTGATTCCTCCTTCTTTTTTCCCTTCAAATTCCCTTGGATGGTCTTGAATCTTCTTTAAACCTGAAAAAATAATAAAAAAGTTAATTATGAAAGTTGATGTATTTTTTATTCCAGAAAAATGGTGACTGGCCTTTGAATTTGCTATGAATTTATTCTTTTGCCTTCCTCTAATCTTGGGTTCTTCTAAATATTACAGACCAGACAGATCAATTTTTTATGAGTACTGAGAGATCTTCTTGAACTCATTGGAAGCTCCTTTGGGTCTTCCTCTTACTTTCAATGTTTGAGTTGAATTTGGCTCTCCAATGAGATTAATTTGATATCTGCCACTGTACAGCTTCATCCTTTCACCCAGAAAATATAGATGTTGTCCAGGTGGCAACTTGCTGTATTCTTCAAACAGTTTATTAAAATATTGGTTTTCATTACTTTTTTTGGATGGAACTTCAAGTTTTTTTGAATATTCAGTTGATTCAGGGTTCACAGTAAACTTGAGAAAGGAAAATCAAAATCAATCAGGAAATTATTCATTTTATCTTGAATCCCAAAACAAATAGAAGAGGAAAACTTACTTAGATGGGAGCTTTGACATACCATTGAGGATGAAAATCATCAAGTTGGATGATTTCACCCTTTTTGATGACCAATTTGACTTTAACTTGAGGAAATTAATGAATGATTTTGAGGAAAAATTGGCTAACCTTTCCAGAAAAATGATCCACAAAGTGAGGCAAACCAATTAGATTCTTTAATTCTTTCTGAGAGGCTTCAATGGCTCTCTCATGGGTTTGGATAGTGATGGAACTGTAAATTTTTTGAACTAAATTATAGAAAGACCAAATAGAAGAATTGATGAATCTTTGAATTTAGGAGTGAGAAAATTCTGTTCTTGATTTACATGTGTTTCAAAAGTGGAAAAATTTGTTTTCAAATAGGAGAAAAATTTTCTCTTTAGCGGAATCCATTTTTCAAGAAGGTAGTCAGAAGTGGTAGGATTGGAGACAAGAGAAAATGTTTTGAATTTTTCCTGATAGCTTCATTCAAATTTTTAATAGATCAACTCATGCAATTTTTTCTGGATAAGATTCCATTCATCTTCAGATTCAAAGTGTTTCCTGCAATGATTTGGAATATTCTTTGAAATTTTCCAGACACAGAGAAGATGATCAGAGGAAGTTAAAACTCTTCCAATTGAACTAATATGTGCTTTTTCCTTGTATGTAACAATCACACTAGCTTCTTTATCTTCAAAGATTTCTTGAATTTGAGTCAGGGCCCAATAATAGTTATGTTCTCCCTATTGAGATAAAACACAGAAAGCAAATGATAAGCTTCTAGTAGAATTTTTTACCCCAAGAATATGAAGAAGGGGAATTTGAAATTTTTTGGTTTTATATGTACAGGCCATCATAATGAGAGCGGGGAAAATTTTGAGAAGTTTCATAGAATCAGGGTGTGAAATGAATAATGAAGTAAGCTGAAAATCCAAATTGTTAATTTTTTTTTAAAAAACATGAACTCCTGAGCTCCATTATGAGTGCTTCCACAGTAGTTTTGCCATCAAGGGAATTTTTTTTTATTTGGGATATTTTTTTGTAAATTGTAGGGAGATTTGTATGGATAGGTCATGATGAGTTTTGTATAGGAGAGTTAAAGAATTTTGAAGGGGGAACTCCAGCTTTGGATAAATTTTCAACCACCTCCTTTTGCTCCCCTTGGATTTTTCTGTGCATTGGATGAGTGGAAGGATCAATGGAAGGTGGATGGTTGTTAACTGGAATTATAACCTTCACCACCCAAAAACCCAATATTTTTGAAAAATTCCCTGATAACCAGAAAGGACAATTGGGCTTTCTTGATTATTTTAATTTGGTGGTATCTTTTCTGCATTTATATTCCCAGGATTTATCAAACTGATAAGTATAGGCCTGATTCTCAAAATGTGATACTCTGGTAGATATGGTATATCCATGGTACTTTGCCCATGATTGGATAGCCTCAGCCAGCTTATCCTTTTGATAATATGATTTGGATAAATTTTCAACCACCTCCTTTTGCTCCCCTTGGATTCTTCTGTGCATTGGATGAGTGGAAGGATCAATGGAAGGTGGATGGTTGTTAACTGGAAATATAACCTTCACCACCCAAAAACCCAATATTTTTGAAAAATTCCCTGATAACCAGAAAGGACAATTGGGCTTTCTTGATTATTTTAATTTGGTGGTATCTTTTCTGCATTTATATTCCCATGATTTATCAAACTAATAAGTATAGGCCTGATTCTCAAAATGTGATACTCTGGTAGATATGGTATATCCATGGGACTTTTCCCATGATTGGATAGCCTCAGCCAGCTTATCCTTTTGATAATATGATAGCTCAGGAGGATGGGCAAGAGGGATGGAATCAAGAGTTGGAGTATATGAAGAAGGATCAGCAGGGGTTGAATCACGGGTGTGATTAGATGAGAGAATAGATGATGGGCCTGGTGAAACAGTTGAAACAGTTATGAAAAGTGGTTGGGTGTTTTCTGAAGCCATTCGAAAAAGGGATTTTTATGTTTGGAAGTATCTTGAATGTTGAGTTGTTTTGATTAGTGTTTGGTGGTGTGGTTTGGTTTGGTTTGGTATGGTGTGGTGTGGTGTGGTGTGGTGTGGTGTGGTGTGGTGTGGTGTTGTGTGGTGTGGTGTGGTGTGGTGTGGTGTGGTGTGGTGTGGTGTGGTGTGGTGTGGTGTGGTGTGGTGTGGTGTGGTGTGGTGTGGTGTGGTGTGGTGTGGTGTGGTGTGGTGTGGTGTGGTGTGGTGTGGTGTGGTGTGGTGTGGTGTGGTGTGGTGTGGTGTGGTGTGGTGTGGTGTGGTGTGGTGTGGTGTGGTGTGGTGTGGAGTGGTGTGGTGTGATGTGGTGTGGTGTGGTGTGGTGTGGAATGGTATTGTAGTGGGATGGTGTGATGGGGGGTTATGGAAGGGTGGAAGAGGTCAAGGGGGTGGTTTATAAGATAATTGGAGCGCTCCAAGATGCATGGACGTCCCAGGAAGGAATTTTCAGTCATATTGAATATATGCATGTGAAAGGGCTTAAAGAAGAGTCCCAGAACCCAAAAGGGGTTTATTATGATGCTTTTTTTGCTTGGTTATTAAGACACAAATAGTTCCTCAAAATTACCAAAGAATAATTTTTGGAAAGCTTCAGATAATCCCTTTGAAAATGGAACACACATATATTTTAGAGCATTGTTGTTTTTATCAGAAAAAAAAATCAAAAAAGGATAATTAAATAGAGACCTCCCTTTGCTTTTGAATTATGTTCATTGTCTTTCATAATTTGAGATATAAAAAATGTGACAAGCAGTCAGAAAAACTTTTACTTGAGATTTTGGATTCTATTCTAAATTTATTTTAAAAAATTTCAGAAATTTTGATGCCAGAGGTATAAAAAAAACACTGCAACTGATGTGTTAATTTGAAGTGTTTATGCATTGCATTCAAATTTTTGGATGTCCAGGATACATCCAAAAGTTCTGAAAAAAAAATCAATAAGCTCTATAATGTCTGTTTTAAATTTGTAAAAGCTTGAATCACCCAAAAAAAAATTATATCAAAAGACCAACAAAAGGATTGAAAATTCCAATGACAAAAGTGATTTTTTTGAGGTTTTTTTTTTTGTTTTTTTGAGGGATTTTTTGAAGGTAAATGATACATCAAAAATTCTGGAAAAGATATAAGAATTTTCTTTGAATTTTTTTCTAGATTTATGATAGCTTCAAACACCAAAAAAAAATGAAATAAAAAGGTGAATAAAAGGATACAAATGTCTAACAAGGAAATTGGATTTTTTGATTTCTTTGGTTTTTTGACAGAATTTTTGGGTGGTGTTAAATTTACAACTCCCAGTTTTGTGGGAGTCTTATAGGGTCCTACAAAGTCCAATGGACGCATGGGGGCCCATACATGCGTCCAAAACGCACGTGCGGTGTAAGACTCCAAACGGTGCTAAGCCGTGGCAGTTGTGTGGAGGGGAAAGGTGCTGTTTAGGCTGCCCTCCTAGGAGTTACAATAATATTTAAATGTAACCGGAATCAAGGTCCAGAACCTTATGGATGAGAAATCAAAGTAATGGAAGAGGATAATAGTTGTCAGTAGCGATGGAAACAACACTATCTGAGGCAAGATGGTGCAGGTAAAGACTTGAACAAATAAGTCAAGGTTTGTTCAGAGTTCAATGGAACAAGGCAGTTGTAAGTAACAACGCCCACAAGCTAATAACTCTGGTTGTCAGCAGCTGATTAGGAAAGATCAACTCAATCCCAACCAACCTCCAGGTTCTCAATGAACCTGCCCAACTCTCCGCAATCAAGCGCTTGAAGGGTACCAGATAACTGTGGGAGGCTGAACAAAACAAAAGCAATTTGTTTATGAAGCTCTAGAAGCAAATCAATAACGAATTCGAGCAAGAATATCCCAACACTTCTCAAGGGACTCAAGAATAGCGTGGCGAAATTCAACCTTAAAGAAGAAGGGAGGTATAACACTCCAGGTTTTTAAGCTTAATAAAACCTCTTCAATCAAACGTGATTGGCTCCAGAAAGATGATCAAGGAGAGATCAAGACCAGTATGGTCGGAAAAAGGGATCAGAGTGGTATAACACACCCAAGAATTCAGAAAGGAATTCTTCTTCAACCAGCAAGGCTATTGGTTGGTGATAAGGATCAAGGTCACAAGGGACAGAGTTTGAGTACGGAGGCTCAAAGGATCAAGGGGCAATCATGGATATGCCCGGATAAGTTGCTCAGATAAGTGGGGAAGGATGCCCACGGATAAGTTGATTATTATGATGGGGGAAGCAGATGAGATGCGATGATGATGGTCTGCTGGATGCTGGGCCAAAAGGCAGGGGAGAGCCCCTCCTTTTATAGACATGAGGCCCTGTATACTATGTACAAGAGATACTACAAATAGGTGCGGGAAAATGAAAAAATAAAAAAAATAAAAAAAAAAAATAACATGAGAGGAAAAAAAAAAAAAGAAATGTCGCCCGCGTCAAGAATGACCGCGGGCAACCAGATGGACACCCTTGACAGCGGTCGCGGGTGTCGACAACGGTTGTCGTCGCCCGATCGGCGGCAACAGCGGGGTGAAGGTTCCAACGGCCGCAAGCGGTCGCTTGCGGTCGTCGGTCGGATCAGATGATGGGCGAGGAGTGGTCGAGTTTGGGGGCAAATTGGAGTTTGGGCCAAGATTATCGCCAATTGAAGGCGATGACGAAGGGTTACTATTGAAGGGATTTGAGATCAAGTCAGGCTGATTGGGAAAGATTTGACAACAATGAGTTGATGGATCGGGAGCATGAGAGGATGAGTCCTTGAGATTGACGGAATCGGAGGACTGATCCTTGGTCGTCAACTTAGGGTCGGAGGAGGTACGTGAAGATGAGCTCTTATCAGAGAGTTCAGGATCCGAGGTGGGCACGAGATGAGCGGATGAACCAGATGGCGGGGCCGAGGGAGTGCTCATGGCAATGGGTGACGGAAGAGGGCCAAGGGCAATGCTAGATTTGAAAGGTTGGAAGCGCCGATCGGAGGTGCTTGGAGGTGAGTTCGATGCCGACCGACGGATGGGAGGGGGATGTAGATGGGAAGATGAGAGGATCGGGAAGGATCAAAGGGATTGTCAAAGGTGGTTTGACGATCTCTCGCGTCGCCAAAAGTCAGGGCCGCGAGCGCAACAAGTAGGAGTTGAACATAGGAGGGGGGGATCGAAGCGGAGAAGCAAGCAAGAGGCCTGTCCTAGACTGCTAGGACAGGGAGAAGTTGAGAGATGGGGGCAAATGAAGGTACCCATAGGGGTACAACCAAAAAAAAATTTCTTTTTTTTTTTTTTTTTCCATGGTGTCCCGGATTGGTCACCACATCTCTCCCCAACTTACAGACTGTCCCTAGTCCGCATCTAAAATTTGAAGGGATAAAATAAAAAAAAAGGCAGGGAACAAAGAAATTGAAGCAAAGATTGGCCATTTCTTGATCTTGAGAGCGATTGAAGAGTTGAGGAAAATATCTTGATTCTTCCAAATGAGCCCTAGAAGCGGCAGGAATAGAACAAGGAGGGCGTCCCAGGTGCTCACATATGTGGCATACAGTAGAGTTTTACAACAAAAACGCAGCAAATGACCCTGGTGGTGCACAATTGGGAGGACTTACTTCTGAGATAAGTTGCCCCCACGACAATGAAACTTCTTGACTTGATCAGCAGAGAACCTTCTGGCCAACCGAGTACCATCCAGCTCCTCCAAAACATAAGATCCACCTCTAACTTGATGAACCACTCGATAAGGGCCATTCCAACGATTAGAGAAAAGCTTGCCCCACTGGGTCTCCAAAGATCAATTATAAGCTAAAACTAGGTCACCAGGGTTCAAAGGCTCCCTGATTTGATTAGAGTGCTTGTCCTCCCAATACTGGACGGATTTTGCTCTGGACTCCATCATCTTTGATAAGCTTCATCACGAACGTCTTCACTTTGCTCCAGTTGCTTGGATCTAGCAACTAACAGATCAGTGGTTGAGGACACCTCTTCCCAAGAGATACCCAAGAAAGATTCCATTTTCAGATCCAAAGGAAGGACTGCTCTTTGACCAAAGATGATTTCATAAGGTGAGTAGCCAGTAGTCCTTTTGGTTGAGATTCAATCAGAGAAGAGAACAAGAGGAAGGAATTTGCGACAATTCTTGCCACTTTCACCAGCCAGTTTAACAAGTGCAGCCTTCAAAGGGGCATGGCCTCGTTCCACCATGCCTTGGCCTTCAGGATAATAAGGAGTAGTAACTCTATGTTGTCCAGGAAGGTATTGGATCATTTCAGCAAGCTTGCCCCCAAATTCAGAGCCACCATCAGTAGAGTAAGATTGAGCCAGGCCATAACGCATTGTCCAGGTCTCGTAGAGGAAAGCTGCCACTGATTCAGAGCTAAGGTTCTTAAGAAATTTTGCTTCAACCCATCCGGAAAAATCATCTCTAGCCACGATGAGGTACTTAGCACCACCTGCCTTAATATGAACCACATCCATAGCAATCCTTCCAAAGACAGTGGACTCCCCAGTAGGATAATTAATTTCAGCTGGGCGCCTAAGATCACGTTTTTGACAAACTTCACAACTCTTGCACCATTGGGAGACGGATTTCTTCAAAGATGGCCACCAGAATTGTTCAGATAGTTGTTGATAAGTTTTGGTTTTCCCACGATGACCAAGGCCTTCATGGAGACTTTCAAGGATAGAATCTTGTTTAGAGGGAATAGTAACAACAATAAGAGCACAAGGATTGCCTCTCTTCATAAGTCTAGAGCCTTGAACAAAAAAATTATAAGACTTTCGTTTAAGAGATCGAAATTCCTTAGCAGAGAGATCAGGAGGTTTTTGAAGAGTTGAAAGGTACTGCTCTAATTTAAGCCAGAAGCCTTGTTGAAAGCCAGAATAATTTTGAGCAGAAAAAGAGAAAATAGGTTGGATTAAAGGTTCCTCTTCATTGAAATCAGTTCCAACATCAGATTTTTTGTCCCCAAAAGGTCGTCGAGATAAACCGTCAGGCATCGTGAAAGATTTTCCCGGCCTGTGAACAATATCAAAAGAGAAAAGCTGGATAAAGGCCACCCAACAAGTCATAGGAGCATTGGGAAGACTGGGAGCATTGATCATTTCAATGATGGATTGAGCATTGACTTGCAATTTGAAATGTTGGCCCCAGAGAACGGTTTGAAGTTTCTTCATCATTTGAGCCACACCACAGAGTTCCAGTTTTGGCTGGGAGTATCTAGATTCTACATCTGAAAACAACAAAGATTCATAAAGAGCAGGACGGTCCCAACCATTTTCATCTTCCTGAGTAAGGACAGCCCCAACAGATTGATAACTAGAATCAACAGCCAGCTTGATCTTGCCAGCTCCAGGTCCATAAGAGATCTTTTTCAAAACTATGTCTTTACCAACTATCCTTTTGAGTAGCTGGAAAGCAAATTCACATTCTTGGGTCTAAATCCATTCAGCATCTTTTCTGGTTAGACGACGCAAGGGTGCACAGATTTCGGATAAAGATGGGATAAAGATTCTAACATAAGTGACAACACCTAGAAAGCCCCTAACTTCAGTTGGATTGATTGGGGTAGGCCAAGAGATGATCTTGTTGACTTTGGCTGGTGCCATCCTTCTTCCTTCCTTGCAGACCACATGACCAACAATTTCCACAGCAGGGACACAAGCCGCCAGTTTGGATCCAGAGACAGTAAGGCCAGATTCCTCGATTTGAAACAGAATCCTCTCCAAGGTAGTAGCATATTCCCAGATAAGACGACGAATTCCTGAATCCCAAGGTAAGAGCTCATTATCATAGTCAGATACTGGACCTTTAATTCCTCCATTGTCAATAAAGATACCAGCATGATCAGGGATTTCATCCTGAAGGATCCACATCATCTGAGCCTGATAGACTGCAACCGAGTTGGTGGCTCCTTGAGGCAATCGAGTAAGTTGAAATCGACCAAGAGGAGTATTGAGAGTAGTGAGAGGACAAGAAATAGGATGTAAGGATTGTTTGTCATAGCCACCCATAATATCCCCTAGACCATAGCAAGCTCTCCCTGCAAAGGATTCAACAAATTCTTCAGTAGCAGGAGGGATACCAGAGTCTTTAATAGTAACTTTATTAAGAGGTTGAAGATCATGAACTATTCTAAGTTTACCATTACTCTTGAGGACACAGAAGACGGGGCTGAAGTAACTAGAAGTTGACTGTTCATACAGGCCAGTTCGAACTTGTTCCCGGACCAACTTGATGAATTCGTCAACTTTAGCAGCAGGGATAGGGATCTTTTTCTTTTGCCAAGGATCATGTTCAACTACAGGGATGATATAAGGGAGGCCATAGGATTCCCGCAAGAGACCTCTCTCTTCTTCACAGAAAGCAATAGATTTTTCCCTTAGAGATAAGACATTTTTGATTAAATTTAACTCATCAGGAAGAAGCCATCCATCTGGACCAAATTTGACCACCTTCAGAAGTTCTTCAGTGACCCGTCCATTAGGCACAAAGGGACCAGTAAGAGATTGAGGAAGACCACAGTAAGGATTGCGAGATAGAGGAGGACGCATAAGGGGAGGATTGAGGTTGAGAGGCATAGGCTGGTTGACTGGTTGGATCTTCTTAGCAACTGGTTTATACTTAGTGGCAAAAGAGAGAAGTTCTTGTTTCCTCCAAGAGTTGACCAGAGAGACTTGATTACAAAAGCTGAGTCCAAGTTCCAACATCTTCCAAGTCCAATGTTCTGCAATATCCTTGAAGGGTGCCTTTTCCATAAAAGGAGAACCAGGAGATAATATGTTGCTCACATGTGTGGCACAAGGTAGGGTTTTGAAAATGACGGTAAAAGATTGCCCTGGCAGTGCACAATTGGGAGGACTTACTTGTACCCCAAATTGCCTCCACTGAAGCCCATATTCCTTCATACCAAAATCACCAAAAACAGAATTGCAATTAGGATCTAGTTTAGACTCATTGCGGAGATTCAAACCGGAACTGAGAGAAGATTGATCAGACTCAAAAGTAGAAGGAAAAGAAGACACAACAGATCCAGAGAGAGAAGGAGATGGAGAAGAAATATTTTTGGATTTTTCTATTTTGATATGTTTTTGTTTTTTGATATTCTTGAGCTCAGAAGAGAATGATGAAAGGAATGAAAAATAAGCCTGAGGGATGGGAGTTGACCCTTGAGTTGCAGTCTGAGGCTGAAAAGAACTAAAACTATTAGTAGGGTCAACTATTCTCCTAAAAAATGAGAGGAACTAGCGTTATCCTTCTGCTTCCCCTTAAAAGATGATTTGGGAGAATGACCAGGAAAATCTCTTTCCCAACGACCAGAATCCAAAGAGCAAAGTGGAACTTCAATTTTCCTGCCATCAGCATCAGGGAGGAGAATTCTCTCCCCAAATTGATCAGAAAACATCAGGGTTGCACCAAAGTCCATTAAGAAGGGTTGTCCCAAGATCATAGGACTGTCCAAACAAGTGATCCAAAAGTGGCAGGTTCCAACAATATTTTGACCAATCCTGAACGGTACATCCTCAGCAATACCAACCAGTTCACAAGCTTGATTTCCTATCCCATACACTGCAGAGTTGAAGCTGACCCTAGGACTAAGTTTGAGCTTGCAGGCCATAGCATCTGAGATTAAGTTAAGCTGAGATCCAGAATCCACAAGAGGAGAAACAGTTTTAGCTGAGTCACCAAGATAACAAGGAAGGAAGCCAAGGGGACAGGAAAAAAGGTTGGAGTCTAAAGAAGGACTGGTTCCACCAGAGTCCTCCATTAAAGTGCCAGAGGAGACTTTGAGTTCTTCAGGGCCAATTTCCACACGTCGACAAGAGACCCATTTCTTCATTCCTTGAGCAACAGATGGAGAGATCGATAGGAGTTCAGCCACAGTTAGATCAGGAATTTTGAGATCAGAAATTTATTTTAATACTCCCTCCACAGCATTGGGGTGATCCTTGGAGATGCCCCTTTCAAATCAAACTTTGGGCTGGGTGGAGGGAGGAAGTTCAGGTGACGCAGAATCTAAGATAGGATTAGAAGGTTGAGGTGAGGGAGAAGGATCAGGGTGATCTGGGAACCTTTCCATGAGTGGTTCCTTTTCCACCTACATGTCTTCTACATCAGAGGAAGGAGGCTCAAGTGATGATCAACGTTTAACAGGTTTTTGAAGGATTGAAGTTGGCAAGGAAGCAGCCTTATGAGGTTCAGGTTCCTCATGTCGTTTCCTGGCTGGATCAGATTGATAAGTAGTCCCAGCAAGACTAGAGGAAGAAATAGCTGGAGGATACCAAGGTTGGAGGGTACCACAGGATGATTGAAATTCAAAGGAAGCAAGTGATGCTTTCACAGGAGGTGATGGCTGGTAAGAGGCCACCACATGTCGGATAGGACAAGACAAGTCAAAAGGGATTAGGGTACCATTAGGGAGGAAGTAATTGTTCCCCCTCTGCTCTACCAATTTTTCCTTTAGGTCCTTCCGAAGTTCTTGGCATCGTCCGGTTCCATGGCCTTCCCTATGACAGTAGTAACAGACCAGAGTTGATTTGGGGACAGAAGAAGGAGTTTTAGGAGTAGCTAGCAAAGAAATCTTTTGATCTATTTTGTTCTCAAAGGCTCTAAGTAACTTGGTGATTTCATCTATAGTATTAGGTTGCCGATTGGAATTAGGATCTGCTTTAGGCCTACGATCTGCCTCCATTTTAATCATAATATCGTTTGACTCTTTAAAAGAAGGAGCATGGACCGGTTCAGTAGTTCTAGGCTTTTCAAAGGTAAGAGCAGTTTGACCTTTCATGACTTTATCCACAGTACTCCTAAGGGTGAGAAAAACAGGGAGCTTGAATCAATTATCCCTGGTGGTAATCATGGATCCAGATTTGACCAGTTCTTCTTTAATCCTTTCCTGCACAGCCAACAAAAAAGATTGGAAGAACTTTGCTTGAATTTTGTCCACTGTGTCAATGTGATTGTTTTGGATAAGATAGTTTTGAATGGGATCCCAAGACTTCCTAAAAATCTGATAGTCAGAGGCTGAAGAAATACCACCATTGGAGATCCACTGAGAAACCAGAGCATCCAAATACTGCAGAGTAAACCTAGCCACATCTATTTTACCCCAGTATGCCAACATAGCCTTCCTGAGAAGCTTCCAGGAATGGGATTCAAATCCCTCGAAAGACTCAATTACCTCCATAACTTCATCAGAGGAGATAAAGAATTGCAACTGATAAGCCATATCAAATTCACTAGCTCCATCCACTTCAGCAGCCATTTTGTAGGAGTCCAAGAATCGCTTGACATTTGTACCGTTGAAGCCTAAGTTCTTGTTCTGAGGTTTGATCTTTACCATCTTAGGTTGGACAGAGGTGGTTGGAGTAGCGGAAGATGCCATATTGAATAACAGAGTTCCTAGGGGATCCAAAGAGCAGATTTCCAAAGTGGCTCACGAGTGTGGCAAGAGTAGGGTTTCGCCAAAAAACAACAAGTATATTCCCCAAGCGGTGCACAAATTGGGAGGACTTACTTCTAGGATAAGTTGCCTCCACGGATCAGATTTGAGAAGAGAAAAAAATAGGAAAAAAAAGATCGGATTTCGAGGTTGATTTTAAATGTCTTGGGACTGTAAATCCCAAGGTTGCTGGTTTGATCCCGGCCCGGGGGACCAAATGTAAGACTCAAAACGGTGCTAAGCCGTGGCAGTTCTGTGGAGGTGAAAATTTCTGTTTAGGCTGCCCTCCTAGGAGTTACAATAATATTTAAATGTAACCAGAATCAAGGTCCAGAACCTTATGGATGAGAAATCAAAGTAAGGGAAGAGGATAAGAGTTGTCGGTAGCGATGGAAACAACACTATCTGAGGCAAGATGGTGCAGGTAAAGACTTGAACAAATAAGTCAAGGTTTGTTCAGAGTTCAATAGAACAAGGCAGTTGTAAGTAACAACGCCCACAAGCTAATAACTCTGGTCGTCAGTAGCTGATTAGGAAAGATCAACTCAATCCCAACCAACCTCCAGGTTCTCAATGAACCTGCCCAACTCTCCGCAATCAAGCGCTTGAAGGGTACCAGATAACTGTGGGAGGCTGAAAAAAACAAAAGCAATTTGTTTATGAAGCTCTAGAAGCAAATCAATAACAAATTCGAGCAAGAATATCCCAACACTTCTCAAGGGACTCCAGAATAGTGTGGCGAAATTCAACCTTAAAGAAGAAGGGAGGTATAACACTCCAGGTTTTTAAGCTTAATAAAACCTCTTCAATCAAACGTGATTGGCTCCAGAAAGATGATCAAGGAGAGATCAAGACCAGTATGGTTGGAAAAAGGGATCAGAGTGGTATAACACACCCAAGAATTCAGACAGGAATTCTTCTTCAACCAGCAAGGCTATTGGTTGGTGATAAGGATCAAGGTCACAAGGGACAGAGTTTGAGTACGGAGGCTCAAAGGATCAAGGGGCAATCATGGATATGCCCGGATAAGTTGCTCAGATAAGTGGGGAAGGATGCCCACGGATAAGTTGATTATTATGATGGGGGAAGCAGATGAGATGCGATGATGATGGTCTGCTGGATTCTGGGCCAAAAGGCAGGGGAGAGCCCCTCCTTTTATAGACATGAGGCCCTGTATACTATGCACAAGAGATACTACAAATAGGTGCGGGAAAATGAAAACATAAAAAAAAAAATAACATGAGAGGAAAAAAAAAAAAGAAATGTTGCCCGCGTCGAGAATGACCGCGGGCAACCAGATGGACACCCGCAACAGCGGTCGCGGGTGTCGACAACGGTTGTTGTCGCCCAATCGGCGGCTACAGCGGGGTGAAGTTTCCGACGGCCGCGAGCGACCGCTCGCGGCCGTCGGTCGGATCAGATGATGGGCGAGGAGTGGTTGAGTTTGGGGGCAAATTGGAGTTTGGGCCAAGATTATTGCCAATCGAAGGCAATGACAAAGGGTTACTATTGAAGGGATTCGAGATCAAGTCAGGCTGATTGGGAAAGATTTGACGACGACGAGTGGATGGATTGGGAGCATGAGAGGATGAGTCCTTGACATTGACGGAATTGGAGGACTGATCCTTGGTCGTCAACTTAGGGTCAGAGGAGGTACATGAAGATAAGCTCTTATTGGAGAGTTCAGGATCCAAGGCGGGCAAGAGATGAGCGGATGAACCAGATGGAGGGGCGGAGGGAGTGCTCATGGCGACAGGTGACGGAAGAGGGCCAAGGGCGATGCTAGATTTGAAAGGTTGGAAGCGCCGATTGGAGGTGCTTGGAGGTGAGTTCAATGCCGACCGACGGATGGGAGGGGGATGTAGATGGGGGGATGAGAGGATCGGGAAGGATCGAAGGGATCGTCAAAGGTGGTTTGACGATTGCTTGCATTGCCAAAAGTCAGGGCTGCGAGCGCAACAACTAGTAGTTGAACATAGGAGGGGGGGATCAAAGCAGAGAGAAAAGCAAGAGGCCTGTCCTAGAATGCTAGGACAGGGAGAAGTTGAGAGATGGGGGGAAATGAAGGTACCCATAGGGGTACAACCAAAAAAAAATTTCTTTTTTTTTTTTTTTTTTTTCCGTGGTGTCCCGGATTGGTCACCACAGCGGGAAAAAGCACGCTTTTAAACATGCCCAAGGGGTTGTCTCAGACACGTGCAACCATGGGGGCCTGTATACCCCCTGTAGATGGAGTATTTATTTGGTTTATGTTAATGTTCAGACCTGCTCAACTCACTATTTATCCATTTCTTACTAATTTCTGTTTCAGCTTGTTCTCTATTCCTTTAGGCTTCTTTCATTTATTTCAATCTCAGTCTGTAACAAACTCAGCATTCAGACCACACGCGCGACTACGTTGAAACCAACTACAGTCAAGCGTACTTGCACTCATTCACATCAACTCCAAGACAAGACCAATCATCAAATCAACCAATACCTCACTCAAACCAACCTCCAGCTCAACCTTCCACCACATTGTCAACAAACTTGCCTCAATCATGTTCATTGCCCAAGAAGACCAGTAGCTGGTCAGATCAAAGTGAGAACATTACGCGTCAACTCATTGATCAGTCAATCAACTTATTTCTATCTTACAGATCTCTCAAGGAACTTCTCTTTGCTTGATCAATCAAGGCCGGCTCTGAAACTCTCAATTCTGGCCTCCCCACCAAGTCTTACATATTTAGATTTTGCTTCAGACTCATTGGCCTCTGCCAGATTCTCCTCTGTTGATTGCGCTTTTTTTGTTTCCGTTCATTCTTTTTTTTGAAGCCCTTGCTCATCTTCTCAATCTTGTGAAATTCAGCTTGGTCTTGGTATCAAATTCAACAACTCACAGTTTACCCCCGTACACATCATTTTTGAGCCATTTTTGGGGGTAAGCAGACCCCTGGGGGTTGTTCCAACCTTTTTGGGACCCCCTGGACCACATTTGGGTTTCATCAACCCAAATTCGGGATCAACACTTACTATTTTGGACTGTTGTTCAATATCTAGCAATTCCAATTTGATACCAAAGTGATACCAAACTGAAATTAAAGTGAAAAAAAGTAAATCTTTAAAGCACATCATTGGAACTAAAGGGAAAATAAATATCCAATGGAGGCATGGGGGCCCATACATGCTTCCAAAAAGCATGTGCGGGCAAAAGCACGCGTGTAAACATGCCCAAGGGGTTGTCTCAGACACATGCAACCAAGGGGGCCTGTATACCCCCTGTACATGGAGTATTTATTTGGTTTATGTTAATGTTCAGACCTGCTCAACTCACTATTTATCCATTTCTTAATCATTTCTGTTTCAGCTTGTTCTCTATTCCTTTATGCTTCTTTCATTTCTTTCAATCTCAGTATGTAACACACTCAGCATTCAGACCACACGCGCGACTACAATGTAACCGACTACAGTCAAGCGTACTTGCACTCATTCAAATCAACTCCAAGACAAGACAAATCATCAAATCAACCAATACCTCACTCAAACCAACCTCCAGCTCAACCTTCCACCATCTTGTCAACAAACTTGCCCCAATCATGTTCATTGCCCAAGAAGACCAGTAGCTGGTCAGATCAAAGTGAGAACATTACCTGTCAACTCATTGATCAGTCAATCAACTTATTTCTATCTTACAGATCTCTTGAGGAACTTCTCTTTGCTTGATCAATCAAGGCCGGCTCTGAAACTCTCAATTCTGGCCTCCCCACCAAGTATTACATATTTAGCTTTTGCTTCAGACTCATTGGCCTCTGCCAGATTCTCCTCTGTTGATTGCGCTTTTTTTGTTTCTGTTCATTCTTTTTTTTGACGCCCTTGCTCATCTTCTCAATCTTGTGAAATTCAGCTTGGTCTTGGTTTCCAATTCAACAACTCACAGTTTACCCCCGTACACATCAGTTTTGAGCCATTTTTGGGGGTAAGCAGACCCCTGGGGGTTGTTCCAACCTTTTTGGGACCCCCTGGACCACATTTGGGTTTCATCAACCCAAATTTGGGATCAAACTTACTATTTCGTACTTTTGTTCCATATCTAGCAATCCAAAAGTGATACCAAAGTGATACCAAATCAAAATTAAAGTTAAAAAAAATGAATCTGTAAAACACATCATTGAAACTAAAGGGAAAATGCAAGCATACATCCCACAAAATTAATCTTTCTCAACTTGAAAGTGAGAAAACTTGGTAGTTGTTCAATTGAAATTTGGATTGAATACTGAATTAGCATTGCATTTTTTTGCATTATGGGAACAGTGGCAAGAACTCCTTTCAACATGGCCATTTTCAAGGACAAAATTAGTGCAATGATCAAAGCTGTGGAAAAGAAGGATTTGGGTAATGAAACATTTGAAGCACCAATTTCATCCTCATCAAGGGTGAAAATTGAGGAACAAAATGTGTCAAAAATGGAAAATACCTCTATTGGTGAGTAACATTATGTCACTCTGATCTTTGACTGATTTAATTTGATTGAAACTGATGGAGTGCATACCATCAATATAACCATGAAGCAGTATCTATGACTATGTAAATATGACAGATCCACTTGCCCCAACTCCTGTGAAAGCTTTTTCTACTAGGGAAGAGGCACAAACATATTTTCAAACATGGGCAATGAAGAATGGTTGCGCTTTAACAGTTTTCAACTCAAAGCATGATAAATATGTGGATTTAGCATTTTATAGACATGATTTGTACTCTTGGAAACTTCTCAGAAAAAGGTCAAGGAAAACCCACACAAGGAAGGTTGGGTACAGGTTTTTAATACTTGCTAGTCACACAAAGGCAGACCCCTTGTGGCTAATCTCCTACAAGAATGATCAACATAACCGTGAACCATCTCCACACCCCTCAGTGCATCCTCACCCAAGGAGAATCTCTGGGGTAGCCTTAGACAATCTAAAATAAGGCATGAATGATGGGCTCAATACAATTCAACTCCAAAGAAAATTGAGAAAAATTTGTGGTGGCAAATATTTTGATGACCAAAAAAATCTATAACACTAATTGTTAGGCAGCGTTAGCAGAACTAAAGGGGAAAAGTGCTCTGGAGGTCTTCTTTGAACAACTTTGTAATTCAGCTTGGGTTGATCAAGCAAAATTCAGTGGAGAGGGTCACTTGGAGGCCCTATTCTTGGCTCAACCAGAGTCATTAAAGCTTTGCAAGCAATTGTGTCATATAGCTATGATGCATTTTACCTATAAGAAAAATAAGTACAACATAACCCTATTGCACATTTTAGGAATTACTTCCAACCAGAAACATTTAACAAAATTGCTCAGTATTTGGTGCAAGTTGGGCTCACTCTAGGCAGGGTGGGTTTGCAACCCGCTTGGATGAAGCAGACCAAGTAATGGAGCCAACCTGACCAAGCTTGCGGGCAGCTAGTTTGGAAAGGGGGAGCTGGGTTATTGCAGGGTAGTACCCGCCAGGGGGGTCCGCACAAGCATAGGTGTTGATCAATCTGTGGGTTACAGGATTTGCAGACACCTGCTGACAGATAAACAGGGGGGCCTCCAAGTAGGGCCTGGAAGAGGGCCCATCTAAGGATATGGAGAAGAACCAGATGGTGGTGGGAAAGACGGGGGCAATGAAGCGGTAATTTCTGGGCAGACTTGCGTTGCAACTCTGGTCATGGTTAAAGAGGTACTTTTTTGAGCACGGGTTGGTGAAGCAATTGGTAGACAGGAGTGTTGCACTACTTCTGGACCTAGGGGTCATCCATCAGGCGGTGGAAAGCAAGATTGACCTGGAGGAGCTGATTGAGGACACGGATAGGTTGTTCCCTGCAGTCTTGAAGAAGGCAGCGGCTCACTCAGTCCCAGCTCCAATGCAGGCACCACCAGCGGGTCCATCAATGGTTGCATGGCCGGCGGCCCCCCAGCAGTCATTGGATTTGCCAGTAAAAAAGGTCATGGATATGTTGCGGGACCTTTGGATTCTCCTTGATTTGATGAAAACTTGGCAGTGTGGGACACGGCTTCACATATTGGAGGGCTTCCAACCCACAAGCAGGCCTTCAAGTGGATTTTCAGTTTGCATGTGAACCTATTGCAGGGATAAGGGTCATTGGAAGTCTGATTGTGCGGAATTGACTAGGGACATGGATGGGGGCTTTTCCGCACATCTGGGAAGACTTAAATATTCCCTACAGGAAAGCAGGTGGACTTGGGGGAAGGTCAGCTGCCTCCCATGCAGCAGTTTTGGGCGTTGTAGAGACTCCAAGGGATAATGGGATTATTTAGCAAATAGCTTGCTTGCAGTCACTAGAAGGGGAATTTAGCTTACTATTATTCTTGAATAGATAGAGGTAAGCTAAGGTGGTTTTGAATTGCCTGCCCTTCTGAACTATAATAAGTCTGCACAATAATTTTTGTTAATTAGTGGCTGGTTTCTTTGAGACTTCAAATAGGTCTCTTATCAGACCTAGATTAATTATTGATAGAGATTTTTAGGAATTTCAAGACTACTCCAGGTTGGATTGGATTATTGGCAAGCTTCCATCAATTAATAATCAATAATTTTCGACTTTTCCTGATTATTTTTCCAATTCCAATTAAAGGATTTAAGGGTTGACTAAAAAAGTGTTCAACCAGTAGGAGGACCCAAAGATGTGTTTTCCCACATGGAGCTGGGCGGAAAATAAGCTTGGTTGGTTTTTCTATTGTGCTCTTTCTTTTTTATAGTATTACTAATCAAAAAATTAGGGTTTTCCTTTTAAAAATAGGTGCTGAATATCAGGCCTTTTCTCAAGAACCCTTCTTCAAAAGCACCAGGGGTTTGGTCAAATGGTCAATGATAATTTCTTTTTTGATCCTTTATTTCTTTTTCACTTTATTCTGGTTCACTAAAAAGCTGGTCTTGATCAGGCAGAGGCCATAGATCTCAGGGGTTATATATCATGGGTGGGGGCTGATGCCATACTCTGGGGCTGATGCCATATGCTGCACAACTTGGATAGGGCAAAAGAGCCCCCCTTAAATGGAAAAATACTTCCTCAGGGGATCCTCAGGGTTCCCCTGAGTGCAATTCTGAGCCTCTCTCTGCACTTTTGAAGCACAGGAGGGTACATTTACATGAGACAAATCATTCTGGTGAGAAAACGTGCAAATCAGACTGAGAGATAACTGTATTTTTTAGTTTGATTTTTGATAGTCAGGATAAGATATGAGATAAGAGATAAGAATAGTGTGTTATGGACGCTTCTGAGTGCTTATCTTGTATAAATAATTTTTGCAGAAGTTCCCTGAAGCTTGAGTTAATTTTGCTGGTTGGGAAAAGCATGAAACATTCTTGGCAGCTGCAAGCCCTCTTTGGTAGCTTGAATGGTGTGACCTGCATGGGTTTGGTGGTGGAAATTCATGTGCTGGGTGTTTTTTAGGACGCTTCTGAGCCCTTATCATATATAAAATGTTTCAGGAACTACCTGCATGCTGTTTCAATGGAATTAGTTGTAGATATATGAGGTATGCTGTTTTACTGCATGCTGTCATACCTTGCACAACTGCAAACCAACTGAGAGGCAAGGCCTAACCAAAAGGCTATGAGACTGGATGAAAGCCAGTCCACTTTGCAGTTATTATGGTGTCACATACCACCGTGTGACACATGCCCCCTTGGGTAGCTTGAGAGTTTGGCTTGTAGGTGCTGTGTGGTTGATATGGTGACAAAATGAGTATCATAGTTCTTGAGAGGAAGCTTCAGAGGGCTTATCTGGTGGTGAAAGCTCCAGAAAAGGCATTTTCACTGAGTTTTTATTGCTGGTTGATGAGAATTGAGATATACTTGGCTGCATGAGCCCCTACTTCTGTTGGTGCATGTGTGTGTGTTTTATGGTTTAAATGGTGGCAAACTGAGTATCAGAGTGCTTGAGAGGACGCTTCAGAGGGCCTATCTGGTGGTGAAAGTTCCAGAAAAGCCATGTTTACTGATTTGTTATTGTTAGTTTGTGAGAATTGAGATATACTTGGCTGCATGAGCCCCTACTTCTGTTGGTGCATGTGTGTGTGTTTTATGGTTGGAATGGTGGCAAGCTGAGTATCAGAGTGCTTGAGAGGACGCTTCAAAGCTCTTATCTGGTGGTTAAAGGTCCATAAAAGTCATTTGTACTGATTTTTTATTGTTGGTTGGTGAGAATTGAGATATACTTGGCTGCATGAGCCCCTACTTCTGTTGGTGCATGTGTGTGTGTTTTATGGTTGGAATGGTGGCAAGCTGAGTATCAGAGTGCTTGAGAGGACGCTTCAGAGCTCTTATCTGGTGGTGCAGGTTCCAGAAAAGTAGTGTAACTTGTTTTCATAGTACTGGTTGTAGTGTAAACTTGGTACTGATATGGTTTAAGTCCTGCTGGTATGGGGTATGTTGTTTTGTTGTGTGGTTATTTTAAGCATAATCTTTTTGATTATATATTCATTTAAGACTTTTTATTAATAAATGTGACATAATCCAGTCTGTGCCAGGTTTAGGGTTGTTTTTGTGACAGGTGTTGATATGGTTGAAGGGGGTTATCTGGTGATTGATTTGGTTTTTCAGGTTGGTTTGAGTTTAGAGTATAGTTTATGAGGGGTTTGTTATTTATTTTTTTTGACTTGAATTTGATAGAAAAATAATAATTAATAAGATAAAATTATTCTTATGGCTATAGGACAGGTTTGGTTTACCACAGCTTGTGTCACATCTCCCACAGAAACTTCCAGGGTATCACTTGAAATTTTTACTGCGCCAGAAACATGGAAAGTCCCACGTGTGGAGGCTGAAGTCAGGGCATTGGCAGCGGATGAGAGGTTTGTGGAGGAAACAATGGATGTGGATGCCAAGGAGGGGCCATTTGTTCATTCCCCAAAAATTTATGTGCGGGTTCCAGTAGGCAACGCACTGCCAACTAGCTTTTGGGGGAAGGAGAAGGCCGTGTAGATTGTGCAAAGGGTGTTGGGGAACAAGAGTCCAATACCTCTCACCCTGCAGGAGTTGTCTGTTGTTTCTCTGGTGTTTGTTGAAAAGATGGTCCAGGTGCTGAAGGAGTGCGGACATGGCCAGCTCCTGAAAACAGTTCAGCGGGTGAAGGCAGGAGAGGAGGAAGGTGAAAGAAAGCTGTGCCGGTCCAAGTCAGTTTTGGTGCCGCTTGCTTACGTCTCAATGAAAATTGCGGGCAGGAAGGTGTGGGTTGATGGTTAACATTCTTCTGACAAGGCTGGTGGACGAGTTAGGGCTGGTTTGGAGGAAGTGTGCAATGGGGCTTTGGGTTTTGAAGGGCGTAGAATTCTGGTTGGACAGGGTGGTGGAGAAGAAAGAGGTGGAGGTTGCTGAAGTTTTGAGGTGACTGTTTTTCAAAGTAAGACCAGCAGACTGAAGATAGAAATAAGAAATCTGAAAACACAAGACGTTGAGAAGAAAGCAAGAACAATCTTACTCTTGATTGTGATGAATATGTTCAAACCTCAATGTATGAAACAGAAATGAAAAGCAACAGAGTGGAGAAAACGAGAAGGAGGACAAAGACAAGAGATGGAAACTGAGATACTGGCAGGATTATTGAACGGTGGAGAGTAAAATAACAGTCAATCAATGTATTAGGTGAGTATCAGATTTAAATTTGATCTCACTACTGGACAGGAGATTTGATTTATTTGGAATGATTCAAGAAGGTCGGACGGCAAGATTGGTTGGATGGCTTATGATGAATCGGTTATCAAGGATCAGAGAGAGTTGGAGGCGTAGGACAGCGATGAAATGAGTTGAGAAGATGAGCAAAGCAAGAGAGATAGGATGAAGCGGGAGGAGTTGGGGTTAGCCCAATGTTGGGAGCAGCAGTTGGTGTAATGAATTGTAGGAGTCTGAATTTTTAGAGCCAGCGGGAGATCAGGATGAAATTTGAGTTAGGGAAGTAAGGAGAAGGATTATTCTAATATAGAGTAGCTGCACCATTGATCTGATTTATCTGATTTCAATTTTGAATCAATTACTTCAACACACCACCCTGTCTAGGAATGAGATATCAGCAATTTGGAATTTAGATTTACAATGGAAGGTCCAATGGCCAGCTTAGTGAGGAAATCGGCAATCATTTCCCCAGAAGGGATGAAAGTAGTGATGAGATTTCAATTTGCCTTCTGTTTACGTAGTCATTTGATGTGAATATCCACGTGCTTGAGAGCGTTGTGGTGTGATTCTAGATTAACAAGGTTGTGAAGAGCCTTGTTTTCAATGAAGGACCTATGAGTGAGCTTGAGGTTTGGATTGAGATCAAC
The DNA here is from genome assembly GCA_025617555.3 of Puccinia polysora. Classification (NCBI taxonomy): domain Eukaryota; kingdom Fungi; phylum Basidiomycota; class Pucciniomycetes; order Pucciniales; family Pucciniaceae; genus Puccinia; species Puccinia polysora. The sequence continues at coordinate 19,657,836 of CM062616.1, forward strand.
AAGTAGATTGTGAAGCCATATTTTTTCTTGCGTAGCCAACACCAAAGCATTCAGTTCTCCTTTGGTGGAAAATAATGAGATAGAGGATTGTATTTTGCTGTTCCAAGCCACAGGAAAGCCATAGAGAAGAATTACAAGTCCGGTGTGGCTTTTGCTGGTAATAGGATCATTTCCACCATTGTAGTTGCTGAAACATTCAATATAATATTAAAATTCAGATGATGAGAGCTTAAAGGAGAGATTTCTGGTTGTTTTTACTTATCTCCAGGCATTTTTTGCTTGTTCCCAGTGGTTGATTCTGGGAAGATTATTATAGCAAGAGAGACTGGAGACAGCCTACAACAGATTGGGTCGAGTGCGACTGGCTATGAAGTTGAGATAACCGGTAGCCAAACAAAAGTTACTTTTGAGTTGTGTAAATTTGTCTAATTCTTTGTTGGTGGCTGGGGACAGTTTAACATTGGGTTTCATGGGAGTAGAGATAGGCTTAGAATTATTGAGACCAAGCTCCTTGAGGGTGGTTTGAATGTGCTTTGGTTGGTGAAGGCAGAATGATTTATTTTTTGAAATTAGATGATTTCCCAGGATCTTGTTTAGAGGACCTTTGTGTGAGATATTAAATTGTTCTTTCAATTCCAAATGGAAAGAGGCAGACTTGCCAACAATTATCAAGTTTTCCACATACACAAAGACATAAATGCCCAAGACACTGTTGATATGCAGACAAGGATTGGCGTTTGACAATTGAAAGTTTTTTTTTAGGCAAGCCAGTTTTTGAGAGTATTGTACCAACTCTTGGGGGCTTGTTTCAGGCCATAGAGGGCCTTCTTCAATCTGAAATAATGGAAGCTGGAGTTGTAACCGTTGGGACAACCGATGTAAGTTTCTTCATTGAGGGGAGTGTGAATAAATGCTTATTTGATGTCCATCTGAACAATTTTGAGCTTATGATGAAAGGAGTACACAAGGAGAGTGTGCAGGGTAGTGATAAGGCCAGTGGGTGCGTAGGTTTCTCCGTAATCTAAGAACTCAAGTTGAAAAAATCCTTGGACACAGAGGCAAGATTTGAATATCATTCCAACACTGTTTGGATCGTCCTTGATGCGGTAGACCCAGGTGGTTGATAAAGCTTGCTTTCCCAAGGGCAGGGAATAGCAACCTTCCCATACATCAAATTTTTTGATTCCGTCAGTTTTGGATTCCATAGATCTAAGCCAGTGAGGCCTGTTTGGGGATGTAAGGACTTCAGGATAGTTTTTACAAGTTGTACATGCCAAGAAGCCGTAGAAAACCAGAGGTTTGAGAGAGGTTCTGTCTTGAAGAAGGATGCCTTGAGGTGGATGAATTTCCTCTGGGTCTGGGGCTTCAGGGTTTGATTCAGGGGCGATTTCTTTGGATGAGACAGCCTGGGAAAGGGGAGTGGAGGCATTGGGAGATTGATCAGGTTCAGATCCGGAGGTGGAGGGAGCAGAGTTGTGAGTGATGGAGTCAGGAGAAGTTGGAATTGAGGAGTTCAGAATGTCAGTAATTGTTTTTTCAAGGGAGAGGAGAGAATCAAAAGGAGAGATGGAGGAGGCCAAGGAGCTTTTAGTGGGGGAAGTATTTTTGAAAATATTTACGTGTTTGGACTGCATCACGTTGTTGGTTTCTTGGCAGAAGATTTGGTAGGATCCCAGTGTAGAATCAAATCCCACAAGGATTCCCTTGAGTCCTTTGTTGGCAAATTTCAAATTTGACTGGTTTTGATTTAGCACCACGGTTTTTGAGCCCAGGTTTTTGATGAGTGAGAATTTTGGTGGAGATCAATACCAGAGTTTGAAAGGGGAGTTAGGATTTTGCCTGGAGGGTACCATGTTCAAGATTAGGCAGCAGCCTACAGTTATTTCATCCCAAAGTTCTAATGGGATGGAAATATTTATCATAGCTGTCCTGACTGCCTTGACAAGAGTTTGGTTGGCTTGCTCGGCAATAGGGTTATGTTGAGGGGTGTATGGTTTAGAGGTGGAGTGCATAATACCTTTCTCTGAAAAGTAGGTGGATAGACAAGTATTCATAAATTCACCGCCGTTGTCAGAATGAAATTTCTTCAGCATCTTTTGGAATTGATTTGAATAGAGCTGAATGAATTTGATGATTTCTTCAGTGGCATTGGATTTGAATTGGAGTGGTATACAGCTCTTGAAGCAAGAGAAGTTGTCAGTTAGGACCAGGAAGTAGCGGTTGCCGCTTTTGACTGAGGCAATATGGGACCACACAAGTTGGCATGTATTTCGTCAAATCTTTCTTTGCTGCGTGGAAAGATTCATTTTAAAGGCGCCTTATGGATTTTACCCAATGCTCAAGAGGAACAGTTGATGTTGTCCCAACGGAGGTTGGGAAAGTGATTAGAGATTGATTTGATGGGTTTCGTTGTTGACATGGCCAAAACGTTTGTGAAGGGTGGAAAGGGAGGTGAAAGCAAAGGATCTGGATCCAGAGGGTCCCAAGGATTCCTTGACAAACAAAAGATTGCTGTCGATTATCCCTTTGATCAACATGTATCTTCCACGGGTGATTTGAAATCTTTTGGAAGAGACTTGTCGGAGAGAACAGCCGCCAAGGATGAGTTGACCAAGTGAGATGAGATTTATGGCCAGTTCAGGGACAAATAGTGAGTTTTTTAGATGAAGCACGGAGTGAGAGGTTGAGATCAAGGTAGTACCAGCCCCAGAGTATGAGATGGAAGTCCCAGGCTTTCCTGTTTGTATTATTGTATGTCTGGATTGAGGGTTGAAAAGAACTTGGATGAGTTGAACATGCTTTGGGAAGCTCCAGAATCCAGTATAATCCAATTTTGGTCGAGTTGACCACAGTGAGTCATGGAAAATGTGAAAGCTAGGTGAGAAGAGGTGTTGTTCTGTGGAGCTGATCTTGCTTTAGGATCCAAAGAGGTAGGAGGATTTGGTCTAAGATGTGGGAAAAGCCAGTAGCAGCAATCCTTGGGATGGTTTGCTCTAGGGTTATGCCAATTTGCCTTGCAGCTTAGATTGTCTTGCAACATGGCCATGGCTGAGGCTTGTGATCCCAAGGCTGTTTTGTGCTTCACTTGATTGAGATGTTGCAACAAAAGATCTCCATCTATCTTCTTGTTGCCAAGAGAGTGAGTAATGGTTGTTCTAAGATGATAAAATTGAGGAGGGAATTTAAAAAGTAGAGGGTACCCAATGATGTCTTTGTTCATTTTGATTCCAATCTTTGAGATTTGCAATAGGCATGCTTTTGCTTTGGTAATTAATCTTTCTATTTGTCTATTATCAAACTGGAGGTTGAGGAAGTTGAAAAACACCCTGGATCTGTTAGCGGTTTGAGAGGAAGCAAAAAATTTGTTTATTGATCTCCACAGTTTGATGCCATTTTCCAGATGATGGTCTTTAACACAATTGACATATGTTTTATTGTCCAGTTTTGCCAGTATATAACCCACAATCTCCAGATTTGTATCCTTAGGGCATTTTTCAGATTTAGAGGAATTGAGCCAGTGAGAGATTACCTTCAGCAAAAAAATGGTAAGCATTTTTGAACGCCATAGAGAGAAGTTTGAATCATTAGAGTTTGGAATGGAATTGGTGAGGGTTTTAAGGAGGGAGTTGTTTGAATCCGCTTGTCCAGGTGTAGCCACGATGTTTGGTTTGCTTGCGGAACATCCTTTTGGCTTTTAACCATGAAGTGTTGAGGTGAAAGTATTTCAAAGTAAGACCAGCAGACTGAAGATAGAAATAAGAAATATGACAACACAAGACATTGAGAAGCAAGAACAATCTTACTTGGGATTGTGATGAATAGGTTCAAACCTCAATGTATGAAACAGAAATGAAAAGCAATGGAGGAGAGAAAAAAAGAAGGAGGACAAAGACAAGAGATTGCGACTGAGATACTGGCAGGATGATTGAACAGTGGAGAGTAAAATAACAGTCAATCAAAGGGTTAGCTGAGTATCAGATTGAAATTCAATCTCACTACTAGACAGGAGATTTGATTGATTTGGAATGATTTGACAAGGTTGGACGGCAAGATTGGTTGGATGACTTATGATGAATTTGTTATCAAGGATCAGAGAGAGTTGGAGGCATAGGACAGCAATGAAATGAGTTGAGAAGATGAGCAAAGCAAGAGAGATAGGATGAAGGAGAGAGATAGGATAAAGCAGGAGGAGTTGGGGTTAGCCCAATGTTGTGAGCAGAGGTTAATATAATGAATGGTAGGAGTCTGAATTTTTAGAGCCAGCGGGAGATCAGGATGAAATTTGAGGTACGGAAGTAAGGAGAAGGATTATTCTAATATAGAGTAGCTGCACCAGGGATCTGATTTATCTGATTTCAATTTTGAATCAATTACTTCAACAGTTGCAAGGGTCCAGAAGCTGCTGTTGTTCCTTTTGGTGGAATGCAGCAAAATTATCTTAGGGAAACCATTTATTTTTGGATTCCGGGCTTGAATGGCGTTCAATGTGGAGGAATGGATGGAGGCTCTGACCGTGGAGAATGCCTCTGGTGCCCATTTTGATACAACAATCTGAGATCAGGGGAAAGGGAAGTGGGTGCGGGTGGTAGCAGCCAGAGAGGAGGATAAATCTGACGGGGGAGCTGACTGAGAGTGTCACCCCCCGGAGGATTTTGCCTAGTGAACCGTGGGTGCCATGCAGGACAGGCTCTTTTTTTGCACAGACGGTTGACTAGGGAGGAGCAAGTGAAGGGGGGGCGCGGGAGAGGCTCCTGTTTTGTGCTGACTGTTTACTAGGGAGGAGCAAGTGGAAGGGGGGCGCGCAGAGGGCGCGGATGGCAGAAGTAAGTCCACTTCATCCGTATGCATTGCAGGAAGGTACTGTCCTTCAGAAACCCTACTAAAGTGCCACATTTGTGAGAAAATGCAAGATCCATGGTTTGATTGTTGGCAGGATTCACAACAACAACAGTGGGTGCATATGTATGGTCAGGTGCTACCCAGGACGGTACAAGCACGTGAAGCAGAAAGTCTGGCCCTGGAATGAGCTGATACCCCAAGGATTGAAACGGCCTCTCTGGCAAATCACCTCGTCCCGGGACCCCTGGGAATGTTCTTTGAAGAAGTGTGGGTGGGTAATGGGGTTGGTGCGGATCATTGATGAATGAATTGAGGTGATTAATTTTGGACTGCTGCATTGAGTGCCAAGGAGAGGGATTTGTTGGTGTTGGTGCTGGTTCTATGCAAGAAGGCCCTTTCCTTCACACCTGAAAAGCACCTATTGTTGAAGGGTAAGATTGGCAACCCCTATTTGATTCCCACTGTTCCTCACAAGCCCTGGTAGATCAAGCCAATTCTGATCCCTCAGACCATTTGGGAACCCTTTTTAGAATTGGTTTGGGAGTGCATGAGGGCAGGGTTGTATGAGCAGTCCACTTCAAGCTACTCCAGCCCAATTTTCACGGTGGTCAAGCACGATTGCAAATTGCTTAGGATCTTCCACAATCTGCAGCCGCTCAACTCCTTCACCATCTGGGACACCAGATGGCCCCCGCCTGTGGAAAAGTTCCTGGAATCAATAGCCGGGTGGGCATGTTACAGATTGGTCAATTTGATGGGTGGGTACAATCAGAGCAAAATCCAACCCAACTTGCAGCTGCTGACTGCATTCAAGACAGGATTGGGAAGGATGCAGCTATCACGGTTGTGGCAAGGCACAACAAACTTGTTGGGGGTCTATCAGGCTCAGATAACTTGGATTCTTTGGGATGACCTTCTGGAAGGTGTCTTGATTTTCATCCACAACACAGGCATCAAGGGGCCAAGGACTGACCAAGGAGGTGTGGTGTTGGAGGAGGCCCTGCAGATCTTTCTCTTCATCTGGGAGTACATTGAGATGTTGGAGTGGATCCTAATCTGGATTTAGGAGGCAGGGCTCACATTCTTGGGGAGTAAGTTGGTGGTCTGTGTTCTGGCGCTGGAGGTATTGGTGCATGTGGTTTCTTTTGATGGTAGAAGGATTGCTGCAAAGAAGTGGAACAAGTTCCTTGAGTGGCCAACCCCGCAGACTCTGTTGCACATTTTTCAGTTTCTGGGGCTATGCAGCTACATTTGCATGTTTATCAAGCATTTTGCGGAGGTTCAAAGCCGCTGCGGGCACTGAAATGTAAGCCGGCAACGTGGGAATGGACAGACAGGTGTGACACTGCATTTGCAAAGCTCAAGGAGATTGTTGGATGCAACATTGTGCTCTGGGACATCAACTATGAAGGAGGAGGGATTTGTTTGGCATTTGACTCAAGTGAGTTTGGTGAAGGAGGCATTCTGACGCAGGAGGAGGATAGTAAGGATAGGCCGGTCCTCTACAAGTCTGTGAACTTTACCGCAACAGAGAGTTGGTATTCACAGCAAAAATTGGAACTGTGTGGATTCACCAAGATTTTGCAGACACTCCAGCATCTGCTTTTGGGAATGCATTTTAAGCTTTTGGTGGAAACAGAGGCCTTGGCACAGATGATCAACTTGTCAATGCTGCCAAACACCCCTATGACCATGTGGGTGGCATTCCTTCAGCTCTTGCCTTTTAGTGTGGTGCATGTTCTGGGGAAGGTGTTCACAATGCCCAACGCACTGTTGCAGTATCTGTGGGATGATCTGTTTGAGGGGGGCAGAACCCCTTTAGGTTGGATCTCTGGTAATCCAAGTAGGTATGGTGGAAGTGGGGGTCAGTCTCCCACTGCAGCAGTTGGGGTGTTACGCGGTCTTGTGCTCCTTTTTTCAGGATCTTCAGTTACCCAAAGGTACAACTGGAATGCTAATCTGCTGGGAAAATCTGCTGAAAATGAACTTCTATTTACAGGAAGGGAATTTGTGGTGGCGGAGTGCCCCCCTGCCTCTTTTAGTTGCAACATCAAGGATAGACCAGGAAGAAATCCTGAGGTGTCTCCACAACAACCTTGGGCACCGGGGTGAGACTGAAACCCGTTGGAGAGGGAAGGAAAGGTTCTGGTGGCTGGGTGTTGTAGGTGCAGTGCAAGTGTGGGTAAATTTGTACAAGGCCTGTTAGAGGTGGAGTTTGAGTCTGCCCCAGGAGGTGGGTCACCCTATGGGAGAGGACGTGTTGTTTGGGTGGGTTTCCCTCAACTTGGTACACATAAAGGCGGGGAAGTTGGCGTACCTGCTTGTTGAAAGGGATGATCTATTGGGATGGTTTGAGGCATGTCCTCTAGTAAAGTTTTTGGCGGAGAAGGTGTTGGGATAAATCCTTTTCTTCTCTCTCAGTTTTTATCTTTCCCTTTTCATTCTCCTCATCACATCATTCTAAACCTCATGTTCCAGTTCTCATTCTTATTCCTCACTTCTTTCCTTTGATGTGTTCCTCAAACCTCTCCTCCACTCCACCATCAAAGCATGTGTGACTTCCCCCAACTTTCACACACGTTTTATTTCACTTTAAACCATGATACTCACTGAATGCTCATCACCTGAGGACAGAGTTTGGCAACAAAGAAAGATTCTTTCCTCATCTTTCTGTATTCTACCAAATCTCTGAGAATCCTCGGGTGATTACTGTGTTTTCTGCTTTCATCTAGTTGTTCTCATCTATTTCTGTTTGTGTTCATTCCTCACATCCACTGATCAAGAACACCTAAAATCCTTCTGTACGCTACCAACTCTCTGAGAATCCTCAGAGAATCCTCAGAATTTTCAGTCTGATTGACTCAATAGTTTATGATCCTGGGTAAAAGTCTTTTTTGACAAAAAACAGAAAGATCTGTCACTGCCTACTATGAGTGTCAATAACAAACCCTGGAAGAATCATTGTCTTCTCACCCAGTCCTCAAAACTCCTTCCATCATTCATCTCAGCTCTCCAGAAGCAGATTTGAACTATCTTGATTGGTCAATGATTCTCCACATACAATTCTGAGCTTCTGGTGTTTTTTATCTGTTAAACAGCAATTCTCCTAAACCTGACAACAAAGGATGGTCCAAAGACAACCTTGCAGTATGTTCAGTCATCTCAAGATTGATAAATTGCTCAAACTTTCAATTCATTTTAAAGTATGAAAAAAGTGCCCTTGGAATGTGGATTTCTCTCAAGGAAGCTCATCAGGAAAACTCATCCAGAGGATGCATGTACTGGCTTCAAAAACTGTTGCTTGCCAAACTGAATGACAAAGATATGATGACTCACCTCACCAAGATAATATTGTACGGAGAAAAATTATTTTCCCTCATCACTCCCAAAAATCCACTCACGGCCAATGATCTGCAATCCACCTCCATTCTTCTCTCCCTTCCCAACAACTGGCTCAACTGCGTTTTGGGAACAATGAACAAAGAATCAGTTCCCTCATCAAAAATCATCACTGCCTTGAAGCAAGAGCACCTGAGAAGACAGAAGCGTAGCAAAGAAGTCTTGGTTAGCTCCTCAAAAATACAACAGTCAGCCTCTAAGGCAGAACACACTCCATCTCAAGGATACATCAGAGCACCACCTAGGGTCTACTACTGTACCAACTGAAAAACTGAAGGCCACTCATTCTACCAGTGTCCCAAAGTCTTTGAAGCATTGGAAAAATCAAAGAAAAACAGCCGTGCGCAAAAAGGAAAAAAAACAAAATTGGCCAAAGCGAATTTGAGAAAAGTTGATGCCTTTTTACACTCTACATCCAACAATGAAGATGACTTCTCTGATTCCAAAATTATAATCCACGCAGGATCAACTTTGTGTAATCTGACTCACTCAAATTTGAATCTCAGTAGAGATCTTAATCTTGATTCTGGATTCTCTGTCTCAATGAACCCTTATGAACATCAGCTTACCAATTGGAAACCCAATCTCACCCCAGTAAGGCTTGCTGATGGTTCAAAAATCAACTTGGTTGAAGAAGGAATGCTGAACTTATTGTTCTGCAAGACCAAATCCCTACTTGTAACAAGCCTTCATGAACCTCTTTTGTCAGTGTCCAGCCTGTGCAATCAAGGACTTGTGGTTCTCTTCAGCAAGAAAGGGTGTAGCATTTACAATGAGAAGGTAAATAAAAAGGAAAAAAAGGCCTTGAAGCAAAGTTATCAAAATGGAAACCTCTACTACCTCCCTCAAGGAGTGGTAAGCAGCTGTCAAGTATCATCTAGCTCCAGTGACTTGCAAGCAGCTGAAAACAGCCTTTTTGGCTATCACTTCAGACTCTCACATCTAAACTTTAAGTCCTTGAAGACATTGCTCAAGACTCAAACAATCTTTCCTAAACCATTCAACAAACTAGAAGTACAAAAGTGCAAAACCTGTATAAAAGCAAAAATTTTGAGACTCCCTTTCCATACTTGACTCAGCCACAGATCCACTTGACCAGGTGAAATAATTCACTCAGACATCTGCAGTTTCAAAACCCTTTCAAGAGAGGGATATAAATATTTCATTACCTTCATTGACAACTGCTCTAATGAGCTGTTTGCTTACCCTCTGCAATTAAAATCAGACTCCCTTCAATGCACCAAGCTCTTCATTTACTTTTTCAAAAATCATTATCAAATTTGTTTCTCATCCTTGCGTACCAACAATGGGGGTGAGTACATCAGCAACAAAATGAAGCTCTTCCTCTCCTCAAAAGGCATCACTCACAAACAAGGTCCTTCTCACTCTCTGCAGCTCAAAGGCGTTTCCAAACAGTCAAATCGGAACCTAAACAATTTAATTTGATTGGCTTTGATCTCCTCCAGCTTACCTAAATCATTCTGGGTCAATGCTCTTTGTCACTCCCTTTTTTCCTTCAACTCCTGTCCATGTAAAAACCCACAAGGCTTTAAATCCCCTAACTCAATCCTTTGACAAGAATACACATGGATCTCTTACCTCCATCCTTTTGGTTGCCTTGCGTGGTACAAAGTGCCTGAAGTAAATTGCACCAAGATTGATGACAAGGCTAATCCTGAAATACACCTATCCTATCTCAGTCAAGGAAACGTTTATTGACTGTTGGAACTTGCAAGCAAATTGGTTATCAATTCCCGGGACTGCTTGTCCAACAACTCATCCTTCCCGTATGGCACAAGTGAGAACTGGTCACCAAACAATGCCATTTCCCCCACCAACATCACTGTTCCAATCCTGGCGATTCTAGAACCGCATCCATCCCAAGACAAGGCTTTGCCACGACCCGTGGAGGAACAATTTCCTGTGGCACCTTTGCCGTCTCCACCCAATTCTCCCTATTTGTTGCTCAACTATCCAAAGTCTGCCAAAGGGCTTCCCCCCCCCCATAACTTATGACTTGCCAGTACCTTTTGTGCCCCGTATCATCCTTCTGCCTTCAACAAGTGTCACCTCCTTGGGCTCTGACTCCTTTCCATCTCCACCTCATATCATGCCGCCTGATTTTCCACCAATCCCACCTACCTCCTCAGACCCCATCCCTATGCTGCTGCCCCCGCCCCATCCTCTGCCTCCTTCTCAGCCTTGCCTAACTTGCCAGTCCACCAGGTTAAAACACCCCCCACAGCGCTATGGAAATTTCTCCTGTTCCATGTTGGTGAAAGACAATCTAGTAGCCCCCACCACCTGGAAGAAGTTTCTCAAGTTGCCGCACAAAAAGCAATGGATACTGTCAGCTTGGAAAGAAATGGCCTCCCTCTAGGGCATGGGAACGTGGACCCTAGTCCCCCCTCCCAAATATCAGAAGGTTGTGCGCTGCAAGTGGGTATTTTGGGTAAAGCAGCGCAAGGATGGCTCTGTTGTAAAGCTGAAGGCCTGTCTTGTGGCCATGGCTTTTTCCCAGGTTCACGGTCTGGATTTCTCTGAAGTTTTTGCCCCCACAATTTGACTAAAAACCCTTCGTCTCCTTCTCTCTCTTCTTGGTCACAAAAACTGGGTCAGTTTCCAAATTTACTTCAAGACCGCCTTTCTCAACAGAAAACTTGACAATTCAGTCTATATGCCCCAACCGCCAGGCTTTGAGGACCCAGTGCACCCAGACTGGGTCTGCAGAGTCACTCAGGCAATATACAGCCTCAAGAAATCCCCAAGGCAATGGAACCTTAAGCTGGATGCTGCTCTTGTCTCCCTTGGTCTACAGCAGTCCTCCTACAATCCATTGCTGTACTTCAAGCTCCAGGATGATTCCCTTGTAGGTGCAATCACCACTCACGTAGACAATCTGGCAGTGGTAGGTACACCTGAATTTGTCTTATTGTTTGTGCAAGTCATCAAAACCAAATTTCAAGTGGGATCCAATAAGGATCTCCACCTCTTTCTCTCAATCTCCATCCAGCGGGACAAACTGTCCAGGACTGTGTTGCTGAGCCAGTTGCACTATATCAACTCCCTATACTTATCCTTTCTTCCCCCTGGAAAAGCAAAGACTCTCCAGTGTCCAACTGACGGCAATTTCAAACTCTTTTCTTGGTGGTCATCTAACTGCAAAGGGGCCCCTCTCCAGTAAAACCAACTCATAGGCTTGCTTCTTTGTTTATTTCAATGCACAAGATCTGACTTTGCTTTTGCAGTTAATTGGCTCTCCCAATTTCTTCAAAATCCATTGCTGTCCCACTGGAATGCTGCAATTTGATTTCTATGTTACCTCTGCACAACCTGTGACCTTTTTTTGGTGCTTGGTGGATCAAACTTCTATCTGGAAGGCTATGCCAACTCTTATTGGGCCAAGAACATCAAAGATTGGAGATCCACCTCCAGTTACAGCTTCTGATTGGTTACCAGCTCGACATCTTGGAAATCCAAAAAGCAGCCAATGGTATTGTTTTCCAGAACTGAAGCAGAATACAAGGCCCTCTCTGATGCTTTTAAGGAGGGTCTATGTCTCCACAACATCTTTTGCAAGCTCAAACTTTTGGGATTCCTCCCCCGTTCCTATCTACATAGAAAACAGCGGTGCTCAAGCCCTTTCCAAGAACCCGCAGCATCACTCCAGAACAAAACACCTTGACGCGCGGCATCATTTCATTTTTGATTCCATCAAAAATAAAATCTTCTGCATCAGCCACGTCTCTACCTCCAAAATGTTTACCAACATTTTTACAAAGGCTCCTCTGCGTGTCCTCCTGCAATCTCATTGCTCCCTTCTTGGTCTCTCATGATGGTATCAGCAAGGGGGGATTCTTGGATAAATCCTTTTCATCTCTCTCAGTGTTTATCTTTACCTCTTCATTCTCCTCATCACATCATTCTAAACCTCATTTTCCAGCTCTCATTCTTATTCCTCACTTCTTTCCTTTGATGTGTTCCTCAAACCTCTCCTCCACTCCACCATCAAAGAACATGTGCCTTCCCCCAACTGTCACACACGCTGTATTTCACTGTAAAACATGATAATCACTGAATGCTCATCACCTGAGGACAGAGTTTGGCCACACATAAAGATTCTTTCCTCATCATTCTGTTGGCTAACAAATCTCTGAGAATCCTAAGGTGAGTATTGTGTTTTCTGCTTTCATCTAGTTGTTCTCATCTATTTTTGTTTGTGTTCATTCCTCATGTCCACTGATCAATAACACCTAACATCTTTCTGTCTGCTACCAAATCTCTGACCATCCTCAGAGCATCCTCAGAATCCTCAGTCTGATTGACTCAATAGAAGGTTGCTGAGTTCTTGGAGGAAGACTGGTTGACGCGGTATGGTTTGCTTTTCCTAATTACTGTTGATAGGGGGGCAGAGTTCTGGGGCTGCTTCATGACGCTAGTTTTGATTTGCGGAGCAAAGTTTGGACAGGTAATGGAGTACTCCCTTGAGGGCGCCGGGATGATCAAACAGGGCCATCAGCTTATCAAGGAAGCTCTGGTGATGATGGGGGGGGGTTGCAAACGGTGGCAGGAGACCCTTCTTGTGGTTCTCTTTGCGGATAGGATCTCCATCAAGTGGTCAACGGTGTGGAAAGTAAGAGAGTGGTCCTCCCTGAGTTGTCCCTAATTTAAAGAATCAATTGTCCTAGCGTCTGTAAGGATAAGGATTCTCCTTTTTTGAGAGAGAGAGAAAGAGAGAGAGATATAGATAGAGAGAGATAGAGAGAGATGAATTTCCTTCCTTTCTTTATCCTAAGCCGTATCCTAAGCCATATCCAATCCTCTATATTCCTTGCCTCTGCATGCATGTATATGTCTAACCTCCAAGCTGGGGTTGAGAGCGCGGACTTTATGCCCACACTCTCAACCCCAACATAAGTACAAGGGCAAGGACATCCCAACAACAATATAAAATAAACCCTAAAAACCAGAACCATAGCCTAACCCTAACCCTTTCCCATGCTGCAACCACCCTCCAGACCGCCTACCCTTACACACACCCAGTTTGTCCTTCTCATGATGCAGCCCTCTGCCCCGCCCTACTGGGAGCCCCCTCATTGTCTGTGTTGGCCTGGAACGCTGCATGATTTCCTGCCCCACGGGTTGTCCCGCACTAGTGCGGGCAGCCTGCTCCTATAGCCCTGATTTCCCCACTCTACCTTACCAACCTAGCTGTTACACACACCTGGTTTGTCCTTCTCATGACGCTGACCTCCGCCACACCCTACTCCAAGCCCCCCCCATTTTTTGTATCCGCCTGGTGCGCCACGTGATTTCCTGCCCTGCAGTTTGGCCCGCGCTTGCGCGCCCTCCCTGCTCCTATAGCCCCAATTTCCCCACTCTATCTTCCCAAACCAGCTGCCTGCAAACCTTTTGGGGATGGCTCCATTCTTGGGTCTCCAATGTCTGAGCAGGGTGCAACCTGCCATGCCCAGTTAAGCCCAACCCACGCCCGTTATTCTGAGCCTGACCTACCAAATGCTGAGCATGTCAACTGAAGAACAGTTCCCAATCTGAGGCTATATAAAAACAACACAAAGGGATATTTTCCTTAAGAACTGCTCTACGGGAAACGCCAGGTTCTCCCAGGGGAAATTGAGTTGGAGATGTTCCTGGGTGCAGATTGGTGGAAGGTAAAGACCTCTGCGGAGCTTGTGGAAGCATACGCTGAACAACTTCTTAGGAGGGACAAGGTGCTGGCAAAGGCTTCAGAACGGTTGTGGAAGAATAGGAAAGTGTTGGTTTGCTCTTGGTACAAACACTTTTCCATTGCCTCCAGGAACCGCTGCAGAAGGGGGATTTTATCCTACTGTACAAATGTATTCTGTAATCCCAGTGGGGGGAATTTTTCACCAACCAATGGAATGGACCTTTTTGCCTGGCATCCAAGTTTTTAGGCAGGAGTTATCAGCTGGAAGAATTGTATGGGATTCCTCTCCAGAAGGAGGCCGCAGCCTCACACATGAAGCGCTTCTTTGCCTGGGGATCCACCTTGTTTTACAAGACAGCAGGGGACGGAGACAAATCCAACAGTGAGGGTGCAGATTTGGCGGAGGACAGGGGTAGTCCCAAAAATGCGGAAAGAATTGGTCCTTTGCTTTTGGGGGTACCTGCATGTGGTGCCCCTGTATGGCGTAGAAGTTGGGTGAAACACACTGGGGAGGCACTAGTGCTGGATGTTAAAGTCTGATTTGGTGAGGGGGGGTTCTAGCCAGTTCACAGCTGGGATAACTAGACACCCCAGAATGTTTGTTTCCTTAATTCTTTGATTTGATTGGTTTCTTCAATTGGTACTGGCTCTGGTCATGATTGATTGCAGGGAAGCAGGTGCGGCGCAAGCTGGGTCCCCAAATGCAAGGAAAAGCCCCGCGGGTGGGAGATGCGGGACAAGGAGGGGCATAATTCCAACATTGGTTTTGGTAGGAGAACATTCAAAAAAAAAACCTCTGTTTCTCTGTTTCTTTCTTTCTCTCTTAAGCATGGGTTGGAAAATGTGGATGGGGGGAATAGTTTGACTTGGTAAGGGGGTGCACTAGCCGGTTCACAGCCAGAAAAACTAGGTACCTCAGAATGTTGGTTCTCTGGTGTCTTTTCTCTCTCTTAAGTTTTTTTGCCTGTGCTGGTGTATGGTTGTTGTTGTTTTTTTCAGAATAGGTATGGGGAAATGTGTGGCAGTTTTTCTGGGGCCTTCCAGGTACCATTCTGGAGAGGTTGAAAATATGGGATGCGGATTTTGGGGTTATTTTCTTTGCATGCAGATGGGGACTTTTTTTGGTTGCTTTACTTAGGCTTGGGATTCCTTTCTCTCAGAATCTGCGCGCAGACACGGACCTTGTTGTTTCCCACTCTTACTCAGTCTCAAGGTTGCTTGCAGTACTTGTGCGTGGACACGGGTTTCCAATTCTCTTATTCTCACTCTCACTCTCACTCAATTCCAAGGCTGCTCACTCAAGGTTAGCACGTCAACAGTCTATTTATTTGAAAATACATGATTGCGCGGATAAAAACAAGGAAGGGAAGAAGGGAAAGGGTGAGGGGGCAATCTGCCTAAACTAGGTCCATAACCTCCATGATTTCCAACTGTGCCATGTCCAGAAATCCATGGAAGGCTGCCAATATTTTGGGCTGGGATTTGTTTCCATAAGCACCCAGAGCTGAGAGGAACTGCCAAAGGAGGTCATCCAACTTGGCTTCAAAGTCCTTGAAGCGCCCCTCCCTTGGAGCTATCCTGGTAGGAATGTTGGGGATCTCTGGGTTGGTGGCCTGGGGAAGAGGTGAAGCCTGGGGCAAAGATGCAATTACTATGCTTTCCAGGGATGCTGTAGTAGAGGCACGCCCCATGGACTCTGGTGACAATTGGGGGGCTGGGGACAGTGATGGTGGGGCCGCAGGCAGAGTTCCAGGAGCTGCAGGAGGGGGACCAGGAGCCAGAGGAGGAGGAGGAGGACTGGGAGTTGGGCCAGGGGCTGGAGGGGGAGCTGGGCGCTGTCCAAAGAGTTCCTCCACATGTGGGTTGGTTGAGCCTTGGTTGACACGGGCCTGTTTGGCCCAGAAGAGTGGGAAGCTTGCCATGCTGCAGTGTTTTCAAAGTCATCCTTGCTCCACGGTCCAGCACAACAGAAGGGAGAGGCGGAGTAACGGCTTTTGGCCAAGGTTGGGGGTGGTGGAGCTTGCAGGCGGTGGGATTATGGCAAGCTGGGTGGAGTCCAGAATCCCTCTGAGATCAATTCTTCACTTGAAACCACAAATGAGTTGCAGAAGGCCCTCTTGCGCAGACAGGGAGGATTTTGACTGGGATGATCTTGTGGCATAGTGTTGCCAATCAAGCAACAATGATGGCCGGTGTGGAAGTGCAAGCACACACAACAACCGGAGAGAAGGGTGCAGGTAAACCCATGCTGGGCACAGTAGGTGCAGGGCCGGACCATGGCAAAGTTAAATGGAAGTGGGGGGAGGGGTGGGACTTGAGTGAATAGGAGGGGTGTTTGTGAGCAACTCTGAGATGAGCGCAGGAAGAGGCAGCAATGGGAAGACTTCTGAGGACAGAAATCAACTTTTGGCGGGATGTGGTGTCAAATTTATAACCTTGGATTGGCAGCTGTGTTGCAGTCTGCAAGCTCAGCAGTTTGGTAGGCCAGGCTCAGCATTTGGTGCAAGTTTGGCCCACTCTAGGCAGGGCGGGTTTGCAACCAGCTTGGATGAAGTGTACAAAGTACAGAGCCAACCCAACCAAGTTTGTGGGTGGCTAGTTTTGAAAGCAGGAATGGGGCCATTGCAGGGTAGTACCCGTTGGGGAGGTCTGCGCAAGCATAGGTGCGGACTGATCCATGGATTACAGGATTTTCAAAAGCGTGCAGACAGATAAACACGGGGCACTCCAAGTAGGGCCCAGCAGAGGGCCATGCCATGAGAAGGACAAAACGGATGTACTTAATGGTGGAAGGGTTTGGGCAGTATGAGTTAATTTTGGGATAGGGTTCTGGATTTTAGGGGTTCTTTCTTATTTTTGTTCTTAGACTTTCATTTGTGCTTGTACTTAGGTTATTGTTGAGAGGGAGGACTTGAAACCTTACTCTGAACTCTGGGTTGTATCATCATCTCATCATCATATCTTATCACCAAAAGATTAGGGAAGGATTGGAGGGCAGGAATATACAAATTCATTTTCTTTAGTCATCTTTTTATTAAAGTTAATCTCTCTTTGACAAAGCCCATCAGTACTTCAACTCCTTACAGATGCTTGGACCAATAACTTCCAAAATTGAGGACAACTTAGGGAAGTATTGCTCTCTTGTTCCCACACCATTCCTGACTGAAATGTGTTGTGAGGGGCTGTTCACAACTGAAATGGGTTTTGAAAGTCCATTAACAACTGAATTGAGTTTTGAGAAGCCATTCAAAATTTAAATTGGTTGAAAACCGCCCCATGAAACCCTTTTTAGGTTGTGAACGGTCGTTGTGAGGTTGCAAATTCAAAGTTGGCCTTTTTGAGTTGATAATAATCAATTGAACTATAAATAGAAATATTTTTATCCATGAGTTTTTAAGTGGGAATAAGTGAGAGGAAAAGGTTTCAGATGGAAGGGAGTAGGAAGCAAAGGATGTACCATTTTCTCTGAAACATTTTGGATTTCTTGGGCAAGTCCATATATTCAATTTTTTTAAAAAAAATTACTTCAGGTTAAACCTGACATTCAATAGGGTGTATTAGATTCATAAAACCCAATTTTTTTTAATTGAAAGTTCCAAACTTAATTTTAAGTTTAAAATCCACCATTAAAAAACCACAGACCTTGTTTATTTCACAAAAGGGGTTTCATATTTACCCACAAGATAAAAAGATTTTTCCAATGTAGTATGTAAATTCAAGGCTCAAACAGTTCACAAAATTCCACAAAGCTGTTAAACCACCATGCTAAATCCAAATATCCAAACCAGCCATCAAAGGATCCTATAAAATACCTAGTTAACTTTGGCATCATTTTTCAGTCCTTACCATCAACCTCAATCCAACCAAATAAATAAAAGAAAACACCCGCCTAGTTCAACTCTGAATCCCATTCCATTTTCAAGAAAATACAACAAATAAAAATATGATAACCATAACCAATCCTCTTCCATCTAACCAATCTACACTGATCCTCCACTAACAAAGACACCACCAAAAAAACAATTCAATCATCATCAATTGGATGAATCTAAGCTTCTCCCAAAAAATTAAAACCAATTCAATCCAAAAAAACAAAAAAAATTGGGGAAGCTTGCATTTTAGTATTACTGGGAGTTTATTCCTGATGAAATGAGTTTGAATTGATTAAACCACTACTTCAAGTAAAATGGTATTGATTGTTGGAACTGAATTTTCATCATGGAAATCACCAAATTCTTTACTGAAACTTTCCAATGGAGAGGATGATGTTAAGTAGTGTGTAGATTTAATTTCATGATTTCCTTTGAATAACTTTGACAAATGAGGAGCAAGAGGAAAAAAAATAAAATGTATCAATGATGTAAACTAGATGATGATAACAAAAATATATCAGAAAAAAACTTATCCATCTTCCAACAAGGAAAGTTGATTGAATGGAATTATTATCAAAGATATTTAAAATTAAATTATAAAATTTTTATGAAATAAATTGATTTTCCAAAAAAAAGTAAATTCCATCCAACCTTCCTTTTCTTCTCTTCTTTTTATTTCCCAGTTTTCTCCTCACCGTTCTTCTTCTTTCCATGACCTCATTGGTTTTTTTATTCTTTTTCCCATTAATTATCCTACACAACTCTTTATCTCATAGGTTAAAATTTGATTGAAGTTATTCAAAATTTCTAATGTCAGGAATAATAAGCTTTCCAAATAGAATTATTTTGAAAATTGAATATCTGTGTTAAGATATTTGAAAATTGAGTTGTGGCAGAAAATTCTTAAGCTGGATCCAAATGATTTCCATTGTGTGAAATATCTAGTATGTTGGGACTTTCAGGGTGGAATTTTCACTCTTCTTCTGAGATTTAATTAGCAAGCTTTTGAGTGAGAAAGCTGGATTATTGATTAGAACTTGAGATAGTTAAAGAATCTGATACCAAATATTTTACCCACTGCATGTTCCCTATTTCATTGATGATGAGGGCAATTTTCTATGTGAAGTTGGAGAGTTATGGTGGAAGATGTTTTGATTTGTGCATGGTTTTTTTGAGTTTTGATGGATAATGATTAATAAATGGTAGTCTTTGTTTTATAAAAACAATAGGGGGTATCAAAGTTAATCAAACCCTCCATTTTTTAATGGCGGGTTTCAACCCAAATCCGCCATTTCAAACCCGCCATTAAAAATCAAAAAAACCCACTTATTTCAGATCAGACGTGTCAAAGTTAACCTGAAATAAGGGGGTTTTTTCAAATAAAGTATTGAAATGCTTCCACCACCTGTCTGCGTCATACACCCCTGTCTTCCCACCTCCTTCTACCTCCGACCTCATTGGAAATTTTTTTACCCCCACCCTCATCATAAAATTGATTGACCACTCTCATCACTTTATTGCTCTCATCACTTGATCACTCTCATCCACTTCATTTCTCTCAAAACTTCATCACTCTCATCACTTAACCGCTCTCATCACTTTATCACTCTCATCCACTTTATCGCTCTCAAAACTTCACCACTCTCATCACTTTATTGCTCTCATCACTTGCGTAGCCCAAACTCTTTCAAATGGCCCCTCAGCGAACCTCCCCCCACAAGTCCAACACACCCAAGAGAACATCGCCAAGGAACTCCACAACAAACAATCCTCCCCCATCAGCTTCCAAGGGCTCGAGTCAGCTCAAGAGAGCTGATCACATCATCCTGGTAAACTGGCTGAAAATTCCCTCCAACTACAATGCCTGCTTTGGATCCAACAACAAAACACGTTTTGGCCAACCTCAATCCTCTAAGGTCAATGGTTATATCCTGATGGCCAATGAACTCAAGAACAAAACAAAAGGTAGGCTGGATCTGTCATCCAAACAGATGAGGTAGCAGTTCAAAAACTATTGAGCCAAGTTTAAAAAGGCCCACTCCATGTCTATCTCCACTGGCTTTGGTATCACCAACTTGGACAAAGCCAAAGTAATCAACTCGGTGGTTGATAAGTTGGACTCCATTTGTCCTTTTTATATTCAAATGGATGAAATCTTTGGAAAGAAGGCCAACATCACCCCCCTAGCTGATTTCAATGCCCAACAATCCAATTCTGTTGATGCCAAGGACTTGGCTGGGGATGCTCAGCCTACCAACGGGGACCTTGATGAAACCTTGGCCTTGGAGTGGCCCCCATCTGATGACGAGGAGGATATTCAAACACAATCGGCTCCAATCACTTCTACTTTGGTATTGTTGGATCAGTCAATCCCGACCTTGGACCCCTCACTTCCTTCTTTTGATTGCTCTCTTCCTGGGGCAGAACAACTGGAGAACTTGCCCAATGAGGAGAATGTTATTCCTGGATCACCATTGCCATCAACATCTGCTCAAGTAAGGAACTAAATTGTTTTTGATTCTGTCTGGTTGCTCCTGAATGATTTACATTGTAAAAAAACAGGCTCATCCATTTTTGATTGGCCAAAAACTCAAGCCAATGGTGCCTCCCACATCGCCTTCAAATACTAATGAGGACTTTCAGACTCAAACCTCCTCTGCCAAGGGTAAGCAAAAGGCCTCCAATTCCATCAATGTCAACCCCAAAAGTCATCAAAAGAGGAGAAACACTTCCCGTTTTTTGGGCTTTGAAGAAATCATGGAGAAGCAAAATTCATGTAAGTTGATTTATTTAATATCCTTTCTTTCAAAATCATGCTCATTGCCATTCCCCTCCAAAAAACAGTGAAATCACAAATTGAATCAGATAAACTTCAGTTTGAAAAGCAAAAGTGGGATTCCCAACTGGCCATAGATGGTCAAAAGCAGCAAGCCGAGACTTTGGCTAATCAACAAAAATTGGATGCTGAGTGGAGGTTGAAACAAGCTGAGCTAGAGTTTCAAAAAGAGGAAAAGGAGAAGGATCGGCAGCAAGTGCAACTGGAAAAGGAGAGGGAACAACGGGCAAACGAAAAAAAGGATAAGGTATCAGTAGCTTTGGCTTGCATTGGCAGTGGTAGATTGGTAGAAGAAATACAGCAGATTACTCAAATGCTGGGCTTGTAAATATATTTGCATGGATGAAAGAAAAACAAATTATTTTTTACTACAACAACGTTTGAGAGCATTCTTTACCCCACCAATATACAAATCTTTTTTGTTTTTATTGATATTTTTTCTCTTGAATAAATTTGGCCATTTTTCATGTCCCTACAAGTGCTCTGAGTTTTTTTATTAATTTGGAGTGACATGGCTATTCTGGTATGGGTTGCTGTGTCCACAGCTGGAAAGGTACAGTGCTTGTACTTGTTAGCCGCCCAAACCATTTTGACTATACCTTTTTGCTTGAAATCAATTCCAAAGCTAAGGTCAGGAAAAACAAATTGACCGTCCAAAACTTGATATTCATCTGTATCTTCAATTAGTCGACCATTTGATTTTTTGGTTGGGACCACAAGTAAAAAGGAATATCCAGAGATGTTGCCTTTGTCAATATGAGGAGAATTGTAAAAAGAATCCAAGGTGAAAGTAGGCTGTGGGGAGCAATCAAAAGGTGTAGGCTTGGAGCCAAATTCCAACAAAGAGAAAGAGGGGATTGTGCTGTCCTTCATGGTATCACAGTTTGATTCAAAGGCAAGTTTGGCCAAATTACAAAACATTTGTCCTAAAATTTGGGATACTTTGTTTGCCTTCAGGTTGAGGACAGCGTAATCTTGAGGAGAAGATCTAATGGATGATTTATTCACATAACATCCAAATAACTCCAAAGGGTTCATCGATTTTCACAAACCAATCGCCCACATTTTTCCACCCCAAGATCTTGAGGGACCAATCGGGTTGACAAATTTTTTTGAACAGTGAAGAAATGTTGTCACAAAGTTGATATCTTTCTTATCTTGCTCAGATAGTTGATCCAAAGGCACAAATTCAATGACGGCAACCAGAGCATGGGGATCAGATTGGTCAAGAACAATAACTTTTCCATGGTGGAAGAAGTGGAAAGCCCCAATTGTCTGTTTTGCTTGCTTAAATTCTTCCTGGGTGGGTTTTTGAGGGTTGTTTTTCTTTTCAGCCATGATAGCAGGGTACAGATCCAAAGGGCATAGCTTTTGTCTAGACCAGGCAAACTTTTCCTTGATCAAGTTGTCAGTCACTTCCAAAGAAATTTCTGAATCCCTCATTTGAGCCCTCCTTTTTCTATTATTCCTCTGCTTTCCACCTCTCTTTATGTTTTTCATACCATCTTGTTGGAATAGTGGACTCAGAGGCGCTCTGCCCTCCATTCTTCTCAATCCGGATAACCCGCTCCGCTACCCGAATTGCCCAATTCTTTCATCATTCTCTTTTTACATGTGTCTTTTGACTCTTAATTTTCCCCATCATCTCTTCTCTACAACTATTCCGCTCCCATCAATTACCTCCATCGCTTCTTCTCTGTCCGCTCCTCTCTTCCACCTATTTCTTTTCTCTCCTCTTTCTTTGTACCTCTTTTCATTCAACCTATAAACTTCTTTGCCCATTGACTCTCATCCAAAAACCTCATCGTCGATGATCAACTAATCTACTTCAGTCCTTACCTTATTTGGTGAGACATCAAACTTCACATTCTTTTTCATTTTCAATTTCTTCCTGTACTTTGCTTTCAAAATCATCTTCTTATTCTATTCTTTAGACCAGCCTTCTCCAGATTCTCCCTGTTATGCTATAGTCTTCAGCTACCTCCTAGTCCTATCAAAGTTGTCATCTGTCAAATCTCAACTCTTGCGCCTGGTCCTTATTTCTTCTGGTTATCCTGAAATTCAACTCAAGTTTCATCACGATTAACAGTTGAAACGCGCTTACCGGTCGATAACCTTTACTACCATCTCTGAAAGGACCAGATGCTCAACATGGACAAAATTAATCCCACGATTCTAAAAACTATGATAGAGGCTATTCCTCTACTATCTGAAGAAAACTTTACAATCTGGAGAACTCGGATGCACGCATTACTTAACCTGGCTAATCTTAAGGACTCTATGACAGGAATCAAACCCCTCTCTAAGGAAGACAACACAATCTTGACCTCTATTATTATCTCCAAACTTTCACCTGCAGTTCATTCCAACATTATCAACTCGGAAAACGAAGAAGACGCCAAACTCATTTGGTCCAATCTTCTCAAACACTTTGTATCCTCTAAACCCGCCAACCAAGCCCGGGTCTATAAAAGCTTCACGTCTATCTTGTTCGACAAGTCAAACATACAACAGTTTATTACTGATATTAAAATGGGTCTAACTCGTTTACAGGAGATTGGCATTTTGCTTCCAACCGACGTACTCGCTTACATGGTCTTAGACAAACTTCCTTCTACTCCGGCCATGAACAGCATCCATCAATCAATAACTCACTCCAGAGTGGAATCCAAAATCACTCCCGATGCAGTTTTAGATCATCTAAGGATTCATCTTAATGAGCAAAGAATGTCAAATCAGTCGGCTTCCCCTGGATCTACTCTCTCTCTGTTCACCAACGCTTCTGGCAAATGCAAGCCGCGGAAGCACAATACCCTAGCCAATCATCCCAAGAGCAAGTGTTGGATGCTATATCCTCACCTCTGACCCAAGCCTTCCAGAACCAAACACAATGAACCTGTTAGCCTTTTGTCTAACACTCTGAAAACTAACTCCTTTCTATTTTTCCTGGACTCTGGATCCTCCCACCATATGGTTGCTAACAAGGACTTATTCACGCACTTAGACCTCGTCCACCAAGGCTCAATAAATACTAGCTGTGGAAATGGAACCTTATCAGTGAAAGGAAAAGGGACCATATCTCTGAAAACGGACAAAGCTACTATTATCCTCACGGATGTTCTTTATGTTCCTAAAATTGTTGCCAACCTCCTCTCTGTCCATTGATTGCTAAGTATGAACTACCATGTCATCTTCCTACCGCACATTGTCTCCATTCTCAAGGATGACTGCTCTATTTTAAAGGGTTTCTACTAAAATGGTATTCCCTATCTGCAATTTTTATCACCATGCTACTCATCCCATCTATCGTCAGCCGAACTACTCCACAAGTCTCTAGGACACGTGAGCTATGACCGAATTTGTCAAAAGCTGAACATTCCTGTTAAACCCAACACTGCATGTGAGTCATGCGCATTGTCAAAGATAACTAAAGCATCCTTCCACGATCGTCACTCTTGAGCCAAACGGGCATTTGAAGAACTCCATCTTGATACAATTGGCCCTCTTCCTTCTTCGTCCAATGGTAACAAATACATCATCACTATCGTCAACTCGTTTTCCCGGTACTGCTCAGCTCTACCTGTTAAATCCAAGGATTTTATTAGTGACGGCATTGTTAACTGTATTGATCTGGAGGCTAAACGCTTTGGGTATTATCCGACGTTCATTCATTCAGACAGAGGGACCGAATTTGTGAACAAAAGAATGGCTGATTTCTGTTTTGAAAACAAAATCAAGCATAGAACGGCTGATCCTTACACTCCTCAGCAAAATGGATTGGCTGAACGTTTTAACAGAACCATTCTGGACTCCATGAGGACCATTCTTCATGACTTGGGTTTGCCTACCAGCCTTTGGGACATTGTGTGTTATACTTCCACACTCACTATAAACCAAATTCCCTCCTTCAAATACCGAAAATCTCCATATGAACTTTTTAAGGGCCGCTCAATACCTCTCTCATTTTTTAGACCACTCGGTAATCCGGTCTCTTATTTGCTTCAACCAAAAAACTTGAGAGGTAAACTTAGTCCACCTGGCGAGAAAGGAAGACTCATAGGATTTAATCCTGATCTACTTTTGTACAAAATTCTCACTAATTCAGGAAAAATTCTGGATACTAAAAGCGTCACCTTTCTTGACTTCCAGCAAGATCCAGATACTCAACCCTCCAGCTCTGGAATCGATTTTCCAACCATTCCTATTGACAAAACTCCATCTGGTCTCCCGTCCAATAGATCTGATGACGAAGCCTCCGCTCTCGATGATCCTCCTCAGGAAAATGAGGATGTCAATGAATCCGTCTTAGAAGAGAACCCTCCCGCCAAGACTCTAGAGACTCCTCCTGTCGTTGGTCGAGTTCTTAGGGAAAGGACCTTGCAAGTAAAGCCCGCTAAGTATAGCTATAAGTCCGAATGCTCAAAAGATGAAAACATACTTCAAGCCAAGAAAATTGAGCTCCAAAATATCAAAGATCATGATGTATGGGAGGACTATTCCAAGACTCCTGACAGATATTTAACAACCACCTGGGCCATACGCGACAAGCCAGTCACCAAATCAGCTCAAGCAAAAACTAAAGCAAGACTATGTATACAAGGATTTAAACAAACTCCTGGTGTGGACTTTGGTGACACCTTTGCTCCTACCGGAAAATATTCTTCCCTACTAGTTCTTCTGACATTTGCTCTGGAACGTAATCTAGAGATTCGCCAATTTGATGTCAAGAGCGCGTTTTTGTTTGCTCCTCTCAACAAAGACATATTTATAAGAACTCCTAAAGAATCGCACACAACCAGCAAATTTCTCAAGCTAAAAAAATCGTTGTACGGTCTCCGTCAGGCTCCTCTCAATTGGCACAACACTCTGACCAACTGGTTGCAAACAATCAATTACGAACAATCCGCTTCAGACGCCTGTCTCTTTATTCATAAATCGAACCGATCTTTCCTATTCTTCCATGTGGACGATCTAGTCGTCGCTGGGGATGTGGATACCTTTCAGTCTGCTTTTCTTTCTCAATTTCCTGACTCCTCTGCTCATGAACCTGACTCTCTTCTTGGTATGGATATTCAAATAGACAAGTCCGGATGTTCGTTGTCACAACGGGCCCTCATTGAAAAAGGACTGGATCTACTAAATCTCCGAGAATCTAAGCCTGTAATCACTCCACTGACTCCCAATGTCCAACTTACTCCTGCCACCGATCAAGACGCCGAAGAATTCTCCAAGCTAAATTTCAATTACCACACCTACACCGGAATCCTTAATTACTTAGCCTGTCGCAGTCGACCCGACTTAGCGGCTGCCGTCTCCATCTTGTCTCGCTTCAACCACCGGCCCGGTCTCAGCCACTGGAAGGAAGTGATCCATTGCTGGAAATATCTTAAAGGGTCCATCGATCTACGCTTGAAACTATCACCTGACACCAATGCTCCCGACCAGCTGATGTTCTACACAGACGCCACTTGGGGAAACGACTTGGATGATTGTACCTCCCAAAGGGGTTCCATCTGCTTCTGGAAGGGTTGCCCTATCATGTGGAGCAGCAAAAAACAAAGGAACATCACCGAGTCCTCCACGGAATCCAAACTGAGTGCCCTTTCCGATGGCGTACAGGAGAATCAATGGCTTTTCAACGTGTTCCAAGAACTATGGGGCAAGGGGAACATTCTTCCTTCCCGTTTCCATATTGACAACAAGGGCCTCTTGGATAAAATAAAAAACTTTGGATCTAATTCTAAAACCAAGCATCTTGACATTAAAGTCAAGTTCATTAGAGATCTTTTCAACAATAACTTGATTCAAGTTCATCTTATCAGCTCCTCAAACATGACTGCCGATTCGCTCACCAAAGCGTCTTCAGCTGCTTCGCTGTCTCTTCTCATCAAATCCTGTTACTCATAATCTTGTTCTCTCATCTCACCAAATAACCTGGCGTGTTGGAATAGTGGACTCAGAGGCGCTCCGCCCTCCATTCTTCTTAATCGGGATAACCCGCTCCGCTACCCAAATTGCCCGATTCTTTCATCATTCTCTTTTTACACGTGTCTTTTGACTCTTAATTTTCCCCATCATCTCTTCTCTACAACTATTCCGCTCCCATCAATTACCTCCATTGCTTCTTCTCTGTCCGCTCCTCTCTTCCACCTATTTCTTTTCTCTCCTCTTTCTTCGTACCTCTTTTCATTCAACCTATAAACTTCTTTGCCCATTGACTGTCATCCAAAAACCTCATTGTCGATGATCAACTAATCTACTTCAGTCCTTACCTTATTTGGTGAGACATCAAACTTCACATTCTTTTTCATTTTCAATTTCTTCCTGTACTTTGCTTTAAAACTCATCTTCTTATTCTATTCTTTAGACCAGCCTTCTCCAGATTCTCCCTGTTATGCTATAGTCTTCAGCTACCTCCTAGTCCTATCAAAGTTGTCATCTTTCAACTCTCAACTCTTGCGCCTGGTCCTTATTTTTTCTGGTTATCCTGAAATTCAACTCAAGTTTCATCACATCTCCTTCCATCTTTCTCCCTCCCAGGCACTTGCTGCGCTTGAGGTGAGGATCAAGGTGAAATTTGAATGGATGTATAACATTTTGAGTTTGGTAGCCAGTGAAGGAATCAATAGATATCAAAAGAATAGAATTAGCTGGGGAGGAGTGGTAATGATGAGGAGCTGCAGCTGGCATCATACTAGGCGAACCAGACTGTCCCAGGACGTAGCTTGGTTGGCGTAAGACTTGAGAGAATGTGTTCTGGCAGAGCTCAAAAACCTAAAAAAAAAAGAAACAAAAACAAAGAAAAAACAATGGGGAAGTCAGTTCCTGTACCCTACAAAAACCCTGCATCAATTGGCCCAAACAATCGGCCAATTGATTGCGAATCAATCGGCAATTGATTGCCCAATTGATTGGCAATCAATTGGGCAATCAATTGCCAATCAATCGAGCAATCAATTGCTCATCAATCGCTTGATTGGTGAGAGGAGGAATTGGAGGAGGGGAGGGGCTCACCTTGATGGATTGAGAAATGGATCCAGGGGGGGACTAAAGGTTGAATGATCAAAGGATCAGCAACTGGTGAGGGGAAGGAAGAGGAAGAGGGTGGAGGGGGCTTACCAGGATTAGGAGGAGGGGATTCAGTGAGTGAGGTGAGATGAGGTGGTGGTGGTGAGTAAGGTGGTGGTGATGAGTGAGGTGGTTTGGTGAGGAGGAGGCAGGGTTTGACCGGTGAGTGAGTGGGGTGAGGTTGAAGGGGTTGAGTGGTGAGGGGGAGGGGGGTGGCATTTGGTGAGTGGCAGGGTTTGAGGTGGAGGTGTTTTTGGATTCAAGTCCACTAAAAAAAAAAATAAAAAAAAAAACTCAGCCTATGAATCTTGGGTGAACAACCAAAACCAAAAAAATACGGTGAAGGGAATTTTTACCAATTTCAAAATCAAAAATCACTCATCAAAGCAAGCAAGGGTGAGAGGAAGAATCAGCTCTCTCATAGAAGAAGATGAGGGACCAGATGAGACAGGGATGACTTGAGGCGGATCAGGAATATCATCTTGGAATATTTCGTCCCATTCATCTTTGATGTTGGCCAAAAGGTTGTGAAGGATTACACAAGTGATAATCCAGTTAATGAGGAACCTCATATCTTTGGAACATTGGATCTGGTTTTGCATCTCCCGTAAGCTGGCCCATCTTCCTTTCAGAATTCCTATGGCATGCTCAATCCAAACTCGTGATTGGGCAAGATGATAGTTAAAATCGGTTTTTCCTTGATCATTGGACAAAACATTCTGGTATGCTGGAACTACATATTTCCAACTAGCATAAGCCAAATCGGCCAGAAGGTATTGATCTTGGTCAAAGTAGATCTCTGGTTGTTGGGCAATCCGCATCCAATTGAAAACATATGAATCATGACAAGAACCTGGAAGGCCAGCATGGAGGGAGATGAACTTCTTGTTGTTATTGCAAACAAGTTGTAGTGCCACGGAGTATCTAAACAAAGAGATGGAACATATTTGGTCAGTGTGTGATCCAAAGTTTTATCATAGCAATTGGAAAAGAAATGAATCAATTGCCTTTTTTTACGATCAAAATAGTGGTTGCCATCTAGGTTGGGTTTTTGACTCAAGGGTATGGTGGTTCCATCAACAAAACCAATGCAACCAGGAAAGCCTTCTGTCTCCATTACTTGAGATATCTCCTTGCGTTCTTCTTTGGTTGGCCATGAAAGGACCGAGCAACGGAAAGATAGGATAGCAATCATGACTCTTTTGGTGTATAAGTCAATGCTTCCCCGTAACTGACTGAGAATAGATTTTCCAATTGATGGATTGCTGCTCCATTTCCATTTGACCCCAATCTACAAAGAGCAACCGCAAGTTGGATTGCTGGATCGCTTTGAGGATTGCGAGAATTGTTCTGGAAAATGTGGTGGTCTTCAATCATTGCCAAAAGTTTCATGAAAGAAGGCAACAAAGTTTGGAACAGTTGCTGGAAGCTTAAGTCAGGGATGAGATGAAGCTTTTGCCTTTCATACATAGGGTTATGGAGAGTGTGTATTCTTGGAACCATGTATTGCTTTTCCAACAGAGAATTCAAAGCTAACCAAGTTGATTCCAAATTGGAGTCTGAATCAGATTCTGAATGGGAGTCAAACAGTAGCAAAAGTTCAGTCAGCTTTTTTGCGTTTTCAACTTGCTGGAGGGATGTTTGATTGGACATGTTGAGAAAGGTGGTGAGTGATGTGGGGTGATGAGATGATGATGGGATTTGTGTGAAGATGGGTATGTGAAGGTATGTGAAAAACAATAGAGATGTGTGTGATGCAATGGAGATGGGACCGGTATGGATTTGCTGATGTGGATGGGTGTTTTTGATGTGATGGATGGTGGATGGATGATGATGCATAAATGGCGGGTTTAATGGCGTGTTTGATGATTGAAATCCGCCATTTTCATGAAATACACCATTTTGAAATACACCAGTTAGGGGGTATGTGTATTTCAGAAACCCGCCATTAAAAATGGCGGGTTTTGTCAAAAAAAATGGCGGGTTTCTAATGGTGGGTTTGCTAACTTTGATACGTCCTAATATTCATGATAACTGCAGTTTTAAAATAAGCCAGTTAATATTTCAGTGTATTTCAGAAATCTAAAGTTAAAAAGATTGGTTTTTAAAACTCTTAATTCCATTATTATGTGAAATGAGTGGAATTTTTTATTTCTATTAGAATTTTTTCAATAGAGGTATCACGATGAAAAAAACCATTTAAAGAAACCTGTTTTTTCTAAAATGGATTCTTTCATAAAAAAAACTTGAATCTCCTTACTCAGTCCCCTCAGTAATTCTCAAACCTCAGTAAAAGAAACCTCTACCTCTTGATCTACTAGCTCCATGTCCTGAATTATCTCCCTGCATGCCTTGTAGGTCATAGGCAATCCCCCAGGCTCTCCCCCTCTCTCTATGGCTTGGCGCATCTTCCATCTCTACTTGAATCTAAATTTTATGAGAGGAAAACACACTAAAAAACTGTTTATCCATAGTAAAGACCCCTGCCCTGTCAACCCATAATTTCAGTTTGGTCACACCTTCCTGGACAGTCCCATCACCTAATCAGTCAGCCACTTCCCCCAGCCAAGTGGGTCAACATGAGATGCCATGGGGAATCTCAAACCCAGTTCCAATCACTCAATCCTTAAGGTCTCCTCCTCAGCTTTCACATGAAGGGGCCTATCATTACCTCCTGGACTGATTCTCCCAATGAAATAGTCTACTAATTTCTATTGGGTATTTCCCTTCAAAAATTTGTCATCTCAACACAAGAAAGCCAACCAGCATGCATTACTCATCTCACCTTCCCCTTTGGTGTTACACTTATAGGATTCAGTCAATCAAGCTCAATAAGAGCCTTTCCCTTGGATTCATGACATCCTTCAATTCCCTGAACTTGGTCCTCATTCCACTCCTCATCACTTACAATAAAATATTTTATATATTAAATTCTGTAAGTAATAGTTCATGCACCAACCTCCCTTTGCATTTTGGGGCCAGTTTTGGTGGATGAACCCTATTCAAAATATTCCAAAGATATTTTTGACAATATTTGGAATCAGGATGTGATCAGATTCTTACAAAAAGCATTGTTTTTTTAAAAAAAAAAACTTTATTGAGGCTTCCATCACCTTTCTGCATGTAGAAAAAACCCAAAGGGATATTTTTTTTATAAAATGTGTCAAATATATATATATATATATACAAGTATATGCCCCAAAAATTGGGGAGGCATAGCATTTTCCCAGTGAAGTTTGAGCTTTTCCCAAGTGCAAAGGCTTGACTGAAGATGTACAGCCCGCATCCAGTTTGCAGAGAAAAGCACCAGCTACTCAATAGTTTTTGAGGGAGATCTCCAAGGAGGCCAATGTTTGTATTTTCAGACACTCAACAGACCAATCTTTTTATAGAGATATATATTGGTTGGAATTGATTGAAACCCATCTTCAAAAACTCAGGACATCAACAATTTTTCAAAAAAAATTTTTTTTTCAAACTTGAAACTATTGAAGCAATAGATCTATCCTTTTTCAAAAAATTTATGAAAGGGAGTAAAAATATCTCAAGATAAATGAAATTATTTTAAGAGGAATAAATCTGTTTAAAGAAGAATTTACTTATTCTCAAAAGAATTAATAAAACTCATTAAAAAAAATTCTTCACATTTTCTACACTTTATTGTTTTTGGCTTTTTTCTAAATTTGGAAGCCACAATGTCATATATTTTGAATCCATTACTTTTTCCATGGCCCATTCTATTTTTTTGGGTTTTTTTATCAATAATATTCCGAAATGAATTCATTAAGATTTGAGATAGAATAACAAAAAAGATCATTGAAGAATGATTTGAAAAGTAATGATTGATATTTTCCTTTTGAAAAGAACAGGCTTTGTAACTGAGCCCTACTGGAAATTGAAATGACAAAACCCAAGAAGTCCCAAGCCAAAGCGGAAATCTCAGGATAATTAGAAGATGAACCTTTGCACTTTCCCAATTCTTGGCTTTCACTTTTTCTGTAATAATCTGACGATTGATCAAAAAACCCAGTGGATTCTTTGCATTGGAACATAGCAGCTGAGATTCTGATTAATGGAATTTTTTCCTTTTCTTTTTCAATCTTCAAATAGTCAAAGATAGTATCAATCATATCTGAAAAGTAAAGAACAACTGAAAATGTCTTCAATACTTTATTCTTATAAAAAATATCATCTTTTTTAAATTTCAAACCAATATTCATTTGAGAAATCAATTTCCAATGAGGGAGCCATTTGTGATGTTCTTTCCACAGATCATCAATTGATTTACGTAAAAGTATCCTCCTATTGTGAGATTTTTTAACATTTATTCTGTGGATATCTTGATTAGAAATTCCAAAATTTTTTTTTCTTGTTGTGAAACCAAAACCCAATTTTAATGGTGTCAAATCAAGCCCATCTCCATGTATATAAGATTTCTGGTTGCCTTTTTCTTCAATCCAATCCAAAATCTTCTGGACTTTTTGATCTTCATGAAATCGAGTCCAGTTTTTCTTATTGAATGTCCTTTTTTCAAATAAAAAATTTCTTAATGAGAAAGTTGTTAATTTTTTTTCATCATATTTATTTCTCACTTCATTTTTGAGAAATCCATGGAAATCTTTCTCATAAATTTTCCTTGATTTTGATATACAGTGCTTTTTGTTTTCATTTTCTTCTAACATTGCAGGCATGGAGAAGTAATATTCATGCTCACCCTTGATACCACCCAAAATTTTAGCATATTTAGGGTATTTCATGGGCTTCTGGTTTGATTTAAACTGTATTATTTCATTCCAATTCTCAAGGTGTTGACTGCTGATTCTTTTAAAACTATCATGTTTTTTTTGAAGTTTCTTGAAAAGACTTGATTTTTGTTCATCCTCAGAAAAACTTGATTCAAAAACCTCTGCATCAAGAGTATCAAAGGGTCTTTTTTGATGATTTGACCTGGAGTATTGAATTGAAGTCTCTCCAATAATTTTATTGCCTCCAACTTGCATTTTAAGATTAGTATTCCCATCAATTTCATGATTTAAGCTTTCATTTTGATTTTTGCATGTGTTTTTGCAAGGAATATCCGATTTTAAACAACAATTTTTACCCAATTCAACTCTTCGAGAATTATGTTTTGGAGAATTTATGTTCTGATTTTCTATTTTTAACCCAAAATATTCTTCTTCTGGGGTTGAAACCATTCCATCTTCAAATTTTTCCTTTTTCCCCAAAATTTTCAACTCTTTTGAGTTGATCTTTTCGTTCTTTGGGCTTCTAATAGTTTCCTGTGGTATCGCAGGGATGCTTTTAGTCCCAGGAAAATGGCCTGTGTTATATTTTACAGAAAATCCAGTAGGACTTTCTTCATGGGAAGGAACGGTCATGGAGCCAGCCATCAGTGATAGGGCTGGGGGCGAATGTTTATCTGGAAATCGAATCTGTGAGTGATAACTAGTATTGCTGGAGAGGCTTTCTTGGGTGCTTTTCGGCCTTTGTCCAGAATTGTTCATGACATCACGCGGGTGAGAAGTAGTTGCCAGGGAGAGCTTCAGTAAAACTTCGTCACTCGAGCAGGGTATGATCGCATTTCCGGGTTGCTTCGAAGCTGCAGGGGCGAGGCTCAAGGACAGATCGATAAGATCATTATCAGAAACGATTAAACAATATATTGCTTTCCAAAAAATCATCCAGCCTTGAAAAACTAAAAGAGAGTGGCGGATTTTTTCTGTCATCCTTTGCTCCGACCGTTCTTGGTTTGACGAGATTGTGATGAAATATCTGGTAGGTATCTCACGTATCCTCAGAGACAAATGCCGAGTTGAGAAGTTTACAAGCAAGTCTGTAATTTCGCCCAATTACACTCAGGTGGCGAAGAATGCAGGATGTAGAGAGTTTATGAGGAAGAATATGATAATGTGTATTTCCCCCAAAGTGAGCTCTCGACAATCTGAGGTTAATCCTCTTGATATATCCCCGTTCTTGATGTCGAAGCATCATCGACAGAAAACCGAAAAAATGACAACTGTAGATGACACCTGGGACAGGGGACATGTGTAGCACCAGTTGGGATTCAACAGAACGCTGCTCAACTGTACGAGTAACGAGATCTGTCAGTGGTTTCAAAAACGGTAGGCTTTCCACCAATTGTCTGTACAATTTTGGGCATCTTGAACTCGATCCGATTGTCACATGATCCCCTATCGGGGTTTTTTTTTTGAGTGCAGTTTGTTTTAACATTGCGCACTATGCATATTCAAGGCTATTTTTTTCGGTCGCAGCCGATACTTGGTCGTGCGTGGGCCCCTTTGGTGGGACCCCTGCCAGTACAAGAATTTGATCGTACAGGAGTAGGCAAGGGCCATGAATGTAAGTAGTGGACTGAGTGTAAGGAAAATAAGGATGATTCTTTATTGCAGCACTGCTCAAATGTAGTAACAATAAAGATAACTGAACGTTGAGAGGAATAGAAAGCAATGAGCAACCTGAAAATAGAAAACATGTAAGTGTAACTATCAGTAGTTACCAAAGTATCTCGAGACCTAGGTGACCAGCAGTATCAGAACCTCAATGTGGAGTTTTGGGCGAATGCGAACTAGGACCTTAGTGAGTGCACGTTGAAGGACAAGACGTGAGTTGAGATCTTGAGCGTGGGCAACAAATAAAAAGGTAGGACAGATCATAAAAGGAAAGAGGAAAGAGACAACGGGGAGAGAATAGGAAGACATAAAGGAACTGAGATGGGCAGTACCTCCTCCTGAGTCGCTTCTGGCTTCTCCTGAGATTCGAGAGTCCGGCTGGGAAGGATAGGCGATGTGGCGACGTCGGTGAACGGAGAGGTTGAGCGATGGAGAGGATGGACTGGGAAAGAGAGTGATACGGGCAAGGGAGACGACTGGGCAGAAGGCGAGCAGAGACGGATGCCCTGAATGTGAGTCCCCGCGCCAAGGACGGGAGGTCCACTCGACACGCAAGTGCGGTGCGGACAGTTAGGTCTTGAGCGCGTGGAGGATGTTCCGCGGTTGCTGCGTACGGGAACCGCGATGTATGCACCGTGGCGGTCTGGGGAATTGCTCGACGGTTGATGTCGAAGCCTTTATCCAATACTGAGTGTTGGTGGGCAAGAATGGAACAGATAAGTGAGAGAAAAAGAAAGAAAACAAAAAAAAGAAAGAAAAAAAGAAAGAAAAAAAGAAAGAAAGAGGGGGAAAGGACGGGGGTTGGAGGAGATGCCAAAAGTGAGGAGGAGGGAATCAAGATGGTGTGAAATTGATATGAATGTTGGCGGTCCTATCAGCCTATTGTCCCAAGGAAGAATAGAGCCGTGGGGTCGGTAGGCGAGGCGTCCTTTTGATGTAAGATGCTATGGGGGGGAGCGCTTTATGGTCTCGGAGGACATAGACCACATCGAGTACGGTGGCCCTTTGCTTGAGGGTTTTGAGTTCCTTGCGGAGGGCGGATCGTTCAAGGCGAAATTTTTTGCAGCTAGTGATGTAGTGGCCTACGGTTTCTACCGCGTTGCAGCTATAGCAGACCGGATATTGTAATTGTTTGAAGCGAAATAGATAGCTGTTGAGTTGAACATGAGTCGATCGGAGTTGGTGGATGGCTGCCGATAGTGGGAAGTCGGCGACAAGACTCAATGTTGATTTCTTCTTATTTTTTGGGGGTTCCTTTATCAGGTTAGGGGCTCTTGTTGCCAACGGACGGTCTGTTGTTGGGTCGGGGATGGTTGAGTCCGCTATGGCATCTGCTTGTTCGTTACCTTGAATTCCCACGTGGCCTGGGCACCAGACAAAGGTGACGGGTATGTAAGTGGATATTTTGTCTAAGGAGCGTGTTAATTCAGTTAGAAGGTACTGGTCAGGTAGGGGTGCCAGCGGGGAGCAGATTTGGCGCAGGGCCGCTTGGCTATTGGAGAGTATTGTGATGCTGGTAGCCGAGCCTTCCTCCACTAGCGCCATTCCGAGTTCTAGTCCTAGGATGAGGCCCACTACCTCACATTCAAAATTTGATGCCCGGTTGGCCGGGCCTAGATGTGCTTTCCAAAGCTCGGATCCAGCGCTCGTTGTGGCCGCAGCTTGCAGGCCCTTGGTTGGGTGGGCCGAGCCGTCGGTGTAGATTGCGGTTTGTGGGTTGGGGTGCTCCGCGATAAAGGTGTTGTCCTTTAGCGTTCAGCTGATTTGTCCTTGTTGCCTATCACTAGTTCAAAGTTTCGGGGCTACTGCCATGGGGGGTGGCTGCGGTGGTACATATATATCTGCTCTACATCCTGTATTACTGTTTCGTCGATCTCATCTCGAATGATGCTTGCGTGTATTGGATTACGGAAACGGCTCACCGGGGTTTGCCAATTGGATCTGATTTTGTCCTCCAGGGGTGATTTGTCCAGCAAACGTTTGGTTAGCTTGCGTGCAAAGTATCTCCCCACTCGGGATTGTGCGGTTGCCAGGATGCATCTAAAGGGCTGGTGTAGGGTGAGGTAGGGGACTGGGGTAGTGTGGAGACAGCCCAGGGCAAACCTTGCCGCTTTGTTGTTGATTGTTAGTAGTACGTTAGTAACTTTCTTGGCATTCGCTGAGGAGAACCATACCTGGACTCCGTAGAGGAGTCTTGTTGTGAGTACCGTGGTTACCAGCAGACCTCTTTCTCTCTACTTTAATCCCCAGGAGGATCTTCCAATGGTTTGAAAATCCCCCTACCAGGGGCCCTGGAGGTCGATACCCCCAGGGCGTCGTCAAGGGAGGTGGGCTGGGGGGTGGTCAAATCCCCTCCAGCCCGTCGCTCCTCCCCCTTGGTAAAGGAGGGGGGGGGAGAGCGCCCCTTTCAATGGTGGAGGGGTGGTCAATTCCCCCCCACCGCCGGTTGCCTTGCTGCGACCGGCCCAGCCATCACTTTTGGTGGGGGGGGTGATGAGGTCCCCCCCCACCCTGACCGGTCGCCTCTTGCGACCGGTCGCTGGCTGGTTCAACCCAGCCAGCCCTCCTCCTCCCCCTCGCAATGACAAGCGAGGGGAGGGGGAGGAGCCGGGGCCATCGGCCCCAGCTCCGCGGCTCCGACAGCCCGCCGCCACCCAGCGCGGCAGCCGCAATCGGCTCGACAGCCGCGACCGGGGTGGGGGGACTCCATTTTGAGTCGCTGTGCCCCTTACGACGGCCCTGCGGGGGCCGTTGGGCCCCATAAACGGGCCAAAAGCGAAAACAGCGGCCCCGAGCGGGCCGCGACATGGGCGGCAGCCCCTAATGGGCTTCGACCCGGGTGGTGGCCCTCATGGGCCACCCCAAGCCCGAAAAGTGAGTTTAACATACTTTGGCGGGCCAGCCTGTCTGGCCAAGGAAGTCCAAAATAAACCTTGGGCCCAATTATGCCCATAAGAGCCAATCTGAATGTATTTGCCCATATACCTTACCGGGCCCATTAGGGCCCGTGTGCCAATAGGCCTGTTTCACATGTTTTGAGGCCAGTTTCCCCAAATCTGTGACATCCACACAGGCACGTACGGTCTGTGTGTGTTTCCAACGGGCAGCAGAGGCCCACATGTGCATCTAATTTGGATTACACTCATACGTAGCACACACGTAAGTGCATACGTATTTTAACATAAAGGAGTTATTGCCCAAAGATAATATATATATAAAATATATGGTGGAGTGGGAGGGCTTTTAAGCCAAGCTGCCAAAACAGAAAAAGGATAATAAAACTCACTGGTATGTTATTAAATCCTTTAGGTACCTGTTTGGGACGTGCACTGATGGGTTAAACCTATTACTGGGGTTAAAAAGGTTGTTCAGCAGTTCAAATTGATAAAAAGGGTTGGGTACGGATATTATTAATAAGACTAAAGCCATTAATCACTTAATTATCTCTCATAAGTATTTGATTACCTTGGAATGGTCTCTGGATGTAAATATAACTGGGTCTCTGGGTATCAATATCCTCAAAAGAGCTCTATATTTTTAGCTTTTGAGTCCCAATTCTTTCCTTCTGAGGGATACAGGGGCTCAAAGGGATGGGTGCTAAGGCTAGCAGGGTAACCAGTGGTAGCAGTCCCTATTTTCATGGTGCTTTAGCACGGTTAAAATTGAATTCCACAGGGTATGGGAATTATTCTACCTTTTGATTGATGTTTACACGTGTGAATAACACTAATTTATCCACATGATTATAATTTAATTAATTATCCTTAGTAAATATTCCCAGGATGTTAATAAGTTTTCTTAGTAGAAATTCCTACATGTAATCTTCTTTCCAGTGGGTTCTCATTATGTATTAGCTGATGGGAGTAAAATCATGATATTGATTTTACTCCTTATTTTCATGATTCCATTGATTTAATCAAAATAATTGGTTAAAAATATAAGCTATGAGAATTCATGAAATATTTTAACATAATTGGTTTCCTTAGTATGTCAAAAAATACTGATGTCTTAGTATTTTAAAAATTGTATATTTAAAGTATTTTAAGATATTTTACAAATAGTAGTCATCTTATTTTTGACATATTTGGTATTTTTTATTATATTTTATAAAAAATAAGTAGAAAGTTTATTTAATTATTTTTATATACTTTTATGTTTTTTTAGATTATCTATTATCCATGGGGACATTTATTAAGTATGTAGTATGTCCCTGCCTAGGTTGTAGCACCTTTACGTGGTACCTGGGCGTCTCAAGCTGCCTGTCAATCTGTCAGCCCGTAGTCCCGCTGCTGCCTACTTGTCAGATGCACAGGGCTGTGTACACAAATTGTCAGGGTACGCTGACAGGGTGGAAGTGCTGCTGCTCAGCCGCGCGCGGGTGTATTGTTCGCCATGGCTGCGTGTGGGAATTGTGACAAATCACATTTCTGCCTGTAACTCCTCCAACTCACAGAATTCTTGGATTCTTTCACAAAATTCACTGTGAAACCTATATGTAGGGTTTCATGTGAAATATCAAAATGGCCAAAATCCCAAGGCCAAGTCTCTTTCTAAATATCCATAATTCATTTAAAAATATAAGAAGTAGGAATTTGAGGTAGGTGCCAGTGAGTGACCCTACCTTAATTTTTATGTAGATTCAAAATTTGAAATAATATCTCTAATATTATTTCTACTTTGATAAGATTTTTATTTATTTTTTTTATTTATGCTATTCTGTTACTTTTGCAGCTTGCTCTGGCTGAAAGATGAGGTGTATGAGTAAGTTGGTGGTGGTGGCATCCAGGTGGAGGGCAGGCAAGCCGGTGTTCCTGGCTGTCTTGAGAGAGTGTTTAAGGAACTTCACTAGCGGTGGGAGTCCCTGTGAGTGGTCTGGCTGTTGGTTTGGTAAGTCTGGTGGATTTGAGCTAGATGGTTGGATTGCCTTCCCTTTGCGTAAATCCATGTTGGCTTCTTCTGCCCTAATCTTATTGGGTGGAGCTGCATGTATGGTACTTGCAGCCATCATGTGCTGAAACACATTAGTAGAAGTTTCAGGTAGTTATGGGGTATGGGGGGGAGGAGAGGAGGCATGGGAAGGTTGGATCAACAAAGCTTGAAGATTGAGGATAGGATGTTTTTTAGTATTTGGGTGATAATGGACCAAAATCTGGTGTGTTGAGTGGAAGCTCTGAACTCCTACTGGTTCTAACTTGTTGTAGCAAGGATATCAATTGCTTCAATGATACTGATGGATTATTCAACAAAAGGCCCCAAAAGTACGTGCGGCATGTTATGAATATGGAATAAGCATGTGGGGAATATTCCCTAAACTAAAAGAATATTCTAGAATATTTACTTACACACCAACTCATCCCATACCTTGTGTATATATATATAGACCCACATATATGTCAATTATAAGATTTTACCTTGGGAGATGAAAATATCTCTTTCTTATAGGATCTTTCTAATCAGTTATGAGCCTCTGCAAATTCTGAAACTCTGTTTCTCCTGTCTATATCCAAAAATCTACATTCCTGGCCACAAATTCTTGTTGAGATCCCCACCTTGCTTTTATTTTTTGGCCATTAAAACAAACTGGCCTTCTGACTCTCACTTTGACTGCCAGATTGCTACTATTGCAGAGCAAGCTGCAAAAGTAACAGAAATAGCATAAAAATAATAATAATAAAATGAACCTAAGAAGGAGTAAGAAAACCATAACTATTATTACGGAAATGGATTCTCCACCCAAAATTAGGTAGGGTCACTCAATGACCCCACCCTTGGAATCCAACTCCTTATATTTTTAAATAATTAAGGAAAAAGACCAAAATACCACGGCACCACTATTGAAATTTTTGGCCAATGAAATATTTCACATGTATTGTCACGTATAGGTTTCACACCTAAAATTCAGTCAGAATTGAGGTGTTGTGTATTTTTTAGGAGTTACAGACGGAAATGTGTTCTGTCACAATTCCCGCACACAGCCGTGGCAGCCAATGCACCCGCGCGCGGCTGAGCTACAGCTCTGTCACTCTGTCAAAGTCATGTACACAGCCCTGGGCCTCTGACAAGTATGCAGCCGCGGGACTACGGGTTGACAAAGTGACAGGCGGCCTGAGAAACCTAGGTACCGCATAAACACGCTAAAACCTACACAGAAACATTCTACATATGTAATAAATGTTCCTGTGGATAGTAGATGGTCTAAAAATACATAAAATTGTATAAAAATACTTAAATAACCTTCATATGTATCTTTCATTAAACATAATTCAAAGTACCAAAAATATTGAAAATAAGGAATAGACTACTTCTAAAAATTTATTAAAATACTTTAATATACTATTATGAGAATTTCTAGATGTCAATATTTTTTTCACATACCAAGAAAACTCATGATGTAAAAATATTACATGCCTACCCATGACTCACATTTTTAAGTAATTTTCCTAGTAAATCAACTGAATTTCAAAAATAAGGAGTAAAATCAATATCATCAATTTATTCCAAATATTTAATAAATAATGAGAACTCACCTGAAATCAGAATATTTGTAGGAATGTCTATCAAAATAATCATTAAATTACTGGGAACATTCAATAAGGAAAATTAATTAAAAAATAAATTGAAAGGAAAGATTGGTGCTATTCACATGTCCAAACATCAATTATAAAGTAGAGCCCTGCTAGACCCAGTGTCCATCCCTTTCAGCCCCTTTACCCCTCAGAAGGACAATATTGGGACTCCAAAAGCTATAAAAAAAGAGCTCTTTAGAGGATATTGATACCAAGAGACCCAGTTATATTAATATCCAGACACCGTGCCAAGGTAATCAAATACTTATAAGAGATAAGTAAGTGATTTATGGCTTTAGTCTGATTAATAATATCCATCCTAAACCCTCTTTTTATCAATTTAAACTGCTGAACAACCTCATAACCCTAGTATACAGGTTTAACCCATCAGTGCACGTCCCAAACAGATACCCTAAGGATTTAATAATATACCAGTGAGTCTTATTATCCTTTCTCTGTTTTGGCAGCTTGGTTAAAAATCCCTGCCACTCCACCATGTATTTTATATACATATTATATTTGGGCAAAATATCCTTTGAACTAAAGGGCCCAAAGTAACCAGGCCTACGTGTTTTCATACCAAATTACCTGAAGAGAGGTGTTAAAGATCCCCAATATAATTGTGGCCCCTCTATAAAAATATTTTTTAATCAATTTATCTATATTGATTTATAACAATAAACAATAACCAAACCAATTAACCTTGCAATAAGCTTTATCCAAATATTTTACGTATTTTTGCTGCATTTATTAAATAATATATGTATCATTTATTCTATCACCTCTGGTAGCTAAAGGATAGCAAGGGGCTTGGCATCCAGGAGGCTGACATTGACCTCCTACGCCCCAGTGTCTTTGACTAGCCCTTGACTTGTACCCATCATTCCTCCCCATTTTTTGTGGATTATTTGGCCAGTGTGGCCTAAGCAAGAGATTTACTTTGATGTGTGCAGACAAAAGTTATACACAAACTTCTAGCCAAATTTGTGAGGAGCCTATTCAAACGTGTCCTATTTTTGAGTGCCATCCAGGGATCCTGCTGCAACCAGATCAGGTTGTGCCTTTTGGAATAACTTTGGTCTATCAGCGCAAATGGCCACTCCAACTGGAAAGGAAGAAGCCAATGCATCTGTCCCTCAAGCTTCAAAGCCCACTACTGGAATCTCCTCTGAAGACATTCCTGCCATTGTTGCAGCAATTGTTAGCTGCAGAGAAAGCTTCAAAAGAAAATAAATAACATAAATAAATAAATAAAATATTAAAGGAGGAATAATATCAAAAATATTATTTCAAATTATGATTTAACATTAAATTTAAGGTAGGGTCCCTCACTGAAACCTACCTCAAATTCCCACTGCTTATATTTTAAAATAATTTATGAAAATTTTTAAAGGTACACAGCCTTGGGATAATATTTCACATGAAACCCCACGTATAGGTTTCATAGTTAACTTTGTGTCAGAATCCAGGAATTCTGTGATTTAGAGGAGTTACGGGCCAAAATGTGATTTGTCCAAATTCCCACATGCAGCCGCTGCAACCAATACATCCGCGGGCAGCTGAGAAGCAGCAAAGCCTCCCAGTCCTCTTATCCTGATGAGAAGGGTACACATTCCTGGGCATCTGACAGGTACACAGCCAGGGGACTACTGATTGACAGACTGACAGACGGCTTGAGAAGCCAAGGCACCACGTAAAAGTGCTACAACTAATACAGTGACATACTTGATATGTGATAAATGTCCCTGTGGATAGTAAATAGTCTAGAAATACCTAAAATTATGTAAAAATACTTAAATAAACTTTCTACATATTTTTTAATAACATATAATAAAAAATACCAAAATGTCAAAAAAAGATAACTAAAGTTTGAAAAATATCTTAAAATACTTTAAAAATACAATTTTGAAAACTTCAATACATCAATATTTCCTTGACATACTGAGGAAACTGATTATGAAAAAATATTACATATATTCTCATAGCATATATTTTTAACCAATTTTTTCAAGTAAATTAACAGGATTTTGAAAATAAGGACAAAAATAAGTCTGATGATTTTACTCCCATAAGCTAATAAATAATGAGAACCCAGCTGAAATCAGATTAACCGTAGGAATTTTCACTAAGAAGACATATTAAAATCCTGGGAGAATTTACTAAGGATAATTAATGAAATGATGATCAGGTGGATGGATTAGTGTTATTCACATGTCAAAACATCAATCAAAAAAAAGTAGAATAATGCCCATAACCTGTGGAACTGCATGCTGACCGTGGTATAGTCCCAAGA
The DNA here is from genome assembly GCA_025617555.3 of Puccinia polysora. Lineage (NCBI taxonomy): Eukaryota > Fungi > Basidiomycota > Pucciniomycetes > Pucciniales > Pucciniaceae > Puccinia > Puccinia polysora. The sequence continues at coordinate 19,700,808 of CM062616.1, forward strand.
ACATGTGATGGGCTACCACTGGTTACCCTGCTAGCCTTAGCACCTGTCCCTTTGAGCTCCTATAGCCCTCAGAAGGACAGAATTGGGATACACAAAGATATACATAAAGAGCCCTTTTTGAGGTTATTGATACCCCAGACCCAGTTATATTTACATCCAGACACCGTGCCAAAGTAATCAAATACTTATAAGAGATGAGTAAGTGATTTATGGCTTTAGTCAGATTGATATTATCCATCCCAAAACTCTTTTTATCCATTTGAAAGGCTGAACAACCTTTTAACCCAAGTAACAGGTTTAACCCAGCAGTACACGTCCCAAACAGGTACCTAAAGGATCTAATAAAATACCAGTGAGTTTTATTATCCTTTTTCTGTCATGGAAGCTTGGTTCAAAACCCCTCTCACTCCACCATATGGTTTTATATATATCATCTTGGGGCAATAACTCCTTTAAGAATATAAATTAAAGGTTCCAAAGTAAACAGGTCTACATGTCTTCAAAGGGAATTCCCTGAAGAGAGTTATTAAAGATCCCCAATATTCTTGTAGGCAATCTTTTAATTTATTTTATAATCAATTTATTAATATTGATTAATAATATTCAATCATAACCAAACCATCTACCTTGCAATAGTTATATCCAAATATTTTACAAATTTTTGCTGCATTTATTGAATAATATAGTCTTGGGTAGCTAAAGGATAGAAAGAGTCCTGGCATCCAGGAGGCTAAAAATTGGGGCTCACGCTGGGAAAATATTCTATAATTTTATATTTAATACCTTGGACCAGACATTTGACATAAAATCAATCAAAGATATAATTTATCTGACCTTTCAACTGTGATTTACTATTCATTCCTTTTGAAGTGGATTTAAAAACCAATGCAGAATTAATATTATATTATCTAAATCTTCTAAAAATAAGAAAAGAAGGTTAGATTAAAAATTATAAACCAACTGGCTGGGAAGCTTTAACCCAAGCTGAACAACTTGAAATCTCTTCTCCCTGTAAATAATTAGATAAACTCCTTGAGCAAGAAGATCTTGAGAGGCATATAAACTTTCAAGCCATATTAAGACAGCATAAAGTTTGGAAAAAATACAAGATAAATTAGTTTTTAAAATATAAAAGTAAGTAAAAACCCCTTTTAAAAAAAAATTTTATAAAAATAATAGGGCATATCAGAGTTAGCAAACCAGCCATTAGAAACCCGCCATTTTTTTGACAAAACACGCCATTTATAATGGCAGGTTTCTGAAATACACATACCCCCTAACTGGTGAATTTCAAAACGGCGGGTTTCATGAAAATGGCGTATTTCAAACATCAAACCGGCAATCAAACCTTCCATTTATGCATGATCATCCATTTACCTTCCATCACATCTAAAACACCCATCCACATCAGCAAATCCATTATGGTTCCATGTCCATCACATCACACACATCTCATCTCCATTCCTTCACATCTCCATCACTTCACATCTCTATTGCTTCACATCTCTATTGCTTCATGTCTCTATTGCTTCACATCTCTATTGCTTTACATCTCCATCTTGACACAAATCCCATCATCATCTCATCACCCCACATCAAATCACCATCTTTCTCAACATGTCCCATCAAACTTCTTGGCAGCAAGTTGAAAATTCAAAAAAGCTGACTGACTTTTTTTTAGTATTTGAGTGCCATTCAGACTCCAATTCAGACTCCAATTTGGAATCAACTTGGTTGGCTTTGAATTCTCTTTTACAAAAGCAATACATGTTTCCAAGAAGAAAAAATCTCCACAACCCTATGCATGAAAGGCAAAAGCTTCATCTCCTCCCCCACTTAAGCTTCCAGCAACTTTTCCAAACTCCATTGCCTTCATTCATAAAAATTTTGGAGATGATTGAAGAAAACCACATCTTCTGGAACAATTCTTGGAATCCTCAAGGCAATCAAGCTATCCAACTGGCTTTTGCTCTTTGTAGATTGGGATCAAATGGAAATGGAGCAGCAATTTGTCAATTATAAAATCTATTCTCAGTCAGATATGGAACCATTGACTCATACACCAAAAGAGTCATGGTTGCTATCCTATCTTTCAATTTCTCAGTCTTTTCTTGGTCAACAAAAGAAGAACGCAAGGAGATATCTCAAGTAATGGATACCAAACATTTCCTGGTTGCATTGGTTTTGTTGATTGAACCACCATCCACTTGAGTCAAAAACCCAAGCTAGATGGAAATCACTATTTTGATTGAAAAAAAGGCAATTGGTTCATATATTTTCCAATTGCTTTGATAACACCATTGATCACACACTGACCAAATATTTTTGGTCTGTTTGTTTAGATACTCTGTGGCACTACAACTTGTTTTCAATAACAACAAGAAGTTTATATCCCTCCATGCTGGCCTTCCAGGTTCTTGTCATGATTCATATGTTTTCAATTGGATGCGGATTGCCCAACAACCAGAGAAATAATTTGACCACAATTAATACCTTCTGGCCAATTCAGCTTATGCTAGTGGGAAATATGTTGTTCCAGCATACCAGAATTTTTTGTCCAACAATCAAGGAAAAACCAATTTCAACTATCATCTTGCCCAATCGCAAGTTTGGATAGAGAATGCCATATGGGTCCTGAAAGGAAGATGGGCCAACTTAAAGGAAATGAAAAACCAGCTTCAAAATCCCAAAGACATGAAGTTCCTCATTGACTGGATTATCACTTGGGTCATCCTTCACAATCTTTTGGCCAAAATCAAAGATGAATGGGACAAAATATTTGAAGATGATCTTCCTGATCTGCCTCAAGTCATCCCTGTCTCATCTTGTTCCTCATCTTCTTATATGAGAGAACTCATTCTTCCTCTTACCCTTGCTTGATTTGATGAGTAATATATGATTATGAATGAGGTAAAAAATTCCTTCACCAAATGTTTTTTGTTTTGGTTGTTCACCCAAGATTCATTTGCTGACTCACTTGTTTTTTTTCTCATTTGGTGGGGTGGACTTGGACAAATGGTTTTGGTTGTTCACCCAAGATAGGCCAAGTTGGTTTTTTTTCACAAATCAGAACCACAAACCACTGGTCCACTCTCCTTCTCACCCACCACCTCCACCTCACCCATCTCACCCCACTCACTCACCAGTCCCATCCTTCCTCTTCACCACCACCACCTTTGCTTGCTCACCCATTCACCACCAACCTCACCAATACACTCACCACCCAACTCCCCATCCCCCATCCTGTCAGGTGATTCCCCCTCCCCTCTTTTACTCACCCGTCTTTTTTTTCTCTTGGCTGACCCTCATACCCCCCCACCCAGCTCCTGGTTACCCAACCCCTTTCAAGTAAGTGCTGCCCCCCTCCCTGCTCCTCCTCACCCTACTCCTCCCTTTCCATCACTCAATCTTGGCCCCCCCAGCCCTTGCTCCCCCCCTCCATAGCTTGCTTGCCCACGCCAATGCCTCCACCCCTCCCAATCCCTCAATTGGACCCGCCCCCCCCCCAGCCAAAGTTCAAGCAGACCTTCCCCCCCCCCTTGGCTTTGGTCCTGCCCCCCCCCTCAACCAAACTTGGCCTGCCCCCCCCCCCCTCCACTTTGGCCCGCCCCCCCTTGACCGCCATTGGCCTGCGCCCCCTCCGCTTTGGGCCCGCCCCCCCTTGACCGCCCCCCCCTTGACCACCTCCCCCCTTGACCAAAATAAGCCTGCCCCCCCCTCCACTTTGGCCCTGCCCCCCCACCCCTTGGCCCCCCCTCCACTTTGGCCCTGCCCCCCCATGACCGTCCCTCAACCAACCCCCTTGACTGCCCCCCTCTGAAATGGTCCCGCGCCCCACACCCCCCCTCTGCTTCTTCCCTGCCCCCCTTGAGCGTCCTCCCCACTGCTCTGCCCCTCAACCAACCCCCTTGACCCCCCCCATGCCTGCCTGCCCGGCCAACCAACTTCCCCCCCTTCCCTGGTTCCCGGGCCCTGCCTGCCTGCCCGGCCAACCAAATTCCCCCCTTCCCTGGTTCCCGGGCCCTGCCTACGTGGCCCCAGGCCCAACCCCAACCCAACCCAAAACCAGACCCAAACCCAAACCAAAGGCCCGGCCCAATTCCCTCACACCTTGGTAAGTTTTTTTTTTTTCTTTCTTTCTTTTTTTTTGCTACACTTTCTTTCTTTCTTTTTTTTGGTGATCACGTTTCTGGTGAACTTGAAATTAAGTCCAGGTTTGGTTTCATTTTTTTTGATCAAATCTTGTTTCACTGATGATGTCCATTTGAATGACTGATTGTTTTTTTTTTTGGTTTTTTTTGTCAATCCCTCAACCCTTTTTGGTGAATTTCTGATTCTTCTCCCACCCCCCTCAAAATGTTACACAAACAATCAAATCCCATCTTGTTCCTCACCCAAATCTAAGTATAGGATTGGTAGGGAACAAGATGGAAGGAGATGGCTTGAAAAACATACAGAGAGGTGGGAAGAGTAGGGATGCTTTCCAAAAGAGCATTCAATCTTGGGATTCAGAAATGTCTTTGGAATTTGCTGAGGAAGTTATGAATGAAAAGGTTGTCTGTTCTGGTCAAAAAACCACGTCTTTTGGATCTGTACACTTCCATTGTTTCCAAAAAGAAAAAGAATAGTCAAGAACACACCCAGGAAAAGTTTGAACTAGCCAAAAAAACAATCAAATCCTTCCATTTCTTCCACTGTGGAAAAGTAATTGTCCTTGATTGATCTGATCACCCAGCCCTGGTTGCAATAATCAAATTTGTGCCCTTGGATGAACTCTCAGACCAAGATAAGAAGGACATCAATTTTGTCACCACTTTCCTTCACAGTTCAAAAAAATTTGTCAACCCAGTTGGTCCTTCAAGAGCTTGGGGTGGAAAAATGTGGAAAATTGGATGGCAAAAATTGATGAACCCCTTTGAGTTATTTGGACGCTATGTGGATAAAAAATCTATTAAATCTTCCCCTCAAGAGTATGCTTTTCTCAATCTTAAGGCAGAAAAAGTCTCTCAAATTTTAGGATTTTTTTTTTCCAGTTGCCCAGGCTTCCCTTTGAATAAAACCATGAAATAATGAAGGAAAATGGCACCCCCTCCTTCTCATCACTCAAATCTGTATCTGGGCCTTCTCCCTTTGAATGCTATCCGCATGTCACCTTCACCTCCAAATCTTTTTAAAACTCACCTCACATTGAAAAAGGTGACATCTCTGACTATTCCTTTTTACTTTCAGTTTCAACCAGGAAATCAAATGGACAACTTATTGAAAACACCAATGAATATCAAGTATCTGATGGCCAATTTGTTTTTACTGACCTGGGCTTTGGAATTGACTTCAAGCAAAAAGGTGTGCTCAAAATGGTTTGGGCAGCCAGTAAGTACAAGCACTGTACTTTTCCTGCTGTGGAGACTGCCACTCATACAAGAATGGCAATGTAAATGAAAATCAACAAAACAACTAAAAAAACTTGCAGGGACTTGGGGAGTGGGAAAATATACTCCAGGAAAAAATATAAATAAAAATAAAAAATATTTTTTTATTGGTGGGGTTAAAAATAGTCTTAAGCATTGTTGTAATAAAAAATGATTTTTTTTCTTTTTAAGTTTTTCATCAAAGCAAATATATTTACAAGCCCAGAATTTGAGTAATCAGCTTTAATTCATCTAATTTTCTGCTGCTACCAATGTATGCTGCAGCCATTGACCACTTATCCTATTTTTCTATTGCTAGTTGTTCCCTCTCCATTTGCAGTTGGGGTTGCTGTTGATCCTTTTCCTTTTCCTCTTTTTGAAATTCTATCTCAGCCTGTTTCAACTTCCACTCACAATCCCATTTTTGCTTATGAGCCAAACTCTTGGCTTTCTGCTTTTGAAAATCAATATCCAGTTGACAATCCCACTTCTCCTTTTGAAACTGAAGTTTTTCAGATTCAATTTGTGATTTCACTGTTTTTCAGATTCAATTTGTGATTTCACTGTTTTTCAGAGGGGAATAGCAGTGAGCTTGATTTTGAAAGCAAGGAGAATCCAATGGCTTTACTTGAATCTTGCTTCTCCATGATCTCCTCAAAGCCCAGAAAATTTGAAGTATTTCTCCTCTTTTGAATGCTATTGGGCTTGATGAAATTGGAATTGGAGGCCTTTTGCTTTCCCTTTGCAGAGGAGGCTTGTGTGGGAACATCATTGCTCTCATTTGAAGGGGAGTTTGAAGGCCCCATTGGCTTGAGCTTTTGGCCATTCAGGAATGGATGAGCCTGTTTCTTTTGAATCTAAATCAGTCAGGATTAACTGGACAGAGGAAAAAAAAACTTGTTTCCTTACCTGAGCAGATGTTGATGAAAATGGTGATACGGGAATGACATCCTCCTCATTGGAAAAGTTCTCCTGTTCTTCCAGCCCAGAAAGAGAGCAATCCACAGAAGGAGAGGAGGGGTCCAAGGTTGGATTTGACTCCTCAATCAACGCAGAAGTAGACATTATTGGAGCTGATTGCGTTTGAATATCCTCCTCAGCATTGGATGGGGGCCACTCATAGGTTTCTTCAGGATCAGCATTGCTAGGCTGTGCATTCCCACAAAGACCTCAGCCTCAACTGAATCAGATTGTTGGGCATCAAAAGCAGCTAGGGAGGTGATGTTGGCCTTCTTTCCAAAGATAAGATTTCATCCATTTGAATATAAAAAGGACAAATGGAGTCCAACTTATCAACCACCAAGTTGATTCACTTGGCTTTGTCAGAGTTGGTGATACCAAAGCCGGTGGAGATTGACATGGAGTGGGCCTTTTTGTACTTGGCTTGATAATTCTTGAATCTCTCCCTCATCTGTTTGGATGACAGATCAAGCCTAACTTCTGTTTAATACTTGAATTCATTGGCCATCAGGAGATAACCATTGACCTTAGAGGATGGAGGTTGGCCAACGCGTGTTTCATTGTTGGATCAAAACCAAGAATTTTAGTTGGACAGAATTTCAAGCCAGTTTACCAGGATGATGTGATCAGCTCTCTTGAGCTGACTTGAGCCTTTGAAAGCTGACGGGAGAGGATTTTTGGATGTTGAGTTCCTGGGGGATGTTTTCTGTGGTCCATTGGATTGTTTAGTGGACTTGCGGGGGGAGGATTGCTGAGGGGCCATTTAAAAATAGTAAGAGTGATGAAGGGATGAAGGGCTATGAGAGTGTTTAAGTGGTGAGAGTGATGATGCAATGAGAGGATGAGAGTGATGAAGCAAAGAGAATAGGAAGAGATGACAGTGATGAAGTGACAAGAGGGATAAAGCAATGAGAGTTAGGATGTGATGAAAGTGATAAAGTGATGAGAGTAATGAAGTTATGGGGAAAGTGATCCAATGAGAGTTAGCTGGATGTGATGAAAGAAATAAACAAATGAGAGCAATGAAGTGATAAGGATAGTGATGATCCCATGAGAGTTAGCTGGATTTGATGAAAGCAATAAACGGATGAGAGCAATGAAGTGATAAGGATAGTGATCCAATGAGAGTTAGCTGGATTTGATGAAAGCAATAAACAGATGAGAGTGATGAACTGATCAGAATAGTGATCCAATGAGAGTTATCCGGATGTGATGAAAGCCATAAAGTGATGAGAGTGATGAATTGATGAGGATAGTCATGAAAAGATGAAGAGCAATGAATCAAATTTTCTTCCAATGAGGTTGGAGTTAGAAGGAGGTGGAAAGCGAGGGGGGGGGAATGACATGGACAGGTGGTGGAAGCCTTTAAATACTTTATTTGAAAAAACCCACTTATTTCCAGGTAACTCTGACACGTCTGATGAGAAATAAGTAGTTTTTTTGATTTTTAATTGCGGGTTTGAAATGGAAGATTTGGTTTGAAACCCACCATTAAAAAATGTAGGGTTTGCTTAGCTCTGATATCTTTAATATTAATATATTTCATTAAACAATAAAATATTTTTCTCATATTATCAGTGAACCCTCCTATCCCAGAAACTACCACACCTGAAGTTGATTTTTTAGACCAAGAGTTACCAGAAATTTCTGGACTTCCTGAGAACATTTATTGGACAGGAGAAGATCTTATTGGGACAAACCAAGACCTCATTGGATTACCTTTTAAGGATTAATAAAATCCTAATAAAGTCTTAGTAACTTTAAATATCAACTTAAGCAAGTTAAAATAATTTTTTATTGCAGATTTTTCTTTGGAAAGAAAAATACTTAAAAATATTTTGAACATGAACAGATTCAACACAAGGGCCTCAGGGAGAGTTCCCTCCTATGGATCTCTACCAGGAGCCCCAAGTAACCGCAAGGAAGCCCTTAATGACAACCATGAGGGTGTTGGAGCCCGTGAGTTACATTTTGGTGGACAAGGAGCAGAGCCAAGTAATGTTACCCTCCCCCAACCTAGAGCCACAGAAAGCAGTAGAATCAAGCCACCCTCAATTTCAAGGAGGTTCCCTGCAGCCACCCCAGCAGAATCTGGCCAAGGAAGCCAAGATCAAATGCTTAGTCAAAGAGCACATGAAATTTTTGGAAGAATTCAAAGAAGCCCAGGCCCAGGAGGACTTAATCTCTATGAAAAATATAATATTCCAAGCAAAGGCTTCCCAGATAGCTCTTCAGAAGATGATCCCCAGGAAAGAGGTGAAATCCTATGTAGAAAAATGGAATCCATGGGATCAATTAGCCCAACTGAAAGGCAAAGAATCAGGAAAAAAGAGATCCTCTTCCCATCAAAAGACAAAGGAAAAGAAGGATTGGGATTAGATAATATAATTAGCTCAAAAGTGGAAAAAGGTGTAACAAAATTAGCTTCTAATTCTGAACCCAGTGTCTTGTGTAAATCAACTTCAGATGTCATTAATTCCTTTTATAATGATATGCATCATAATTTCAAGATTGTTTGTGGTAATTTGATGGGTTTTTACACCCAATTGGAGAGGTTGTCCTCATTAGTGGCCAAATTGGTTATTGATAAATCAAAATCTGTGGGGATTGAAGATATTAAGGTACACACAGAACAATTAGTGGAAACAATAAATCAAGGTAAAACCAGTCAAACCCAAATTTTTAGAACATGTTATCAGTTATTCACAAAAATTTTATTATGTTCCTCAAGCAATTCAAAGAAGAATTAAATAATACTACTAAAAAATCCATTTTTAACCTTAGAAAAAAAATTAGATCTGCTTAATAGTAAAGTCAACCTGCAACTACTTTGATCAAGAATGATCTTAAAGACTTAAAATTCCGTCTGACAAACCCCTTTGGGAGTACCACAGAGGAAGCAAAACCTCCCACACAAATAACTACCCCTTATGCACTACCCTTAACAGGAATGCTTAGGAATGATACTTCCAGGTCTAGCCTGCCTCCTGAAATGGAAAAAGCCCTCAAGCTTTTACCACCTGCTTCTGAATGGCCTCAGTCCTCTGGCGAAGGAGAATATAACCATATAAAATCCTGAAAATTTATTGACTATACCATGAATTCTTATGACTTACCAGAGGCTATAGATGTAGTCAGACTACCTAGGCTATTTGAAGGAGTAGCTCTAGATTGGCTCATAATCAAGAGAGAAGAGGTAGGACCCGTACCATGGAATTCTTTCAAAACTGTAATCAAATAACAATTTGGTGCTAGAATGTGGAAAAGGAAAATGATAAAAAATTTTGAAAATTCCTTATTTGACCCCTCTATGGATAAGCCTCACCAATGGTTCTTAGAACAGAAGAGGAGACTAGACTGCTTCTATCCAGATGCTGATAAAGAGGAAGTTAATGAAAGACTTCTCAACCTGTGTCCCCAAAATCTCAATCATGGTGTGAGGTGCAGAATGAGTATGGATGCTGACTTACCAACTCTAATCAATGTGTTGGAAGAAGTAATAGACGTGAATGGTTGAGAAAAGAAGGCTCCTTCTAGACTCAAAGAAAGAGTCAATACCAACAAAATCTGGTAACAACCTCCACATATGAATATCCCTGATAATAAGAAACCTAATGAGAACAAGAATAAGGAAAGGATACCTGAAACTTTTTGGAACTGTAACAAAACTGGGCACATGAGACAAGACTGCCCATTGCCAAAGAGTAAAATAGAAGTCATGAAAGGAGAACCTGAGAGTGAAGAGGACCAGAACTATAAAGAAATAGCTGATACTGAAGGATCACTATGAGAGTGTGAATTAATCATGACCATTCCCATCAATGTAATAGGAGGAGATATAGGCACTTCTGTAGAAATCAATAATATCCATGGTGAATACAGTCTGCCCCAACAATGGGACCCTTCCATAATCCCTAGAAATTTCACTGAAGTTAAACCACTAACAGTTATACTTATGAGTGGTAAGAGTTATACTACTGGTCAGAATTGTTATGCAACAGGACTGTATAAAGATAAACCCATAAGGTTATTACTTGAAAGTGGGGTTTTTTGTTCATGTTTGTTTGTTCATGTTTGTGCACTGATTTCTTGAACAAATGGGCTCCTGCCTGGAAAGATCACCTGTTTCCAGTCCCAAAAGCCAAGTTTACTGCTTTCAAATCCACTATGAATGCTATTGGAGTATGGACTGCTCCCATAATATGGCCCCATGCTACAGGATCTTTGAGTATTCAAGTGTAGTTTGTAGTATTGCTCAATGGATTGTGTGACTACCTGATAATAGGAAATGATTCTTTATTTCTATATGGCATAGATGTGTTCCAATGTAAAGGGAGGTACTTCACTATAGGTGGTAACTGAGACAAGAACTTTAAGATATTCACTATCCAAACTAATTTCCCCTTGTCTACTTATCAAAAACACTTAGAAGAATTCAACCCAGAATACTTCTCTCAGGCTGCTCTGAATAAGAAACTTTATGAGGAACAGAAGAGAGATATATTGACAGTTTTTTTTGAGAACCAAAATGCTTTCTGTACCAGAAATCATCCCATTGGTAATATCAAAGGACATGACATGGTCTTGAACTTGACTATTAAGCCTCCTTATCCCCCTAACCTAAAGAGACCTGCTTATCCCTCTTTTTCTAAATCTAGAGTAGCTCTTGAGGAACACATTCAAGAACTAATAAACCTAAAAGTATTGAGGAAAGTTGGGAATAATGAAAAAGTGGATGTGACCACCCCTGTAATTATAGCTTGGCATAATGATAAGTCAAGGATGGTAGGAGAATTCAGAATTCTGAATAACTATACTCGAGCAGAATATCATCCTATCCCCCGGATTGATCATGCTCTGCATAACTTGTCTTAGGAAACATAAATCACTACTATGGACATGCTTAAAGGGTTCCACAAAATATCCATAAGCCCTGAAAGTAGAAAGTTTGTGAGAATAATCTGCCATTTAGGAATATATGAGTACCTCAGAATACTGTTTTCCATAAAGAATGCACCATCACACTTCCAGAGAACAATGGATACAGTTCTAGGGACCTACATCAGACAAGGATGGATAATGGTTTATATAGATGATGTCATTATATACTCTGATTATTGGGAGACTCATAAAAATAAAGTTAGATTAGTCCTCCAGACTATTTCCAAAGAAGGATTGAAAGTATCATAGAAGAAATGAAACTTTGGATATGGAGAACTGAAAGCTCTGGGAAATATATTCTCTGGTCTAGCTTTAGCTGCTGAAAAGAATATGATAGCTGCTTTAATGAACAGGCCAATGCCTCAGAATAAAACAGAGCTGCTATAATTTGTTAATATTTTCAGCTACCAAAGACAATAAATTCCAAAATTTGCCATGCTAACTAGAAGTCCATATGAAATATGCAACCTTAAAACTCTCTTTGAAATGACACATGATATGTTAAAAGATTATGAAGAATTGAAAATAGCTATGAAATCCGCTCCTCTACTGATTCAACAAGACTACTAAAAAAACTTTAAGCTGAACATTGATGCTTTTATGGAAGGGTTAGGAGCTGCCTTACACCTAGAAAGAATAGAAGAAGAAAAACCTGTAGAGAAACCAGTACTCTTCATATCTAGACAGATCCAAGACACTGAGAAAAGATATGGAGCCAGTCAGATGGAATGCTTGGATCTAGTGTGGTCTCTAGAGAAGTTGCACTATTACTTTGAAGGCACCACTTTCCAAGTAATTATGGAATTTAATTATGTAAGAACCCTCATCAACATGAAGACCCCTAAAGGCCTATGCTCAAGTGTCAAATTTCTAACAACAATATAGAGTCCAGATGACTATAGTGCATAAGGCTGGAGCTAAACACCAGGATTCAGACAGTTCAAGTAGAAATGCTTTGCCTAATGACCCTAGCAACCCAGCATATGGACCTGAAGACCAGGATATCTTCCCTATAATGAACATTAATCTTCTTGTGTCAGCCTCCTGGATGCCAAGACCCTTGCTATCCTTTAGCTACCAGGGGTGATAGAATAAATAATAAATATATTATTTAATAAATGTAGAAAAAATCCATAAAATATTTGGATTGGGCTTATTGCAAGGTTAATTGTTTTGGTTATGGTTTATTGTTATGAATCAATATAGGTAAATTGATTATTAAATATTTTTATAGAGGGGCAAAAATTATATTGGGGATCTTTAAAACCTCTCTTCAGGTATTTCAGTATGAAAAAACGTAGTCCTGGTTACTGTTGAGTTACTGAAAGATAACTAGATTGATTTTGATCAAAGAGGGCTGAGCCGGAAGAGTCATCAGTTGGGAAACAACCAAAAAGGAAATGAAGAAAGAGAAGAAAGAGAATGAAGATAAAAAACATCTAGCACAAGACAGCTGTGGCAAGTGGTAGTTGAGTTGATAGGAAGAGACACAATGAAATAGAAGAACAGCACAATTGGAGAGACTTTGATGAAGAAAGAGAAGATGAGGGTTAGGTTTAGCATGTATTGAAGAGTTGGCAATGGACAAAGGTCTTACCAGTCAGTCCTGGATTGGAGAATGAGTTGTGAAGCGTCGGAATTGGAATGATAAAAAGAAAAAGAAAAGTAACAGAAAGAATAAAGAAATGAGAAGCGAAACAAAGAAAGATAAAGAGAAAAAGAAGAAAGATCAAGGTTCAATTAAGTGCCAAGTGATGATCTTGAGAGTCAAGGTGATGAAGTTGAGGGTTGAAGTGATGAGTTGATGGAGTTTGCTGATTGTTGTACATGGTGAGATCTGAGAGGAATTGAGATTCCTGGGGAGGCGCGCGGGGATTGGTGAAAGGTGGTAGTGAGTTTGGGGTGAGAAGTATCACAACAGAGGAGCATGGAACACGGAAGAGGAATTTATTTGACACCCCCCGTGACTTGTAAGACTGGAGTCAGAGCTGTAAAGGTGGGGTCTATAAGATGAAGGAGAGAGAAAAGGGAAGAGAGAGGAAGAGCTTTTGTGAGTCCATTGGCTTTCATTTCCGAAGCTGGAATCAGTTCAATGATTAAATTCCCAAGATTGAGTTCTTTGCAAAGAGCCTTAGTCTTGATGTCAATATGGCAAGTTTTTGAGTTACACCCAAACTTCTTAAGTTTGTTGTCTAGACCTTTGTTGTCTATAGAATGAAGACTGGGAGAAAAATTTTTCTTCCAGAGATCAGCCACCAGGTGTCGCATCCATATGGCTTTCAAGAAAGAGTTGGTGAGGGGATTCAATTTGGCTTCTGTTGTTGAGTGAGTTACATTGCATTGTCCATAACTGCTCCAAGAAATTAGAGAGTTGAAGAGAAGAGAAAGATGACCGGATTGAGAGCGTCTTGTTTCCAAGTTGTTGCTCCAAGTACCATTGTTGTAACATTCAATTTGAGTGTTGGAGTTGTTTATTTGCAAAGTGAGTTTCAAATTTTTTGTGGCGTGTAGATATTTCCAGCATCTCTTGACTTCCCTCCAGTGACTGATGCCTGGTTTTTGCAGAATCAAGCAAGACTGGAGACCGCAAAGCTGAGGTTGGGACAAGTGAGACATGCAATGTAGTTGATGAGTAAGACGGCAGATCAATAGTTCATATTGAGCGACTTGAATTCTTCATGCTCCTCATCAGAGGCTGGCGTGAGGTTGAGGTTGGCAGAGAGTGGAATTGAAGATGGTTTGCAGTTGGTAATTTTTAATTCTTCCAATCCATGTTCTATGTGTTTGGGTTGAGAAAGAAGTATCTTGCTGCCAACTTGTTTTCATTTCATACCTAAGATAGTATTCAGATTGTGGTGACTGGAGTTGGGGAATCTTTTGAGGAATTTGTTTTGAAAATTGTTTCCAGGACCAACGAGTATAAGGTTGTTGACATGAAAGAAAAGAACGGAGTTTAAATTGCAGTGAATATATAAGCAAGGGTTGGATATTGATTCATGGAACCCTTGTTCTCGAATCCAAGAGGTAAGAGTATGAAACCAGTTGGCTGGAGCTTGTTTTAGACCATAGAGGGATTTTCTTAAGATGAGGAACTCCGACTTCCTTTTGGAGCCTTTAGATCTTCTAATGATAACCTTGTTGGTTAGCAGAGCATGAAGAAACGCACTTTTTACATTGAATTGAGTGATGGGATGAGAATGGAAAAGACCAAATAGAGGAGAAATTCGCAGGGAAGCCGCTTTACCGGTTGGAAAAAAGGTGTCTTGATAATCCAATCCGTGAATCTGGTCAAATCCTTGAACGCAGAGTTGACTCTTGTAGATGAGAGGGTCGCCGTGACAATTATCTTTGATACAATACACCCAGGTGGTGTTTAGAGGATTCTCAGGCTTGGGACCATTGTAATCGTCCCATACCTTGAGTGTTTTGATCCCATCAAGTTCCTTGTCCATGGAGGCATCCCAATTGAGAGCGTCTGAGCATTTCTTTGCTTGTCCAAAGGTCTTTGGTAAGTAGTAGTGATGGTAACCGTATTGTTGAGGAGGATTCAGAGTCAATTGGTCCCGCAGGGAGTAGTTAGGAATGAGTTGTTGGGTTAAATCTTTGGAGATGTCTGAATTGGAGTCAATTGTTCAGCCATCATTGTTGTTGATAGTACGAGTAAAAGGAGAAACAAGAGGAGTAGAGTTTTTGGATTATCCGACAGATTCATTTGTGGTGTCATCCGCGGTAGGAGCATTTGAGACATTCAAAAGTAGATCATCATCAAATTTGATTTGAAGGGAATTTTCTGTTGGAGGAGGATCCAAATCATTCTTTTTCAAGGAGTTGGTCTTCAGTATCTTGACGTGCTTTGAGCAAACAATGGAACTGTCAGGTTTCATTATGCAATAGGACAGAAAGTTGGGGTTATAACCCATAAGGGTACCCAGAAGCCCTTGATCCTTAAACTTTTTACCGCAATGAATTTGGTTGTCCAAATAGACTACCTTTGACCCAATAGGTTGGAAATAGCTGGTAGGGAGAGTTTTGGCAATGAAGGCTTGATAAGGTGAGGGAGCGTCAGCAGTTTTTGGAATGTGGTTGAGGGCAAGACAGGCCAACTTGGCGACTTCAGACCATAGATAGAGCGGAAGTTTGGAGCCTCAAAGAATGGCTCTGATGCATTCTGTGAGTGTGCGATTAGATCTTTCAACCTTTCTGTTGTGTTTGTGGTGGTAAGGTTCTGAAATCAGATGCTGAATAGAGTTATTTTTAAAGAAATCTTCAAGTTTGGATGAAGAAAATTCCCCGCCTCCATCAGTGCAAATAGTGGTGGGAAAGCAGTTTTGCTTTTGCTTTTTGTGGTTTAAGATTATTTTGAGTTGTTGAAAAGCATAGGATTTGTGTTGAAGAGGTATTGCCAAGATGTATCCAGAGAAGTTGTCCACAATTGACATAATGTAATTCATGTCATTCCAAGATGAGGGGGTGATTGGACCAATCAGGTCAATATGAAGTTGTTTGAAGGGCTTAGAGGAAGAATTCAAGGTTTTTTTGAAAGGGGTTTTGGAGATCTTGGAGAATATGCAGTCCTCACATTGGAAATCAGAGATAGCTTTGGAAAAGAGTGATGGAAATAGGTTTTTAAGGCAATATGGGCTTGCGTGTCCAAAGGATTGGTGAAGGCAAGTAATGTCACTGGGATCCACATTTTTGAGTGCAATGTGGCAGAATTTGTGATTGTTTCCAACACGAGAGGGAGGATTGAGGATGAACATATTTTCTTGAATGAACCCGGAGAAGGCCAGTTGTGAATTTAGAGAGAGTGAGAATTGATTTGAGGAAGAGAAGAGTTGACAGTTTTTCTTTGTGATTAATTCACCAGTACTGATGAGGTTCACAACAAGGTTGGGAACAAAGAAGCAATTCAAGAGTGAGATTACTGAATTTTTCCAAGAGAGTCTGACAGTACCCTTCCCCTTGATCTGAAGCCTTGCGCCTTCCTTTCCAGTGCTGATAAAATATTCACCAGGAAGTTCTTTGAGTTGACAAATGAAGTGGGAAGAGTTGAAAATGTGACAAGATGCACCAGAGTTGAGGATAATTCAATTTTGAGGATTGATCTCCTTGATCCAAGTAGTAAGAAGGGTCACGTAGTGGGCTACCTCTTTGGTTTTTGATTTAGAGTTGAGAGAAGCTCTCCAGCAAGCTTGCGATTCCTTCCACCATTTGGGAGCTAAGTGTTTGTGAAGATGCCAGCATTTATTGGCTGGGTGGTCTGGCAACATGGGATTGTGGAATCCTTTCTTGCATCTTTGGTCAGAAGGTACGGGTTTCTTGGGAATTTGAGAAAATATAAGAGCAGTGTTGCTGATTTTGGTCTCCTTGGATGTCAGAGTATTGCCTCTATTGCTATGGTAGCTGTGGCAGATACCTGCATAATAATAATAATAATTGCCAAATATCAGTTTTAATGATTACACTGATAATATCAATAAAAAACTCAACTGATAGTAAGTTATCAGGAGTAAAAAAGCCACACCTTGAACCTCTAAATAGATAAGGGGCCTAGCTTTAATAAATAAAGCTCAAAGTGAACTTGCTTACACAAGGAAGCTCACACCCTTTATGATAGCCTAAAAAGGACTATAACTCCAATAGGACCTTGGACTCGAAATTGGAGTTGATTGTTTGATTGATAATATAATAAGATGTTGAATTAAAAGGCCCCAGTCAATCCTCTTGGTGGAATAAGTTGGATGGGCTTGTTAATATGCACTATCTGGTTTATAAAATACAATGAGGAATAGGTCTTGTAGGGACAAGACCCTCCTCTTTTATATTGAAAGAGTCCTCAGGGGAAATCAGGGCATCATCAGGGGAGTACACCACTGTTGTAGATTTTGTCTCCAGTGGCTCAGAGCCCCAAGCAATCATCCCCAATGTATAATAACATTTACATACTCATTGGGGTCTATTTTTGAGGTAAGGTTGTAATTTATTTACTCAGAAGTTTAAAGTGATGGGGGGGAATCACCCCAGTCACTTATTCTCCTTCAAGAGGACGCTCTCAAGGCTTCAGAAGCGATTTACTTACCCTCTAACTCTCTGGAGATCTATCAGAGCATGTATTCAAAGAATTAAAACCATATTATTACATATTCTTAATCCACATAGATATGTATACTCTGGGTAAGTATTCCCACAGAGTTTATCTGCAAAAGGGGAGTTTCCTAGCTTCTGAGTGTACGCTTTTCCAGCATTATTAACTTCTTGAAATTTGTCTACAAGCTGGAAAGAGAGTTCTTAGAAAATAATTTACAATTCACCTAAAAATCTGGGTTATGGTAGATAAGGATTATTACAGAATATTGTTTCCACAGAGGGAAATCTTTAAGGAAATTAATTGTACATCCAATTGGACGCTTCCAGAGGATTATAATCTAGAGTAAAGTTATAAGATCTCCCATAAATTATAATATAAACCTTCAAGGTTTTATGGGATGATTTCTAATATTAAGACATACTATAAAAATATGATTATATGAAACTTTATATGTCAAAAATATGGAAATGTCATGGACTAATGGAGGCTTGAACACATTGCCTAGGTACTCCGAAGGGTACTAAGACATCCCTTAACCACTATACTACCAAGACTTGTGAGTTGGGCAGCCTATAGGACACCAATACATGTCTCATGGCTGACATTGGACTTGACTCTGGTTTCTTTGTCAAGTTGGATAAGGTGATTCAGAACAAAATCCATCCTGACTGTCTTGTCCGAGTGCATTATTTGTTGACAAAGGGAGTGGAGTTGAGGAGGAAATTTGAAAAGGATAAGATATGACAGAATATTGTTGGGAAGATTGATTCCAACGTCTATCATTTTCTTCAACGCGATTTTTGTTTCTATGATGAAGAGATTAATCAAATCAGGTTTGACTTGATGATAGAGGAACTTGTTGAAGACACAGGCTTGATTGGCAGTTTGGGATGAGGCAAATTGTTCTTTGATTGTTTGACAGAGAAGCCAGGCGGAGGAGATGTTTGTAGGATTGACAACATTATTGTGCGTCATGGAGTCAATTTGAGAGAGCAAAATCACCCAAGTTTCCATGTTGTCAACAGCATTAAGAGTTTTGGAATTGTCTTTGAGTGCCTCCTTGATTCCCTTGAGCTCAAGTAACATAGTCATCTTTTCCTTCCAAATAGAATAGTTTTTGTTGTTCAACATTGGTACGGCCTCCAATGCAGCCTTGAGAATTATTTGGCAAAAGCAATTGTTGCTGTATCCCTCCATTGGATTGGTTAGATTAGTCGGATCAATTTTGGATTTTAACCGTGTTAAGTTACTGAAAGATAAATATATTGATATTGATCAAATAGGGCTGAGCCGGAAGAGTCATCAGTTAGGAAACAACCAAAAAGGAAATGAAGAAAGAGAAGAAAGAGAATGAAGATAACAAACATCTAGCACAAGACAGCTGTGGCAAGTGGTAGTTGAGTTGATAGGAAGAGACACAATGGAATAGAAGAACAGCACGATTGGAGAGACTTTGATGAAGAAAGGGAAGCTGAGGGTTAGGTTTAGCATGTATTGAAAAGTTGGCAATGGAAAAAGGTCTTACCAGTCAGTCCTGGGTTGGAGAATGAGTAGTGAAGCGTCGGAATTGGAATGATAACAAGCAAAAAAACAGAAAGAATCAAGAAATGAGAAGCAAAAAAAAGAAAGATAAAGAGAAAAAGAAGAAAGATTGAGGTTCAATTGAGTGCCGAGTGATGATCTTGAGATTCAAGGTGATGAAGTTGAGAAATGAAGTGATGAGTTGATGGAGTTTGCTGATTGTTGTACGTGGTGAGATCTGAGAGGAATTGAGATCCCCGGGGAGGCGCGCGGGGATTGGTGAAAGGTGGTAGTGAGTTTGGGTTGAGAAGTATCACAACAGAGGAGCGCAGGACGCGGAAGAGGAATTTATTTGACAGTTACTTTGGGCTCTTTAGTTTAAAGGATATTTTACCCAAAGATAATATGTATATAAAATACACGGTGGAGTGTCAGGGCCTTGTAACCAAGCTTCCACAAAAGAGAAAGGATAATAAAAATCACTGGTATATTATTAAATCCTTTGGTTATCTTTTTGGGATGTGCACTGATGGGTTAAACATGTATACCCGGGTTATAAGGTTGTTCAGCAGTTTTAATTGATAAAAAGAGGTTGAGGACAGATATTATTGATCAGACTGAGCCATAAATCACTTACTTATCTCTTATAAGTACTTGATTACCTTGGCAAGGTTTCTGGATATGAATATAACTGGGCTCTGCCCATCAATATCCTCATAAAAGCTCTTTATTCATAGCTTTTGGAGTCCCAATATTATTCTTCTGAGGGGTACAGGGGCTCAAGGGGACAGACATCAAGGCTAGCAGGGTAACCATTGGTAGCCTGTCACGTGTTCTTGGTGCTTTAGCACGGGTAGAATTTAATTCCTCAGGGTATGGGAATTATTCTACCTTTTAATTGATATTTGGACGTGTGAATAACACTAATCTGTCCTATTTATGTATTATTTAATTAATTATCCTTAGTAAATGTTCCCAGTAAGTTAATAATTGTTTTAATAGACATTTCTACGGACATCCTGATTACAGGTGAGTTCTCATTATGTATTAAATAACTGGAGTAAAGTCATGATATTGATTTTACTCCTTATTTTCGAGCTTCACTTTATTTACCAAAAAAATTACTTAAAAATATAAATCATGGGAATGAATGTAATGTTTTTACATCATTTATTTTCTTAGTATGTAAAAAAGATATTTATGTCTAGAAATTCTCATAAAAGTATATTAAAGTATTTTAATATATTTTTAGAATTTGTCATTGTCTTATTTTTGACATTCTTGGTACTTTTAATTATATTTAATAAAAAATACGTATAAGGGTTATTTAAGTATTTTTATATTATATGATGTACTTTTAGACTATCTAATTTTCACAACAACATTTATTACATATCTAGAATGTTCCCATGTGGGTTGTAGCATGTTTACGCGGTACCTAAGTTTCTCAGGCCGCCTGTCACTTTGTCAACCCGTAGTCCCGCGGCTGCGTACTTGTCAGAGGCCCAGGGCTGCATACACAACCTCAACGGAGTGACAGGTCTGTATCTCAGCCGCGCGCGGGTGCATTGGCTGCCACGGCTGCGTGCGTGAATTGTGACAAAACACATTTCCGTCCGTAACTCCTAAAATATACGCAACACCTCAATTCTGACTGAATTTTAGGTGTGAAACCTATATGTGACACTGCGTGTGAAATATTCAAATGGCCAAAAAGCTCATTGGTGGTGCTGTGGTATTTTGGTTTTTCTTTCCTTAATTATTTAAAAATATAAGGAGTTGGATTTCAAGGGTGGGGTCAGTGAGTGACCCTACCTAATTTTAGGTGTAGCATTCATTTCTGTAGTAATATTCATGGTTTTCACACTCCTTCTCAGGTTAATTGTATTATTATTATTTTTATGTTTTTTTTGTGACTTTTGCAGCTTGCTCTGCAATAGTAGCAAGCTGACATCTTGCATCAGATCCCCCAATTATGGGGATCTACCTATGTGAATTAGATACTGCTTTCTTCAATCTAGTAAGATAGAAATATTACCCTGACCTG
The DNA here is from genome assembly GCA_025617555.3 of Puccinia polysora. Classification (NCBI taxonomy): domain Eukaryota; kingdom Fungi; phylum Basidiomycota; class Pucciniomycetes; order Pucciniales; family Pucciniaceae; genus Puccinia; species Puccinia polysora. The sequence goes on from CM062616.1 coordinate 19,721,773, forward strand.
AAGCTGCTGATTACTATCATGGAATGTGAATCCCCAGAAGCAGCCTTGGTGAATAGTCTACTAGACTCACTGCTCAAGATGTACAAAGCAGGAAGGTTCACCCTTTGGGATGGTCTCCTATACTATAGACACCAACATTCCAGTGTGTTGAAATTGAGCAAAAAAGAACATATAAAACATATACTTCAGGAATGCATTGATAACTGTTCATGGGGACATTTATCCACTGAGGGAACCATGGAAAGGGTGAAGCAAACTGCTTGGTGGATAGGTTGGAGAGAGACTACTAATAAGTATGTTGATAGCTGTGAGACTTGCCAAAAATGTAATAAAACTACTGGAAAAAGGTTTGGACTTCTCCAAAAGATCTCTGAGCCCAAGACTTGGTGAGAAATCATGAATGTGGATTTTTTCTCAGGCCTCCCCCATGGAGAAACACACTCCTATAGTTCTGTCCAGGTTATAGTAGACAGATACTCTAATAAGGCCAAGTTTTTACCTAGTAAAAAATAGGATAATGCTATGGATGTGGCTTTGTTATTTTGGAATAGGATTATAGCTGATGTAGGTATACCTAAAATTATAATCAGTGACAGAGACCCCAAATTCAATTCTGAATTTTGGAGGAATCTACGTGATATACTGGGTACTAATTTAGCCTTTTCTACCGCATATCATCCCCAGATTGATGGATTAGCTGAAAGGATGATACAGACTCTGGAAGATATGTTAAGAAGTTTTTGTAGCTTTGGTCTGGAATACAACAACAGAGATGGATATTTCACTACTTTAGCCTTTTCTAAGGCATATGATCCCCAGATTGATGGATTAGCTGAAAGTATGATAAAGACTCTGGAAGATATTTTAAGAAGGTTTTGTAGCTTTGGTCTTGAATACAAGAAGGGAGATGGATATTTCCATGAATGGGTAAGCTTAATCCCAGCCCTAGAGATGGCTTATTGTCAGCTTGCTACTATGTTCAGAGCAACCTGTCATAGCAACACAAAACTATAAAAATAAGAATATCTAAATTAACAAAAGAAGGAGTGAGAAATCCATGAATATTAATAAAGAAATGGATTTATCACCCAAAATTAGGTAGGGTCACTCACTGACCCCACCCTTGAAATCCAAGTCCTTAAATTTTTAAATAATTAAAAAGAAAAGTACTAAAAATTACAACACCAGTATGGCACCTTTTTGCCATTTAAACATTTCACACGTGTTGTCACGTATAGGGTTTACACCTAAAATTCACTCAGAATTGAGGTGTTGTGCATATTTTAGGAGTTACACGCAGAAATGTGCTATGTCACAATTCCCGCGCGCAGCCCCGCATCATTACATACCCCTACATACTCATAGTAGCAGTTTCCCGCGTACTAAAGACCCGCGCGCTGCTAATTCCGCCACGCACGCAGCAGATCCCACCCCACGCACATCTGAACTGACTTATCCCCACATCTTGATCCGTTGTGACTAATCTGACAACCAGGTACCACTCAAAAGAGCTACAACCTAATTAGGGTTTCCTGGCATATGTAACAACTTGAGATATGCATTAGTAATAATCTACAAATATCAAAACTTAATTAAAATTAATAAAAATTAAGTTTAGTACATTTTTTTAATAACAAATAAAAGATCAAGGATTACCACGTAAATCATTGAATCTGATCTTTGAATACCACAAAACACTACAAGGAGTGTTCAAAAAAATTATTAAAAATTATCTACGTGTTCAGCAGATGATGGAAAATCATTAAAAATCCACATCTGTTCACTTTAAAACAATACTAATAGTAAAAATGAAGGATGAGTTCAGAATGATCAAATTTACGCTATAATAGATTAACAGATCCTGTGGCTAAAATAGTACAGAAATCCAGAAGATCTAAGGTCAGCTGATTAACAGCACCAAGTGGAAGTGCTAATACTACTCTGAATGGCTTGCCAGCCTCAGCCCATGAGCAGAACTCTCTCTACGCACCCTGAGAAGCTCAAAATCACCCAAAAAAGGTATTTATACAGACCTCTTTGGATCCATTATTCCATCATCAGTTTACCAGGAATTATTAGTATCAATAAGACACCGTGTCATTTTTATTCAAGTGCTTATGAAGAGTTTAAGCAAGTGATTTATGACCAAGTCTGTAGTATTATTATTCATTTCTTAAAACCAATCAACCCTTGAAGTTTAGTCAGGCAATCCACCCCATCTGCTCTGAAACCCTTCCTATTATTGCAGGATTTTCGTGATAAAGTGCTCAGAGTGATTGTTTCCCTTCCTGTCTAGGCCAGTGGGCTGTTATTCCCAGCCATTAGTGGAATAAGTCCTTTCTAAGGCACCCATCTTCATTCCAAGGTTCTTAAACTGCCTAAGGAGGCCCCTTGAAGAGAGGTTGCTTTGTCTGTAAAGACCCCCAGTAGTATAATACTGTGGCTCCTCTTTTATATACATATTGAAACACTTTTATTACCAAACCAATTAAACCTTGCAACTGCTCTTATCACATTGTTCATTTGAGACTCTAAGCATTTATTTTGGAATAATAATAATAATCATTATTCCAGTATTTTTATCACTCTCTGTAGCTAAAGGACTGCATGGTTCCTGGTATCAGAGAGCTGAAACTTATAATAGCAGTAAACAATCTACCACCAAAGAAGCCCCTAACATTTTAGAAAGAGGATGGATTGCATAACTACCCAGGAATACCCTGAACCAAAACTTACCCACCATCCACCCCACATCTCTTGAATTTAAGAAAATGATAGATCTAAAAAATAATCATGTTCACAAATGTGTAGAAGAGGTAGTGGAATAAAAAAAAAGATGGGACAAATGACATAGAGAACCTGACTTTAAGATAGGAGATCAGATCTTGATATGTACTTCAAACTTCAAAAACTTAGCAGGAAACAAAAATTTGAAAGCATATTTTGTGGGGAAATTTTTTATCAAGTAAATGCATTGCAAGAATGCTGTGGAAGTATTCTTGAGTGAAGAATTATCAAGAAAGCACCCAGTATTCCCTGTTAGCTTAGTGAAGAACTTTTAGCCAAGAGAAGGTACCAACCTCCCTCCAGAAATAACCCCAATAGAACCATACCCTGTGATAGAAAAAGGGAAAATAAGCAGGATATTAAGAGACAAGAAGGAGAGAGTACAAGGTAAAGATGTTAGACTATACTTGGTAGTATACAAAGGTGAATCTGCAGAAAAAGATAAATGGTTACCAGAGAGCAAAATACCTGATGGACCAATACATCTTAGAAACTACAGAGCCAGTAAAAGAAACTGAAATACATGTGGAATTAATTCTTTTTCTTCAAACTCAAGATCTTTTTTCAAATATGGCCATATCTTGGAGCAGGGGAAGGTCAGCTTGCTACTATTGCCAAGCAAGCTGCAAAAGTAACAAAATAAAATAAATAAATAAATAAATAAAATATTAAAGGAGGAATAATATTAAAAATATCATTTCAAATTATGATTCTAAATTCAATTTAACATAGGGTCACTCACTAAAACCTACCTCAAATTCCCACTGCTTATATTTTTGAATAATTTATGAAAATTTATAAAGAGACGCAGCCTTGGGATTTTGGCCATTTTAATATTTCACATGAAGCCCCACGCATAGGTTTCACAGTGAATATTGTGTCAGAATCCAGGAATTGTGTGATTTAGAGGAGTTACGCATGAAATGTGATTTGTCACAATTCCTGCTTGCAGCCGTGGAAACCAATACATCCACACATGGCTGAGCAGCAGAACTGCCTCCCTTTCCGCTTATCCTGATGAGCAGGGTATGCAGTCCTGGGCATCTGACAGGTACACAGCCACGGGACTATGGACTGACAGACTGACAGACAGCTTATTTCAAGAAATTCAAGACATCAATATGTCCTTGAAATACTGAGGAAACTGATTATGACAAAATATAACATATACTCCCATAGCATATATTTTTAATCAATTGTTTCAAGTAAATTAACAGAATTTTGAAAATAAGGACCAAAATCAGTCTGATGATTTTACTCCCATAAGCTAATACTTTATGAGAACCCATCTGAAATCAGATTACACATAGGAATTTTCACCAAGAAGAAATATTAAAATCCTTGTAGCATTTACTAAGGATAATTAATGAAATGATTATCAGGTGGATGGATTAGTGTTATTCACATGTCAAAACATCAATCAAAAATTAGAATAATTCCAATAACCTGTTAAACTGGATGCTACCCATGGTATAGTTCCAAGAACAAGTGATGGGCTACCACTGGTTACCCTGCTAGCCTTAGCACCTATTGCTTTGAGCCCCTAAAGCCCTCAGAAGGACAGAATTGGGATCCAAAAAGATATACATGACAAGCCCTTTTTGAGGTTATTGATACCCCAGACCCAGTTATATTTACATCCAGAAAGGGTGGCAAGGTAATCAAATATTGATAAGAGATAAGTAAGTGATTTATGGATTTAGTCTGATTGATATAATCTGTCCAAAACTTTTTATATCAATTTAAACTGCTGACCAACCTTTAACACCAGTAACAGGTTTAACCATCAGTATACATCCCAAACAGATACTTAAAGGATCCAATAACATACCACTGAGTTTTATTATCCTTTCTCTGTTGTGGCAGCTTGGTTAAAAAGCCCTGACACTCCACCATATATTTATATATATCTATTATATTTGCGCAATAACCCCTTAAAGAATATATATTAAAGGTTCCAAATTTACCAGGTCTACGTGTTTTCAAAGTGAATTCCCTGAAGAGAGTTGTTAAAGATCCCCAATATTATTTTTTCCCATCTTTTAATTTATTTAATAATTAATTTATTAATATTTATTAATAATATTCAATTATAACCAGACCAATCACCCTTGAAATAGCTTCATCCAAATATTTTAACAATTTTTGCTCATTTATTGAATAATATATGTATTATTAATTTCATCACCTATGGTAACTAAAGGATAGCAAGGGTCCTGGAATCCAGTAGGCTGAAAACAATAAAGTCCAACTGGACTCCTCTTTGAGGCATAATGTTGAAGCTCTGGCCCAGACACACCTCCAATAGGAATTCATAGGCTGCCGGCTTTGGCCTAACCTTAAAGCCAATGGATCCAACTTCCTGGAATAACCCAATGCTCTCAATGTCAAGGTTTTTTCCATCTTCCAGATTGATTGATACTTTGATTTTGGCAAATGCAATGACACCAATGAGCAATCCAGGATCATTGGGACAGTTGTGGAATATAGTGTGGACCAACTTTTTCTCCTTTTGTGGCAGCAAAATTGGGAAGAGAAGCCTACCAGGTGTTGAAGGAGCAATTTGGCTTTGTATCCTGGTTGTATGTCATCTCCAAGTGGATGAAATTGATGGATTTCGCTGAAATATGTACAAAACCTAACAAAAAGTACAGCAATATGAATTTTTCTATAAAAGACATTTTGATTCATCTTGGGGGCCTCTTGGTGGTTTGGTTTTGGAAATATTCCTTCACTCAAACTCTCAACATTATTTTCAAGAAATCTGCAATGCACTGGACGGACAACAAGAAATCAACAAGGACCTTGGATTTACTTTGCAAGATGTCCTATAATTGCTTTTGCAACACATGAAGCCTGCTCTTTCAGAACTATTTGCCGAAAGGAAGGGCTATTATTTCTCCCAAGCAATGGCGTGATGCGTGGAGCAACCAGTACACTTGGAAGCAAACTGGGTCAGGGTAAGAACCCTGATACAAACTAACTCCTAGGAATGGTTGATCATGCTGTGGCAGAGGATGATACTTCTGCCTGGTCACCACAGCAGAAAACTCCACTCTGGGCCCTGGAAGCCAAAAAACAAACGGAATACTCTTGCCACAACTGGGGACCGTGTCCCAAACTCTGGTGTTTTTTAAACTGCAAAGTTGAGTACGTCCAAACTCAACTTCACTTACTCCATCTGATATCCTTTATTGCTCCATATATTCTTTTTTGCTTCATTTGAAAATTTGCACCATTTGTTATTGAATTATAAACTAATTCCAACAATAACCTGAATTATCCCTACAGTACTCCAGACCCAAACCCGTTATTGAGTCCTTCACCAGGACCAGCTTTGGACTTGCACTCAAGAAACCCAACTTGCATTCCCCATCTTCTTCTCTTACTCCTCTTCTTGTCAATTTCTTTTCTTTTAACTCTCCTCAAGACCTTGCACGTTTTTCCCTCCATCATTGCCCTTGCTTTTAGGTACAAACAAAACTGCTTGAGTAGCTTTGTATCTCTAAGTTTTATCTTCATGAATTTGCAGTCACTAGTCTAATTTCAATCTTGCTCCGAGGTTTCTTGCACAAATTCTAACAGATTAACAGTTGGAGGGGTCAAGAACCATCAATCATCTTCTTACACTAAGAGCAAGGAAGATTCCTGTTGTAAAAGAAGACATCCAACACCTACCTGTCCTCCAAGGCCCCAATAACTTTCCCACTTGGCACAACAGGGTAAATGGATACCTCAATGTCAAGAAAATTTGGTAGGTCACCACAACAGAGCCAACCAGTGTAACTAGCTCAAAAAATTTAGAACTCCTGGGAGAGGCTGCATTGTTCATCACCTCCAAGATCAGTGACAAGGTTCAAAACACAAATATAAAGACTGAAAAAAAACAATGCCTACCTCCTCTGGCATTGTATCAATGAGGAGTTTGCAAAATCCACTCCTCAGGCAATTGATTGAGTTCTCCCAAAATGGAACTCAATAAAGTTCAATGGACTGTTTTCACAGTATCTCAATCAAGTAGAAAGCTGCTTGTTGCAGTTCACAGCAATTGGCTTTGAGAAAAATGGTCATGCCATCTGCGCAACCATCCTCTCCCAAATTGAGGATTGCAAACCTGGCCTAACCACACCCCTCACTTTTGACAAATCCGTTTGTGCATCTCCCACCAACCTCATCAATAAACTCAAGGAGATGTACTTCAAAAACAAAAGACGCAATGTCCGCCGAGAAGAAGCAGCTACCAACTTCCACAGTCACAGGAAGGACAAAAGCAGACCACCGCCCAGCTGTAAAAACGGCAAGCACAAAACAGCTGTCACAACTCACTCCGAGGACCAATGCTGGGCGGTCCATCCAGAGCTCAGGCCAATCAGGAGGGGTCATGTGCAAAACAACTTCCACCATGCAAAAGTCTGCAAGACAGCAATCAACAATCATCCAGGCAATGACAAGGAAGAAGTCCCTCAAGACTAAGCAACTCCAGCATTTTCAGCCTTCACCACCACGGCGTCATCAGGAGGAAAAACTATCCTCAATAGTGGAGCAAGCCATCACATGCTCAACTCCCTCAATTTATTCTCCAGATAGGACAAATGCCGCATCCCTATAGGGACTGGTAAGGGTAGTAACAAATTGCTGGCCAAATGCACAGGTGTTGCAAAAATCCAAATAAAAGGGGTGAAACTTCTCACTCTTCATGGATTGCTTTTTTTTCCTGGCCTTACTAGAAACCTGGTATTTCTCAGAAGTCTCCTCTTCAACGGAGCCACAATCAAGAAGGAGCTCAAGGGATACAAAATAAGCTTGGGAAATGGATTCACCATACCTTTCCAGCTAGTGGACAGAATCTTTGAAATCCAGATCCATGAATCTCCCAACAACCCAATCTGCGCGCTCACCTCTGCCGGGGATCAATCACTCCTCTGGCACCACAGGTTTGGACACACATGCTCCAAACAAATCAGCAAAGCAATTGGACAACCAATCAACAATGTCCACTCCTGTCAAACTTGCATGGCAGGAAAAATGAAAAGGCTTTGGTTCTCCAGTCACTTTGAAAAAAATATGAAGCCTCTTGAAGCAGTACATGCTGACATATGTGGCCCCTCTCTCCCTCCACAAACAACGGGAGCAGGTACTTCCTCACTCTGGTAGATCAGTCAACCGGGTACATCCACATTGCACTCCTGCAGGCAAAAAGCGATGCCTTCTCAGCCTTCAAGGAATTAAAAACCCTGTTTGAGAATCAAACCGGTCAAAGCATGAAGGGGTTTGTGAGCAATGGAGGAGGAGAATTCACCAGCGGTGAAATGAGGAAATTCCTCCTTGACCACGGTATTTGGTACAACACATCTCCGCCTTACACTCCGCAACACAAGGGGATTGCGGAACAAGCAAACAAGACAATCATCAATATCACCCGGTGTAGCCTCATTGGCTCAAACCTGGACAGCAAATGGTGGGGGGAGGGAGTCAAGACGGCAGCGGCCATCACCAATGCCCTGCCTACCCTCTCCAGATCAAGCATGAGTCCTTACTTCTCAATCTGGGGGAAGCATCCAAATATCTCCTTCTTTGGTCCTTTTGGCTTCCAAGCCGGGGCTTTTAAACCTGCTCACCTCCGCAATGGTAAGTTCAATCCAACAGCCTGGGAGGGAATCATGTTGTTTTACTCAAATGACTTTGAGTAGCTACCGCCTGTTGCAACTTGCGGACAAACAAGTTTTCAAGAGTTGACACGTTTGGTTCAACAAGCATGTTTTTCCCCAAGCCTTGGCATCAAATCCTAGCCTTGACCAAACTCAGCAACCATCCTTTGGAGGAAATCCATTACTACCGATTTTTGAAGGCCGCATCAACACTCAGCTCACGGAGCCTTTTAGTGGCCCTGACCAATCACCCCCGCTGTTTCCTGCCGGCACTACCTCTGAACATGACTTTCCGCCTGATCCGTCTTCTGCTGACGCCGCCCCGCATCCTATCATGCGTTCCGGAACCAGTCAGATTTGCATTATAGGCCCCCGCCACCCTACCCTCATCAACAGCTCCATCTCCAAAGGACGCCATCAGGAACTTTCCCCGGCGCACTCTTCTAACTCAACCTTCCTACTTCTTCTCCACCCTTGTTGAAGACCCAAGAACCCACAAACAAGCAACCTTGTCACCTAACTCAAAAGAATGCATCAAAGCTGAATGCAAGGAAATAGAAAACATGAAACAACACGCATTCTGGGTCAAGCGGCCACAAAACAACAATGACCAGTGAATCCCCTTGACATGGGTGTATCAATCAAATCTGGGACCCGACAACGCCATTATTGAACAAAAGGCCAGAATCTGTGCCCAGAGATTCAGGCAAATCCACCGGCTCAACTTTGAGGGGAGCTACTCTCCAATGGGTAAGCCATCCTCCCTAAGGCTCCTGATCTCTTACTCCGTTGCAAATCAAATGCAAATGCACCAGCTTGACAACAAGAGTGCATTTCTTAACTGCAACCTACCAGAGAAAGTTTTAATGCTACCGCCTCCAGGTTACCTTGAAGGGACTGCCATGTGCTTGAGCTTAGGAAGGCCATCTATGGATTGAAGCGATCCTCATTGTTATGGTCCAAAAGATTGAGCGGATTTCTCACTCGGCTTGAGTTTTCCATCTCAAAAGCAGACTCTTGCGTATTCTATTGTCTCAACAAGTGTCCGACCTTGATATTTGTTCATGTTGACAATCTTGTTGTCTTCAGTAAAAATCCCCTTGTCTTCAAATCCAAGATCTCTTCCAAATTCAAAACCAAATACTTAGGCCAATCTTCATTTCTCCTTGGCATGAATGTGCACCCAACGTCCAACTCAGTCACAATAGACCAAACCAACTATATCAATCAAAAAATCACTGAGTTTGGCTTGAATGGCAGTTCACCCTCCTCCTGCCCAATGTTCCCAAAAACATACCTTAAGAAGGCCACTGACCATGAGCACGCCAAGTACCTGGAAGTGGGAACAAACTATAGGTCACTGATTGGTTCCTTGAACTATCTGAGTGTTCTTACTAGACCAGATGTAGCCTTTGCAGTCAGCGTGCTTTTGCAGCATCTTGACATACCCAGAATCCAACACTACAACGGAGCCATTCAAGTCTTTAAATATCTGGCAAAGACCAAGTCTATCGGCCTATTGTTCCGCAAAGAGCCTGAGAAACTAATTAGCATCTGCGTTGACTCAGACTGGGGCAATTATCCAGACTCTTGTAGATCTTACACGGGATTTCTGTCACTACTAGGCAGCAACGTCATCTCATGGAGGTCAGCGCGGCAATTGACTGTCTCGTTGTCATCAACTGAGGCGCAATACAAAGCGCTCAGCGACACATTCAAGGAAGCAGTCTGGCTTCGAATGCTTCAACATGAAATCTTTTGCCCTGCCATCCTCAATCCCTCACCAATCTACATCAACAACAAAGGGGAAATGGATCTTGCCCTGTGTCAATCCAGCCAGGACAGCTTCCAAAGTAAAACCATTGAAATTTGCATACACTTTGTTTGGGAGCTTGTTGCCAACAAAAAGATTTCTCTCACCCTTGTCAAAACCAAAAGCAACATAGCCAACTTCCTGACCAAGCCAGTCGGTAAGACTGCGCTGGTCACAACCCGCAAGCTGATCCTGCAGTCTTCCTCTGCTGAAGTCACCAGGAACTTCAGCATGGGGGGATTTCAGAACTATTTGAATCAAGGAAAGGCTATTCTTTCTCCCAAGCAATGGCGCGACGCGCGGAGCAACCAGTACACTTGGAAGCAAACTGGGTCAGGGTAAGAACCCTGATACAAACTAACTCCTAGGAATTGTTGATCATGCCGTGGCAGAGGCTGATACTACTTCCTGGTCACCACAGCGCAAACTTCCACTCTGGGCCCTGGAAGCCAACAAACAAACAGAATACTCTTGTCACAACTGGGGACCGTGTCCCAAACTCTGGTGTTATTTTAACTGCAACTTCAAGTAAGTCTGAACTCAACTTCACTTAATCCATCTGATATACTTTATTTCTCACTCTATTCTTTTCCACTTCATTTGAACATTGGCACCATGTGTTACTGAATGATAAACTGATTCCAACAATAACCTGAATTGTCCCTACAGCACTCCAGACCCAAAACCGTTATTGAGTCCTTCAGCAGGACCAGCTTTGGACTTGCACTTGATACACCGGACTTCCATTCCCCATCTTCTTCTCTTACTCCTCTTCTTGTTCATTTCTTTTCTTTTACCTCTCCTCAAGAACCTGCACGTTGTTCCCTTCATCATTGCCCTTTCTCTTAGGTACAAAAAAACGCCGCTTGAGTAGCTTGGTATCTCTAAGTTGTATCTTCACAAATTTGCGGTCACTTGTCTAATTTCAATCTTGCTCTTAGTTTTCTTGCGCAAATTCTAAAATGCTCAAGACATACCATCCAGCTCCCTCCTTGCCTACCCGTCTGCCTTGGCGGTTCTTTGCCCTTATCCAAGCCCTCAGAAAGTTTCTGGACCATCTCAACCCGTGGGGCAGCCCTCCGAGTCAATGATGACAAAGAGCATCATGAGGGCTAAGGCTAACTTGACCTGGCAGAACCCCTGCGTCTATTGTTATGACTGGGGCGATTGGGTTGGGGATTTTCCCAGGAGGGAACAAAAACTCCCACCCCTGGCTGATCCAAGGCGTTTTTTCCCACAGACCAAACTCAAACTTTCACCTGTCTGTCACCTTGCTTTCCAGCGGGGCTGCCGCGCAATGCAAGTGGTTTCGGTTGAGCAAAATCCGCAGGAGCAGGATTTGGCGCTTCTGGACTCTGGCGCAACTGATAGTTTTACCAATGATTTCAGTGTCTTTACTGAACTTCACCCCATCAAACTTGACCTTACTGTGGCATCTGAAGACAAATTTCCCATAGACTCCTATGGCAACGCCGTGCTCAATACTCCTTATGGAAAATTGAGGATCTAGAAAGTGTTATCCTGCCCAAGAATCAATGGGACCATCATATCCATTGGCAAGTTCAAAGCCCTTGATGGGAAGGTAATGTTTTATGGCAACACCTGTTGGCTCACCCAGGACCGTGTGACTTTTCCTTCTTTTGAGAAGCAAAATTGTTGTTTTATTCCGCTGGTCCCCTCATCCTTTTTTTCTTCCATCAATGCCAATGCACTTAATGTCCATGACCTGACTGGTCATCTATCCTTGCAAATGCTCCATAACACCCTTAAACTGGATGCTGTTTTGAATCCTCCCCCCATCCCAATGGGGGATTTGGATAATTGTCCCTCCTGTTCTGTCATAAAAGCGCAACACAGCCCTCCCCAAATTGAGTCTAGGGATCTATGCCATATGCTGGGGATGTTATTGCAGAAGACATCATGGGAACTTATCCCATTAGCATTGATGGCATGCGGTTTGCTTTGAATATCATGGATTTTTCCTTGGGAATGAAATAAATTGTTCTGTTGAAGACAAAGGGTGACGCGCCTCATGAAATTGTTCAATGGGTTAACCAGTTTCACAATCTAACAGCATTCCAAGTCAAGCGGCTACAAACAGTCAACAATCTTCAATTTGTGCGCACAAAAGTCCTCAGCACTTTTCCTGTGGAGCGTGGAATCCTACAATGAAAAACCATCCCTTATGAGCATCATCAAAATGGCTCTTTTGAACAGTCAAACAGGAAGATTTCAGAAATGGGGCAATCAATTTTGCACTTGCAAAAGTTACCAATCCAGCTGTGGCTGTACGTTTTCAGGCAAGCGGCCTACATATCCAATCAATTAGTACACTCTGCTCAGCTCCGCATGCCTTATGAAATGGTCATGGGGAAGAAGCCCTTGCTGTCACTTTTATAAACCTTTGGAGGAATCTGCTTGTCAGCTTCCTGATGCCAGGAACTTTGCCGTCCTTTAGCTACAGCAAGTGATATTGGTGTTGGTATAATAATTCCAAGAAAATTACGGTAAAATGCTCAAATGATTGATTTAAAAGCAAGTGCAAAGTTTGGTTGGTTTGGTTGGATTAAATTTGTTTGAATATATATTTTTCAAGAGGGGCCACATTTCATGCAAACTGGGGATCTTTATTGGATAACAACCTCTCTTCAAGGGGCTCTTTTGAAACATGTAAAGACCTTGTGAAAATGAGGTCTAAATGATTGCTCACAAAAGACTAACTCAAGGGGATGGGTGGACTGGCTGTCTTACAGCGCTTATTCCTGGTTGCAAGTAGAAGAAAAATTACTAGTTTAAGTACTTACTCCAAGAAGCTTGCAGAAATTCACCTTTGAAAGGGTCTCAGGACAATTATTGGGGTTATTTGCTTATATTCTTCACGGAATCAATGATGGGGCCAGAATTATTAATAATACTATCAGAATATAGCCATATATCACTTATTTATCTTGAATAAACACTTGATCACGGATGGCAAAGGTTCTGGATTGATACTTAAAAATTATTGGGGTTTAAATCACTTAAAAAGGGTTTTTTATATACCTTTTTGGGGTAATAAGACCTTCTCAGGGCACGTAGAGAGAGTTGTGCTTGGATGCTGAGGCTAGCAGGCTGGCCAGGGCTAGTTTGGCACGTAGTTCTGGTGCTTTCAATTTTCTAGCCTTTTCTATGTCATATTTCTTTGTGAAATAATTTTTGGAAGGTGTTTAAATGTTAATTTGTTATTTTTATGATTCAGACACATTTCCTTATTTTTTATTAATTTATTTTGAGTGACATGCGTAGAAGTGGGTATTAGTGGATTCTACGGCATCTTCTGCAGATGTTGGGAATTTTTAATAATTTTTAGGTTAACTCCTTGTTGTGTTTCGTGGTTCATAAAGATTTGGCAATCTCATTCACGTGACCACCTTCATTATTGTTTCCCACAATTTTTTTGCTTTATATTTTGATTTTCATATTTTTTATTCAATGTCTTAGATTTCAGAAATCCCTCTGTCCGGAAGTCAAGTTGTTACATATACATGATGTATGCATGCAGGTTGTAGCCTGTTCCTGCGGTACCTGGCTGTCAGGCTTAGTAAAATTGCGCGCAGGCTTGAAAGCTGCGTGCGGGAATCTGTTGCCTGCGGGCCGTTTGACATGCGCCTACATATTGAGTGTCAGGCGTGTGTACCCTTACTGTATGAATGCGGGGCTGCGTGCCGGAATTGTGAAACAACACAGATCCGCCTGTAACTCCTAAAATATACACAACACCTCAATTCTGACTGAATTTTAGGTGTGAAACCTACAAATGGCATGATGTGTGAAATGTTAAAATAGCCAAAAGGTGCCATGGTGGTGTTTTGGTCTGTTGGTCATTTTGTTTAATAATTATTCAAAAATGTAAGGATTTATAATTCAAGGGTGGGGTCAGTGAGTGACCCTACTCAATTTTGGGTGGGGAATCTGTTTCTGTAATAATATTCATGGATTTCTCACTCCTTCTAATTTTATTATTTTATTTCTGTTTTCAATCTGCTTTGAAAGGTTGCTCTGTCCAAGTAGCAAGCTGACATTCCCCCAATCCAAGATATGTCTATATCTGAAAAAAAATTTGGGGCTCAATGTCTTTTATTGCCTCTGTAATTTCTTAAGGGGATAGGTCCATCTGGAATGTTGTTTCCAGATAACCATTCATCTTTGTCAGCAGATTCTCCTTTGTATCTGACTAGATAGAGTCTGACATCTTTCCCATTTATCCTTTCTTTCTTTTCTATAAGGATTCTGCTTATTTTTATTTTGTCTTTCTCAGTTTCATCTGCAATAGGAATGGCTGGTGACAGAGTGTGTTCTCCTTCTCAAGGATGGTAGTGTTTGACAAGGCTTACTGGGAAGACTGGGTGCTTTCTGGAAATTTCATCACTGAGAATTACTTCCACAGCATTCTTTCCATGGAGTTTCTTAATGGTGAATGGTCCAACAAATGCAGGTCTGAGTTTCTTGTTTCTAGCTAAGTTAGTAAACTTGGTGGTAGAAACTAAGACTTCATTACCAATCTTGAAGTCAGGTTCTTTATGGGTTTTGTCCCATCTATGTTGGTTGTACTCAACAGCTTCTTGAACGCATTTTAAAGTATGTTTGTTGACTTTATCTATCATATTCTTGAAGTCAAGTGACATGGGGTGGATATTGGTTAGTTGCTGATTCAGGTTATCCTTGGGTAATTTAGGAATCCACCCTCTCTCCAGTACATAGGGGGCTTCCTTGGTGGTAGAATGTTTGCTGCTGTTTTAAGCCAGTTTTAGAGGAGAAAACAGGCTGACCAAGTCATGGCCGTACCCATCAGTATTCTTATATTCTAGAAAAAAGCAGAAGAATCTCCTGAGCATGTCTTCCAGGGTATGGATCATCCTTTCAGCTAATCCATCTGTCTGGGGGTGATAAGCTGTAGAGAATGCTAGAGTGGTTCCTAACATACCATGGAGGTTTCTCCAGAACTCAGAGGTGAACTTGGGGTCTCTGTCACTGAAGATTATCTTAGGTACTCCTACATCAGCAATAAGTCTGTTCCAAAACAGTAGTGCTACTTCCATAGCAGTATCATCCTTATGGTTAGGTAGAAATTTAGCTTTCTTGGAAAACCTATCTACTATGACCATGACTGAATTGTAAGAATAAGCTCCTCCGGGTGGTAGTCCTGTCACAAAGTCCATATTGATGATTTCCCATCTCTTCTTGGGTTCAGTAATCTTTTGGAGGAGGCCAAACTTTTTTCCTGTGGTCCTGTTGGATTTCTGGAAAGTTTCACAACCAGAAACATAATGGATTGTGGAGTTCCTCCAGTCAATCCACCAAGCAGTCTGTTTGACTTTATCCAAAGTTCTGTCAGTAGACAAGTGTCCAGATGAACAGTTATCATGGCATTCAGATAGGACATGCTTAATGTGTTCTTTCTTAGTTAGGACTATGAAACTAGAATGTTGATGTCTGTAGTAAACTAGGCCATCCCACAAGGTGAATCTTCCAGATTTTTAAGGTTTCAGGAGATATTCAGGTAGAATATTAATAATCTCAGGAGGAGGGGAGGTGCTTTCCATGATAGTGACTAGGCATTTTATGTCAGAGCTGTAGGCTTCCCTGATTGAGTTGAATAAGGATTCATCCAATTCACAGATGTGAATACCTAGAATAGGACCTTCCATGATTAACATGTCAATTTTCAAGATGGGAAAAATGTCATGATCTTCTGAATAATAGGCAGGGTTACTTGAATCATTAGGTAGAGCATTCCTACTCAGACTGTCAGCATTCTGGTTTTTGTTCCCAGCTTGATGTACTATTGTCATTTGTCCTCTGTAATATTGGATAGCTATTTGCCATCTTAAAATGTGCCTGCTGGGATTCTTCATGTTTATCAGGGTTCTAAAAGCATTGCAATCCATAATAACCACAAATTTAGTACCTTCCAGATAGTAATGAAGCTTTTCTAAGGCCCATACTAGGGCTAGGCACTCCATTTGACTGGCACCATATCTTTTCTCTGTGTCCTTCACTATTCTAGAGATAAAGAGTATTGTTTTTTCTACTGGTCTATCATTTTTGATGACTTCTTGATGAAATGCAGCGCCTAGCCCTTCCATGCTGGAATCAATATAAAGTATAAAGGGTTTACTTTAATCAGGTTGTATTAGTACGGGGGCAGTAGTCATAGCCACCTTGAGTTCCTCATAGTTCTTAACTCTTTCATGAGTCATTTCAAACAAGGTATTTTTGTTGCAAATCTCATACAAACACTTAGTTAGTAATGCAAACTTGGGTAGATACTTCCTCTAGTAGCTTCAGAAACTGACAAAGGACAGGAGTTCAGTTTTGTTCTTAGGCATTGGCCTGTTCATAACAGCTGCTATTTTGCTTTGGTCAGCTGTAAGAGTTAGACCAGATACTATGTGACCTAATGGTTTGAGTTCACCATATCCAAAGTTGCACTTTTTCATGGATACTTTTAATCCTGCAGCAGAGATGGTTATTAGGAAAAGTCTTACTTTATCCATATGGGAGGTCCAATCATCATTGTAGATGATAACATCATCAATATATACCATCATCCATGCTTGCCTTATGAGCTGGCCTAGTACAGTGTCCATCATCCTCTGAAAGTGGGAAGGAGCATTCTTGATTCCAAAGGGAATCCTCAAGTACTCATAGATACCTAGGTGACATATGATCCTCATGAACTTCCTACTTTCTGGGCTGATGGGGATCTGGTGGAATCCTTTCAGAATGTCCATGGTAGTAATAAAATTAGGTTGTGAGAGATTATGAAGGGCATGGTAAATCCTAGGAATGGGGTAATAGTCTGCTTGAGTGTAATTGTTCAGTATCCTAAAATATCCTACCATTCTTGACTTATCATTGTACCAAGCTATGATCACAGGAGTAGTGATATCTACCTGCTCATTGTGTCCTACTTTCCTCAGGACTTGTAAGTCAATTAGCTCCTGGATGTGAGTTTCCAAGGCTGCTCTTGATTTTGGACTGGAAGGATAAGCAGGTCTTCTCAGATTAGGAGGGTAAGGGGGTTTGATAGTTAAGTTAAGGATCATATCATGTCCTTTGATGTTGCCAATAAGGTGGTCCTTAGTGCAGAAAGCATTCTGATTCTCAAAGCAGACCTGAAGGATATCACGTTTTTGATCTTCACTGAGTTGGTCATTCAGGGAAGCTTGGGAGAAGTATTCCTTGTTAAAGGTTTCCAGGTGTTTCTGATAAGTGGAACCAGTGGTTTGAGCATTAACATGGCATATTTGATACTTCTGGTTCCAATTGCCTCCTATATTAAAGTATCTTCCTTTACTTTGGAATAAATCTATACCATACAGGCAAAGAGAGTCATTTCCTAAAATGAAGTAATCACACATTCCATTCTGGAGTACTACAAACTCAACCTTGAGTCTCAGGGAACCTTTTGAATGGGGCAAAATAAGATCTGTAGACCATAATCAAATAGAATTAAGGGAGGAGTTGCAACTGCTGAACTTAGCTTGTAGAACTGGTAGCAATTATTCTTTCCAGTTGGGGACTTGGTTCTCTGAGTAACTTGACCCAACACAGGAGCAGAAGGCTCCACTATCTAGGAGTAACTTCACGGGAGAACCTTGGATTAGTCCAGTAGCATAACAAGTTTTTCCAGTGGTGTAGCTTTTACCAATAGAGGGTTTCAGATTCAGAGTCTTGGCTTCAGAAACATGCTGGATTTTCATGTTGGGAGTCCATTGTTGTGGTAGATTGGAATCCTTGTTGACTGAATTGATTTCCAGGGAGGATCCTATGTCTCCTTCAATGACATTGATGGGGTAAGTAATCATTAATTTTTACTCAGATAATGATCCATCAGTGTCATCCAGTTGAGCGTTGAGTTCATTATCCTCATCTTCTCCTTCAATGAGATTGATCTTTCTTGTGGGCTGAGGACAGTCAGGTCTTACATGTCCAGTTTGGTTTCAGTTCCAGCATACCTTTTCTTTGGTCTCAGAAGTCTTCTTGATTTCTAATTGGGGATTGGTGGAGTCCTTAGTTTTTGGATTATACTCTTCTCTAACCTTGGGGGCAAGTTCCCTGGGTCTATTGGCCTTTTTGTCAAGACCATTCATGTCAATAGTTTCCTCCAAGATACCAATAAGGGTGGAGAGATCAGCATCCAGAGACATTCTACACTTTACACTGTGATTAAGGTGTCCAGGACATAGGCTGAGGAGTCTTTCATTGACTTCCTCTTTATCAGCTTCAGGGTAGAAGCAATCTAACCTCTTCTTTTGTTCTAAACACCAATTGTGAGGTTTGTCCTTAGAAGGGTCAAAAAGTGAGGTCTCAAAGGTTTTCATCATTTTTCTTTTCCATATCCTGGTACCAAATTGTTCTTTGATAAGGACTTTCCAAGAATCCCAAGTCTGAGGTCCTACTTCTCCTCTTTTTTTGATTAACCAATCCAAGGCTACTCCTTCAAACAGCCTGGGCAGTCTTACAAATGCTATAGTGTCTGGTAAATCATAGGATGCAAGGGCATAATAAATGAATTTGATAAAGAAGATATGGTTATATTCTCCTTCACCTGAGAATTTGGTCCATTCAGCAACAGGAGGGAAGAGTTTCAGAGCTTGTTCCACTTCAGGAGTTGAGCTGGGTCGGTAAGATTCATTCCTTATTGCACCAACATTAAGAGGAATGCTAGGAGTGTTACTTATCCTAGTAGGCTTTACCTCTTCCAAATGGATCCTAGGAGGAGCAGTTGAATTGACTTTGAGGTCTCTTAAGTCATTCTTGATCATACCTGATTCCAGATCCAACTTGTTACTCAATAGGTCAATTTTATCGACTAGGTGAGCAGAAGGGGTATCAGTTTTGTTTTTCACTTCTCCTTTGAGCTGCTCAATGGAAAAGAGGATCTTGTATTTTCCAGAGGAGTAAGTGGTATTGATGTTCTTGATCAAGAATATTTTTTCAGCACTGATAATATCCTTTAACTTATTATTTTCTAACTCATTGATGTGCAATTTTTCAAGTATACTGAATTTGTTTGACTCAATGTTGTCTTTTAATAACTTGGTTTCAGACTCATTAGTTTTAATATTTTCAGCTTGAACTTGGATCATTATGTTAGTATTCAGGAGGCCTTTATCAAGTTGTTTATGAATATTATCCAAGTTGCTGCTCAAGATCTTAAAGTTGTAAAAGACATCATCAAAAAATTTGTTAAACAACGGTGTAATATCATCAGATCCTAGTTGTGATAGACTTTCTTCCATTTCTGGGCTAGAAATATGATATTGTCCCAATCTTTTGGGTTTCTCATTTTTTGATGATGTGAAGACCTCAACTTTTTGGGGTCTTTCCCTTTTAATTTGGCTAATTGGTCCCAGGGGTTCCATTTCTCCATGTATTTCTCCACCTCTGCCCTGGGGATTAATTTCTGCAGGGCTATTTGAGAGGACTTGGCCCGTGATATGGCCTTTCT
The DNA here is from genome assembly GCA_025617555.3 of Puccinia polysora. NCBI lineage: Eukaryota > Fungi > Basidiomycota > Pucciniomycetes > Pucciniales > Pucciniaceae > Puccinia > Puccinia polysora. Next base: position 19,741,517 of record CM062616.1, read on the forward strand.
CATAGCTGCTGAGTCGTCCTGTTTGTGGGCTAGCTTGTAAGCCTCCCAATGACTCACGTGATCCTTCACCAACTCTTTGATTTTGGACTCTTTGACTAGGTCCGGAGTGGGAGGCGTAAAAGGAGGGGTGACTGTGTGGGAAAACTGTGGGGGAGAGGGACTCATCTCCAACAATTCATTGGTAGAGTTGGAGGGGGCGGGTTCTGGCGGTTCTCACGGCACTCGTATTGCGGGTTTGAGCCCCCTCATTTTTCTTGCTATGGGAACTTTTATGGGCGCGCGTTCCTCCGGGCAGAGATCCATAGGACAGGGCTCGTCCTGTCACGCGGGTGTGGGGTCTGTTTTGCGACGTAATGCAAAAAAAGATGTAATTTTTTGTCAAAAAGACTTTGAAAAAGGTAAAAAAAAAATAAAAAAAATATTTTTATTTATTTTTGAATTAATTTAGGCTAAATTAAGCTTAAATTCAATGGTACTAAAGCTTGGATTGGGTTAAAAGAGTTCTTGGGGGGTAATCCAGGGGGATCTTTGTGGGTACCAATAAAGTCTTGGCTTAAATCCAAAGAACCGTGGTGGGAACTGTTTTCCCACAGGTCCTACTCAATAAACTCTGCTAGACAAAAGGTTCTTTCCACTAGTTTAGGATAAAAAATTAAAATTAATAAGTTTTTGGTTTTATTATAATTTTCATTAATTTTTTATCAAAATTTGATTTTTTTCAAATTTTTGTTATATATATTTTTTTTAAAAAAAATAAAAAAAATATTTTAAGCTCACTTTCTTTATTATTATTAAAGAAATAAAGTTCCCTCTGATATTTCTTCCAGGCTGTGTTTTGCCTGAGTAAAAAATTAAAATTAATAAGTCTTTCAAGCTCCAATTCTTTTTCCTTAATAGCTTGTTGTTTATAATGAAGTAATCTAGCTTGTTGTTGCTCAGGAGTTATGATAACAGGCACAAAATAACAGAGTCTTTCTTCTTTTTTTTTGTTTAAGAAGGTTCAAATAATAATTGATTAATTCTTCATTGGTTTTAAGGTCCACTGGAGAAACAATAATCAAAAAAATAAGGATAATTAGTATTTTTTACTTATTTTTACATAGAATATCTGGTCCAAAGAAATAAATTAATTAAAAATTAATTATTCAGGGATATTTCCCGGGAAGACCCCCAGTTTTCAGCTTCCTGATTCAAGGAACTTTGCCATACTTTAGCTACAGAAAGTGATATTGGTGTTGGAATAATAATTCCAAGAAAATTACAGTAAAATGCTCAAATGATTGATTTAAAAGCAAGTGCAAAGTTTGGTTGGTTTGGTTGGATTAAAATTGTTTAAATATATATTTTTCAAGAGAGGCCACAGTTTATGCAAACTGGGGATCTTTATTGGATAACAAACTCTCTTCAAGGGGCTCTTTTCAACCGTGTAAAGACCTTGGGAAAATGAGGTCTTAAATTATTGCTCACAAAAGACTAACTCAAGGGGATGGGTGGACTGGCTGGCTTACAGCACTTATAACTGGGTGCAAGGAAGAGAAAACTTACTAGTTTAAGTACTTACTCCAAGAAGCTTGCAGAAATTCAAGGTTGAAAGGATCTCAGGACAATTATTGGGGGTATTTGCTGATATTCTTCACAGAATCAATGATGGGGCCAGAATTATTAATAATACTATAAAAATATAGCCATATATCACTTTTTTATCTTGAATAACTACTTGATCACGGATGGCAAAGGGTCTGGATTGATACTTAAAAATTACTGGGGTTTAAATCACTTAAAAAGGGTTGTTTATATACCTTTTTGGGGTAATAAGACCTTCTCAGGGCACATAGAGAGGGTTGTGCTTGGATGCTGAGGCTAGCAGGCTGGTCAGGGCTAGTTTGGCACGTAGGTCTGGTTCTGTCAATCTGCTAGCCTTGCCTATGTCATATTTCTTTGTGAAGTAATTGTCAGAAGGTGTTTAAGTGTTAATTTTTTATTTTTATGATTCAGACACATTTTCTCATTTTGTATTAACTTCTTTTGAGTTACATGGGTGGAAGTGAGTATTAGTAGATTCCACGGCATCTTCTGCACATGTTGGGAATTTTTTATTATTTTTAGGTTAACTCCTTGTTGTGTTTTGTGGTTCACAAAGATTTAGAAATCTCATTTACATGACAACCTTCATTATTGTTTCCCACAATTTTTTTGCTTTATATTTTGATTTTCATATTTTTTTTTTCAATATTCTTAGGTTTCAGACATCCCTCTGTCAGGCAGTCAGGTTGTTACATATACATGAGGTATGCATGCAGGTTGTAGCCTGTTCCTGCGGTACCTGGCTGTCAGGCTTAGTACAATTTTCTTGACGCGCGCAGGCTTGACAGCTGCGTGCGGGAATCTGTTGCCTGCAGCCAGTCAGTTGTTTTGCATGCAGGCCTTTTAAAATGCGCCTACATATTGAGTGTCAGGCGTGTGTACCCTTACTGTATGAATGCGGTGCTGCGCGCGGGAATTGTGAAACAACACAGATCCGCCTGTAACTCCTAAAATATACACAACACCTCAATTCTGACTGAATTTTAGGTGTGAAACCTATTTCTGGCATAATTTGTGAAATGATAAAATGGCCAAAAGGTGCCATGGTGGTGCCGTGGTCTGTTGGTCATTTTGTTTAATAATTATTCAAAAATGTAAGGAGTTAGAATTCAAGGGTGGGGTCAGTGAGTGACCCTACTCAATTTTGGGTGGGGAATCCATTTCTGTAATAGTATTCATGGATTTCTCACTCCTTTCAATTTTATTATTTTATTTCTCTTTTAAATCTGCTTTGACAGGTTGCTCTGTCCAAGTAGCAAGCTGACAATCAACATAGACTAACATTGCGTCCACAGTGAAAGATGGCAGGTGTAACACCATGTCAATTATTTATCTTGTTGATGTAGCTGATAATATTTTCCGCTGAGTCTGACTTGTTTTGTATTACATAGACCCAATGAAATCAAAATAAGTTGTTGATTATGGCCAGGATGTACAAGGCTGACTGTTTGCATGGTGGGCTGATTTGAAGAAAGGCAAGATGTAGCTGGTGAATTGGCTTGGATGAGATTGGAAGGGGGAGTGTGTTTGCCTCCAAATCCTGCATTGGGAGCATATCTCACATTTAGTGGACAAAGGAAAAGGGGTTGGAGGAGGAAGATTGTTTAGGGATAGGAATTTTTCCAAGTAACCATTGCATGGGTGGCTGAGGGTAACCTTCCAGTCTAAATTGGCACTGGAGATTTTGGCTAGATTGATTATGGACACGGTGTTGTGCTGAGCCATTTAGAGGTTGCCAATACTTGGTAACTGGTAAACTATCTGGTTCCCAAGCTTGACCAGTACTGTGCAGTGCTTGTTTACCACCTTCAATCCATGTTCTTCAAGCTGTGTTGCTGATATGAGTTTGTACAGGCCGTTTGGTGCATAGAAGATGGGGTGGATGGTGGTGCCTCCAATATTTAGCTTGCTGACATGGGTGATGGTTATTTTCCCACAATATTTGTTCAGTTGTTTGTGAATTTGCTTGGGGTCTTGGAGTAGGTATAGATTGCAGACCGTCAACCTTGAGGCTCCAGAGTTGTAGAGTAGTTGTTTTGGCCAGTTACCCAAGTCTTTAATTCTGTAAATTGCATCCTCTTGAATCAGGAAGCCTTAGTCTTCTGAGTAAGTCTCTTGATCAATATTCAGATCAGCAGTGTCCCCAGGAGCTCTGCTGTTGGAGGCTTTGTTACATTCTTCCACGGCGTTCACGGAGCAGGAGCTCTTCAGTTGTTGGATATTCTGTTCTAGCCGTTTGATTTGAGCGACGATTCTCCAGTGATCTTGATCTTGGGGGTTTTTCCTGGTAGGCATGGCAGTTTGGGGTTTTATTTTTTGCTGCCCTCCGTCCTAAATTGGGGCATGGTTGGGGGGACAATTGGGTCTACTGTCTTTACTGTGGTAGGTTGATTTGGAGTAGTTGGAGACACACATGGAGTCTTCTAGGAGGACCCTGGAAGCCAAATTTTCCACAGTAAATGGTTGTAGGTTTTAGAGGGTCAAAACAAGACTTGACATCATCTCATTGAGGTGTAGGCTCTTAATGAATAGAATTGCAGTCAGCCCAGTTGATAATTTCATGATTTGTTTGCTAGGTGGCAGGCCTTAAATCATCTCACATAGATTGATATACCCATTCTTCAATGCCGGTGTGTGTTCTTGCAGGATTTTTCCTGGTTCATAGGTTAGGTTGACCATTTGAATGAGGGCTTCCCCAATTACAATGAGTGAGTTTTCTCCACACTTGGCCGCTAGTGCGTGGTAGGCCTTGTTAAAGTTGGACTTGCTTGACTTAATGAATGATTGAAGGTCCTGTTTGACAGATGTTCTAAGCAAGCTGAGCGCAAGTGCGTTTTTTCTACTGTAGGTTTTTGACCCAGTGTTGGACTTGATCAATTCCTCATTTAGGATCTCCTTGTTTTCCTTCCCAATTATGATGTCCTCAAAGGTGCTCTTCCAGTCATGCCAGTTGTGGCGGTTTAATTTTATAATTTTTAGCTTAGTGGAGTAGTCATTGTTGGAGGTGTCTGAGTAGGGAATATCAATTGGGTGACCTGTGTGACTGGCCATTCTTGGATCAAATCATATTTGTCTTTTTATCTGCTCAATACTTGTATGTGCTAAGAGTTGACTCTCTCTATCATTAGAAGTTTTTTCAAGACTCTTTATTTCAAAAATTATATAGACTCTTGTAGAAGTATAACTATTAACATTTTAGTCAGAGCACAGGAGAGTGAGTAACATGAAATAAACGTAGAATGAGATAGAACACTGGTTGTATGAAACAAAGATTGCTACCTGCAATTGAAATCCAGAAAGTGGTCTCAAGTTGAAAGTTGCAGACAGGAGGTTGGGTTAGACTACAATGATAGGCTGAGGGTTGATGAGGGAAGGAAATCAGTCAAAAAAGTTGAAGTAGAAATGGTAAAGAGAAAATAACAGTTGCACCTCTGCTGAGGGTAGTCTTTGCTCCTCCCAGATGCTGCAACTAGAGTTGAGGGGTGATCACTGGTGGGTTTGGGTTTGATCTTGAGGATTGCCAACAGTGAGTGAGGATTTGACAATTTTGGAGAGGTACGCTGGTGGTTCTCCAGAGAGGTCAAGTTCTTCTCAAGGGTAAGGAGAGTGGTGATGTCTTGTTTCTATTGGACACTACTGTTGGTGCGCAGCGCGCGCACTGAGTTTGCCGCGTCTCTAACTGACACTGACATCAACCTGCACCATCACCTTCATCTTTCCTCATCCACTGTATTGTGAAGCTCTTAAAAAAGCAATCAGACCCGCCTTCCTCCAGATTGAAATCACTGATGCTTTTTGATCCAAAATTTCCCCCACTAAATATTCCTTCAGATTAAAAGTCAAAAGGAAGACACCCACACCCAAAAGATGGCGCCCCAACAAGTTCCCAGTTCCACCACTTCCAAAAATGAAGCAATCAAGCCAATAGTGATTGATGGTGACAGCTACAGTCACTTGTTGCAGAGAATCATGCGTGGCCATCTCATGTAAAAAGTTCTGCTTGAAATTAACACACAACCATTGCCAGATTCAACAACCAAAAAATCAAGAATTAAGGCTGTTGAGACTGCTGTGATTCTTTCATCCAGCCTCAATGCCACAATCCTCACCAACATGGTCTCTCCAGAAATTGAGTTTGATCCTCATTCCATATGGACCAAGGTGAGGGAAGAGTATGCCACTTCCAAAATTTACAATTTTTACAGGATTTGGAAGAAATTTGAATCAATCAAATATAACAATTACATTAAATCTTTTATCAATAAAATAAAACTTTCCATATCAGATGCAAGTATGATAGGATTAACTATAACACCACAGAACCTGGCTTGCTGCATCATCTTGAGGATCACAGACAGAAGACCTGGATGAATGCAGACACTTCTGTGAAATGACCTCCTTATGGGAAACCCGGAAAAAATGATCTCACATTCCACATTTACCAAATGCCACTGTCCTATATAGCACCAAAAAAGCCTCCATGACAGGGAAAAGAGACCAAGATGTAAATGAGGCAAAAAGAATCCAAAAATGGGCCACACTGGGGCACAATTCTGGAAAGTTAACCCAGAGCTTTTCCCAATCAGACCAATGAGAGGGGAAGCTCACATCACCCAGCCAATTGAATCATAACATTCCCTAAACCTGCTCAATTTTGGATCAGGGCTTCTCCACTCACTGGAAAGAGACAACCGGTCAATTGTTCTTGATTATGGGGCCAGCCACCACCTCCTCAACAACTTCAAATTCTTCACCAACACCTAGACCATAAAAACCATGATATTTAGCTGGAAGGAGTGACTATTCTTAGAATCCAATCATGAAGAGCCTGCTGTCATTCATTTTGAAATCGGAATGGTTCTTCATCTAAAAAAATGCTTCTTTTTTCCAAACGTCAGCAGACACCTCCTATCCCTCTGCAAGCTTGCAAAAAATGGAGCTCACATAATCTTGAATGGAACTACAGCATCAGTTCACATTGATGGCCATCTTGGAATCAATTGCAATACAAGCAAAGGCATTCTTGCCGTTGAATCAAAATCAATTATGCAAGAAAAACATTGGCCTTAGTTGGGGAACCTGCAGCAAAGTCCTTTAATACATGACATTGGCAACTAGGCCATGCCAGAATGGCAACTATCAGGGTTCTTATCCCCAGTATACTTGGTACAGACAAAATTCCGTGCAACATACACATGAAGGAGAAAATGGTTTTGAAACCCTTCTCCAGCAAGTTTGGACGCAGAGACCAGGTACTTAGTGTAGTGCATGGCAAACTGTGCCAACCAATCACACCAACCACCAACAGTGGGATGAAGGAATTCTTAACCCTTGTAGATCAGAATTGAGGATTTATCAGAATACCTCTCCTCAAAACAAAGAACTGTGCGGCCAAGTTGTTTTCTAACTTCAAAACATTCTTTGAAAAGAAAACCAGGAAATTAATCAAAAAACTCATTACCAATGGTGGGGGAGAATTCTGCCACAAAGATATCTCTTCTTACCTGACTCAACATGGCATTTTGCACAATTTGGCCCCTCCATAGACCCCCAAGCACAACATGTTTGCAGATAGGGCCAAAAGGACAATCATTGAGATGACAAGTTTCATGCTTGTACTTGCAAAACTAAGACCTGAGTGGTGGTGAAAAGCAGTTGTAACTGCTTCCACCATAACCAAATGTCTTGCCTTTCAGTCCAAAGGCCAGAAATCCCCTTTGTAAATCATGTTCAAGAGGGGAGTCAACCTTCACACCCTCCAACTGTTTGGCTGTATGACATGGGTCCTCAAGCCCAACCACAATCAGAATTCAAAGTTTGATGAGATATCTTGGGAGGGGGTGTTTGTTGATTACTCCAATGACATAAACAGCTACAAAATTCTTTGGAAACCTGATCTTTGGTTCATCATAAAAAAACACACCACTTTTGATGAATTGATATTTCCACAGCTTGGGGCCATCTCTCCCAGTGTGGATCACCCCATTGGCTTTAAGTAACCCATATTTGCCACCAATTACCCTCTTCCATTGCATGAGGCTGACCTTGACTCTCTGGAGGATGGAAATGTCCCAGCTCTGGGCTCCAATGACTCAGGCAATTCACCCATGGCTTCTTTCAATAGTCCCATCGAATTGGAACAGTCTCTGGTTCCCCGCCTGAATAAAAATGTCCCAATGAAACCTGCAAGGTTCGCCTCAGACAGATCATTGTTAGGGGTCCTTGGCACTCAACCTTGATTAAATTTGATCTAAATGTGGACAACATCCAAAATTTCAGGCATGCCAGGAAGCCAGCCATCTATTCCATGACACAAGCCACTGAGACAAAAACTGGCAAGGAGGCAATGAACTTTTCTGAGGCAAGAAAGTGGATGGAGGGGGAAGCAAAGGAGATAATACACATGAAGAAACATGGATTCTGAGTTGAACAACTGAGGAAAGCTTCCAACTTGCCCATTCCTTCAATTTGGGCCTATTGGGAGAAGCTGGGTGGGGAAAAACAATTGGTTAATTAAAAGGCACAGATTTGTGCCCAGGGTTTTGACAAACCCATGGACTGCATTGCCATTGCAAGTTTTCCCCCAAGGGTTGACCAGAGTACCTCAGGTTGCTCATTTCCCATGCTATTGCCTGCGGCCTCTCCATCCATCAACTTAACCTCCAGACTGCCTTCTTGACCTGTTACCTGGGTGAGGAGGTCACCTTATTCCCTCCTCATATCTATTTGGCGGGCAAAGAGGCTTTCCTGCAACTCCAGAAGGCAATGTATGGATTGAAATAATCTTTTAAAGTCCAGTATGATAGACTCAGCATATTCCTCATCTCCATAGAGTTCCTTGTTGCAAAGAGTGATCCATTCTTCTTCTGGAGGCAGGGTGAGTCTCTTTCACACAGTTTTATGTGACAACATAGCAACTGAAAAATGAACTGGTCCTTCAGGGGGTTTCATGGCCTTTTGGTCAGGCCTTGCCTATTGTTTGGTTCATGTTAAAATACGGATGCACTCATGTTATTTTCATTTTAGTTTGTAATCCAAATGGAATTCAAAAATTGGCCTCTATGGCCCATTAGAAATCACATGGGCCATGCGGGTGGTTTATTTTGAACACACTTGGCCAGACAGGCTGGCCTGCCAAAGTGTAGTTTTTGGGGTCTTTGGGCCTCTGCGGCCCATGGGGCCGCCGCCAGTGTTGCAGCCTGCTGGGGCCGCTTGTTTCCTGCCTGGGCCTGAAGGCCTGCGCAGGGCCTTTTTACAGGGCAGGGAACTCTGTTTGGAGTCCTCCCACCCACTGTGTGCAAAGCTGCGGCCCCAGTAACACCACCCCGCTGGGTGCAGTCGTGGTGGCTGGTGGCCCCTGCCTCCCTCCCTCCCCTTGCTTGGTTCCGAGGGGGAGGGAGGATGGCTGGTACTCCTCATCAAGAACCAGCCAGCAAGCGGTTGCATGTGGAAACCAGCCAGGGTGGGGGGGACCTCATCACTCTCCAACCTGTTGGTGGTGGAAGGAACAAAGCGGTGGGGGGGATCTGACCACCCTCCCACCAGTGAGCAAGGCCTCTCCCCCCCCCCCCCCCCCCCCCCCCCCCCCATTACCAAGGGGGAGGCGCCAAGGGTTGGGGTGACCTGATGCTCCTCCAGCCCATCTTGTTTCAACGGTCCACCTGGGGCAAAAATTGCATCCTAGGCAACCAGCGGGGGATTTGACCACCCCTGCCTTGTGAGCTTGAGAGTGGACCCAGATGAGTTCTGGGTCCCACATGGTCCATGTTAGGGGCCAGTGGCTGGTTGAATGAGGCAACCAGCCTGGTAAGTGAGGTCACAGTGGTAACTGGGCTGGTTTTAAGGGACAACCAGCCAGGGTCTGAACAGCAACAAGGGCTGGTTCAGCCCAGTAAGGGTGGAAACACCAAACTCAACCGGTCCAGGCTGGTCATAAGGGTTCATGGACTAATGCCAAGTGGGATGAGTAATACCAAACAAAGTAGCAAGGCTTGTAGCGCCTGTAGAGCCCATTTAGGGTGAAATTTTTGCCTTTTGCTTGTCATTAAATGAGCTTCACACTGGCACCATCATTTATATTTAAGGAGCTCTTTTCCCTGCTGTTTTCCATCAATTCATTCACCAATTCATTCACATTCACCACTGTGCCATGGCCTCTACCTCATATTTAGGATCAATCATAAGACATTATTGTCTCAGCATTTCTTTTGCTTTAAGTATTGCTCTTAGAATAAGCTTGTGGGCCTATAATTCTCACAGTTCACGGTTGTGTGAGTTATGACAGTTTCCCACCTGGATCTACACCCATTTTGCAGATTTGGCCATCTTCAGCAAAAGCCCAGAACTTTTCAGACAAAAGGTGTTGAAAAAGTTTGAAATTGAATATCTTGGAAATTCCCCCTTCCTTCTTGGCATGGCAATCAACTGGGGGAGCAACTTAATTAAGGTGAATCAGATGCTATAAATGAAACTGAAATAAAGTAATATGGCTTCTTCTCTTTTCATCCAGTAGGATTTCCCACTCTTTCCAGGAGCCAGAAGCAGCCTGCATCTGACAACAAAAACACCAAGTACCTTTGAGGCCCTCAAAACTATTGAGCCCTCATTGGTTTTTTGAACCACGTGTAGGTACTTTGGAGAAAAGAAATTTACTTTCCTTTCAGTCATTTGTCTCAGTCCATTGAAAAGACCAGCATACTGCACTGTCTTGCGGCCACAAACATGTTTCAATGAATAATTTGGAGAAATTCATGAGGCCTTACCTTCTGTTGGGACCACCACAATCTTAAAGCCTTGGTAGATGCTGATTATGCTAATTGCCCATTGAAAAGAAGGTTGACCACTGGGTTTTCCATATTAATTGTTGGGAATCTTGTCTTGTGAAAAGACAAAGAACAGAAGAAAGTCTCCCTCTACACTTACAAAGCAGATTAAAAGACACTCTCTGATGCCAGCAAGGAGTTAATGTGGATGAGAGGCTTTTCCAAAGAGGTCCTCACCAAGGAAGCCATTCCTTCAGATGCCATCTATGTTGAAAACAAAGGGGGCATTGATCTTGCCAAAAGAAGCATCAGCAAAAATGGATTCAGAAACCAGCATGTTGATGTGAGCATTAATTAAAAGCAATAGCTCATTTCAAAAAAAGTCATCTATCTCCATCATGTAATCATGGCATCAAACGCAGCAAATTTTCCTACCAAAGCATGCCCAAGGCCCTTAATCATGAAGGCCCTGGACTAACTCAACGTTGTGGACTCTGATCATGGCCTCTCCGCCAGGAACTCAGGGGGCTTTCCTTGATGATCAACAACAGCTCCAAGAGACAGAAAACATCAGACCAATATTGCAGGCCAAGAGTTGGGCAACATTATGCATAGCCAGCCCAACCACAGCCCTTTAGAACTAACAAGCCATCTTGTGCCCATAGACACCAGCCACATACAGGTCAGCCAAGACACAAAGGACCCTTCATTTCCTTGGCGCAGTGAACAACCCAACCATTGGAAAGCCATCCAAAACATAGCCAGACCAAGAGTGGTCCTGACTAATCCAACCAGACCTTAGGTGGCTCTGACCACTAGAACCATTCATGCCAACTTGTACATTGAACTTCCACCTATTTAAACAAATACTTCTTGTTTCCTGGTATCTCACTTCAACTTGTTTTTTCCCTGTTTTCACATCATCTTCACCATCTTTCATAACCATAAACAATCACCTGCATCTTTACTCATCCACTGTATTGTGAAGCTCTTAAAAAAGCAATCAGAACCGCCTTTCTCCAGATTGGAATAAAAGAATTTTTTTTCCAAAATTTCCCCCACTCCATATTCCTTCACTGATGGCCTCAAAGACATGGCAAGGTTAGTATCTCAGCCAATTCAAAAGTCCGTATCACCAATCAATGGTTCAGATTTTTGTAACTGAGTGTTCAAACAAACTAAAAACTACATATCTGGGGAGATATTCTTCCTCCATAAAAATCATTCATTGTTCACTAAGCTATCTCAAAAAACTTGAAATCCCTTCATGAATAGATTTGGCTTTAACTCTGATAAAATTGGCTGCAAACCAGCCCAATCCACTGCAGATTCAACTACTGTAGTAACGGTTGGTAAGTTCCAAACTGCACAAATTATAAATTGTGAAGTCAGCATGGTTCCAATTGTGTGCTGTGTAAAACCTTTCCATGTATTGTGTGTTATTCCGTGTTTCAAATTCCTATTCCAGCTCTGACTTGTCAGGTTTTCAAGTTTGACAAAAAAACAGTGGATGAGGAGAATATAACCAACTCAAATTTGGTAACAAACTTGTCCAGAATTCACAGGGTAAATCTCAGGGCCCAACCTGTACCCAAAAATGTTTCAAGATAAAAATCAGGAACAAGCCTTTTCTGGTTATAGTTTGGTGAATAAACTTTTTCAAATTGTTATGGAAGCCTATCCAAAAGGGATAAGGAGGTAGGTGTTGGAAGGAGTTGAAATTATAAATAAACTGCCTCCTTTTCCTAGTTTGGGATTTTTCACAAATGGGATTATTTTTGTAATAATATATTAATTCAAGAATATAACTCTCCTTATTTGAACTGCATTCCCTATTTGGGACTATCTGGAAAACAAAAATATAGTTCCAAGACCAAATACTCAAAGTAGTATTCAAGGCTCTCACAATTATAATCCCATTTTATCTATTGTCCTTAAACCCTTTCTTTCCTCTTCTCCTTCAATAAATAAGGATAAATTTCCATAAGATTGGAAACCTCTAATCCCCTCTCTCTTTCTAAAATCTTTTTCCAGTCACAAGGGAACCTTGAGTCTACCGTTATTGATCTATCACAACAATTAGCTTCTCTTAACCTGGGATCAGCCACCCAAGATGAATTAAATTCTCTATCATCAGAAGTCCTTCAGCTAAAGACGACGCTAAGATAAATAATGGAAAAAGTTATAGATGTGTTATTAGTAAAGAACTTACAATCTGAATTCATCGATGTAAAGGCTTTAATCCAAGAAGAAATAAACAAAATCCACTTCTCAAAGATTGTAATTCAAGAAGAAATCAACAAAATCCACCACCCAATAAACTTATAACACTCATCCTGTCAACTCCTCTACTCACAAATATTGCAATTATCCAACAGGAACATCTAACCCACCAGTCCAATTTCCCCAAAATCCCTTATGAAAATTTCTCCAGCAATCCCAGAGAACCAGAAAATTTTTATATCTGATTTGAGAAAGAATTCACAAAAACAGACACCTCTTCGAATCAGAGGATTCCAAAATCAACTGGATAGTCCGTCATTTCCCCAAAAAAAGTGGCAATTTAGGTGATACATGTGCCTCACACAATTGGTGGATGGCCATCCTCCAGGAGAAAACCAGATTCCAAGGCTTGAGTTCAGACTAAGCCTCTGCCAAAGATCCTTATATACTAGATATACTTAACTTCTCCCAATCATTCTTAGCTCACCTTGAAGAGGTATTTTGCAATCAGAAAAATTCAAAGGGAAGAATCTTTTTATTTTCAAACAAGTTCAAAAAACTATTGAAGAGTTCAACTCTCTATTTAATTCTTTAGTATACTCTATCAACTTGTCCAAAGAATCTAGGTGTTATATTCATAAAAAAGCCCCCCACCCTGAAATATTGAAGATTGATGTAGTCAGAGGAAACTGGAAATCTTCTTCTTGACTTAAAGATAAACTAGCCTGACCAGTTCTGGCCACAGAATTAACACAGAAGATCTTGCTAATAAATCAAGTTAGCCCTTATGGCCAATCCCAATCTTACAATAAAAAAAATAATCACCAACATAACAAACATAATCACAAACCCCAAGGCGTTCCCCATTCCAGGCTGCCTTCAGCTCCAGTGGAAATCAGTTTGTGACCAATTCCTATGGACTTAGATGGCTTAGTCACTGAAAAGAGGTCTGATTTATTTGAATACTGTAAAAAGTTTAGGAGCCACCAGCTTACCACCAATGTGGTAATAATTTTGACAAAAGCCATTTCCACATTGGCATGTGACCTTTCCCCAAGGATCAACACCTTCAATTGAGACAGAGAATCAACTTATTCAACAAACTTCATCCCAAGAAGAATATTTCTTTGCCAAAAATTACTTTTGATTTGCCTGGTACTTCCATTTGTCAAACAATCTTGAAAGAGTCACCAATTACCTTAGCCAACCTCTGTTTCCATCAAGCTTCCAAAGAAGATGATCTCATTCCAGAGTTCTCTGGTACGCAAATCATAAACTTTCCTAGAGAACTACAAATCTTGAAAGGTTGTATTGTAGCCCCTCCAGGCACTTGTTGGAAAATTACTATCCTTTTTGATACAGGTGCATGCTCTTCCTTCATGGACTCCAGCTTTCCTTCCAGGTTAGGATTAAAGCTATTGCCTATGAAGTTTCCTGTTCAATGCAGGGGATTTGACTGTTCCCTTCCTTTTTATGAAAATTTCAGATATTTCTGGAAGGGCCAAATTACTGTACCAGTAATTGAACCCAATGGAAAAAATTTCTTGTTGCTATATTTAATCCACCTTTTTCTTCACCAGATTTTATTCTGGAAATTCCATGGCCTAAACAGAATGGATACTTTGTAGGAGGGAACCCCAGTGGTTCATTGTTCCCTACCCCTTTAAAGGTTTCAAACAGTAACCCAATTGTTTTTCCACCTGAAATACAAGACTTTAATGAAATTTTTACCCTATCCGCTTTGAAAGAACTGCATCATCATAGGGGAGAACACAATTTTAATGTCAACCTGAAATGGGATAGGAATCCCCCATTTATAAATATGTATGCCTTAAGCCAATTAGAGACCAATCACTTAAAATTTATTTCACCAATAAACTGCTAAAGGTTTTCATAGTTGAATCTTTTTCATCAGAAGGGGCTCCTATTTTTTTTGAAGACAGAGGGAAAGGCCAATCAACCTTGCATTGACTACCCACTTTTAAATGATATGAACATCCAAGATTCCTACCCTATACCTGTCATTTCCCATATAATGAATAATTTTTCAGTCTTTCAATATCTATCAAAAGTTGATTTGAATTTTGCATTCAACATATTACAAGTGGCCCAGGTTCATGAGTGGAAGATGGCTTTCCCCACTCCCTGGGGCCTTTTTGAATACAAGGTAATGAATTTTTGGTTTTTCTAAAGCGGCGGCTATTCTCCAGCTTTTCATCAAGCATTGTTTACAGCAGCTATTAGCTGTCTTCTGTTTTTTTGAAATTGAAAAAATTTTGATTTTTAAAAAAATAGAGAAAAAAATGTTTAAGGCAGGTTTGGGGTAAAATTCAACATAATTCCTTGACAGCTTCCTTGGAAGAAGGGAGTTTTTCCAGACAAGCGTTGTGGTAAACCAAACGTGTCCTATATCCATCAGACTCATTTTATATTATTAATTGTTATTCTTTCATCAAAGTAAAGTCAAAAAATAAATTCCAAACCCCTCATAAACTATACTCTAAACTCAAACCAACCTGAAAAACCCAAATCAAGCACCAGATAAACCCCTTCAACCATATCAACACCTGTCACAAAAACAACCCAACACCTGGCACAGGCTGGATTATGTCACATGTATTAATGAAAAGTCTTAATTGAATATATAATAAAAAAGATTATGCTTAAAATAACCACACAACAAAACAACATACCCCATACCAGCAGGACTTAAACCATATCAATACCAATGTTACACTACAAGCAGTACTATGAAAAAAAGTTACACTACTTTTCTAGAACCTTCACCACCAGATAAGGCCTCTGAAGCTTCCTCTCAAGCACTCTGATACTCATTTTGCCACCATTCCAACCATACAACACACACACATGCACCAACAGAAGTAGGGGCTCATGCAGCCAAGTATATCTCAATTCTCACCAACCAGAAATAACAACTCAGTACACATGACTTTTCTGGAACTTTAACCACCAGATAAGCCCTCTGAAGCGTCCTCTCAAGAACTCTGATACTCAGTTTGCCACCATTCCAACCATAAAACACACATACATGCACCAACAGAAGTAGGGGCTCATGCAGCCAAGTATATCTCAATTCTCACCAACCAGCAATAACAACTCAGTGCACATGACTTTTCTGGAACTTTCACCACCAAATAAGAGCTCTGAAGCGTCCTCTAAAGCACTCTGATATTCAGTTTGCCACCATATCAACCATACAACACCTGCAAGCCACACTCTCAAGTTACCCAAGGGGACATGTGGTAAAACAGCATACCTCATATCTCCACAACTAATTACATTGAAACAGCATGCAGGTAGTTCCTGAAACATTTTATACATGATAAGGGCTCATAAGCGTCCTAAGAAAAACCCAGAACATGACTTTCCACCACCAAACCCATGCAGGTCACACCATTCAAGCTACCAAAGAGGGCTTGCGGCTGCCAAGCATGTTTCATGCTTTTCCCAACCAGCAAAATTAACTCAAGCTGCAGGCAACTTCTGCATCATTTTTTTTATACAAGATAAGCACTCAGGAGCGTCCAGATCACACCATTCTTATCTCTTATCTCATATCTTAGCCTGATGCTCAAATATTAAACTAAAGAATACAGTTATCTCTGAGCCTGATGTACACGTTTTATCACCAGAATGATTTGTCTCATGTAACTGTACCCTCCTGTGCTTCAACAGTGCAGGGAGAGGCTCACACCGCACTCGGGGGAGCCCTGAGCATCCCCTGAGGAAGTATTTTTCTATTTAAGCGGCCTCTTTTTCCCTATCCAAGTTGTCTAGCAGGGCTTCTGCCAAGTGTGTGAATTATAGCATATGCCTGACCAGTTACTTACCTACTACCCAGTTATAAGTGAACCACAATCAAGTGAAAAGGAAATAAATGATCAAACACGAAATTATCATTGATCATTTGACCCAAATCCTGGTGTTCTTGAAGTAGGGTTCTTGAGAAAGGGCCTGTTATTCAGCACCTATTATTAGAGGGAAAAACCCCTTATTTTTGATTATTAAATTCATAAAAGAGGAAGAGCACAACAGAACAACAAACAAAGACTTTTTCCGCCCAGCTCCCTGTGGGAAAGCCCATCTTTGGGTACTCCTACTGGTTAAACACCTTTTAGTCAACCGTTAAATCCTTTAATTGGAATTGGAAAAATAGTCAGAAAAAGTCGAAAATTCTTGATTATTAATTGGTGGAAGCTTTCCAATAATCCAATCCAACCTGGAAATATCTTGCAATTCCTAAAAATCTCTATTAATAATTAATCTAGGTCTGATAAGAGAAATATTTGAATTCTCAAAGAAACCAGCCACTAATTAAAAAAAATTATTGTGCCGACTTATTATAGTTCAGAAGGGCAGGCAATTCAAAACCACCTTAGCTTACCTCTATCTATTCAAGAGTAGTAGTAAGCTAAATTCCCCTTCTAGTGACTGCCAGCAAGCTATTTGCTAAATAATCCCATTATCCCTTTGAGTCTCTACAGCGTGTGATTCTTGGTTTTCATCATTAAAATTAAGGAAAGGCTATGGATGGACCCTTCTAATTTAAAAAATATCACCAATTTGCCTCTTTCAGAAATCCTGAAGGTCCTTAGGAATTTCTTGGGCTTTTCAAATTTCTATTGCAAATTTATTTACCACTTTTCAAGCCTGTCAAGACCGCTGACAGAACTTACTAAGGAGGGAAAATTCACTTCATCCCCCATGCAGGCCAAGTCTCCCCAGTTGGCATTTCAGCAAATCAAGGAAGAATTAACTAAATCACCTTTATTACTGCATTTTGACTTTAGTAAGCACAGGGTCTTCCAAATTGAAAGCTCTTTTTTTGATTTAGCGGCTATTTTGAGCATGCCTGGGGAGGATGGGACCCTACACCCTTTTTGATATTTTTCTTCAAAGTTTTCTGATAGGGACAGCATGTGGCCAATCTAAAATTAGGAGATCTTTGCAATTTTTGCCGCCTTTGAAAAATGGCATGTGTGGCTTATTGGCACTCTGGTCCCAGTCAAGGTAAACATGGATCACTCCAACCTTCAATATTTCAAATCTGAAAAAGTCCTCTTGCCAAAGCAGTTGGGATGGGCTTCCTTTTTGGGTAAGTTTAAAATGATCATTCATCAAATTCCTCAAAGATTAAATCCTGCTGAAACCCATAGTTGACGCCCTGATTATTTGGAGGGAGATAATACTCTCATTTCCAATTCTTTACTACACCAAATGGCTCCTGAAAAGGGGAACATTATGAAAAATGAAATTCTCTGCAATATTGAAGGTGGGTCTTTGCCTCTTCATGATTTTTACTTCCAGAAAAACCGCAAGGAAGTAATAGAAGAATTTACACAGTCTTACTTTGAAATTGATGATGACAAGAAGGAGTTTCTTCACTTGGAAGAAGGAATTTATTGGAATCAGGTTATTCTATGTCCTGTCATGTCAACGCCTCAGTATAATCAAGTTTTTTTATGATGCACCAACCACCAGTAACCTGCAATTTCTCAAACTCTGTCTTCAATCACACATTCCTTTTCCTGGCCTGGGATCAGGCGGGAAACCATTAATTATTTTTCTTCCCAGAACTCTTTTCAACAGTTGAAGGCTTTCCAACAGTCCCCGGAAGGCCTACTGGTTCCCCTTGACACCCTGCAACAGCCATGGAGTACTATTGGTATTAATTTCATAACTAAACTACCTCTATTGGGGGGAAATGACTCCATTATGGTGGTTTTGGGTTTATTTTCCAAAATGGCACACTTCTTCCCCTGCAAGAAGAGCCAATTGGGTTCTCAGTAAACTAATTTTTTTGGATCCCATGTTTTTTGTCTTCATGGTCTCCTGGATAAGATCATCTCCAACCAACGTTTCTTCTTTGTAAGCAAGTTTTTGGGCATGTTGCTTCTTTCTTTGGGAATTCAGAGGGGGTTTTGGACAGCCTATCATCCCAGACAGATTGCCAAACTTAACAGACTTATCAAACCCTTGAAGATTACTTAAATCATTTTTGGTCTTACTATCAGGATAACTTAGGTAAGTGGTTATACATGGTAGAGTTTTCACTGAACAAATTGGAATATGCCTTGCTGGAAGTCTCCCTGTTTTTCTTTTCTTGGGGTTATCACCCCCAGTCTGGCTCACTAACAGAAAGAGAGACATCCTTTGCATGGAAAACTTGGTTTCCTCTTTGCAGCTTCTCCAGGAGAGAGCCATAAAATGCTTGGTTCAGGCCAGGGCTAGGCAGGCTTTGTATTAAAACAAGAATTGATGGGAGGTTGACTAATACCAGGAGGGGGAATTGGTCCTCATCCAACAAAAGTTCATTCAATCTTTTTGCCTTAGTTTCAATTTGGATTATTGTTTTATTCGCCCATTTAGGGAAATGTAAATGGTAGGTTCCAATGCTTTCAGGGTGGAAATTTCTTGCAAATATTTTTGTTTGGACCGGGTCTTCAATGTTTCCTTGGTTTTTTGATACATCCGCCCTTACAATTTTGTATTTGCTTTACTCAAAAAAGGAATAAAGGATCTCTACCACTCTGACCAAAGGGTGTTGGACTGGTCTAAATTGGGTTCTGTCTTGGATGCAAGCGTCCAAGGGTGCCATCAAGAATTTTTACTATGATGGCTCCAGTCTACTCCAGGAGAGGACACTTGGGTCAGGGAAGACCATATCCCTGTGGGTCTTCATGATTATTTGGAATCCTTTGGATCCCACCTGGATTGCTTTTAAGGCCCAACTTGTGTTTGACTTAAACTTGGGAAGTAGGTTTCTCATATTTTGTAACAAACTGTTGAATTTTTATTTACTAATGACTTCAATTTCCTGTCACATGCTTCAACCACATTTCCATTTCTGTTTCAATGACTGTCTCTGCTCCTAAAATCTCCTCACTACACATTCCTGTGCGCCCAACTCTCCTGGTGCACACACTCTAAATTAGCTGCGCCCTCAACACTCATCAACTTGCACCAGCTTGGTACCTAGGATGCTTACCCTTTTACAATGTCCAACTTGTACCACAAGAATCCTGGAGGCCAAGAATGTTCAGTACACTTATCCATTTCACTTCAGAATTTCACTTATAGGCAATTGATTTTGTCCTACTCCATCTCAGCTGTCTCACATAAATTTACCCTGCAGATCCTAAATAAGATACTTTCCCTAAAAATTTCCATTTTCAACCTCTTGTCCTCCAAATAGGCTTAGAGACTTTTCTTTGAAGGTGTTATTTACTAATGGTTGTTGTCATCCTTTCTGCTCCCTCTTCTGATTTGATTGAAATCAACTTATCTTTGAAGTCTTCTATCAATAGATTTAAACTCTCAGGCTTAATTGATAAATCAGAGAAGGCTTTTCATTGCCGAACTTGAATACAATACCAAACTGAAAATTCTGCTTCTGAATGAGTCAAACTACGCTAATTGGTTTGTTCAACTAAAAAGTTAACTCAGGAGGAGAGGCCTATTGGAAATCATTGAGGAATAAAATCCTAGCCTACCCACTGCCACAGCTGTAAAAAAGAAAATCTACAAAGCCTCCAATATTATCATCCAACACCTTGGCAACACTACCTTTGATGCCATTTTCAACTCCTCCAACAAAGCCAATCCTTGTGCTATCATGGAAGCAATTTGTGAACTCTATGCTTCTCAATCATCAAAAAATTGAGGTAGACTCTGGCTGAATTTCATACATTACCAATATAAGGGAGACCTCTCACCATACATCAACAAATGCAGAAAACTCATGAACAAGCTGTCATTGGTGAAACTAGAAGTCCCTCAAGAAATATTGAACTATCTGATTTTAGCTAAAATTCCTAGTTCTCTTTATCACATTTTTGAACTATACTCCTGAAAAAGAGCCTACTAAAGTTCCCTACTGGAGTTCTAAACAAACTCAGAGAAGTTATACACCTGGAATTGTCTCGGAAGGAAGAAACTTCTGAAAATGCTGCAAAAGCCAGACCAACTGTTGCTCTCCTCAAAACTTGCCCTTGAAAGAAATCCAAGGCCAAGAAACCTTGTCAAAAGTAAGACACAACCCTCTTGCAGAACATTCCAAAGAATGCTGCTGGAATCTAAACCCTGAAATACATCCCGATAATCCTAAAAACAACATCCAGTCCCATCATTTTCCAGCCAATACCATGTCCAATACAGCCAACAACAAGGACTCCAAAAAACCGCAAAACTTCTTCAATGCTCAGCTTTATCTCAATAGTTCCTCATCTAGAAACCTCCTTCCAGTCCTGGAGTGAGGTGCAACTCACCACATTTTCAACAAGGCCAAGTACCTTTTGGAATAAAAACCATCCAAAATACACGTTGGGACTGGTAGCAAAGGATCTTCACTGCAGGCTACAGCCATTGGTACTGCCAAAATCATTAATAACCTGGGTCAATCCTTCAAGATGGAAAATGTGCTGCTAGAGCCAAGCCTGAATCAATTTCTCCTCTCTTTATCTATGCTTTCTAATCATAGGGCTGTCGTAGAGCATACAGTTTACTCAGGTTACAAAACAAGTCTAGAAAATTTCACTCTTTTAGAAACCTCTGTCAATCACCTGCTCCAGGTGTGCAGAACTAGATTCAATACTGTCAAAAAATGTGAATTCCACCTGAAGGAAACCCACATCAATCTATGGCATCTATAACTTGGCCACCCAAATGACAAAACTTGGAAAATCCTGTTTCCAAGAGGCTGGTATTCTGCAACATGAAACATCTGTCATGGTTTCAAAATGACTTCAATGGACACTCTGCTCCCACAACCAGGAAACTTGAAGCCATCCACTTAGACCTAGTATTCAATGGACACTCTGCTCCCACAACCAGGAAACTTGAAGCCATCCACTTAGACCTAGTAGGCCCTTTTCCAGTTCAATCTAATGGTGGGTGTAGGTATTTCTTGACCATTGTGGATCACTTTTCTGTCTACAAGTCAATTTGAATCCTCCACTTCAAAGAACTAACCATTGCCGCAGTTCAGTGCTTCATCAATTACTCCTAAAAATGAATAAACAACAAGGTAGGCAGAGGAATTTCCAAAAATGGAAGCAAGTTTGTGAATGAACAGCTCAGCTGATATTTCAAGCTAAATGGAATTTAACACAATCTAGCTCCACCTTACACTCCCAAGTAAAACAGACTGCGGGAAAGGGCCAATTTTTTAATCCTTGACAAGTCCAGATGCCTTCTATTTCAAATTAAGCTTCAACCTTCCTTCTGGGCAGAGGCTGTGAAGAGGGAAACCAACCTACTTATTTTTCTACCAGTGGTATCCAAAAATAAACAGATTCCGTACAAATCATGGTTTGGGAAGATATTCATATACTTTCTCCTGAATCCTTTTGGTTTCACAGCTTATGCTCTCCTACCCAAGGCAAAGAGGAACTTTAAACTGGATGCCACTGGAATCAAGGTAACTGATCTGTTTGGGTATGTTAACAACTTCACCTCCTACAAGCTATACAACCATAAAACCAAGAGAGTATTAATTAGTTCCAACGCCATGTTTCTTGAAAATGCTTTTTATTAAAAATCTGGAAGTACAACTGTTTATCTCTCACCTCACACGGTGTGGTGACCAAAATTTGAACAAGACCGATGCGGAAAAATTAAATTTTTGATGATTTTTTTATTCATCATTCATCATCAAAAAAAATCTCTTTCCTGAATCTGATCCCTTCAGCCTCCAGATCCTCCAGATTCCCCATCACCCAGTGGTTCAGGGATGTGTCCCTGGGGTGTCCAACGCCCTGGGTCTTGTGTTCAATCCTTATGCGCCTCACTTTGGTCCTTTGTTATGCTAAATTGCACCGGTGAAGACTGGCTCGGCTCAGCTCAACCCTTGCTGGCGCCGGCATCATTGTCAAAATTGACGGCCATGGCCACTCATTGGTCATCCTCCTCCTCAACTCCAGTTCCTCTATCCATTGATTCCATTGTCCATCATCCAACATGGAATCCTATTGATCTCTACCAGAACACCAACGGCCTACTCAAGATTTGATTGATTCCAAGGCTTTTGATCAATTCATCCATCAAATTCAACTTATCTCCAACCTTCAGGAATTTGATCAAACTCATGAGTATGATCAAATTCCTGAAGTTTGGAGATAAGTTGATCATCCTCTCCAATCTTCAAGCTGATATCAACAGTAAACCCAATGGGTCATCCGACACTACCTTATCTGCACTCATCACCCTCAAGCTCCTCTATTGCCACCAATGAATTGATCCCTCAGTTTGCACTCTTGATTTCTTACGCCATCTCACTCATCAGTTGACCACCGCCCCCATCATATGGTCTGGTCACCTGTGCAAGGTTGGTTGTGGGAAGGACCTCCATCTGCTGACTCAAATGGTTGTTCCCACAACCAATCTTGCACACAAATCTTGAACTATGGTTGGTCATCTGACTGACAAACGTCCTCAAAATTGCTTCTGGAATCCATCATATCCTCCTAATCCATTGTTTGACCTTACTCCCATTCCCATCTCCCCCAACAATCAAATCACCATCCCCCAGCCATGATTGCTTTGACTGTCTCCTCTGGCACTCTGGCGCAACCACCTGCAGGCCTGTCATCCTGTCCTTGTGGTTCTCCACCCGCGGGTCACCTGCTCCTGCCCATTATTGGCATGGGCTGGTGTCTCTCCATCCCAGCAGTCCAAGATTTTTTTTAATTATTTCAATTATTTTTGTTTTTTTTCTCATAAGATTCTCTTGTTGTCTTTTTTCTCATATCTGTTAAAAAAAATTCAATCGTTGTTTTTCCCCTCTATCTGTGTCATAATTTTTAAATATTCTGCAGGGACCCATGGCCCATAAAAGAAGGGGCTCTCCCCTAACTTTTTATAAATCATCCATGGGAGTGTGTGTATATGTCCCTCTGTTATCATAGTAATCATTATCCTGGGTATATCTTTGATTTTGCCCTGATCTGTTTTATCCTGAGTCTTTTCCCCTTTGAGGCCTGATCCTTATCACCAACCAATGGCCTTGCTGGTTGAAGAGAATTCTGTCTATTGCAATTCTTGAGTATGCTACACCACTCTTTGATCCCTTTCTCTGACCATACAGGTCCCAATCCTTTCTTGATCATATTTCTGGAGCCAATCAAATTTTATTGAAGATGTTTTATTAAGCTTAAAACCTGGAGTTTTATACCTCTGTTCTCTTTCAAAGTTGCATTCTGCCAGCCTATTCATTAGTTCCTCGAGAAGTGTTGAGGTTACCCCTGTTTGAATCAGTTATTGTTTGCTTTTAGAGCTTCTCAAAACATTGTTCTTTGTTTTGTACAGCCACCCTCAGTTATCTGGTACCCTTGAAGCGCTTGATTGTGGGGAGTTGGGAGGGTTAATTGAGACCTGGATTTTGGTTGGGGTTTGAGTTGATCATCCCCAATATTCTGCTGAAAACAGGAGTTATTAGCTTGTGGGCTTTTTTTACATTCAAAAGCTTTGTTATTGTGAACTTTAAACAAACTTTATGTCAGCTTAATGATACCAGGAACTTTGCCGTCCTTTAGCTACAGCAAGTGATATTGGTGTTGGAATAATAATTCCAAGAAAATTACGTAAAATGCTCCAATGATTAATTCAGAAGAAATTGCTAAGTTTGAGTAGTTTGGTTGGATTAAATTGATTGAAATACATTTTTCTAGAGGGTCCACAGTTTAAGCAAATAGGGGATCTTTATTGGAAAACAACCTCTCTTCAAGGGGCTCTTTTGAACCATTTAAAGACCTTGGGAAAATTATTTCCTAAGTGATTAGTCAAAAGGGGTTTACTCAAGGGGATTAAGTGGATTTGCTGACTCACAGAACTTACGCCTGGAGGCAAGGAGGAGATAACTTACTAAATTAAGCAGAAACTCCAAGAATCTTGCACAAATTCATGGTTGAAAGGGTATCAGGACAACTGTTGAGATTTATTGCTGATATTCTTCACTGGAATTAAAAATGGGTTATAATTAATAATTATAATATCAGACTGAGGCCATAAATCACTTTTTTATCTTGAATGAACACTTGATCACAGATGGAAAGGGTTCTGGATTCATTACTTAAAAATTACTGGTGTTTAAACAATCTAAAAGGGGTTCTTTATATACTTTTCAGGTGTAATAAGATCTTCTCAGGGCACGTAGAGAGGATGGTGCTTGTTTTCTGAGGCTAGAAGGCTACCCAGGGCTGGTTTGGAACGTATCCTTGGTTCTGTCAACTGGCTAGCCTTGCCGGTGTCATATTTCTATGTGAAATAATTGTCAGAAGGTATTTAAATATTAATTTGTTATTTTTATGGTTCAGACATATTTCCTTATTTTGTATTGCTTTCTTTTGAGTTGCATGGTTATAAGTGGGTATTTTTATATTCTAAGCCATCTTCTTCCCATGTTGGTAATTTTTAATAATCTTTTGGTAGACTTCTTGGTGTGTTTCATGGTTCATATAGTTTTGGCAATCTCATTTACGTGACAAAATTCATTATTTTTTCTCACAATTTATTTGCTTTAATGTTTTGATTTTCATATTTTTATTCAATTTCCTTGGGTTCCAAACATCTCCCTATCCTTCATTCAATTTGTTCCATATGGATGATGTATGCATGCAAGTTGTAGCATGTTCCTGTGGTACCTGGCTGTTGGACTAAGCATGACTGATGGTGAAGCGCGCAGGCTTGACAGCTGCATGCAGCAATCCATCATCAGTCATTTTGCATGCGGGTTTCTTGAAATGCGCCTACATATTGGGTTTCAGGCGTGTGTACCCTTGCTATATGAATGCGGGGCTGCGCGCGGGAACCGCGTCATAACACAAATCTGCCTGTAACTCATGAAATATACACAAAACCTCAATTCTAATTGAATTTTAGGTGTGAAACCTATACATGCATTATGTGTGAAATATTATAATGGCAAAAAAGTGCCATAGTGTGCTGTGGTTTATTGGTCTTTTTCTTCTGGATTTATTTAATAATATAAGGAGTTGGAATTCAAGGGTGAGGTCAGTAAGTGACCCTACCTATTTTTGGGTGGGAAACCCATTTCTGAAATAATATATATTGGTTTCCTACTTCTTCTAATTTCATTATTTATTTTCTGTTTTTGGTCTGCTTTGACAGGTTGCTCTTGTCAACTAGCAAGCTGACATTCCCCCACTCCAAGATATGTGTATATCCAAAAAAAGTTTTGGGCGTTCAGTTTCTTTGGTTAGCCCTGTAATTCCTCAAGTGGATAGGTCCATCAGTGATTTTGTTTTCAGGTCACCATTCATCTTTGTCAGCAGATTCTCTTTGTATCTGACTAGGTATAATCTTTCATCTTTTCAATTTACCCTTTCCTTCTTGTCTTTGAGAATTTTACCTATTTTTCCTCTGTCTTTCTCATTTTCTTCTGCAACAGGTATTGCTGGTGACAGAGTTTGTTCTCCTTCCCTGGGATGGTAGTGTTTGATAATACTTACTGGAAACACTGGGTGCTTTCTGTAAATTTCATCACTAAGAATCACTGCTACTGCATTCTTCCCATGCAGTTTATTGATAGTGAATGGTCCAACAAATGCAGGTTTGAGTTTCCTGTTCCCAGCTAAGTTGTTAAAGTTGGTAGTGGAGACTAAGACTTGGTCAAAAAACTTGAAATCAGGTTCTTTGTGGCTTTTATCCCATCTTTGCTGGTTATATTCAAAAGCTTCTTGAACAAATTTATCAGCATGTTTGTTGGAAATATGTATCATGTTTCAAAATTTAAGTTATGTGGGGTGAATATTAATTAGCTCCTGGTTAAGATTATCCTTGGTTAGTTTAAAGATCCATCCTATTTCTAGTACATAGGGTGCTTCTTTAGTGGTAGAATGCTTGCTGCTGTTTTAGGCCATTTCTAGGGTAGGGAAAAGGCTAACACAATCATGGCAATACCCATCACTAGTCTTGTATTCTAGACCAAAGCAGCAGATACTTCTGAGCACGTCTTCTAAGGTCTGAATTATTATTTCAGCTAATCCATCTGTCTGAGGGTGATAAGCTGTAGAAAAGGCTAAGGTAGTTCCTAACATGTCATGGAGATTCCTCAAAAATTCAGAGTTGAACTTGGGATCTCTATCACTGATGATGATCCTAGGGACTCCTACTTCTGCTATGAGTCTATTCCAAAACAGTAATTCTACTTCCATGGCAGTGTCCTCCTTATGGTTGGGCAGGAATTTAGCTTTCTTGGAAAACCTGTCCACTATGACCAGGACTGAGTTGTAGGAATAGGCTCCTCCTGGGGGTAATCCAGTTACAAAGTCCATGTTGATGATTTCCCATCTTTTCTTAAGTTCAGTAATTTTCTGTAGTAGACCAAACATTTTTCCAGTGGTCCTATTGGACTTCTGAAAATTTCCACAACTGGTGACATACTGGACTGTGGAATCTCTCCAATTGATACACCAAGCTATTTTTTTTTACCTTGCCTAGGGTTCTATCAGTGGAAACGTGACCAGCTGAACAGTTATTGTGGCATTCAGCTAGAATATGTTTGATATTGTATTCTTGGTTAAGACTATAAAACTGGAATGTTGGTGTCTATAGTATACTAGACCATCCCATACAGTGAACCTTCCTGCTTTTTAAGGTTTCAGGAGAGTTTCAGGTAGACTGTTAATCAGTTAAGATGGTGGAGAGGTGCTTTCCATAATGGTGATTAGGGTCTTCATACTAGGGCTGTAAGCTTCCTTGATGGAGTTGAACACGGATTCATCCAGTTTACAGATGTGGATTCCTAGAATGGGAGCCTCAATATTCATCATGTTAATTTTCAGCATAGGAAATATTTCATTATCTTCTGGTTCATAAGAAGGGTTGCTTGGATCATTGGGTAGAGCATTCCTACTTCAATTGTCAGCATTCTGGTGTTTGGAACCTGCCTGATGGACTATGTTCATTTGACCTCTGTACTGTTGAATGGCTATCTGCCACCTTAACATATGCCTACTAGGGGTTTTCATGTTCATTAAAGTCCTGAAAACATTGCAATCAGTAATTACTGTTAACTTGGTACCTTCTACGTAGTAATGGAGTTTCTCCAGATCCCAAACTAAGGCAAGGCATTCCATTTGGATTGCACCATACCTTTTCTCAGTGTCCTTTACTTGTCTGGGTAGAGTATAGGCTTCTCCACTGGTTTATCATTTTCTATCACTTCTTGGTGTAACACAGCTCCTAGCCCTTCCATTCTAGCATCTATATAGAGTTTGAAAGGTTTAGAATAGTCAGGTTGAATCAATACTGGAGCTGAGGTCATGGCCAGCTTTAGTTATTCATAGTTATTGACCCTTTCATGAGTCACTTCAAAACCAGTTTTTTTGTTGCAGATTTAATACAAACATTTGGTCAGAAGGGAAAAATTAGGTAGATAATTCCTGTAGTAGCTGCAAAAGCTGATAAAGGATAGGAGTTCATTTTTTTTCTGAGGCATTGGCCTATTCATAACAGCTGCTATTTTGCTCTGGTCAGCACTTAAGGTTATTCCTGAAACAGTGTGCCCTATAGCTTTCAGTTCTACATAACCAAAGTTACATTTATTCATTGATACTTTTAATCCCATGGAAAAAATTGTTTTCAGGACTAGCCTTTCTTTGTCCATGTGGGCATTCCAATTTTCAGAATAAATGATAACATCATCAATTTATACTATCATCCATTGGAAGTGAGAAGGAGCATCTCAATACCAAAAGGCATCCTAAGGTACTCATAAATTCCCAAATGACATATGATTCTCATAAATTTCCGGCTATCAGGACTGATAGGTATCTGGTGAAAACCTTTCAGCATATCCATAGTAGTGATGAACTTAGCCTTAGAGATGTTATGAAGAGCACGGTCAATCCGTGGACCAGGGTAATAATCAGCTTGGGTATAGTTGTTCAACATTCTGAAGTCTCCAACCATCCTAGACTTATCATTGTGCCAAGCTATAATTACTGGAGTAGTGTCATAACCACAACTTGACTCAGCCTTATTCAACCCTCAGTCACACTCAACCCTCAGCCACTCACAGTACAATCTACCTTCCACTACATACTGCATATCCCCTAGGTAATCTCCCAGGCATACTCTCCACCTCTCTATGGCTGGGTTCATCTCTATCTCTCCTTCAAACTCTATCTGGTAGGAGAAGTACACAGTCAAGCCATAGTACATACTCCTGGCTGGACAACCCATAACCCAGTCCAGTACATGACCTTCCTGGACAGGCCCATACTCAATCTGTCAAGCTACAACCTCCAGCCCATTTGGTCAACACATGTAATGCCATGGGCCTCTCAGACCATTAACAGTCATCCCTCCTCAAGGCCTCCTCCCAGTTCTCACATATACTGGCCTCTCCTCTCCTCCTGGACTAATTCCCCCCAAGGAATTAGTATACTACTTCTTATTGGTTAGTCCCCCATCCAATAGGTGTCATCTCAGCACAAGAAAGCCAACCAGCCTACCGTACTCATCTCACCTATCCCCTTGGTGTTACTCCTACAGGATTCCCTTACCCACATCCTTCAGAGCCCTACTCCTGGATTTCTCTTCTCCTCATTGTCATTACGCTTCGTCTACTCTTCATATGCAATCAATCTCTTCGTCTCTATCCTGAGTTCTGTGAGCAGTAGTACCCGTGCCTTCAGCCCCTTGCACGCCAGGGGCTGTTGTGACATTATACTAATTCCTTCCCCTTGATTACTACCCATCTCTATATTCCAATCTACCCATTCCATCCAACCTCCAAACCGTTTCTTCTCCCGGATAACACTACCTACAATATTTGTGGGCGTGCGCGGTACAGAGATAAACAGTGTGTGGCCTCCACGTTTCCAAGGGTACACCCTGCGGAATTTGTCCGTCTCAACCCCTCCCCTGAAATTGGCCCTTGAACGACGTTTTTCAACGGGAACTTCGATACTTCGACTTCAACTTCAACCTTTGACTTTGATACTTTGACTTTGACTTTGACCTTCGACTTTGACACTTTGACCTCGATACTTTGACTTCGACTTTTACTTTGACGCTTTGACTTCGACCTTTGACTTCGACGTTTCGACTTTGACCTTTGACTTCAACCTTTGACTTCAACCCCTGATTACGACGGGACATTGTACAAGCTCAAGATTCTTTTGCGGCCGATTTTCCGTCCTCCTTTCTTTTTTCTCTGGGTACTTTTCTTGGGTCACTTCCCTACGCCATACTTGGAACCATGCCTCCTTGACGTGCACGACCTTCCGTCATCACCAGTCCACCTTTTACCAGGGCAGCCCGGGGACGTGGCGCTACTATGGACATACAAGACCACAATCAATCTACCCCTCAAGCCCGTGGATGAGGGAGGACCTTTTCCAACCTCCATGCACCAGCTTCCAACACCATGGACACTGGTATCCTTCCTCCAGCTCCCCCAAGAGATTTTCTGTCCCCTGCTCCTCCTGTTTTCAGACCATTTATTAATTGAGTGACCGGTCAATATCCCCAAGCAGGTTATGGATTGGATTCTCCATTGTACAATCCCAGCCTAATTCCTCTCCCTGAGGACAAGGAAGAGGAGGAAGAAAGCAAGGATTCAGGTTTTGATTCAAGGATCCTTAGCAACCTTAACTCACCAACCTCTGGACCTCAAGAAGAAGCTTCCCAACCTTCTGTCTCAACTGCAATCCCTTCTCCTCCAAGTCAACCTCCTCAACCTCCAACTGTGGACCCTACTCTCCTAGCCTTGCTTCAAACCATGACTTTGGCAGTGGCCAAACTCTCCCAACCCCCAACAACTAGTACTTCCCACTCTGGAACTTTCAAAGCCCCATCAATGAATCCGCCAGACAAATTTGAAGGCAATAACCCTACCAAGCTCAGACCTTTCCTACAAGCTTGTGAACTCATCTTTGCAAATGATGAAGGGTCATTCCGTGTGGACCGAAGGAAAGTTCTATTTGCTGTCTCCTACCTCACTGGGAACGCAAACAGTTGGATTCAACCCTACTTGGCTCATCTCTCCAATCAAGAGCCCTCATTCCTGCTCAACTCCTGGCAACACTTCATGGAACAACTTCATACTCTCTTTGGCGATCGTCTGGAGACGGCCAAGGCAGAGAAGGAACTTGTAAATTTGAAGATGAAGGACTCTGGATATGCCTCAACCCACATCACAGAATTTCGCTCCCTCATGACTAAAGTTTCTGGATGGGGTGATAGAGCCTTCTACTTCCATTTTCGTCAAAGCCTCCCTGCCCGACTTCTGGAAAAGCTAGCCGGCTATGACGGTTCTGTAGACACCCTCCAAGACCTCATGGATGTAGTGTTGGATTACAATACCAGGTACCACAAACGAGTCAAGGAGAAGTCTTCCCATCCAAGCCACTCTAAACAGAAAAACTCCTCTCAATCCCAAGCCAATTCTTCCCAGCCTGACAAGGGCAAAGGCAAGGCCAAGAAGAAAGACAAATCCGCAAAGAAGCAATCTTCCCAAACCAAACCAACCTTGGACTTAGGTCCTGATGGCAAGCTCAAGGCTGAAGAAAAGGCAAGAAGGGAGAAGGAGGGACTATGTATGTATTGTGGAGGGAAGCATAAGACAGACGACTGTAAAAAGAAGCTTGCCTCCAATACTAACCCTTCCTCTAACCCCAAGCCAAAAAAAAACTAGGTGGTTTTCCTGTTGTACTCCAGGATTATCACCCTACTGATGTTAGGGTACAAAAGATACAAAAAGATTACTCTGACCAACTTTCCAAAGGCTTACGTTTTATTCTCTTTCACCAGGACTTGAGTTATAGTTTTTTGATTGATTCAGGTGCTACTCAATCTGTAATGGCTAATACCATGGTTCTAAAGTGTTCATTGCAGCCCATGCCTCTGGGAAAACCTATTCCTCTTTTCAATTTCAGTCCAAATGAGTCACCCTCTCAACTGATTACCCACAAGGTAACTTGGGTGGTCTCTCTTCCTTCCTTTCCTAGCTTTGAATGGGAATTCCTCCTTGTCGACGCGCCATTCTCAGAAGACCTCCTCCTGGGAATCGACTTCCTCCACCACTGGAATCCTGAAGTAAACTGGAAAATGGGGCGGATCACCCCAAGACACCAGCCAGCTGACGACTTTTCCTCCCAATCTGTTGAACTCAACATGGCCAACCTACCCTCAAATAATTCCTCTTTCACTCTGCCCTTGGCACTGCAGTCCATTGCATTCCCCTTTACTTCCAAACCTTTGCATCCTCAACACTCCATCCAGTTTCCATTGAGTTCAACAATTTCCCGCCTAGCTTGGATATTCACTGATCCCTTGACCATTCCTCTGGAGGAGGAACTTAGGGATTCATCCTTGCTTATCATGCAATTGTTTACCTCTTCTAACATTTCTGTCACTCCCCATAAAATTATTTCAGCTGACTGGGACAAGTTTGACATTGACAAAGACCCTGAAGAAATAGAAACTGTGTTGAAAAAAGTTCCTGCTGATTACCATTCTTTCCTAGATGTTTTCTCCAAGGTTAAAGCAGATCAACTCCCACCTCACCGCGCTTACAATCATCACATCAAACTGGAAGGCCCACTCCCTCCAGTTGGGCCTATCTATTCACTATCCCAAGTTGAAAAGTCAACCCTACAAGCCTACATAGCAGAGAATGTAGAGAAAGGTTTCATCCGTTCCAGCACTTCAAGCACTGGAGCACCTGTTCTTTTTGTTAAAAAGAAGGATGGGAGTTTGCGGTTGTGTGTTGACTACCGCAAGCTTAACGCTGTCACCAGGAAGAACCGTTACCCACTTCCTCCAATGACTTTCTTACTGACTGTCTTCTCAGGTTCTTCTATCTTCACCAAAATTGACCTCAGAGGCGCCTACAATCTATTGCGCATCAAGGAAGGAGATGAACACCTAACCGCATTCAGATCTCAATTTGGAAGCTATGAATACCTGGTCATGCCCTTTGGGCTGACCAATGCCCCAGCTTCTTTCCAAAATCTTATAAATGACATCCTTGCTGATCTCCTCACAATTTATGTGGTGGTTTACCTTGACAATATCCTCATTTTCTCAAAAAACTTACAGGAACACATCCCTCATGTGTGTGAAGTATTGACCAGGCTCAGAAAGCACAAGTTATATGCAAAAGCCTCCAAATGCAACTTCCATGCACCTTCTGTGGACTACCTGGGCTATGTGATCTCAGGGTATGGGATTTTTATGGACAACAACAAAGTCAAGACCATCCTTGCCTGGCCCACTCCTACAAACAGGAAGGCCCTGCAATCTTTCCTTGGGTTTTGTAACTTCTATCGCAGGTTTATAAAGAACTACTCCAAACAGGTCTCCCACCTCACCTCTGTCGCTGGAAACAGCTCCCCCTTCAACCTCACTCCTGAAGCTTTGCAACAATTTGAAAACATCAAGCAAGCTTTTACCCAAGCTCCAGTCCTTCGCCATTTTGATCACCTCCTGAGAACTTACGTTGAGACTGATGCCAGTGACTATGCCCTGGGAGAAGTCCTGCACCAGGTTACTGCTGATAACACTAAACACCCTATTGCCTTTGACAGCAGAAAAATGTCCAGTGCTGAACTCAACTATGAAATCCATGACAAAGAGCTCCTTGCCATTGTCTTTGCCCTCCAGCAATGGAGGTCCTACCTCTTGAGCATTACTGACCCTTTTGAAGTCCTAACTGATCATTCCTCTTTGAAGTATTTCATGTCTTCCAAGGTCCTCACCAGAAGACAGGCCCGTTGGGCAGAGTTCCTCTCTGAATTCAATTTTCTGATCACTTACAGGCCTGGCAGACTTTCAACCATCCCAGATATCCTGTCACGTCGGGACAACGTGTACCCAGCGGGGGGAACGCCATATTCTGAAAAGAATCCTGGAAATTTTCAACAGCTTCTGAAACAAAATGAAGTTGAAACTTCTAAACTCTTTTTCCTTTCTGCTAATGAACTTTACAATCAACTGAGTGAATTGACTTCTGGTCAACAAGCTGACAAGTTATTTCAGGACATCATTAAAAGATTGAATAAGAATGAAGAAGTAACTGATTACTCCTTAGACCCCTTTAGTGGCTTACTCCTGTTCCAGGGTAAAGTGGTCATACCTGACCAAGCTAACCATCTTAAACAAAAAATACTCTATCAAAGACATGACTCCCCTCTTGCAGGTCACCCTGGTCAAGAGAAGACTCTCAACCTCATCAAGAGATCTTTCTCCTGGAATGGAATGTCAAAGGATGTCAAGAACTATGTTTCAGCCTGCTACCTTTGCAACAGGAACAAGGCAAGGCATGAAAAGAAACTAGGACTTCTCAAACCTCTTCCAATCCCTGATGGCCCTTGGACTTCACTCTCTATGGACTTCATCTCTCAACTCTCTCTCTCCAATGGATTTGATTCTATCCTTGTTGTGGTGGACCGTTTCTCTAAGATGGCCCTCTTCATTAAATCAACCGGCACACTGACTGCAGTAGAACTTGCTAACCTTTTCATCAGTCATGTCTTCTCCAAGCATGGCCTACCTGCTGACATCATAAGTGACCGAGGCTCCCTATTCATCTCTTCTTTCTGGAAAACACTTTGTGAAAAATTACAGATCCAAAGGAATCTCTCCACAGCCTACCATCCTGAAACAGATGGCCAAACTGAAAGAGTCAACCAAGTACTAGAACAATACCTCAGAATGTACATCAGTTATCATCAGGACGACTGGGATACTTGGCTCCCCTTGGCAGAATTCTCTTACAACAATAGTGTCCATACTTCTACCCAGCAATCACCCTTCTTTACCCTCTATGGAAGGCACCCAGGTTTTGACTTCCTACATTTGTTGGACAATCAACCTGCCAGTCACTACCTGGACCAGATTCAGAAGAACCAGATTCAACTAAAGAAAGAATTAAAAGAGTCTATGGATAAGTATAAGTACTATGCTGACCTTAATAGAAAAGATATTCCGAAAGGTATTACTCCTGGGAATAAAGTTTGGTTATCTGCGAAGAATATCAATACTAACAGACCTTCGAAGAAGCTCTCTGAGATTTGGTTGGGTCCTTTTCTAATCATTGAATGTATAGGATCTCATGCTTTCAAACTCCAACTCCCTGATCAATGGTCTTCCATCCACCCTGTCTTCCATGCTTCCCTTCTCAAACCCTACTCCCCAGACCCAAATTGTCCTAACCATCATCCACCCCCAGAACCAGTGGAAATTGATTGCCAGGAAGAATGGGAAGTGTCTCAAATCCTGGACTCCAAGATTAGACGTGGCAAACTCCTTTACTTAGTAGAATGGAAGGGTTTTTTTGAAGACTCTGAAAGAACCTCATGGGAACCAGTAGCCAACCTCACCAACTGTTCAGTCCTCCTCCACGACTTCCACTCACTCTATCCTTCCAAACCCAAACCCTCATAATAGCCACTCTGTCTCCCAACCAGCTCCATCTTTTGTCTTTTTGGTTTCTCCACAATTTTAAAGTCCACTCTCTCTCTCTCCCAAAACAATAAATCAAAACAAACCTTGCTCCATTTCATCCATCTATATAAAGAAAAGTAAAAGAAAACAAAACAATTTCTATCTCCCACTCCTTTTCAATCTTATCAATCAAATCAGTAATTTTAGCTACCCAAACACTAGCCAACTTTATCTTCCTCCCTTCATATTCCTCCTTGTCCTTAGCAGTAGCCCCCAACTCATATGTTACACCAGAAAAAGATAAAAAATCCTCTAGCTCTGCCAACACTTCCTTTTTTGCCTCCTTCTTTTCCATCTTCTTCTCCACTTCTTCCCCATTATTTAAGCTCCATCCAAAAATAGCATTGCTCCTGGAATCCTTTGAAAACCTCCCAAGACGTCTTTCAATCTCCTTCAAGTCCCCCACTGGATCATCTTCAATAGCATCCATGGGTTTTCCTCCAGAGC
The DNA here is from genome assembly GCA_025617555.3 of Puccinia polysora. NCBI lineage: Eukaryota > Fungi > Basidiomycota > Pucciniomycetes > Pucciniales > Pucciniaceae > Puccinia > Puccinia polysora. The sequence goes on from CM062616.1 coordinate 19,777,027, forward strand.
AAGCATAAAAACCAATATCCCCCTGGTTCACCTTCCTCTACTTACCCATCACTCCATCCTCAGCCAGTAGTCTTCCAACCAACTCTCCAACAGACTTAGGACCAGGGGAATCATCCTCCAACTCTATAACCTCCTTGCCCTTTCCTTTGTCTTTCTCCCCTCCATCTTCTCTCTCTTCCTCTTCTCTCTCTTCCTCTTCTTCTTCTTCCTCTTCTTCTTCTTCATTGTCATCAGGCTCTCCAGGAGCATCCTTGTCCTTGTCCTCCTTTCTTCCCGCTTTGACATCCGCTTTGACTTTGACAGGTCCGACTTTGACTTTGACTGGTTCGACTTTGACTTCAATAGAGGCGGCGGCAATGTTCCCAACGGGCGGCTCTCCGGCGATTCAAACCACCCTCAAACTTTGAACTTTGACACTTTGTCGCCTTGTCAACCCCCTCGCCGCTGCTTTGACCATGCTTCAATTGGATCACCACAGCTTCGACGGCCCTCCTACGCGGCTCAACCGCCTCGACCACGTAGTGTCAAACCTCGTCAGGCCCCATCCTGGACCTTCGAACCTCGGCCACTCCGGCCTTCGACCGTCGAACTTTGACGGCCCCAACCTTCGACCTTCAAACTTTGACAGGTTTGACCCTCGACCATCAAACTTTGACGGATTTGATTTGACCCTTTCAAACTTCAACCGGTTTGACCACGTCTCGGCCTGCCTCGACCGCTTTGACAAGGGTTTGATCAACTTCGACCGGGCCGGCCGTACTTTGATGAAGGTTTGACTGGCCTTCTAGGCCCTCGGAATCCGCAAGCAAACTAATTGAGGAGGTATACGGGGTCCCCCAACGGATGTCCATTGCGTTCAAACTGGCCGCTTCCTTCTTCAACGTACTGTCCAACACCAACTGTCCTTTCCTCTTCAACTCCGTGCGATGTTTCTCCATCCTCTTCATTTTCTCCTTCAGCGCCTCCACTATAGTAAGACACCCGCACAAGAAGAGTCAGCACCGCTAAACAAACTCAAACTTCCACACTACTCACCGTCCAAAGCTCCTACCCTACTCTCCACGCCTAGCGACACTCTCGAATCTTCCGGCGCTTCCTTCACTTCGAACTTGGGGCAAAACTCGTCCCTCACCCAAACAACTGGTCCCAGCACCTTCCTTCCGGCGTCGTGGGCTCCAGAACAAGGCCTCTTGTAGCGTCGACAATACTCGCACTTACCAGACTTGGGAGTGATGCTGGTGATGCAAACCTTGTCAGTCTCAGCACACCTGGAACAAGGAGGATAGTATTGGTTGACAGGGTAATAGCCATTGGTAATTTCCATGGTGAATGGGGGGGTGGATGATCTATTATAAGATGAAAGTGATGGATATGGTGATGGGAAGAGTAGTACAGACATGGTGGAAATCTCAACTTGTTCTCACCTCTTCTTATGGGTATCAGGAGCTACCCCTTCCTCTTCTGGGGGGGTACTGTCATAACCACAACTCGACTCAGACTTACTCAACCCTCAGTCACACTCAACCCTCAGCCACTCACAGTACAATCTACCTTCCACTACATACTGCATATCCCCTAGGTAATCTCCCAGGCATACTCTCCACCTCTCTATGGCTGGGTTCATCTCTATCTCTCCTTCAAACTCTATCTGGTAGGAGAAGTACACAGTCAAGCCATAGTACATACTCCTGGCTGGACAACCCATAACCCAGTCCAGTACATGACCTTCCTGGACAGGCCCATACTCAATCTGTCAAGCTACAACCTCCAGCCCATTTGGTCAACACATGTAATGCCATGGGCCTCTCAGACCATTAACAGTCATCCCTCCTCAAGGCCTCCTCCCAGTTCTCACATATACTGGCCTCTCCTCTCCTCCTGGACTAATTCCCCCCAAGGAATTAGTATACTACTTCTTATTGGTTAGTCCCCCATCCAATAGGTGTCATCTCAGCACAAGAAAGCCAACCAGCCTACCGTACTCATCTCACCTATCCCCTTGGTGTTACTCCTACAGGATTCCCTTACCCACATCCTTCAGAGCCCTACTCCTGGATTTCTCTTCTCCTCATTGTCATTACGCTATGTCTACTCTTCATATGCAATCAATCTCTTCCTCTCTATCCTGAGTTCTGTGAGCAGTAGTACCCGTGCCTTCAGCCCCTTGCACGCCAGGGGCTGTTGTGACAAGTAGCAATTTCCACATGTTCATTGTGTCCCACTTTCCTTATGACTTGTAAGTCAATCAATTCTTGGATATGTTTTTCCAGAGCTTTCCTAGATTTTGGAATAGAAGGGTAAGCAGGTCTCCTGAGGTTTGGAGGAAAAGGAGGTTTAATGGTTAAGGTTAGAATCATGTCATGTCCTTTGATGTAACCAATTGGATGATCCTTTGTGCAGAAGGCATTCTGATTTTCAAATCAGACTTGGAGTATGTCCAGTTTTTGGTCTTCAATCATCAGGGGGTTCAGGACTGCTTGGGAGAAGTGCTCCTGGTTGAACTTTTCCAGGTATTTTTTGTAAGTTGAATCAGAAGTTTGAGAATTAACATGGCAAATTTGGAACTTTTTTTTCCTGTCTCCTCCTACTGTTAAGTACCTTCCTTTACCTTGGAATACATAAATACCATAGAAGCAGAGAGAATCATTCCCTAGAATAAATTAATCACATACTCCATTCTGGAGTACTACAAATTCAATTTTTAGTTTGAGTGATCCTTTTGAGTGAGGAAGAATGATATCAGAGGACCAAACTCTGATGGCATTAAGGGAAGATTTACAACTGCTGAACTTAGCTTGAGGTACTTGTAATAAGTTTACTTTCCAATTTGTATCTTGTTTTTCTAAATAATTTAAACTAACACAAGAGCAAAAGGCCCCACTGTCTAAGAGTAACTTAACAGGGGAACCTTGGATCAATCCAGTAGCATAGCAGGTCTTACCAGAGGTGTAACTTTTAACGGCAGAAGGTTTGAGATAAAATGTTTTGGCTTCAGAAACATGGTGAATTTTCATATTGGGATTCCATTGTTGAGGTAAGTGGAAATCTTCATTAAAAGAGTAAATGCCTAAGAAAGATGTTATACTTCCTTCAACAAAATTGATAGGGTTAGTGATCATAAATTCATACTCAGATAAAGATCCATCAGTTTCATCAAGTTGAGGGTCAGGGTCATTGTCATTTCTTCTCCCTCAATGAGATTAATGTTCCTCCTAGGCTTGGGGCAATCAGGTCTCACATGCCCCATTTGGTTACAATTCCAGCATAACTTTTCCTTAGTGTCAGAATTTTTCTTAACTTCTAGTTGGGGAGTGGTAGAGTCTTTGGTTTTGGGATTTTTTTCTTCTTGAGTCTTGGGAGTTGGTTCCTTAGCTCTATTGTTCCTTTTTCAAAGACCATTCATATCAATGGTTTCTTCTAGAATACCAATGAGGGTGGAGAGATCAGCATCCATGGGCATTCTACACCTCACACTGTGATTGAGGTGTCTGGGACACAGATTGTGGCACCTTTCATTGATTTCCTCTTTAGCAGCTTCAGGATAGAAAAAATCCATCCTCTTCTTTTGTTCCAAACACCACATGCGGGGTTTGTGCTTTAAAGGGTCAAAAAGTGAGTTCTCAAAAGTTTTCATCATCCTTCTTTTCCAGATTCTGGTTCCAAACTGTTCTTTGATTAGAAAATTCCTAGAGTTCAAAGTTTGAGATCCTACTTCTCCTCATTTGTTGATAAACCAATGCAGTGCTACTCCTTCAAACAGCCTGGGTAGTCTCACTACAGCTATAGTATCTGGCAGTTCATAAGTTTCAAGGGTATAGTCAATGAATTTAATGAAGCTGATATGTTTGTATTCCCCTTCTCCTGAGAATTTGGGCCATTCAGTCCCAGGGGGCAAGAGTTTCAAAGATTTTTCAACTTCAGGGGTAGGACTATGCTGGTAAGACTCATTCCTATTCATTCCAGAATTAAGAGAGATGTTAGGAGTGATACTTGTCCTGGTGGTTTTTGATCCTCTCACATTTACTAAAGGAGGGGCAGTTTATTTAATCTCAAGGTCTCTTAAATCATTCTTAATCATACCTAGTTCCAAATCCATTTTTTGCTTAATAAGTCAATTTTATTAAAAAGATGAACAGAAGGAGTATCAGTTTTGTTTCTTATTTCTCATTCGAGTTGCTCAAGGAGAAGGAGTATTGCTTACTTTCCGGAAGAACAGGTGGTACCAATATGATCAATTAAAGATTCTTTATTTAAATAAATGGTGTTCCTTAACAATTTAATTTCAGAATCATTGGCTATCAGATGGTTAGTTTGGTTCTGGATTATTTGGATTTATTTTTCAAGTTGTTTGTGAATATTTTCTAAATTGTTACTCAAGATTTTAAAGTTATGGAAAACATTTCCAGAAAATTTTTTAAACAATGGGTTCATATCATCAGAATCTATTTGTGATAAACTTTCTTCCATTTCTCAGCTAGAGATATTATGTTGTCCCAATCTTTTGGGTTCCTCAACCTTTGATGATTTGAGGACCTCAACTTTTTGGGGTCCTTTCCCTTTAATATGGCTAGTTTATCCCAAGGGTTTCATTTTTACACTTATTTCTTTACTTCTGCTCTTGGAATTAATATCTGCAGGGATATCTGAGAGGACATGGCCCGTGAAATGGCCTTCTCATGGCTCCTGGGTCCTCCTGCTCCTGGGATAGCTTGTATGCTTCCCAATGACTCCAATGATCCTCCACCAGATCCTTTATCTTGGAGTCCTTGGCCAGGTCCGGACTGGAAGGCTTAGGAGGAGGAGTAGCTTTGCGGGAAAACTGTCTGGGCAAAGGGCTCACTTCCAACAGTTTGTTGGTTGACTTGGCAGGCGTGGGTGCTGGCAGATTTCTTGGAACTTGAATTGCCTGTTCAAACCCCCTCATTGTGCTCACTTTGAGCACTCATGCAGGCGCGCTTTCCTCCGGATAGAGGTCCATAGGACAGGGCTTTTCCGGTTGCGCGGGTGTTGGGCCTTTTTTGCAACATTGTTCAAAAAAATGGATATAAGTTTTTTTCCAAACTTAGTAAAAAATGATAGAAAAAAAAGAAAATTTTTATTGTATTTTTGAATTAATTCAAGCTTACTTATACTTGAATTCAACGGTACTCAGGCTTTGTTAGGGTTGAAAAATTCCTTGGTGGGTAATCCAGGGGGTTCTTTGTGGGTACCAATGAGGTGTTGGCTTAAATCAAAAGATCTGTGGTGAGAACTGTTTTCTAACAGATCTTGCTCAATGAAATAAGCAAGGGAAAAGTTTCTTTCCACTTTAAATAAGGTAAAAAAAAAGTAAATTTAATAAGTTTTTTGGTTTATTACAATTTTATTAATTTTTATTAATTTCGGATTTTTTTTCATTTTTTTTTTTGAAAAATAAGTATATTTTGAGCTTACTTTCTTTATTTTCTTTATCTTTGTTGAAGAAATAAAGTTATATCTGATACTCCCTCCAGGGTGTGTTTTGCCTTAGTAAAGAATTAAAATTAATAAGCCTTTCAAGTTCAATTCTTTATCTTTGAAAGCTGGTTTTTTATCATGGTTTGATTTTGCTTGTTGTTGCTCAGGAGTTATGAGTAAAAAAATTATGGATTATCTCTTCTTTTCTCTGTTTAAGAAGATTATAATAAGAATTGATTAATTCCCTGTTGTTCTTATGATCCACTGGAAGAATAACAATAAAAAATTCATAAGTATTTTTACTTATATTTATGTAGATTATCTGGTCCAAAGAAATTAGTTAATTAAAAATTAATTATTCAGGGATATTGGCCAGCCAGACCCCCATTTTTCAGCTTACTGATGCCAGGAAAGTTTCCTTCCTTTAGCAACAGAAAGTGATATTGGTGTTGGAATAATAATAATTCCAAGAAAATTACGTAAAATGCTCAAATGTTTGATGTAGAAGCAAGTTCAAAGTTTGAGTAGTTTGGTTGTATTAAATTTATTTAAATATATTTTTCAAGTGGGGCCACAGTTTATGCAAACAGGGGATCTTTATTGGATAACAACCTCTCTTCAAGCGGCTCTTCTGAACCGTGTAAAGAGCTTGGGACAATGAGGTCCTAAGTGATTACTCAAAATGGGTTTACTCAAAGGGATTGGGTGGACTGGCTGAATCACAGCACTTATTCCTGGAGGCAAGGAGGAGATAACTTACTAATTTAAGCAGAAACTCCAAGAAACTTGCAAAAATTCACAGTTGAAAGGATCTCAGGACAATTCTTGGGCATTGTTGCTGATATTCTTCAATGGAATTAAGAATGGGTTAGAATTAATAATTATACTATCAGACTGAGCTCATAAATCCCTTTTTTATCTTGAATAAAAAATTGATCACGGATGGAAAGGGGTCTGGATTGATTACTTAAAAATTACTGGTGTTTAAACCATCTAAAAGGGGTTTTAATATACTTTTCAGGGGTAATAAGATCTTCTCAGGGGATGTAGAGAGGTTTTTTCTTTTGTGCTGAGGCTAGCAGGATAACCAGGGCTAGTTTAGGACGTAGTCTTGGTGCTGTAAAATGGCTAGGGTTGCCTGTGTCATATTTCTATGTGAAATAATTTTCAGAAGGTATTTAAATATTAATTTGTTATTTTTATGGTTCAGACATATTTCCTTATTTTGTATTGCTTTATTTTGAGTGGAATGAGTAGAAGTGGATATTTTTAGATTCTCCTCCATCGTCTGCACAAGTTGGTAATTTGTAATAATTTATTGGTAGACTTGTTGGTGTGTTTTGTGGTTCATAAAGATTTGGCAATCTCATTTACATGACAACCTTCATTATTGTTTCTCACAATTTATTTGTTTTAATGTTTTTATTTTTGTATTTTATTCAATTTTCTTGGGTTTCAAACATCTCCCTATCTGTCAGTCAACTTGTTACATATGCATCATGTATGCATGCAAGTTGTAGCATGTTCCTGAGGTACCTGGCTGTTGGAATCAGCACAACTGGGGTTGACGCGCGCAGGCTTGATAGCTGCGTGCGGGAATCCATCATCAGTTATTTTGCATGCGGTTTTCTTGACATGCGCCTACATATTGGGTGTCAGGCGTGTTTACCCTTGCCATATGAATGTGGGGCTGCGCACAGGAATTTTGTTGTAACATAAATCCGTCTGTAACTCCTCATATATAAACAACATCTCAATTATGAATGAACTTTAGGTGTGAAACCTATACATGGCATTATGTGTGAAAGATTCAAATGGCCAAAAAGTGCCATAGTGGTGTTGTGTTTTATTGGTCTTTTTCTTCTGAAATTATTTAAAAATTTAAGGAGTTGAAATTCAAGGGTGGGGTCAGTGAGTGACCTTACCTATTTTTGGGTGTGAAATCCATTTCTGAAATAATATACATGGATTTCCCACCCCTTCTAATTTTTTTTATTTATTTTCTGTTTTTGATCTGCTTTGAAAGTTTGCCCTTGTCAACTAGCAAGCTGACAGGATTTTTTGTCCTGTAGAATGACAAAGTATTGAGCTGGAAATTTTTCAAGCAGCCCACTGTCATCCTCTCCACCACAGAGGCTGAGTACAAGGCCTTTGGGGAAGCTATCAAGGAAGTACTGTTGATTCAGGGGCTGGCCACAGAGATTTTTGAGGGAAATATGCAGCAACCAGCCATCATACATAATGGAAACAATGGATGGGTAAAGCTGGAAACCAACAATGTCAACTATGCTGGATCCCAAACAAAGCACATGGATCTAAGATTTCACTTCCTTTAAGAGGAAGTTGAAAAAAAGACCATTAAAATCAAGCGAGTGGAGTCAAATAATAATCTGGCCTGTTTTCTCACCAAGCCAATCTCAAAGATGACCCTTCAACACAACTCAAGCAAATTAAGATACAAAAATTCATCCAGGAATGTTGAATCCAGGGTAGGTGTTGAAGTTGAAGTAACTAATGCCATCACCTTCCTGTCACTCACTTTCCTGTCACATTCTTCAACAACATTTCCATTTCTGTTTCAATGACTGTCTCCACTCCTAAACTCTCCTCACTACACATGCCCGTGCGCCCAACTCTCCTGGTGCATGCACTCTAAATTAACTGCGCCCTCAACACTTATCAACCTGCACCAGCTTGGAACCTTTCATAAATTGCACAAATGCAAACCAAACTGAGATGCAAGGCCTAACCAAAAGGCCATCAAACCCACTGAAAGACCAGTTGACTTTGCAGTTGTTATGGTATCACATACCACTGTGTGACAGTACCCCTGGGTTTAAGGGCACTTTGTCCCAAAGTGTGTATAGATGGTGGCAATAAACCACTTTGCAGTTGTGGAGCCATATTCAGACACACTCCTGAACGCCATAAAAAGCCACCAAGACTTGGGAGTCTTGCTGTTGAAAGGCAAAAAACCCAACAATTGTCACAGAAGCAAGCCACCTTGCAAAACTTGTCCTAATCGCAAATTGAACCCGCAACAAGGCCAGTTGGTTTACTGTCATACCCTGCACAACTGAAAACCAAATTGAGAGTCAAGGCCTAATTAAAAGGCTATGAAACAGGCTAAAAGACAAGTTCACTTTGCAGTTTTTATGGTGTCACATAACGCTGTCTGAAAGAACCAAGGATTCTTTCCCTTTCAGAAGGTCCAACTTGTACCACAAGCATCCTGGATGCCAAGACTGGTCAGTACACTTATCCATTTCAATTCTGACTTTCACGTATAGGAAATTGATTTATTCTAACTCCATCTCAGCTGTCTCACATAAATTACCCTTGAAGATCCTCAATAAGATAATTTCCCTACAGCTTTCCATTCTCAACATCTTGTCTGTCAAAAATGCTTAGAGAATTTTCTTTGAAGGTGTGATTTACTACCTGTTGTTGTAATCATGTCTCCTCCCTATTCTGATTTGATTGAAATCAACCTTTCTTTGAAGTCTTCTATCAACACAAAATTAAAATTTAAGTCTCAGGCCCCAACCTGCACACACAAATGCATCAAGATACAAATCAGGAACAAGCTTTTTTTGATTCTAATATGGTTTATAAACTTGGTCAAAGCTTTATGGAAGATTTCCAATAAGTTTTAAGGAGCTGGGTGTTGGAAGGAGTTAAAATTATAAATAAATTGCCTCCTTTACCTAGTTTGAGTTTTTTCACCCATGGAATTATTTTTTTAATACTCTATTCATTCAAGAATCTAGGCCTCCTTTTTTGAAATAAATTTCCTGTTTGGGAATATCTGGAAAACCAAAATATAGTTCCCAAACCAAAGACTCAAAGTAGTATTCAAGGCTCTCACAGAGAAGGAGGAAAAATGTCTTTGACAAATCAGAAACACAATTAACAAGAAAAAATAAGAAAGAATAGACAAAGAGGCAAGAAGAAATTTTTAAAATGGGTCTGAAAGGAGAAATGAGTGGAAGAAGAAGGAAATGTTACAAGTCCTAGTTATGATTAAAATAAAATAGTCAATTTATTATGAATCAAAGTAAGGAAATATCAGTGATGTCATAGGAAAATAACATCACCATTCCCCATTATTGACATCATTCATCATAAAGAAATCATAGTAATTGGTTCACAAAAAATACAAATAAAAAGTATTTAAAGTAGATCAAGGAAGTCAGTAGCAGGTCCCCCATCACTTCTATCATAAATTTTGTGGAACTTGCCACTGTCAGTCATCTAACCAACTGCAGTCAACACATTAAATGATATACTGGTTAAATTTTCATTACTTTTTTTAATAGTCAACTGGTGTCTAACAACGGTATTTAATACAATCTTACCAGATAACTAAAATTTTGATCATTACTTTTTGATCACCGGGTGTCAGTTGTTACATTGAATCTTACTAAAACATATCTGCAACTAAAATCACTTCTATCATTAATTTTTGGGAATCTACCACTTCAACAGGTGCCTGACTATTGGAGTTGATCAAATCTTACTAGATAACTAAGATTTTGATCATTATTTTTGATTTTCAGGTGTTTCCAACTATAGGAGTTTATCAGATCTTACCAGATAACTAAGATTGTGATCATTATTTTTGTTCATCAGGTGTTTCTAACTATAGGAATTTATCAGATCTTACCAGATAAATAAGATTGTGATTGTCATTTTTGATAATGAGAAACACAATTATCCAAACCTTTGCAGGAAATTCAAAAAGAAAAAATGGAAGTGAGAGAGAAAAGATCCAAGAAGAGTTCAAAAGAGGTATTTTCATGAGTGCAGATTCATACTGAGGAGATGCTTGCCAGCAGGGTTCTCTGGTAGTATAAGATTGACAAAAAGTGTGGAAGGCCAATGGTGCAAAGCAGAATCTAGGAAAACTTGGAGAATGAGGTTTTTATGGATGAGCTTATCATTGTGTGAAAATGTTGGAGATGTGTTTGGGTGCTTCTTGATAGAAAGTTGGTCATTTCAGTGGAAGAGATAAAACACCTGGTGCTTAAGTAGTTGATAATGAGTTTGATGTTGCAGGTGAAGTGTGAGAATCATTGAGAATTCCCTGTGCCATAGTCTTTGGTGCTGGTGGAAGGCATGGTAGTGCTGAATGACGGACTAGTTGAGTTCATGGTGAATTTAGATTTTCACATTGGAGATATTTCTTACAAAGATGCAATTGGTCTACGCCACAATTCAGGGTTTAGTTTGACCCTATTGGGCGCTGGAGTCTGTTAGCAAGTGCCCCAGGTGGGAGTCCAGCAATTTAAGCTGCACATGAGCAAGGTTTCACAAACAGGTAACCCAGGGAGGCAGGGCTCCTCTGCTTAAGAGAGAGGCAGGAATGAAAGGAGGAGAGGAGGTGAAGGAATGAAAAGGGAAGGACCACTTGTCTCATTCTAAAGCCAAAGCTCAGTATTGCATTGCCTGAAGCTCAAAAATCTACAATCTCACCTAGATGCGCCAGTCCAGGAGGATCCAACATCAAATTTCCCCTCCTCATTGTATAAGTATAAACTTGGTGAGATTCCACTAGTTCAGCTGCATGGGAAGGTAACTTTGGCTGTCATTTTTCCTCTGTATCTTGTGTCATCTCTGTAGGAATTCCTGAACCCCTTTTTATCCTCACTTTTTCTCATTATTCTTATTTTATTGTTCTCTCTTTTCTGTTCAATTCATCTCCTATTTCTCTAAGGGTTACTAAGTACAGTGCCTGCAATATAGATTTGAATTCAATAATTTAACATGGTAGCAAGATTCAAATCTTTTTCACTAGTAAATCTTTAGAAAAGTAAATCCAAATCCAGGTGTTAAAATGGCTAGCAATTTCTATGGCAAGTTTGAAGGACAAGGTTTGTGATATCCAAATCAATGAATCTTCAAGTAATAATTACAACAACAACTACTCAACCAAATTCAAGCTAGTCAAAGATACTCAATCAAAGTTGGATAGAAAGTCACAAAGGCACTAAAAATTTTTGCAAGAAGAACTCATACGCCTTAAGCTTTCTCCAAAAAGTGGTGGAGAGTGACCTTCAATCTGAAATAAAGTCATCTCAAAACAAATTCTCAGTTCCCTATCAGTCCCTTGCCCATGCCTGTAGCAAAAATTCAATCATTTTAGCCGGTGATATGTTATTTTTCCTCATTCACCTTGCGTAAAAGCCTGGGACTTCACCACAATATCATGCTGCACCCTTCAAAGACCTACAGGTCAACCTTTTTGCAACCAGTAACAGTCATCACCAAGGGATTTTCTTTTTAGAGGTGTCTCAACGCATGGCAGCAATCCTATAACTCACAATCCTTTGAAAAAACTCCTCACCATCAGTTCTAGTAAAGTCCTCTTACCTACATTACATGGGGTGGTTGTGTGACAGCAAATTAACTAATCCAACTCTTCTAGTGTATTTTGGAACCTATAATATATTTTTTTTTAAATTTCAAGTACTTTCTCAAATGGGAACGCTTCCTTTACCCCTTACAATGATGATATCCATTGGGTAGAGAGATCCAGCGCTTCATGGGCCCAACAAACTTTGGATCCTGTTCCCATTTCCAAATCCCCTTTGGTTGAAAGCCTGGATGATCCCCTTGCTCCTCAATGGGAAGCTCTGGTGGATCCCCTCAAAGGAATCAAATATTCCAAACACTCTTTGGTGAAACCTTGACTTGTGGTAGATCAAAGGCTTGCACTAGTGCTACCAAGACCAAAGCTTTGACCTTGCTCTTGGCCTTGATTTGGACTCTCAATAAAAATTCCTTAAAATCTGGTCTGAGTGGTCCTAGCTTCCATACTCCGGGAACAAAGAAACCTGATTACTTTAAAGGAGAGCACTCCCATAACCTTAGATCCTACCTAAAGTCTTGTAAAATCATCTTCTTGAAAAATTCCAACAATTTTCATTCCAACACACATAGATTCATTTATGTGTCTTCCTTTCTAGGGGGAAAAACCTTTGAGTTGTTTGAACCAAACCTCAAACTTTTATCCAACACAAGTCCCACATGTATCCTCAATAATTGGGAAAATTTGAAGCAATAGCTTTTTTCCCTGTTCTGCAACCCCAATGGAGTGCAAAACACCAAATACAAAGTTAATAATTTAGTCATGAAAGATAATAGTAGAGTTTCTGTTTATATATCCCATTTCCAAACCTTTCTGTCTTGCATCCAATGGAATGAGGCAGCACTTTTATTCCAATTTTGAAGACTTTTAATGGCATGGTTAATCAAAAAAATCACATTTGGGGGACATAAGACAACCTCCCTTCAGCAGTCAATCAACCAGGTGATTGAGCTTGATAATGGCTATCACAACAAGAACCACTCTGGGAAAAAAAACCATGGATTGTCAAACTTGGCTGCAAAGGCAGACAAATATACAAAGCAACGCTTAAAGAATCCAAAAGACTCCAAAAAAATCCAACCCAAAAGGGAAAACTGTTGCCAAAACTCCAAAATTCATGGAGAACGAAACTGGGATGCTCCAGAATGAGGAGTGGAAAAGGAGGGAAAAGAATGGGTTATGTACTTATTGTCAAGGGGAAAATTATTTCAATAGTTGTGAGAAGCGGCTAAGCATTCAAAAATTATCTTGCAGTTTTTCTAATACTGGCAAGGAAAACTAGACATTATCTTAACTACCACAAGTCAATCTTTGCACTTGCAAGTCAATTGCTGGTCCAATTTCCAGTTTGTTCTATTCAATCCAAAGATAAATCTTATTGTGTGTTATTCAATTCCGGTGCTGATGTATCTTTTAGAATTTCACCTTTTTCCACTTCCAAAAATCTTTCACATTCCAAGATAGATAACTTTCCCATCTATTTATTAAGGAGTGTGACCAAACAATTTCATTGGGTTTCCCAAAAGGAAAAATGGACCTTTGAATTTTCCAATTTCCCCAGCTTTGAATGGGATTCATTTTTTTTGGATATTCCCAGAATGGATGACCCGTCCTAGGCCATGAATCCCTAGTTTACTGAAATCCAGATGTGAATTGGACAGAAGGAGTAGTTAAAATTCAAACCTTGCAAACCCAGGATGGTAAAATTTCTTTCAAACAAGATATAACAGACAATTTCAATGAGTTTGATAACAATTTTCCGCCTGGTGATTTGCACTATCCTGAATTCTATTCCCAATTTCCATCTTCAGATTTAGGAGTTATTGATTGTTTGTCCAACTTACCTCTTCCTTGTTTCTTCAAAGAGAAACAGGTGCCTAACAAATGGTGTATGTTGAACTCCTCAATCCTCTGGCATTGTGCAAGCACTTCAAAATCAGGGCTCAAAGATGACAAGATTGAAGATTTAGAAATCATTTGACAATCTTTACCTTTGGTTTACCATGACTTTCCTATACTCTCCTCAGCTTCAAAAGCAGATAAACTTCCTCCTTCCTGTTCTTATGATCACAGGATCAAACTAACTGGCCCACCTCTGGTACCAGGACCAGTCTACCCTCTCTCAAAGCAAGAATCAACCATGCTTCAAGAACACATTGCAGAAAATGTATCAAAAGGATTTCTTTGACCAAGTGATTCAGATACCGCCTTACCCGTCCTATTTGTTCCAAAAAAGGAGCTGGCCTTTGCCTTCCTTTTCACTACAGCAACCTAAACCAGGTAACCCAGAAGAATGCCTACCCAGTACCGCAAATGTTGCACATCCTCACTCTGTTCCATGGAGCTGCTTATTTCTCAAATCTAGACCTTTGAGGAGCCTATGACCTAATTTGCATTTCCAAAGTTCATGATTATTTGACCATGAAGAGAACCCAGTTTGGCAGTTATGAGCATAACATAATGCCTTTTAGCCTCTGCAATGATCCTTCCACTTTTAAACACTTTTTCAATGAAAGTTTTTGTGACATTGTGGAGAAATACCTTGTGGTATATCATGATGATATACTTTTCTAATCAAAAAATCTTCAGGATCACATTGCACATGTGCAAGAGATTCTGCAGAAACTTCAAAAGAATAAACAGTTTCCAAAAGCCTCTAAATTGAAATTTCATACCCATTATCTTCAGTTTTTAGTCTTGCAGGAAGGACTATCAATGGAACCAGCCATGATTCAGAAAATATTTGACTGGCCCGCACCTTCTTCAAGTAAATACCTTCAAATTTTCCTTGGTTTCAGTAATTTTTAAAGGAGGCTTATTGAGCATTACTCCAAGAAAACCGTGAATCTTACTAACCTTCTCCAAAAAGAAGCTCATTTGGTTTTTACAGAACAAGCTGTGTTAGAGTTTGAATCTCTAGAGAAAGCTTTCAAAACTTCTCAAATACTTGCTCACTTCAACAAGCTAGCTTGTACCATTGTGAAAATGAACACAAGCAACTTTGCTATTGCATGACTAATCATGCACTTTTCCTACTCTTCCTCTCTCCTTCATCTCAAAGCCTTTGAGTTTTTCAAAATGCTTGCTGCAGAGCTTAACTACAAGATTAATGAAAAGGAATTTATTGCAATTGTTTATTTCTTGAATAAATTGTTTTTGTACCTTTTGAGTGTCATGGAAACCTTTGAGGTTTTAAAAGATCACAATTCTCTTAAATATTTCATGATATAAAAAGTACTTACATGCAGAAAGGCACAATGGACCAAATAAGTCTACAAGGTCAACTTTACCATCATGTGCTGCCCTGGGATTCAAGCAGTAGTCCCTGATGCTTTATCAAATTGGGAAAAAATTTACCCAGGGGGGGGGGAGGAGAACCTTTTCCAATAAAAACCCTGAACATTTTAGGAAACTCTTCTCTCATCAGTCCTCCCAGCTCAGTTTGATCATTACCCACCTTTGAGACGCGGATTTTGAACTTTGACAAGCTAAAATTGACAACCCCAAGTGTAATGAACTTTGCAAGAGTGCAAAATTATTAGATAGTGACTATAGTATTGATGAAAAAGATTAATTTTTTTATGAAGACTGTATAGTAGTACCTGATAAACCATGCATGAAGTCAGATATCTTCAAGTCTTGGGATGATTTTCTGCTTTCTGGTCATCATGGGTGGGATAAAACTTAAAAATTGATTGAAGGATACTTCCATTGGCCTGGTATGACCAAGGAAGTATAAGACTATGTTAGCATTTGCTATGATTGCAATTGTAGCAAATCCTCAAAAAACTGGAATTATGGGCTGCTCCAGCCACTTCCAATCCCACCTATTCCTTGGAACTTTATGTATATGTCTTTAATTTTGCAATTACCTATTTCTAGTGGTTATGTTGCTATTTTAGTAGTAGTATATTTCTTCTCAAATATGGCTCTATTTCTTTGCAGCAATGTGACCGCCTCTTTGGAAGACTTAGGAAATTTTTTCATATAATATGTATTTTAAAAGCATGCTCTCCCTGATAAAAAATTTAGTGATAGTGGGTCCTATCTTTTCTCTAGCTTCTGGAACTTGCTATGCCAACATTGGAAGATCAATTGAAACTTATCAATGGCTTAACACCCAGAAAGGGATGGGAAAACCAAGTAATTTAATCAAATTCTAAAACAATATCTTTCAATGTATGTTACCTATGAACAGGACAAATGTTCAAAATGGCTCCCATTAGCCATGTTTTCCTACAAAAACTCAACTCATTCCTCCACAAAAAAATTTACCTTTTAGAATCTTTATGGAATAAACCCAAATTATGCATCTATTGATGTAGCACCTTCTCAACCTGCTTCCAATTCCCTCAATCACATTTAATCTCTTCAATTGAAACTTTGAACCAACCTCAAAGTAGCAAGCAAGAGATATGAGGAGCAATCAGACCAACTTTGCACTATGGCTCCAACCTTGGCATTAGGAGATCAGGTATGGCTTGATGCTTGGACCATTTGCAGTACTTTCCCAACCCTAAAACTCTCTGAAAGAAAGCTTGGCCCCTTCAAAGTTAAATCATTCATCTCTCCCAAAGCTTTTAAAATTAATTAACCAAAAAGTTGAAAGGTATCCATCCCTTCTTTCATGTGTCTCTCCTAGAGCCAGCTTGAGTCTTATACCCAGGAAATACTCATCCCCCTCTTGAAAGTTTCAATTTCCAAGATCATGTGGAATGTGAAGTAAGCCATATTCTGGATTCCAGGTTATGCAAATTAAAACTTCAATACCTTGTTGAATTTACTGGCTTCCAGTCTGACAGAAATTGAATCTTGTGGGAACCAGCCCATAATCTTTGAAACTCCCCCACTTTGGTTCAAGAATTCAATGCAAACTACCTGCACAAA
Source organism: Puccinia polysora (assembly GCA_025617555.3). Lineage (NCBI taxonomy): Eukaryota > Fungi > Basidiomycota > Pucciniomycetes > Pucciniales > Pucciniaceae > Puccinia > Puccinia polysora. The sequence continues at coordinate 19,793,720 of CM062616.1, forward strand.
CCTCACCAATTTTAATTCCATACCTTCCAATCCCATTCTACATTTCCATTCTATCCCATCTCATCAAATACCATCACACTTCTCATTACATCCCATCCTATTTGATTTCCAGTTTCTTAAATTTGTTTCCTTTTTTCATTTCACCCTTTGAATTTCTATATTTATTTATTCTCTATATTTCAAGAAAAAAAGTCCTTTATCTCTGTAAAAATAATAATAATAATGATACTAATAAAATACAAATAAAATTAAAAAAAATTAAAAATTCTCTTTTATTTCCTGCTCTGATTCTTTCATATTTTTGGTTGGTTCTCAAACAATTGACATAAATTCATCCAAGTCTTCATCATTTATTAGAGTCAAAACTTGCTGCAACACAAGGACTTGTGCAACCAAATGCTTCTTGAAAATTTCCTTGCAATTTGCATTCCAAGCCCTCTTTGGCCGGGAATTCCATTCACCTTCCTCCAAGAGTTCTTCATAAGCTCTCTTCCTTCAACCTTGCTAAAAAACCTCACCGAAATTGCAAGTCAAACACCTTTCATGGGTCTTGTTTGGTACCATGACTTGAACTTGAATTCCTTTGCCTTTTCCTTCCATCCCATTCCCTTCCGTCACATTTCCCTCTGTCCTATCTCATTTACTCCAATCCTCTCCTCCTTTCCCGTTTTATTCCTTTCCTCCACTCTGTTTCCTCCATTTTCTTCATTTATCTCCTCTTTTTCTATTCCATTTCCTCCTTCTACTTCCACTTTTTTTACCTTGTCTCCTTGATTGTCACCGCATCCCGCCCCTCACCTCATAACTTGCTCCAGGCCTTGGTTTCCATTCGGTTTTCTTAAAAATTGGCCAAAATTCCAAAATATGGTGGTGGGAATGGAATCCTAGTAGTTTTGTACCTCCAAAATCTCAGCAATACTACAAATATCAATAGTTACATTATATTAGTTTCATTTTTGGATTTCAGTCAGACTCTAGACTTACTAACCTGGGTTCTGCAATCCTAATAATTTTATCCCTGGCACTGGACAAATGTGATAGTTAACTCAAGGGGCAGATATTCAAATTTGGACTTTGCTCGTGGATGCCACAAGCATATTAACCACCATTTTGATATTTAATGGAAACTTACAGGCCACTTTTCAAAGACAAAAATTGTTGCACTTTCCTTGGAGAACCCAAAATGTGTGGAAAGAGATTGTGTGTTCTATAAAATTCCCTGAAAAAATCCAACTTTGAGTTCCACAAAGCCCATTAGCCCTTGAGTTTCAATCCTATAACTTGGCAACTTGAATAAGATCTTCTCCGGAAGGAAAGTTTCTACAGCCCGCAGCGGTTGAGAATCAGGACCAACTCCTCTATCTGCTATCTCCAAAAAATACTCCGCACTAATCCAGAAACATCCTTCAGCTAACGCGCAATGAATTAATAGTAATAAACATAGTGGACTCCCCAAGAAGCTCTGTACTTTGGATTTTCCAATGAAAGACTCCAAGTTAATTAAGCAAGCTAATAGTTTCCAAAAGAAGAATGATACTTATCCTCCTTAATCCTGTAATTTAATTGTTTTATACACGGATATTGAAAATTTTATTTCTACAATACAATAAGATGAAATAAGATAAGATCCCCCATTTTGGGTTCAGGAAACGCTCCCCTTTAATGTTCAACTCATAAAACTACTCTGAAAAGAGAGAAAACAACAAAAACAACAAATTTTCCAACTAACCGCCCTTGTGCATTTGGCAATTCTCCTTCTTTCCATTAGTCAAATTCCCTAGCTGATTGGTTTGTTTAAAATAGATTTACTGATCCTGTGGCCCAATTTCCCTATCAGTTGAGTTGGGCTGATGCATTATTAATGACAGATCCCAGTTGATCTTCATTAGGGAATCTCTCCCAATCACGCATGAAGCCCAACGGATCCCCAGCAATCCACATGCCAACTCCTCAGCTTTGGTGTTGATCATCCCACAATCCTGCAACCTCAGTGCATAACCCATAGTCAGCCTTGGTCTTCTACTGCATAGCTTTGATCACTTTCTTCTACACTTGTAAATTAAATTTCGCGGAGGGGAAGTTATGTTTGACCACATCCATTGTCCGCAAAATACAAAAAATCTGGCCCATCCTTGCTATTGTGCTGCAGAAACAGGCATTGCACACAATTCTGAGCCTGAATTTTCTGCTCCAGAATAAAAAGTCCGCCAAAATGCTTTCCAAGTCTATGTGCTGCGGACTCCGACCCACTTCTGAGCCCCTTTTGATCAAATTTCCAGTGCTGAGCCTACTTGCCTCCGTGGTTAAAAAGAACCACCAAATACCCCCACAACTTGAATTACATCACCAGGATTCCTATGCTCCACAACAATAATTTTCCCTTCTGCCCTGACACTCCACTTCACACCACTCCTAAAAATTCATCCAATACCTGCCAAAAAACAAATATTCACCGTGGAATTGTGCCAGTACAGTACAAAAATGCCGAGGGCTTTCACTCACACCCCCTTCTTTCCTGCCTGTGATGCCTGCCATCCAGGCCACCGCTGTTGTCTGTTTGTTGCCCCAGCTCCTGGATAATCGCAGACTTGTCCTCCGCCTTTTTCCCTTTCAACCTCTGATCCCCGTGGCAAGCATTTCCATTGTGGCTTAATGGAAAACTTTGCAGTGGATGATGATGAAAAAATTGAGATGGAAACCTGGACTCAGAAGTAAGATTCCTCCACTTCCATATAACCCATTGTACAACTCTAAACAGTGCTGAGCCACAGGCAGTACTGTGGAGGGGAAAAATGCTTTTTAGGCTTCCCTCCTGGGTGCTACAAAAATATTTAAATGTAACCGGAATCAAGGTCCAGAAACTTGTAAATAAGGAATCAATGGAAGGGATGATTTTTATAGTAATTGGTAAATATGGAAAAACACTATCTGAGCCAAGATGATTTGGGAAAAGACTTGAACAAAATAAGTTAAATTTTGTTTATATTTCAATAGAACAAGGCAGTTTTTGATAAGTTTTAAACAAAAAACTTGAGTGTATTGCAAAATAGAACCAATGGATCCACAAAAGCTTTGAATAGTTTAAATGCGGGCGGACAAAGTGAGGATATTTAGATGACAAGGATAATATAAAGGAAGCGAGAGGAAGGAGGAATCTGAAAAGAAAAAGCTTGAGCGCAGGAATGTTGGATGAGTGGAGCTGAGGAGTTGGTCTTAACACCTCACATTTGATCAGCAGTCTTGAGAGCTTCGAGTAGTTGAGGATTGAGCTGGAGGCATATTAATCAAGCGTGACGAAAGGGTGAATTTGATGAAGGAAGATTTGGTTCAAGGAAGGGTGATTGAGCGGGGCAGCGGAGACTGTTAATGATGGAGTTGATTTTATTTATTGTTAGCGGGGAAGGTTTTGGTTAGGGAGTCAAAGGAGGATGAGATGAGGAAGTATGGGTGATGTTGGTTAGGGTGAGAGGGCAAGAGAGTGAGAGGGGAAGGAAGAAGGAGAATTAAGGATGAGGATAAAGGAAGGGGATGAGGAATGAAGATCAGAGTAGCGGGAGAGAAGGAAGGAAGAAGGTCTAAGTTGAGAAGGGAGAAGAGACAGTTTGAAATTGGAGTGGCAACAACGGGGTTAATTTTGATTGAACCGGCGGAGGAGAATAGGGCCATCTGAGAAGCTGGATAACAATAACACACCCCCATGATCAAATGAGAGGTGTTAGGATAGAGGAGAATAGGTGGGCAGTGGAAGAGCAGAGTGCAGGCTTGGTCAGAGAGTTGGCTAGCATTTGATTTGAGGGAACCATGCAGGTGATTAGGGAATGATTGTCCCATTTCTGGAAAAGCCATTCGATCTGAGTATTGACATGTTTGAGAGCTCCATGATGTGACTCTTGTTTTACAAGGTCCTTGAGGGCCTTGTTGTCAATCATAGCGCAGTGGGTAAGTTTGAGTGAGGGATTTATTTCCTGAATTAGGTTTGAAAACCAGATCTTCTCTTGGGTTGCCAGGACAAGAGCCTTCAATTCACCTTTGGTGGATGATAGAGAGATGGTTGATTGCATCTTGATGTGCCAGGAGACAGCACAACTATACAACAATATTACATACCCAGTATGCCTTCTTCAAGAGTTAGGGTCATTTCCTCCGTCAGAGTCACTGTAAGATTCAATCTTGTACTCAAACAATTCATTGCGGAGTGGGAGGGAAAGGTCTTTTGATTGGTTTGGGTATGGCAAGACATGTTTTGACTTGATCCAGTGAGTCATTCCAGGTTTGTTGTTGAAGGGCGAGAGGCAGGAGACGGGGTACAAAATGTCTGGTCTGGTTCTACTCGCAATAAAGTTCAGGAAGCCGGTGGAGGAACAAAAATTGATGTTGAGATTCATGAAGGAGCTCTGGTCTTCATCAGTAGCGGGGTTGAGTTTAATGTTTGGTGTGATGGGAGTGGAGATGGGTCTGCAGTTGGCAAGTCTGAGTTCCAGAAGAGCTGTCTCAATTTGATTAGGTTGTTGCATAGCGGGTCCATTTTTAGTTTCCACAATGAGATTTCCCAGTATCTTAGAGAGTGGTCCTTTGGCAAAGATACTAAATCTTGCTTTCAGCCGCTCCCTGAACTCAACCAAGTGACCAACAATGAGAAGGTTGTCAACATATAAAAAAGCGCAGAGGCATTTCTTGTCATTTATGTACAGAAAAGGGTTGGCACTTGAGACTGCAAAATTTTCTTCAACCAGCCATGTCTTTAGTGTTTCATACCAGCTCTTTGGGGCCTGCTTAATTCCATAAAGAGCCTTGTTTAGTTTAAAGTACGGAAATTTGGAGTTGTAGTTGGGGGGAACTTTGATGAAGATATCTTTGTCAAGAGGCGCGTGAAGGAAGGCGGACTTAATGTCCATTTGCCACAAGTCAAGCTTGTGGTGTAGAGCAAAGACCTGAAGAACAAAAAGAGTGGTCATAGAACCAGTGGGGGCGTAGGTTTCGCTGTAATCGCAGAATCGGATTTTTTTGAATCCCTGGACACACAATTGGGACTTGAATTTGACATTGCTGTCATTTGGTTCGTCCTTGATACGGTAAACCCAGACAGTTGTGAGAGCATTCTTCCCATTGGGAAATTTGTGACAGCCCTCCCATACCTCCATCAGTTCAATTCCTTGAAGTCCAGAATCCATGGATTCAATCCAAAACTCCTTGTCGTCACAGTGGGTGGCTTCAAAGTAGCTTTTTGGTACCAATCAAGCTACAAATCTGTATCTCTGAGGTCTTTGAAGCGAGGACCAATTGCAAAGAGCTCATAATGATTTGGAGACAAGTTGATTTGAGATTTCTAATTACTCAGTTGAGGAGGGCTCAGAATTGGATTAATTGGTCTTTTGGGAAGGTAAGGAGGAGTTTAGGATGGGAGAGTAATTGGAGGAGTTATCAGAGAATGGGAGATTGGTGGCAGAAGAGGAGTTTGGTAAGGAATTGATTGGGACAGGTGGAGGAGGTGTGGAGTTCAGAAGATCAGTGAGAGAGGTATTGTGAGCAAGGATAGAGTCAAACGGAGAGTCAAAGGGGGAAGAAGTATTGGAGATGTGTGAGTGAGAAATGTTTTCAAATATGTTGAAATGTTTGGAAAAAAAAATTTTCTTGGAGTCGGGAAGGTAAATTTTGTAGGAGTTGAGATCAAAGTCAAACCCAACCAGGATTCCTTCCTCGCCTTTTTCTTCAAATTTTTTGGGACTGGATGCTTGGTTTAAAACAACAGCTTTTGAGCCCAGAGTTCAAATTAGATGAAACTTTGGCGGTTTATGTGTCCACAGTTCATGGGCGGAGGTTTTGGCGGAGGAAAAAGGTATGAGGTTGAGAATTTGGAAGGCTCTGACCAGTATTTTGTCCCAGAGAGGGGAAGAAATATTCATGTCAATCATGGCATTCCTAGTAGTTTCAAGAACAGTGCAGTTTCCTTGTTCAGCAATGGGATTATGTTTTGGAGTGTAGGGTTTGTAGGTGGTGTGTTTGATGCCATTTTCAGAGGAGAATAGGGAGGGACATTTATTGAAAAATTCCCCCCATTGTCCAAATGGAAGTTCTTAAGCAAATGTCTAAGTCGGTTTGTAAGAAGTTTGATGAATTTGATTACTTCATCCGGGATTTCAGGTTTGAGGCGCAAAGGAATGCAAGTTTTGAATTTGGAGAAGTTGTTGGTGAGAAGAAGGAAGTATCTGTGTCCTGAAATTGAGGAAGGGTGAATCGGTCCACAGACATCCGCATGGATTTGTTCAAAGATGGTCTTGCTGACAGGAACTTGCCCACAAAACGGTTGACAACAAATCTTACCTTTGGCACAGGAGATGCAATCAAACTTTTCCCAGCTCAGATTTGGGAATTCCTTCAAACGTTCTTGAGTTATCCCTAGGTGTGGATTACAAAAGCATTGATGGATGGTTGACAGTGAGATAAAGGAGTACGAGATGGGGTTTGAGCTAGGTTTGTCCGCGTCAATAAAAAGAAGATTGTCCTTGATTGTACCGGAGAGAATGGAGCGACCAAAAAAAAAAACCACAAATGTGTTAGGGGAGTTCAGGAGCAGTGAGCAGCCCATTTGGACAAGTTGGCCCAGTGAGACAAAATTAAAGGCTATATTGGGGACAAATAGTGATTTCTTGAGATTCAAAATGGCAATGGTGGTTTTCAGTGTGGCTGTTCCACACCCCAGAAATGGAATGGGAGCTGAGGGATTTCCAGTTTGTATCTCAGTGTTATTGGGGGCAATGTGACTGAAGAATTCAGGGTTGTTAAACATGCAATTCACGGCTCCAGAGTCAAGCAGGATGCGATTTTGACTTAGAGATTGCAAGGTGACCATAGCGAAGTTGTAAGCAAGGAGAGTGGAGGGAGATTGTTGAGTGTTTGATGGCATGGTACCTTGAGAACCGTATTCCAAGCTTGATGAGTGACCAGGACTGGGACCTAGATGGGGATAAAGCCACAAGCACTTGCTGAAATTGTGATTGGCTTGAGGATTATGCCAGGTGGGGCAACATTTGATGACCTCAGTCTTGTTCACCATGGCTGAGGCATATGATCCGGCAATCACTTTGTTTTTGATTTGATTCAAATTTTGCAAGACCAGATCAGCGTCAATTTTGGCTTCACCAAGCAAGTGAGTAATTGTTGTCTTGAGATGGTCAAGCTGAGGGGGAAACTTGTAGAGAAGAAGATATGCCGCAATGTTGTCATCCATTTGTATTCCAATTTCAGATATTTGAAGAAGGCAGGCCCTTGCGTCTGCAATGAATTTTTCTACTTTCTTTCGATCAAACTGAAGATTAAGGAGGTTGAAGAAGACTCTTGACCAATTTGCTGTTTGAAATGAGTCATAGTATTTTTGGATGGATTTCCAGAGCTCAATACCGTTGGTGAGAAGATGGTCCTTTACACAGTTGATATAGGTTTGGTTGTCAAGTTTGGCCAGAATGTATCCCACAATCTCAAGGTTGACTTTGGGAGGGAATTTTTCCTGTTCTGTTGAGTTGAGCCAATGGGTGATCCCTTTGAGGGACAGAATGGTGTGAATTTTGGATTGACAGAGGGAGAAGTTTGAATTGGAGAGGCTCGGGATGGAGTCGGTGAGAGTTTTGACAAGGGATGATTGGGTGGTGTCCATTGGTCCTTTGTTGCCAGGTAGTTAAGTCAACGGAGCGTTTGGCTTTTAAACGTGATAAATTTTAAACAAAAAACTTGAGTGTATGGCAAAATGGAACCAATGGTTCCACAACAGCTTTGACTAGGTTAAATGCGGGCGGACAAAGTGACGATATTGAGATTACAAGGATAATGTAAAGAAAGCAGGAGGAAGGAGGAATCTGAAGAGAACAAGCATGAGCGCAAGAGAGTCAGATGAGTGGAGCTGAGTAGTTGGTCTTAACACCTCACTTTTGATCAGAAATCTTGAGAGATTTGAGTAGTTGAGGATTGAGCTGGAGGCAGATTAATTGAGCGTGACAAAAGGGTGAATGTGATGAAGGAAGATTTGGTTCAAGGAAGGGTGATTGAGCGGAGCAGCGGAGACCGTTAATGATGGAGTTGATTTTATTTATTGTTAGCGGGGAAGGTGTTGGTTAGGGAGTCAAACAAGGATGAGATGAGGAAGTATGGGTGATTTTGGTTAGGGTGAGAGGGCGAGAGAGTGAGAGGGGAAGGAAGAAGGAGGATGAAGGATGAGGATGAAGGAAGGGGATGAGGAATGAAGATCAGAGGAGCGGGAGAGAAGGAAGGAAGAAGGTCTAAGTTGAGAAGGGAGAAGAGAGAGTTCAAAATTGGAGTGGCCACACCAGGGTTTATGTGGATTGAGCCGGCGGAGGAGAATAGGGCCGTCTGAGAAGCTGGATAAAAATAACAGTTGTAAGTAAGAACACCCACAAGCTAATGACTCTGTTCATCAGCACGAGATTAGGGAAGATGAACTCAATACCAATCAACCTCCAGGTTCGAAATAAAACTGCCCAACTCTCTGCAATCAACCACTTGAAGGGTACCAGATAACTTTGGGTGTCTGTACAAAACAAGGCAACTTGTTTTATGAAGCTCTAGGAGCAAAGCAGTAACAAATTTGAACAAGAATAACCCAACAGTTCTCAAGGGACTCAAGATTAGCGTGGAAGAATTCAACTTTAAATGAATGAAGGAAGGTTTAAAATTCCAGGTTTTAAGCTTAAAGAAATATCTCAGTCAACTTTGAATGGTTCCAGAAGGGAAAAAAAGAATGATCAAGACCAGTATGGACAAAAAAGGGATCAAAGAATGGTATAAAACACTCAATAATTCAACTAAATGAATTCTTCTTCAACCAGGAAGGCTATTGCTCAGTGATAATGGATAAAATCACAGGTGAAGGATCAAGAATTTGAGTATGGAGGCTCAAGGATTAAAGGGAAACCAGAGATATAACCAGTATAACAATGATAATTTTCCCAGTTAAAAGGGGGAAGGCCCCATGGATTTATTGACTTATTCCAGTTATTATTGATAGGTGATGATGGGAAAAAGGCAGGGGAGAGGCTGTCCCTTTATGGGAAAAAGGCCCTGTAGACTACTTAAAAGTGATAAATACAAACAAAAGTGGAATTTCTTTTTTTTTGGATGTTAATCAGATGAAAGAATATATTAAAAAAAATTCAAAAAATTTCCTCTTTAAATGGTATTTCCTGATTTGTTCACCACACTTTCCAGAAGCCACAGATAGCTTTTATCCTCTGCCTAAAAGCAGAGATTATGAGACCTCCACTGCCTGGGGAGATGCCATGCAAGCCTGGGGCTGTCCCCACAACTCAAAATTTGGACTTGGCCAAGTACCATGCGGACTCAAAATTTCTCCCATCTTTATTTGTGTGGCAATGCCTCTGATAGCTCCTTGGGATGCGCCCAGAATCCCCCTCTTCCAGCCTCCATCCCCTAATCCTCTGGCGCCTAACACTCCAACTGCATCTCCTCCAACTAAAAATCTGCCTGCGCATGCTGAGTCCCCCCCTCTCAGAGATTGTGATTAGGTCCAATTTTCCACCAATACCTTTTAAGTTATTTTAACTTTTATTTTATATATTTTTTTCACTAGATTCAAAGAACTCCTAACAGGTCCCATGCCCACTGCAGAGTGACTCTCCCCCCTTCACCGGTCCAAAAATCTCTGGGTTGTCTTTTCCCAACCAAGAATCTGTCGCCTCAACACTCCCTCCAATCCCCCAACTCTTGCCCTTCTTGGTCAAACCATTTCTGCTTGGTCTCTATGTACCACAGGGCCATCCAAAGAAACAACAAAGAATGGGCAAAAACATTGATGAAGCCAAAATCAACTGGTACCTCCACAAATTGGATGAGAAAATACTGGCTATGCTCCAACAATTGGTTGGGAACCCAGCTGTGGAGTGCCCCAGCCCCTCAATGAGAATAATTGTGCTGGTGGTGAGCTCCGCTGCAGGCTCTGCTGCACCATCTTTCTTTTTTAGACATCCCCTGACTAATCTTTAAAAAACTAGAATATATATATATAAAACTTGCCACACTCCCTATATCTTATATATAGTTCTTGCAATGAATATGATTCCTGGCCCGACCCAGGAAGGACTTCTCTTCATTCCCCGCACCATCCTACAAAAAAGAGACACACAACCACACAAAAAGAAAAAGACTCCACAACCTATAGTGAGAACCCCTCCGCATCTGATAGTGAGATAAAAAATGGAATACCAAACTTGAGACAGAACTCCAGAAAAAAAAAGACTCTGTCAGAAAAAGAAAATATTCATGCTAGCAAGACTCTGAAAACTAAGCTATGAAAAAGAGACTCCAGAAATCCCCAAATAACATGACCCCTAAGGGACCTGGACCACCCCAGATAAAGGCCTCTAGAAACTAGACCTTCATTGCTGCTCTGGTGATCTGAGCTCCCCTGTCCCATTATCCCCTTGCAACTTGAGCTTTGACCCCAACTGTTCATTCCTCCAAGGAATCCTCCCCCAAAAACCCCTTTTCCTCCTCAGCTGGCTCCTCACTGTTGGCCATTTCCTTTTCCTTGTCACCCAAACCAGCGCTTTTGTCAAAATCTTTAGTTGCCCGCACATCAAACTTCTTCACATGAGCAGCCTTTGCCTTCTGCTTAAGCAGAGTACCCTCCAAATCCTCCAGCTGATAACATCCGCCAGAAAACTGGCTGACAATCCACTAAGGGCTGTTTGAGCAATCCGCAAATGGCTTACCCCACTGCATCTCTAAACTCATGTTGTCAAGTAGAAAAAGATAGCCCTTTTGCCACGGGTCCTGCAACCAATTGGAGCACTGCTTGTCCCAGTACAAGACCAACTTTGCACAACTGTCCTTTGGCCTCTTTGCCGCCTTTGCCACCATCTTTGTCCTCAGTAAAAGTTGTTCCGCCCACACCACAGCCAAACCTTCTGTGGTCTTTACCTTCAATCAGTCAATAGAAATATAGTTGAGGGTTTTGATATCCAACAGAAGCACTGGCTGCTGGCCATAAAGCAGCTCATAAGGCAATTACCCCTTAAATTGCTTGACAAATATCCAATCTGCAAAGAAAAGGTTTCACAAGATTTCCTGCCACTTCTTAACACTGATGTGGAAGACCTTGAAAATCTTGTCCTTGATTGGCTGATGCCCCCTTTCTACCGCCCTAGCTCTTTCTGGATAATACTCTGTAACCTGCCCAAACTTTGAACTGCAAGATTTTACCAGCTTTCAAACATTTCCCCAAAAATCCATTTCACTGTCCACCGTGATGAGCTGCAAGCAACCAAAATGGGCAAACCAATCCTTCTTTAGAAACTGCCCAACTTTCTCTGCAGAAAATTTTACCAACAGAATCCCTTCTACCTACCCCCAAAATTTTTCCAGATCCACAAGTAGATACAGAAACTTCCCTGCCTTGATGTGGACTATGTCCAATGAGACCCATCTTAAAAGAGTTTCCTCCCCCATTGAAATACCCACCTGCCAAGGCAACCTGGTACTCTGGAGGTGACAAGCCTCGCAACTCCACACCCAATCCTGCCTTTTCCCCTCCTGAACCAGCCACCAGAACCAGGTCCTAACTCTTTTCTACGTCTCCACCTCCCCCAGTGCCCCCAGTTGTCATGGAGGCTCATCAACAATTTCTCCTGATCCTCCCTCCTTTTGACCACAACCAGGGGTACTGGAAGTGCCTGCTTCCACAACTGCCCATCCTGAAAAAATAAATGCAGAACCTTCCACCAAACCCGCCTCACCTCCACCGGTGACAAACCCTTTTGAAAATGAAGCATCCAAATTTACTCCTCCAACACCTGAAACATACCAAAATGCTTCAGGGGAAGTTTGCCAACTTCCACAACCATTGTTGCCACCATCAAGAGCCTTCATTCCAAATCCAAATACTCTCTTGCTGCAAGACAAAACCCCAGATAAAATTATAAAGCATCCAGAATTGTTAAAGCCTTCCCCAGAACGTGCCTGACCATGAAGTTGAACTACTGTAAGTATGCAATCCACCAAGTCATAGGATCATTAGGCAAGGTTGGGGAATTAGTCTTCCTAGCTGATGCCTCCCCATGTCCTAGGAGCTCAAACACCACCCCCCAAAGCACATCCTGTAACCTCCAAACAGTCCTTGTCACCCCACAGAACTCCAAATTGGGCCGTGATTACCACCTTTGACCTCTGAAAATGTTAACAATTTTTAGAGCACAGACCTGTCTTTCCCTTCATCTCATTTTGTGAGCAAACTGCCCGCACCTAACTTTCTAGAATCTAACACCAGCTGGAGTCCCCCCTTTTTGTAATCCAAGTCCTTCAACAGCATTTTCTTCCCAATAATCATCTTCAGCTCCTGAAACCAGAAATTGCATTTTTCCTTCCAACTCCACTCAGCACCTTTCCAAATCAGTCTCCGCAGTGGGCTTGCTATTTACGCAAATTGCTTGATGAAGATACACACCCATTCAAATAGACCTAGGAAATGGGAAACATGAGTAGCATTACACAGAGTAGGCCACTGCAGGACCTTATTGTCTTTGGTGTTAGTTATCTGCCTACCGTTTGCCAAAAATTTGTGACCCAGGACCTCCAAGGCCAGAACGCATACTGCAAACATTTTACCCAAGAAGGTCAATCCCACTACCTTGATTTGGAACAGGATCCTCTCCAAAGTCTGGGTTTATTTCCAAACAAGAAACCTGATCCCCAAATTTCACGCAATATTCTCCCCACCATAGTTGCTTCACAGCACCTTGATAACTGAATTTTTGATGAATATACGCACTGTTTCTGGGACATAATCCTGGAAAATCTACTTCATTTGCGCCTAACAAACCGCTACCAAATTTGCCACCCCCTAAAGAAGCTGCATCAACTGAAGTCGCCCCAATTGTGTTTCAAACACATTCACTGGGTGGTACTTTGGATTTATTTTCAGTGGGTTGTACCTCCCCATCAGGTCCACCAAGCTGTAGCAGAAACTCCCTGGCATATTCTCTACAAACTCCTCCACTGGCGGGGGCAACCCTAGGTCTCTGATGGTGACTGAGTTCAACTTTTTCAGGTTGTGGAAAATCCACAGACTGTTTGCATCCTGTTTCAGGACTGTAAAAATCAGGCTAGAATGGCTAGAACAAGAAGGCTTGTACAGACCCATCCACAATGGTTCCCGCACCAACTCTGTAAATTGATCCCTAACTGCCGCCAGAATAGGAATGGGCTTGATCTGCCAAGGTTTATGAGGCACCATTGGTATCTGGTAGGGGTCCTCAATTTTGCATTTGAGAAAACCCCGCTCCTCTGGAAAAAATAATAATAGGGCCTCCCTTTGGATGAAAATCACCGCTTTGAGAATTTGTACCTCATCCTCTTGCAAACACCCCTCCAGCCCAAATTTGAGATGTGCCATCTGCTCCTCTGTTACTGAAGAGTTTTAATTGATCAAAAGAACTTACACAAGACTGAAGGCTGAGAAGAACAATCACAATGAGCAAGAGTATCTGGAGAAGGGTCTAAGGAAGTGAGAACATGGAAAGAAAACAAACAGGAAGAGACTGCACTTGAATGGAAATGAGAAGACATCAGGGAGATGAGATGGAATTGATCTGAAGTTGGTTTAGGAGTCGAGGCGTGGTGCTGGTAGTTCACAGCTTGAATGAGTGTTTCCAATCGTGAGTAAGAAATTGAATGTGGTTAATCTCACCAGACAGTCATTGATGCATGTTGTACGTGAGTCGCAGATGGATCAAGGGTTGAGAGTTGGAGATAGATGAGGGAAGGAGCAGTATGAAAGAAAAATGAAGAAACAAGATTGAAGAAGAAACCAGAGATGAAGAGGTAAGCCAGCTAGAGGATCGGAGTATGTGAGGTTGAGATTTTGTCAGTGCGGTCAAGAGAGTCGTGAGTTGGAGATCATCCGTTGTCTCAGTCTGGCAAGCTCCTCCAAGAGCGGGGGTCCAAAGCATCGGTGACTTCCCCCGGTTCACTGAGAGCCGGGCTTCCTGGTGCCCACAATAACCCAACACGCCCCATTCCTGGAGAGATGAACACACTACTACATTGAGCCAGAATTGTGAACAAAAGGAAGAAGAGACAGAAGAAGAAATGAACTACGCTATGCAGGCCTGAGAGATCCAAAAAATGATTGAAGAAGCTCGAGACTGAGCAGATTAGAGCTTTTTGTAAGAGCTTCTGCGGGAATTTCTTCAGATTTGATGAGTTTGGCCACAATATTCCCTGACTTCAGCTCTTCTCTCATTCCCTTTGTCTTCAGATCTAAATGTCAAGTCTTAGAGTTAGATCCAAATTGTTGAATCTTGTCGATCAGGCCGCTGTTGTTGGTGTGAATTACAATGGAAGTGGACTTGGTAGAGAAGATCTTGCATGCCAGATCCCTGATCCAAGTGGCTTTGTGAAATGCGTCAACAAACGCATTGAGCTTGGCATCCCTGGAACTGAAGGTGATGTTCTTCTGCTTGCAACTATTCCAAGATACAATGCATCCATACACGGCGCAGAAGTAGCCAGTTTGAGAGCGTCAAGTGTCGGGATCGTCAGCACAAGACGCATCTGAGTAAGCTGAGATTGGAGAGTCAGCGTTTTTAACTTTCAGGCTGAGTAGAATGTGTGAGGTGCCCTTCAAGTACTTCCAGGCTTTCTTTACTTCGTTCCAGTGGGGTACACCAGGCTTGACGTTGAATCTTGACAGAATGGACACAGCAAAGCTGATGTCAGGCCACAAGTAGCACCCAATATGATTCAATAGGCCAATTGCTGATTGATAGTTGACATTGAGGGCCTTGAATTGCTTGAACTCTTCATCGGTGGCAGGTTTGAGTTGAAGATTCTGAGTCAAAGGAGTCTTGCTGGTCCTGGCGTCTTCTAGGCCAAGTTCTTTGAGCCCAAGTTCAATGTGCTTAGGCTGGCTGAGAAGGATTTTGTCCCCCCGTACCTCTATCTTCATACCTAGAATGGTGTCGTGTTTTTTTGCTGTTGAACCAGAGAAGCAATCTAGGAACTTTGCCTCAAAGCTATTGCCTTCTCCAACAAGAACCAGGTCGTCCACGTGAAAGAACAGTTGGTACTTACCATTGCTAGATAGGTAGAGGCATGGGTCGCAAGAAGATTCCTTGAAACCTACTTCTTTGAACCAAGCAGTGAGGGTATTGTACCAGTTTTTTGGCGCCTGTTTGAGTCTGTAGAGGGACTTCCTGAGTTTTAGGTATGAAAAGGTTCTCTTCGAGCCCTTGGGAGTACAAATGATGACTTCCTCATCAATAGGTGAGTGCAGGAATGCACTTTTGACGTTGAATTGTCGAATTTGTTGTTTGGACTTGAGTGCGTGCAAAAGCAACGGTTGCAAGGTTGATGGCTTCCCGGTGGGAGCAAACGTCTTGGTGTAGTCTAGATCCTCAATCTGGTTGAAACCCTGCACACACAGTCAAGCCTTTTATCTGACAGGGTTGCCGTGGAAGTTCTTCTTGACCTTGAATATCCAAGTCGTTTTGAGGACATTCTTGGGCTTGGGACCATTGTATTCTTCCCATACCGCTAAATCTTTGATTGAGGTCAGCTCTTGATCAATTTCCTCGATCCACTCAAGATACTCTTTGCATCCAAGAGCGTCATTGTAGGTCTTCGGCTTGTAATAGTGATAAAAGCCGTACCTCTGAGGTGGTTTGATACGTAATCTATCCCTTAGGACTCGACCCGCTGGCTTGACATTTGTTTGAGGAGTAATCTGAGCATTGGAGGTGGAATTGATCCATGCCACAGGCATTGAATCAGTCAAATCATCCAAAGAAGAGGGGTTGGTCGAATCGGCTTCATTGGCCGAGCTGGCTGATTCATCTGAGTGGTCGCGATAGCTTGTCCAGGGAGTATGAGTAGAATCCTGAGTTGGATGGGCTAGTTCTGGCATTTAAAGACCCAGCTCCCTTGTGTTTGGAAGATCCTCATTTTCGGGTAGGGGGTTGACATCCAGAGTGAGACCGGGTGCATTTGGCCTAGGCAATGAGAAGAACTTGACGTGCTTTGAGGAGATAATGGAACCAGATTTTGTCAGTACGCAATACAAAAGAAGTAGTGGATTAAAGCCTACTAGGGTTCCCTCTTCTCCCTTGCAGTCAAATTTTGACCCTTTTGGTTGCTTGTTGATGAGGTAAACACAGGGGCTTCCAATTGGCTTGAGATAAGATGAGGGCAGGAGTTTACAGTGCATTTTCTGCCATGGCGTCATATCTTCACCTTTAGCTGGGATGTGATTCAGCATGAGGCAACACCCTTTTACAACTTCGTGCCAAAGTGATTGTGGGAGCCTGCTGTCCTTGAGGGTTGCGCGGGTTGATTCCACAATCGTCCAATTGGCTCGTTTGGTGCGACCATTATGCTCCGGGTGGTAAGGTTCCAAGATGATGTGAGTGATGTGTCTTTTGTTCAAGTAAGTCGACAGTTTTGCATTCACAAACTCGGTTCCCCCGTCTGAGCAGATTTCTGAAGGGTACGTGCCACGACGTTGGTGTTCTTTTTCGAGTAGATCTATGATGATTTCCCCAGTCTCGTCCTTGGAAGTCATTGGGAAGGCAGCCAGATAGCCACTGGCGTTGTCCACAAGGGTCAGGATGAATTGGTGGCCTGACTTTGACAGAGGTCAAATGGGACCCATCAGATCCAGATGAACTTGGTCCAGAACCCTAGAGGATCTGGTAGAAGACTGAGCAAAGCACAACTTGGTGATTTTACTCTTGGAACACTCCACACATAAAAACTTCTGCACAACGTTGGTGGGGATGTGTTGGATGAGAGGAGTCAGTCTAGTCATTGATGCATGGCCGTATTTCCTGTGGATCTTGAGAAGAGGGTCTTCTGGCGTGAAAGTGAGAGTCGACAGGTGGGTTTCGAGTGAAGGTGAGAGACTGAAGGAAGGGGTAGGTAGCGTGTGGAGGTTTTCATCAACAGTTCCTTTCAGTAAGGATTTGCCTCTGTGCGAGACATTGAATTGCTTGTTGGAGGAGTGAATTGAGTAACCCTTGGCATTCAATGCTTGTGCGCTGATCAGGTTGATTGTCACATCAGGAATGTAGAAAACATTGGAGAGTCGGAGGTTTAGATTCTTCCAGTGGAGGATGGCAGTGCCCTTCCCCTTGATTGCTAGACTAGCGCCTTCCTTGCCCGTTTTGATTGGATCACCAATGTGTGGTTCCATCTTGCAGAAGTATCTAGAGTCGTTGATCATGTGGACGGAAGCTCCACTTTCAAGCAAGAAACAATGGCTGTGGTCTCCCTGTTCAATCCAATGATTCAGAAGAGCAAGATAATGTGCCAATTGTGACTCTGCCTTCCCTTTTTGTCCGTTCTTCCTTGCTTTCCATTTGGCCTGATTGTCTCTCCACCATTCAGGAGCCATATCCAGATGCAGGTGCCAACATTCCGTGGCCAAATGATTCTTGTCTTGCCCGGGGTAATGGTATCCTTTGACGCATCTTTTAGGGTCAGACCCCTTTGTTGAGGGTTGATGAGACAATGACTTGCTTCCAAACAGAGCGATTTCTCCCTTTGACTTTGAGCCGGCAATGGATGATTGGGCCAACAATTTTTTGTTGAGTTGAGTGAGATGATTTAGGACATAGTCCACAGACAGTTCCTTGTCTGAGTGCATAATCTGCCTCTTGAAGTCGTCCATGGAGGAGGGAAATTTGAACAGTAGAAGGTAGGCCACGATATCATTGGGGATTTTGATTCCCTCTTTGGCCATCTTTTTGAGACATACCTGGAATCTATTGATGAATTCAAAAATGTCATCTGGGTTGAAAGTAAGATAGAGAAAGGTGTTGAAGACTCTTGCGCAATTGGAGGCCTGGGACGAAGCAAATTTTTGAATGATAGCCTTCCATAACAGCTTGGCAGAGTTTCAGTTTCCGGCTGTGACAATGTTCTCATGAGCGGAGGAATCAAGTTTTGAGATGATGAGAAGTTTGAGTTCATCGTTAACTGCTGCATCTAGGACAGAGGTTTTGTCGTTGATTGCCGCTGTGCATCCTCTGACGTCCAAAATTGCATTCATCTTGTCTCTCCAGATGCCATATTTTTCTTCTCCAAGCAGAGGGATTGTCTCGAGGGCAGTCTTGAGCATAGCCTGTCAAAAGTCCATCGCGGCCTGGTTAGGTTGCCTCCCTCAGTCCGCGTATTGGTTGCTTGATGAGTTTGAGAAGAGATCCTTCTGCTTTTAACCGTGAAGAGTTTTAATTGATCAAAAGACCTTACACAAGACTGAAGGCTGAGAAGAACAATCACAATGAGCAAGAGTATCTGGAGAAGGGTCTAAGGAAGTGAGAACACGGAAAGAAAACAAACAGGAAGAGACTGCACTTGAATGGAAATGAGAAGACATCAGGGAGATGAGATGGAATTGATCTGAAGTTGGTTTAGGAGTTGAGGCGTGGTGCTGGTAGTTCACAGCTTGAATGAGTGTTTCCAATCGTGAGTAAGAAATTGAATGTGGTGAATCTCACCAGGAAGTCATTGAGGCATGTCGTACGTGAGTCGCAGATGGATCAAGGGTTGAGAGTTGGAGATAGATGAGAGAAGGAGCAGTATGAAAGAAAAATGAAGAAACAAGATTGAAGAAGAAACCAGAGATGAAGAGGTAAGCCAGCTAGAGGATTGGAGTATGTGAGGTTGAGATTTTGTCAGTGCGGTCAATCCTCAATCTTGAGACTTGTGAGTCGGAGATCATCCATTGTCTCAGTCTGGCAAGCTCCTCCAAGAGCGGGGGTCCAAAGCATTGGTGACTTCCCCTGGTTCACTGAGAGCCGGGCTCCCTGGTGCCCACAATAACCCAACAGTTACTCCCGTCAAATCTTCCTGCCAAATCACAGGTTTCAGCAGTGACTTATATGGGTCCTGAAACCAACAGATTGGCCTGATTGGTTTGCTGAGATCCTGCAGCATTGGCTTTTTCTGCGGCCGCAATCTCTTGTAAACCACTTTGTACTTGCCACTTCAAGACCACACTTCAATCAACTTCAATCCCTTGGAAACTTCCTTCACTTGTAATTGTTGGCCTGTAGGAAAATCTGGTTTTCTCAAAATTTTGGCACAAGGGTAGCTGCTTGTTCTAACACCCATTGGATACGCATAAAAGGAAGGACTCACTTTTGATCCTATCCCCTCCCATTATAGTTAATACCAATTCTGGCTTTTCTCCACTCCACCCAAAGCACACTACACTGTGCCATTGGGGTTACTCCTTGCTGCTCATTTGTTTACCATCTGTGTGGGGATGGAGCCTTCTCTGCACAGGTAACATGTCCAAAATCTAAAAGTCCTCTGCCGGTAGATTGTTGTGAAGGCCATCCACAAGCGGGCACCCCCTCCAATGTTCCAATCCGCTGTTCTCAGGCCAACAAATGTTTTTTTTTTACCATTTCCCAAAGTTTTCCCCAACAGTAAGGATGTCCTCCCTAGTATCTGGACAGAAGCCAAGAGATTCTCAAAAGGCAAAAAGGAATGGCCCACCAAGTATTACCCCTGACCTGCTTACTGGCAAATACAACAGTAGAGCCAATACCATAGCTACCCTTTTCATCTCTTTCTCCACTATCCCCTTTACTACAAAGTCAAAAACTCCCAGAGTATATAAAATAATGTTTTCCTTGTTTCAGACCAGCCCACATCTGTTGCCAACTTCAAAGGAAGGAAATTCACCATTGAACTGCTTTCAAACATTTCCCAACACTGTTTGCCTCTAATCCACATTTCTACATACCCCAAGGGGCACATCATTGTGCCACTCTCTCCCAGAACGTCTGTTCCAGCCTTAAGAGAACCCACCTTTGCCTCCACTTTGGTTTTGGGTTCTCCTCTTTACTTCCAGCATAATTGTTAAAGACCAATACCATCTGCTCCGCAACTATGGGTAAGATTTTTTTGGAACTTCTGTGTTCTATTCTCTGAGCATCATGCTCAAACCATCCTTCTTATTTTAAAAATTTTCTTTCATTCTCATTTTTCTATTTAACCAATTTCAGTTTTTATCCGGCTGCTTTTGAGCCACTCATCTACCACACCCTGCTGCGGACCACCCTCTGCCGTTCTTCTCTGCAACACTTGTACCTTAACGGGCACCGCTGCACAAACTCTATAATCAAAAGAGCGCCTCTATATTGGACCCTGGGGAAATTTTTCTTTGTGCAACAATGAGATTGCACCACCAACCCTAGAAACCTGAGTCAGCTAAGCCTCTGATTCATCTTTTCATGCATAAATTATGCTCTCCCCCTGATCTGACCTTTTAATCATATCACCACCACACTAGTGCAACCACATAATTGCACCACTAAACCTAGAAATCTGAGTCAGAATTAACCCCTCCCTCCTAACTACAATCACCAGAGCTTTGGTGCTTCAACTCTACCACTCAACAACTCAAAACCTACTATAAAAAATTATATTTTTCATCTTCAGTCTCTATCTTCTGTACCAGTCTGTCTGGTCTTTTTAGTCTCTCATCTTCACAGATTTACAGTCCCAATAATCTGCTAGGACCAAAAGACTATAAAACATGTCAGAGACCAAGGAAAACTCCCAATCCAAACCAAACATCCCACTCCTGACCCATTCAAATTTTCCATCCTGGTTCCTCCATATCAAAAGCTACCTCAGAAGAAAAGGACTCCTTGAATCAGTTCTGGAAGTCCCTCCTACTCCTTTTTCCACTTGAAATTATTTGACACAGCCAATATAATCATCAAACACCTTGTTGATTCAGCGCTTGATGCAGTTGTTGTTGAGCGCTTGATCTGAGGATATGCAGAGAGAGTGCAGACAGAAGGATCATATTTCATATAAAAGAAACATGGAGTCAAATGAGGAACATGAGAAACAAATATATCAGAAACAATGAAAGGAAAATGGAGAAAACATAGGTTATTTACCTGAGGATACGCAGAGAGAGTGCAGAAAGAGGGATGAGGAAAGAATCTTCTGTCTGACTTGACCTCTGTCCTCAGGTAGTGTACAGCAGGTTGAATTCTGTGACATGTGTGTGCGTGTGTGTGACTTGGATGGTCTGAGTTAAGGAGAGCGCTTACATGACATGTGGTTGAGAGTGACTACTGGTGGCCACATGGAGAAGAAAAAGGAAAAGTAGAGGATGGAAATGAAAGAGAAAGAAGAGAACATGAGAAATAATAAAAAGGAATATATGGGATGAATGAAGATGTTATGAAGATTGGAAAGAGATCGATGAAAGGATGAGGGGATTCTATGATGGCATTCCAACACCCCCCCTTGCTAGCCAAAGCCGGTGAGACCAAACAGCCGTTGATGAGCTTCAAGAAGTACCCTGGATAGAGGCTTGGTTAGCATATCTTCCAGCATATCCTTGGTGGTGATATGACCTACTGTGAAAACGCCTCTGTCAACACATTTGCGAATGAAATGGTGACAAGCGTTGATGTTCTTTGTCCTGGAGTGGTGCTTGGGATTCTTGGCAAGCACCTTGGCGCCTTTGTTTTCAACAAGCAGTGGTACAGGGGAGGTATCCCAAAGACAAATTTTGCACAGTATGTTGCGGAGCCAGAGCCCCTCTTTGCACAAGTTGGAGAGAGCTTTGTACTTGGCTTTGGTGCTGGAGAGCAAGACCGTGGGTTGCTTCCTGGACTTCCACAATATGGTGCCTTGTCCAAGACGGAATGTGTATCGGGAGGTAGACCAACGATCCAACCTGTCCTTGGCCCAGTTGGAGTTGGAATATCCCGTAAGGTTGAGAGATGGGCCACCAAGAGTGAGGCAGAGATATTGGGTCCTGTGAAGGTATTGTAGGATGCGGAGGCCAGCGTTCCAGTGCTCAAGGGAGGGATCTTGAAGGTACTGGGAGAGCCGGTTGACCACAAACACAATGTTGGGGGGTGCATTGAGAGATCCAAAGGAGAGAACCCACAAGTTGATTGTACTGGGGAGGGGATGGGGGGGAACCGTCCGCTTGCTGAACAAGATCCTTGAAGTGGGAATCTGTAGGGGTGCGGGTGGTGGCGGTGTTGTTGGGAAGAAAGGATTGCATGAGGGAGGAGATGTAGTGGTCCTGGGAGATAGAGACCTTCTTGCCGCTAAAGTCACGGACAATGGAAATAGAGAGGAAAAGAGAAAGATCCTTGTCAGAACCAACCTTGAAACGTTTGCCAACGGACTTGAAAAATGAGCTGAAAAAAGAATTTTTACCAAAAATGGCAAGGTTGTCCACATGGGCGGTAACCGCTCCAATGAGGTTTCCATCAAACTGTTTGTAGTACCGGGAGGGATTGTATAGAGAACGGGAGAGGCCGAGTGAGATGAGGGCAGAGTTATGTTTGATGTTCCATTGACAAGGGGATTGTTTCAGTCCGTAGATCAATCTGGTGACTTTGCAGACCCAATCTGGATGGCGGGGGTACTCAAAACCGGGAGGCTGCGCCATGAAGACGGGCTTGTCAAGATGGCCGTTGAGGAACACCGTTTTGAAGTCTAGTTGGCGGCCGACCCATCACTTGTGGGCCATGAGACTGAGAAGGATTCTTAGCGTTTTGAGCCGCAGGGTGGGGGCAAAGACTTCAGAGAAGTCCAAACCATGGACCTGAGAGAAAACAATGGAAAAAATCCTGGCCTTGAGCTTTAAAATGGACCCATCCGGACGCCTCTTCACCTTGAAGACCCACTTGCTGCAGATGATCTTGCAACCTTTTGGGGGGGGACAAGCGTCCATGTGTTCATACCCTGGAGGGAGGACATTTCTTCTGGGGCTGAAGCAATCCAACAAAGATGATGGGGTGAGTGCGTCAGCTGCTTCCAGGTCTTGGGGGCGACAAGGTCATCCTTGACAGAAGCACGCTGGGCAAAATTCCCGTAGCGGTTTGGAGGACAAGAGATGCGCAAAAATTGATGGGGAAAAGCTGCACAAGGGGATGGGGAAATATGGGGAGAGAGAGATGAGGAAGTTGGATGAGGGGGAGGGGAAAGAGGTTTGGGAGAGGATGGAGATGAATCCGGGGGAGTCAGAGCAAGAGGATGAGGGAGAACAGTATCATTGGAGAGGGCGGGGCTAGTGGAACAATAGAGCCCAGTAGTGGATATGTCCAGGGAAGGCGGAGTGATAGAGGAGGGTGCTAGCGGGATAGTTGATGGCTGATCATCCGCGGTGAGAGGGTTTTTGACTGTGATTAGTGACAAGAGCTTCTCTCCATACAACAATATCTCTGACAAGTGGGTTGTCATGTCTTTATTGTTGAGTCTGGTGAGAAGGAGCTTTTGAAGCCAATACATTCTTCCTCCAGATGATTTGTCTTGATGAGCTTCGCGCAGAGCGTTCCACATTCCGATTGCGCTTTCCTTGTGTTTGAGTATGAATTGAAAATTTGATGAAGAGATGGATCTGGAGATGACTGAAAAAACGCCAAGGTTTTCCTGTGACCAAGTTTCCTGGTTTGATTTTTGAGTTTCATTATTGATCAAGTATCTGACACCCAAGGCTTGGAAACGGATTTGGAGAATCATAGCCTAGTTGA
The DNA here is from genome assembly GCA_025617555.3 of Puccinia polysora. Classification (NCBI taxonomy): domain Eukaryota; kingdom Fungi; phylum Basidiomycota; class Pucciniomycetes; order Pucciniales; family Pucciniaceae; genus Puccinia; species Puccinia polysora. The sequence goes on from CM062616.1 coordinate 19,817,266, forward strand.
GGTAGTTGTATTTGGAGCCTGGGGCATTGAGAGGAATGATTGTTGGTGTTTTTAGTACTTGGTGGGAGGAATTTGTTTCTTCCATAGTTGAGGAGTTGACAAAACCAACAATGTGACAGATCTTTCTGAATAACAAGTGCATTTGGTTATCAAGGTAGCTCTGGGCTCATAACCTGTTGAGCGCTTGATCTGAGGATATGCAGAGAGAGTGCAGACAAAAGGATCATGTTTCATATAAAAGAAACATGGATTCAAATGAGGAACATGAGAAACAAATATATCAGAAACAATGAAAGGAAGATGGAGAAAACATAGGTTATTTACCTGAGGATACGCAGAGAGAGTGCAGACAGAAGGATGAGGAAAGAATCTTCTGTCTGACTTGACCTCTGTCCTCAGGTAGTGTACAGCAGGTTGAAGTCTGTGACATGTGTGTGCGTGTGTGTGACTTGGATTGTCTGAGTTAAGGAGATCGCGTACATGACATGTGGTTGAGAGTGACTACTGGTGGCCACATGGAGAAGAAAAATGAAAAGTAGAGGATGGAAATGAAACAGAAAGAAGAGACCATTAGAAATAATAGAAAGGAATATATGGGATGAATTAAGATGTGATGAAGATTGTAAAGAGATCTATGAAAGGATGAGGGGAGTCTATGATGGAATTACAACAGTTGTGAACCCCAATAAAAATTGTTATCCACATAAAACTTTGGAAGCCCTCATCTCAAGATATGCATCCAAATCTTCGAGGAATTGTTGTAGAATCTGGCTCAACTTTATTTGGTCTCAGTACAAAGGCTGCCTCAACATTTACATCAAGGATTTTCAGAAGCAAATGAATGAATTTTCTGTTGTCTGCTGCTGACATTCTGAGCTATGCCTCCCAAAGATCCCATGAAGCAGCACTGGGGGGAAATATAAGGAAAGTAGTTTTGGTTATAGAAGATTGATTCCAATGATAAATAAAATTTGATTAGGTTGTGAGAACAAAGCAGTTATTATCTCATTTTGATGAAGTAATGAGCAAGGTGTGGTGGGGCTTTTGGGTGAAAAATGTTGATTCAATGTTCAGTTCCAAATTTTGCAAGATTCATCCACTAAGTATGATGAGTATCAGAAAACTAAGACCTTTATTTTCCCTCTTTTTTTTCCATTCTGTATTCCTTGACCTCCAAAGTGGCTATTACTCATGTGAAACTTGGCCTTATGATTTTTGAGGATTTGGATAAAATCTCAAAAGTAAGACCATTCCTGAAGGTAAACACAATCCCATTAACCAAGATCAAAAATTGTGCAGACAGTCTGTATTGGTTTCCATACATAACTACAATACCACCATCTTGTGAACTTAATCTGATGATGTGGCCAAGCTACCAAGTTCATTCTTCCACGTGGTAAGCAAAATAATTCTAAACAATGAACTTCTTCTGAATCCCACTGGTTTTCTCAACAAACTTTGTGAAATTACTCATCTGGAATATTTGCAAGCAACCAACAATAAAGTCTCTCCTGGTCTAAACTCATCCACTTCCCTCTTGAAATCTACCCAAAGGAAAAAGAGCAAAAATCCATTCTCCAAGAACCATCACAATCCACTCTCAGAACACTCCAAGGACAAGTTCTGGTTTCTTCATCCCCATCCAAGGTCAGATTGGAACAAGCAGCCAAGTGCCAATCTCCACACCCCAATTGATACGTCAAGTGTTTCCTCCAAAAACACTCAGAATGCTGAGTTGCATTTTAATTCTCAGGTCTTTCTAACTCCCAAATTCAGCTCTCCTTCCTAGACTCTGGGGCCCGTCACCACATTGTCAACAACTCTCACTACTTATTTGATGTCACTCCCATAACAATAGAGGTTGGTACAGGGTCTCCCAACAATTCACTCACTTCCACTCACGTTGGCTCTGCTGTGGTAAACCAAAACATAACCTATAGCCATCAGACTCAATTTCTAATATAGGGGAAGCTACAATCCTCAAATCAACCTCCAAAATGGATTCTAAACCAAAAATAACCTACAATCACCCACCCAAAGTACCCCTCTATCTCTCATGGATTAGAAGATACACCCCAATCAGGTGGCGCAGCTCAGTGAAATACATATATGGACATACTCTGGAAGACTTCAAGTAAATAACACATACATTAAACACATAAACCACCCAAACTCCTCACCAGCCTATACAGAATTAATTTATGCAAGACACTGCATGCAGCACCAAACAATCACCTCATCTGTACACAGCAATATATGCAAGCAGGCACATGCAGTACTGAAGCAATTAATACAGAACCAAAAACATCACCTCATCTGTATACACAGAAATGTATGCTAGCAGGCTCATGCCGTACAGAAGCAATTTATACAGCACCATCAAATCAACACACCTGTATACACAGAAATACCTGCAAGGCACTGCATTCAGAGGCTGTACAGCATCTTACAGGACATCATACAGAAGCAATATATGCAGGTTACTGCCTGCGCAACCAGAAAAAACACCCACAACCACAGGTCAGCCACCGGGTTCAATCCCCCCCTGATGTCTATAAATAGAGGGCCTCTCTCCAGCCATTTCCCCCACATCCCCCCAGGCACCCAGCCTGGGGTGGCCACTCTTATAAAATGGTATTAAACCCTTATAAAAATCTTTAACCCCTTATATAAACTATTAAACCCTCAAAAAAGGTATTAAACCCTTATTAAAAATATTAAAAACTTATTAAAAACTTATTAGAAACCATGATCAACCATTGCAAACCATTAACACATACCTTTAACACCATCCTCAACCATCCATCATCATCATCCATAATCATCCATCATCATCCATCCTCATCAACACCCATCATCATCATCATCATACCTCATCCATCATCATCAACCATCATCATCAACATCCATCATCATCACCATTCATAATCATCATCATCCATCACCATCATCATCAATCATCATCAACCATAATCATCATCATCAATCATCATCATCACCTGCCTCATCCATCATCATGATCATCAATCATCCACTTCCAACACCATCAGTTATCAACTATAGGCTCAACCATTTCAACCTTTATTCAATCATAACCTGTATCATCAAAGGAGTATCAATCAAGAACCAATCAAAAAAGATAAAATACAAAAAGGATTAAGAATGGATAACAGATTCTTGCCTTAATCAGCTTCATTCCTCCAAGTCACCTATCTGTTCCACCATTTCTTCCTTATCAAGCTTAAATGTATTTATCATAGGTGTATGAGAGACTACTATAGGAGAAACTTTGTTTGAAAATCAGCCACCACTCTCTTTTATTTTATTTTTGTGAGATTAATATAGTACTTAGAGGGGCAGGCAATTCAAAACCCCCCTTAGTATTGCTCTATATTATTAGTAGTTGTGGTACAAAATTCCCCCTCAAGTGACTGCTAGCAAGCAATTTGCTAAACTTTACCCAATCCCACAGGATTTTCCACAGCAAAGAAAGTGATTTTTGCCAAGGTCTGGTTCTCAGGATTCACGTTTTTGTTGAAATTATTTCTCTTTCATTGGCTCCACCTTCAATCACCTCACAGAGCTCTGTGGCACCAGGTTTGCTGAATATCATCAACCAAAAGTGTTGCTTATGAAGTCATACATCAATTGTCATGCCCAACTGGGTCACCCAGGGTCTTCTTCGCTCAAAATACTCAACCCAAAATGCTCCTCAGACTCAAGGACTTGCAAGATTTGCCAAATGTGCAAAGTCACTATGTCAGCTTGCTAATATTGCAGAGCAAGCTGCAAAAGTAACAGAAATAACATAAATAATAATAATAATACAATTAACCTAAGATGGAGTAGGAAAACCATAAATATTATTACAGAAATAGATTTTCTACCCAAAATTTGGTAGGGTCACTCACTGACCCCATCCTTGAAATCAAACTCCTTATATTTTTAAATAATCAAGGGAAAGAAAGACCAAAAGGCCACAGCACCACCATTGAGCTTTTTGGCCAATTGAATATTTCACATGGATTGTCACATATAGATTTCACACCTAAAATTCAGTAAGAATTGAGTTGTTGTGTATATTTTAGGAGTTACAGAGGGAAATGTGTTTTGTCACAATTCCTGCACGCAGCCGCGGCAGCCAATGCACCCACGCGCAGCTGAGATACAGCCCTGTCACTCCGTCAAGGTCGTGGATGCAGCCCCAGGCCTCTGACAAGTACGCAGCCGCGGGACTACGGGTTGACAAAGTGACAGGCGGCCTGAGAAACTTAGGTACTGCGTAAAAATGCTAAAAACTACAGGGGAACATTCTACATATGGAATAAATTTTCCAGTGGATAGTAGATAGTCTAAAAGTACATAATATCATATAAAAATACTTAAATAACCCTTTTAGGTATTTTTTATTGAATATAATTCAAAGTACCAAGAATGTCGAAAATAAGACAATGACAACTTTTAAAAATATATTAAAATATATTAAAATACTTTAATATACTATTATGAGAATTTCTATAGATCAATATTTTTTGTGAAATACTAAGAAAACAAATGATGTAGAAATATCAAATGAATTCCCATGAATTATATTTTTAAGTAATTATTTTAGTAAATCAACTGAAGCTCAAGAATAAGGAGTAAAATCAATACCATGACTTCACTCCAATTATTTAATACATAATGAGAACTCAACTGGCATCAGAATGTCCGTAGAAATGTCTATTAAAATAATTATTAACTTACTGGGAACATTTACTAAGGATAATTCATTAAATAATACAAAAATAGGACAGATTAGTGTTATTCACACGTCCTATTATCAATTATAAAGTAGAGTAATTCCCACACCCTGAGGAATTAGATACTACCCGTGCTAAAGCACCAAGAACACGTGACAGGCTACCACTGGTTACCCTGCTAGCCTTAGTGTCTGTCCCTTTGAGCCCCTGTATCCCTCAGAAGGATAATATTGGGACTCCAAAAGCTAAAAATAAAGAGCTCTTTTGAGGATATTGATGGGCAGAGAACCAGTTATATTTATATCCAGACACTGTTCCAAGGTAAAAGTACTTATAAGAGATAAGTAAGTGATTTATGGCCTAGTCTGATTAATAATATCCATCCTCAACCTCTTTATATCAATCTAAACTGCTGAACAACCGTCTAACAACAGTATACAGGTTTAACACATTAGTGCCCATCCCAAACAGATACCCAAAGGATCCAATAATATACCAGTGAGTTTTATTATCCTTTCTCTGTCGTGGAAGCTTTGTTACAAGTCCCTGCCACTCCATTGTGTATTTTATATACATATTATCTTTGGGTAAAATATCCTTTAAACTAAAGAGCCCAAAGTAACCAGGACTATGTGTTTTCATACTGAAATCACTGAAGAGAGGTGTTAAAGATCCCCAATATAATTGTGGCCCCTCTATAAAAATATTGAATAATGAATTTATTCATATTGATTTAAAAAAATAAACCATAACCAAACCAATTAACCTTGCAATAAGCTTAACCCAAATATTTTGGGGATTTTTTCTGCATTTATTAAATAATATATTTATTATTTATTCTATCACCTCTGGTATCTAAAGGATAGCAAGGTTCTTGGCATCCAGGAGGATGACAATGGGGGGTCTTGCCAGGAAATATTCCATTTTATTATATTTAATACCTTGGACCAGACTTTTCACATAAAGGTAATTCAAAGAAAATATTATCTGAATTTATAACCGTGATTTATCATTAAATTCTTTTGCAGTGGATTTCAAAACCAATGCAGAATTAATGATCTATTATTTAAATCTTTAAAGATAAGAAAATAAGAATATATTTAAAATTATAAACCTACTGGTTGGAAAGCTTTAACTCAAGCTGAGAAACTTGATATCTCTTCTGCACGTGAAAACTTAGATAAACTCCTTGGACAAGAAGATCTTGAGAGGCGTATCAAATTCCAGGCCCTATTAAGGAAACATAAATCTTGGAAGAAATACCATATAAATTACTTTTTGAAATAGAAAAGTAAGTATGAAACTTTAATTACCATATCATTTTTTTAAAATAATATTAATATATTTTATTGACTAATAAAATAACCTTTTTTACATCCGTGAACCCTCCTGTACCAGACGCCACCATCACTTAAATTGATTTATTGGATCAAGAAGTTCCAGATATCTCTGAATGCCCTGAAAATATTGATTGGGCAGCCAAAGACCTCATTGGAACACACCAAGACCTTGTAGGATTACCTACTAAGGATCAATTTAATCCCAATAAATTCTTGGTACCTTTGAACATCAACTTAAGTGAGTTTTGAATTGAACTTATTTTTGCGGATTTTTTTATGTTAAATACTGATAAACATTTTATTGAAATATGAATAGACATAACACAAGAGCCTCAGGGAGAATTCACTCCTATGGATCTTTTCCAGGAGCTCCCAGTAACTGTGAGACCACCAATATGGACAACCATGAAGGGACTGTAACCCGTGAATCAAATGTTGATGGACAAGGAACAGCACCAAGTACTTCTGCCCTCTCCAAACCTAGAGCCAGAGAAGGTAGTAGAATCAAGCCACCCTCCATTAAAAGAAGATTCCCTGAAGCCACCGCAGCAGAATCTGGCCCAGGAATCCAGGATCAAATACTTAGTCAGAGAGCACGTGAAATATTGGGAAGAGTTCAAAGAATCCCGAGCAAAAGAGGACATGGTATCTATGAAAAATATTATCTCCCAGGCAAAAGCTACCCAGATAGCTCTTCAGAAAATGATTCAAAGGAAAGAGGTAAAATCCTACATATAAAAATGGAATCCTTGGTATCAATTAGCCCAACTGAAAGGCAAAGGATCAGGAAAGAAGAGATCCTCCTCCCATACAAAGCCAAAGGGAAAGAAAGATTGGGATCAGATAATATCCCTAGCCCAAAAATGGAAAATTTTTTACAAAAATTAGCCTCAAACTCTGAGCCCAAAAAAACCTCTGATTTAATTACTTCCTTTTCCAATGATATGCATCATAATTTCAAAATATCTTGTGAAAATTTGGAGGTGTTTATTCCCAAATGGATAAATTAACCTCAGTAGTAGCCGAATGGATTAATAACCAAACAAAGACGGTAGGAATGGAAGAGATCAAAGAAAACACAGAAAAGTTATTGGAGACAATTAATCAAGGTAGGATCAGACAGACTCAAACAATTGAGAATATGTTATCAGGAATCCAAGAAGATTATATTATGTCTTTCCAACCCTTAAGAGAAGAATTGGTAACCACTACTAACAGCTCCATTCTATCCCTTAGTGAGAAACTGGATCTGCTTAATAATAAAGTGGACCTGCAACTTAATCTGATCAAGAATGATCTAAGAGACTTAAAAGTCTGTCTGACCAACCCCTTGGGGAGTACCACAGAGGAACCAAAACCTCCCAGACAAACCACTACTCCTTATGCACCACCCTTATTAGAAATGCATAGGAGTGACACCATCAAGCCTAGTTAAACCCCTGAGATGGAGCAAGCCCTCAAACTGTTACCCTCTTTTTCTGAATGGCCCAAGTTCTCCGGTGAAGGAGAATACAATCATATAAATTTTATTAAATTTATTGACTACACTATTAACTCTTATGACTTAGCAGAAGCTATAGCTGTATTCAGGCTTCCCAGACTATTTGAAAGAGTAGCCTTGGACTTTTTTATCAGTAAAAGAGAAGAAGTAAGATACTTACCATGGAATTCATGGAAACTTCTGATTAAAGAACAATTTGGTTCTAGAATGTGGAAAAGAAAAATGATGAAAAATTTCGAAAATTCCTCATTTGACCCCTCCAAAGATAAGCCTCACAAATGGTGCTTGGAATAGAAGAAAACACTAGATTGCTTCTACCTAGATGCTGATTAAGAGGAAGTAAATGAAAGACTCCTCAAAATGTGTCCTGGCAATCTTAACCATAGTGTAAGATGTAGGATGAGTATGGATGTTGACTTGCCAACTCTAATCAATGTTCAAGACAAATTAAAAGACTTGAATGGGTTGGACAAGAAAGCCCCTTCTAGACCCAAAGAGAACTTCAACATTAACAAAACCAGAGAACAAAATCCTCTGATCAATACCTCTGATAATAAGAAACCTAATGAGAATGGGGATAAAGAGAGGATGCCTGGAACTTGATGGAATTGTAACAAGACAGGCAATATGATACAAGACTAACCATTACCAAAAAGAAAGATAGCAGTCTTGGAAGGAGAGCAGGAGGTTGAAGGGAATCAGAACTATGAAGATATACTGAAGGATCCCTTTCTGAATGTGAATTGATCCAGTCCAACCCTGTTAATGTTATAGAAGGAGATATAGGCGCTTCTGTAGAAATCAATAGCATCCATGGGGATTCTAGTCTGCCCCAACAATGGGATCCTACCATCATTCCTAGACACATTAGGGATGTTAACCATTAACAGTTAAACCTATGAGTCGGAAAAGTTATACCACTGGTCAAACTTGCTATGCAACAGAATTGTATAGACAGACCTATAAGTTGATTACTGGATAGTGGAGCTTTTTGCTCATGTTTCTGTGCTGAATTCTTAAAAAAATGGGATCCCAATTGGAAAGAACACCTTCTGCCTGTTCCAAAAGTCATGTTTAGCTCTTGCAACTCTACCATGAATGCCATTGGAGTATGGGCCGCTCCTATAATACTACCCCATACTAGAGGATATTTAAATACAAGTGGAATTTGTAGTATTGCTCAACAGACTATATGACTACTTGATACTAGGTAATGATGCCTTATGTCTATATGGTATAGATTTGTTGCAGAGTAAAGTGAGATACTTCACAGTAGGTGGTAATTGGGACAAGAAGTTTAAGATATGCACCATTTAATCTAACTTCCCCTCCTCTACTTATCAAAAGCATTTAGAAGACTTTGACCAAGAATAATTTTTTCAAGAAGCTCTGAATATGAAACTTTCCAAAGAACAGAAGAAAGATATATTGACAAACTGCTTTGAAAACCAAAATGCTTTTTGAACTAAAGATCATCCCATTGGTGATATTAAAGGACATGATATGGTATTATAATTGACCATTAAGCCTCCTTATCCTCCAAACTTAAAAAGACCAGCCTATCCCTCCAGTCCTAAGTCTCGAAAAGCTCTTGAGGAACATATCCAAGAACTTATAGAGTTAAAAGTATGAAGGAAAGTAGGGCAAAATTAGCAGGTAGATGTGACCACACCTGTAATCATAGCTTGGCATAATGACAAGTCAAGAATGGTAGGATACTTCAGAATGCTCAATAATTATACTCAGGCAGATTATTATCCTATACCCCAGATTGATCATGCTCTGCATAAATTTTCCAAGACCAATCAGTACTCCAGACTATCTCCAGAGCAGGATTGAAGGTATCCATGAAGAAATGCAACTTTGGCTATGGAGAATTGAAAGCCTTAGGACAGATAGTCTCTGGTCTAACTCTAGCTGCTGATCAAAATAAGATAGCTGCTTTCATGAATAGACCCATTCCTCAAAACAAAACAGAGTTACTATCTTTCATTAGTTTTTGCAGTTATTACAGACAAGAAATACCAAATTTTGCTATGCTAACTAAGAGTCTGTATTAATTATGCAACAACAACACTCTATTTGAAATGACTCATGAGAGACTGAAAAACTATGAGGAACTAAAAATAGCTATGACCTCTACTCCTTTACTCATCCAACCAAACTACTCCAAGCCCTTCAAACTGTACATTGACGCCTGTATGGAAGGGTTAGGAGCTGCTCTACATCAAGAAAGGATGGAAGAAGACAGACCAGTAGAGAAACCAGTATTCTTCATATCTAGACAGATCAAAGATACAGAAAAGAGATCTGGAGCCAGTCAGTTGTAATGTTTGGCTCTAGTATGGGCTTTAGAAAAGCTACACTATTACTTAGCAGGCACCACTTTTAAAGTGATCTGTCAGCCTCCTGTATGCCAAGACCATTGCTATCCTTTAGCTACCAGAGGTGATAAATGCAGCAAAAATTTATCAAATATTTGGATTAAGCTTATTGCAAGGTTAATTGGTTTTGTTATGGTTTATTGTTTTGAATCAATATGAATAGATTGATCATTAAACATTTTTATAGAGGGGCCACAATTATATTGGGAATCTTTAACACATCTTCAGGGATTTCAGTATCAAAACACATAGCCCTGGTTACTTTGGGTTCTTTAGTTTAAAGGATATTTTACCCAAAGATAATATGTATATAAGATACACAGTGGAGTGGCAGGGCCTTGTAGCCAAGCTACCACGACAGAGAAAGGATAATAAAACTTACTGGTATATTATTAAATCCTTTGGGTATCTGTTTGAGACGTGTACTGATGGGTTAAACCTGTATACTGGTTTATAAGGTTTTTCAGCAGTTTTAATTGATAAAAAGAGGTTTGAGGACGGATATTATTGATCAGAAATTTCCATAAATAACTTACTTATCCCTTATAAGTACTTGATTACCTTGAAACCGTTTCTGGATATGAATATAACTGGGTCTCTGCCCATCAATATCCTCAAAAGAGCTCTGTATTTATAGCTTTTGGAGTCCTAATATTGTCCTTCTGAGGGTTGTAGGTGCTCAAAGGGACGGACACTAAGGCTAGCAGGGTAACCAGGGGTATCCTTTCATGTGTTCTTGGTGCTATAGCACTGGTAGCATCCAATTCCTCAGGGTATGGCAATTATTCAACTTTATAATAGACATTAGGACGTGTGAATAACACTAAGTTGTCCTATTTATGTATTATTTAATTAATTATCCTTATTAAATGTTTCCATTAATTTAATTATTATATAAATATACATTTCTACGGACATCTTGACGTCAGGATTCTCATTATGTATTATAAAACTGGAGTTAAAGTCATAATATTGATTTTACTCCTTTTTTTCGAGTTCCAGTTAATTTACTAAAATAATTACTTAAAAATATAAGTCATGGGAATTCATGTAATATTTTTACATCATTAGTTTTCTTAGTATGTCACAAAGATATTGATGTCTATTAAATCTCATAAAATAATATTAAAGTATTTTAATATATTTTGAGAAGTTGTCATTGTCTTATTTTTGACATTCTTGGTACTTTGAATTATGTTAAATAAAAAATATGTATAAGGATTATTTATGTATTTTTATATAATATTATGTATTTTTAGACTTTCTACTATCCACGTGAACATTTATTACCTATGTAGAATGTTCCCATGTAGGTTGTAGCATGTTTACGCAGTACCTGATCCTCTCAGGCCACCTGTCACTCTGTCAACCCATAGTCCTGCGGCTGCGTACTTTTCAGAGGCCCGGGGCTGCGTACACGACCTCAAAGGAGTTACAAGGCTGTATCTCAGCCGCGCGCAGGTGCATTGGCTGCCGCAGCTGCGTGCGGGAATTGTGAAAAAACACATTTCCGCCCGTAACTCCTAAAAAATACAAAACACCTCAATTCTGACTAAATTTTAGGTGTGAAACCTTTACGTGACCATGTGTGTGAAATTTTTAATTGGCCAAAAAGCTTAATCATGGAGCCGTAGTATTTTGGTTTTTCTTTCCTTAATTATTTAAAAATATAAGGAGTTGAATTTCAAGGGTGGGGTCAGTGAGTGACCCTACCTAATGTTGGGTGGAGAACACATTTCTGTAATAATATTTATGGTTTTCCTACTCCTTCTTAGTTTAATTGTATTATTATTATTTTTATGTTATTTTTGTTACTTTTGAAGCTTGCTCTGCAATAGTAGCAAGCTGACATGAACACAGACTGTAAGGCTGTAAGAACTCTTATGAACATGAAAACCCCCAGAAGACATATGCTCAGGTGGCAAATTGCTATACAACAGTATAGAGGTCAGATTAATATAGTGCATAAAGCTGGAGCTAAGCATCAGAATGCTGATAGTCTAAGTAGGAATGCTTTGCCTAATGACTCTAAAAATCCTGTATATGGCCCTGAAGATCAAGATATCTTTCCTATCCTGAACATCAATCTTTTTGCATTAACTGCTCCAATAATGATAATCCATTTATGTGAATTAGATACTGCTTTCTTCAACCTAGTAAGGGAAAACTACTCTCCTGAAATCAAGCTTCTGATTACCATTATGGAATGTGAATCCCCAGAAGCAGCTCTGATGAAAAGTCTACCTGCTTCATTACTTGAAACCTATAAAGCAGGAAGGTTTACCTTTTGGGATGGTCTCCATTACTACAGACACCAACATTCCAGTGTATTAGTACTAAGCAACAAAGAACATATACAACATATACTCCAGGAATGCCATGACAACTGTTCATCAGGGGATCTATCCACAGAAAGAACTTTGGAGAAAGTAAAACAAACTTCTTGGTGGATAGACTGGAAAGAAATCACTATTAAGTATGTTACTAGCTGTGAGACCTGCAAAAAATCTAATAAAACTACTTGAAAAAGGTTTGGACTTCTACAGAAGATGTCTGAATCTAAAAACAGATGGAAAATCATCAATATTGATTTTGTCACTGGCCTCCCCCCTGGAGGTACTCATTCATATCACTCTATCCTAGTTATAAATTACAGATACTCTAAGAAGGCAAAATTCTTACCTAACCTCAAAGATGATAGTGCTATGGATGTAGCTTTACTATTCTGGAACAGGATTTTAGCTGATTTTGGTATACCCAAGATCATAATCAGTGACAGAGACCCCAAATTCACCTCTGAGTTTTGGAGGAATCAACATGATATACCGGGTACTACTCTAGCATTTTCTACAGCATCCCATCCCAAAACTGATGAATTAGCTGAAAGAATAATACAAACCCTAGAAGATTTTTTAAGAAGGTTCTGTAGCTTTGTTCTAGAATACAAAAACTCAGATGGCTTTTGCCATGATTGGTTAAGCCTACTCCCAGCCCTAGAAATGGCTTATAACAGCAGTAAACATTCTACTACCAAAGAAGCTCCTTACATACTAGAAAGAGGATGGATTCAAAAACTCCCTAGGAATAACTTAAAATATAATCTTTCCACTATTTATCCAAAATCTCTTGACTTTAAGAAGATGATAGATCTGGAAAAGAATCATGCTCAAAAATTTGTAGAAGAAGCAGTAGAATACAAAAAACAAAGATGGGACAAATCACATAAGGAACCTGACTTTCAGATAGGAGATCAGATCCTGATATCTACTACCAATTTCAACAATCTAGCAGGTAACAGAAAGCTGAAACCTGCCTTTTTCAGACCATTTTTTATCAAAAAGATGCATGTTAAAAATGCTGTGGAAGTAATCTTGAGTGAAGAATTATCAAGAAAAAACCCAGTATTTCCTTCTAGCCTAGTCAAACACTTTCAACCAAGCGAAGGTAGCAACCTCCCTCCAACAATAATCCCAATAGAACCTTACCCTGTGGAAGAAAAAGGGAAAGTCAGAAGGATATTGAGAGAAAAGAAAGAGAGAGTACAGAAAAGATGTAAGACTATACTTATTAAGATACAAAGGAGAATCTGCAGACAAAGATGAATGGTTACCAGCGAATAACATACCTGATGGACCAATACATCTCAGAAACTACAGGGCCAGCAAAAGGAACTGAAACACACATGAAGTTAATTTTCTCCCAACATGCTCCAGATTTTTTTTTCAGATATGGCAATATCTTGTAGTGGGGATATGTCAGCTTGCTACTATTGCAGAGAAAGCTGCAAAAGTAACAGAAATAACATAAAAAATAATAATAATACAATTAACCTAAGATGGAGTAGGACTGAGATACAGCGCTGTCACTCCGTCAAGGTTGTGTAGGCAGCCCCGGGCTTCTGACAAATAGGCAGCCGCAGGACTACAGGTTGACAAAGTGACCGGTGTCCTGAGAAACTTAGGTACCGCGTAAACATGCTACAACCTACACAGGAACATTCTACATATGTAATAAATTTTACCATTGATAGTAGATAGTCTAAAAGTACATAATATTATATAAAAATACTTAAATAACCCTTATAGGTATTTTTTATTGAATATAATTCAAAGTACCAAGAATGTCGAAAATAAGACAATGACAACTTTTAAAAATATATTAAAATATATTAAAATAATTTAATATACTATTAGAAGAATTTCTATAGATCAATATTTTTGTGAAATACTAAGAAAACAAATGATGTAGAAATATTAAATGAATTCCCATGAATTATATTTTGAAGTAATTATTTTAGTAAATCAACTGAAGCTCAAGAATCACGAGTAAAATCAATACCATGACTTTACTCCAATTATTCAATAAATAATGAGAACTCACCTGACATCAGAATTTCCGTAGAAATGTCTATTAAAATAATTATTAACTTACTGGGAATATTTACTAAGGATAATTCATTAAATAATACAAAAATAGGACAGATTAGTGTTATTCACACGTCCTAATATCATTTAAAAAGTAGAGTAATTCCCACAACCTGAGGAATTAGATACTACCCGTGCTATAGCACCAAGAACAAGTGACAGGCTCCCACTGGTTACCCTTCTAGCCTTAGTGTCTGTCCCTTTGAGCCCCTGTATCCCTCAGAAGGATAATATTGGGACTCCAAAAGCTAAAAATAAAGAGCTCTTTTGAGGATATTGATGGGCAGAGAAACAGTTATATTTATATCCAGAAACTGTTCCAAGGTAATCAAGTACTTATAAGAGATAATTAAGTGATTTATGGCCTAGTCTGATTAATAATATCCATCCTCAACCTCTTTATATCAATCTAAACTGCTGAACCACCGTCTAACCACAGTATACAGGTTAAACACATCAGTGCCCATCCCAAACAGATACCCAAAGGATCCAATAATAGACCAGTGAGTTTTATTATCTTTTCTCTGTCGTGGCAGCTTGGTTACAAGGCCCTGCCACTCCACCGTGTATTTGATAAACATATTATCTTTGGGTAAAATATCCTTTAAACTAAAGATCCCAAAGTAACCAGGACTATGTGTTTTCATACTGAAATCCCTGAAGAGAGGTGTTAAAGATCCCCAATATAATTGTGGCCCCTCTATAAATATATTTAATAATAAATTCATTCATATTGATTTATAAAAATAAACCATAACCAAACCAATTAACCTTGCAATAAGCTTAATCCAAATATTTTACGTATTTTTGCTGCATTTATTAAATAATATATTTATTATTTATTCTATCCCCTCTGGTAGCTAAAGGATAGCAAGGGTCTTGGCCTCCAGGAGGCTGACACACTGCTACCCCCCTCTCTCATCACTTCAAGCCTGTACCCAAAACTCTGGAAGCTGTCCACCTTGACTTATTGGGACCAGTGCAAGTCAAATCTAACTTAGCCTTCAATTATTTTTTGTACCCCACCAATCAGTTCTTGGATCACAGATCAACAGCTCTCCTGAAGATCAAGAGTGACACGTTTGTGGCAATCAAAGATTACATGACTTGAGCTGAAAATAAAACTGGAAAGGTTGTCAAAAGGCTTATCTTGGACAACAGAGGGGATTTTATCTACACTGAGCTCAAGAACTACTGCATTGAGAAAGGTATCATCCAAACTTTTGCTCCATTATGTACTCCTCAACAAAACAATCTTGCTGAATATTGTAATTGACTAATCTGGGAGAAGGCCCAATCTTTTGTGAATCAAAGTAAATGTTAACTAGAGATCCCGCGGCCTCCGTAGCCCTTCCGCACTCTCCCATTGACCCCTTCCGCATTCCCCCATTGACTGCACCCGCGCCAGCTACCTCAGGGTCATCTCTGAGAGGAACAACCAGATCCCTAAGCGACCAACTCCTGTTCTCCTCCCCTCCCCTCCCCGGAATCCATCCCTTCTCCGCCTCCATCCAATCCCCCAACCGACTTTTCAGTCCAACGTCAAACCATCCACCTGAAGACAACCCGCACTCGCGACTAAAAGCTTGGCACCACGTTGTCATCAAGGAGGAGTAAACCACTCAAGCTCCTCCTCTCAAGACCAACTCACCAAGCCCATGTCACCTGGTCGGGACCAAGGTAATGTTCCGACCCTGATCATGTTTCTTTTGTTTCCTTTCGTTCTTATCTCTCTCAGTGTCACTACTTCATCCCCACTCAAGACTGTAGTCTGATACGCGATATGCTTTGTTCCTAATCTTGTCGTAAAAGATTATACTATTACAAGAGTTGTTGGTTTGAATTGAAATAAAGAGACATTTCGTGACTCCTAACATTAACAGTAAACTCCCACTAAAATATGGGGATGAAGCTTTTAACTCTTCCATGCACCTTCTGAACTTCCTACCCTCCAAGTCTTGTGGTAACAAGATTACCTATCAGATTTGGCACAATGGGAAGTTCAACTACAAATGCCTCAAAACTTTTGGATGTGCTGCCTAAACTCTGATACCTAAGGTTCAGAGGACTTTTAAATTTTAACCCACCTGTAGAAATGCAATTATGCTTGGTTAAGCTAATGAATTTTTCTCATTTTTTCTTCTGGAACTTAGTAGTTCTCTTATTTTCATCTCTGCAAACCTTAATTTTGAAAAGTCCCTCTTTCCTTGTGCAGACTCCCATGATCAGAATGCTGATCCCCTTAATACTTCCAATCTGGTTTCTCCTCTACTCCCTCCTACTCCAATCTCTGATGCAACATCTGATGCCACCACTCCATCCTCATCTCCCTCCATCACTGCTTCCACCCCTGCTCCTGATAACCATACTCCTGTTACACATACTCCCTTTCTTTACAAACTCACTTGTAGAAACATCATTGATCTTCCCCAAAGACCTCACTCCAAGGTGGGTTTACCAAGCCTTTATCTTATTTTAGATCATTCTTATTTTGATCCTCAAAGCTTGGAGGAAGCGCTCCAATGTAAGTACCTCAAGGAATGGATTGAAGCGATGAAGATGGAAGAGCTCAAATTAATCAGTTATGGTGTATGGGACAAAGGTGTACTTCCCTCTGGAAAATTTTGCCTCAAGTTCATGTGGGTCTTCAGTGAAAAAGAAACAACCAGAACAGAATCATAAAGTTCAAATTGCGGCTGTTTTTGCAGGGTTTAAACAAGAAATGAGGCTCAGAATTCTCCAACACTTTCTCTCCCACTGAAAAAAAAACCTTGCTGCGTCTGTTAATTGCCTTTGCTGCTTTAAAGAAATTGTGATTCAATCAAATAGATGTGAAGGCGGGTTTTCTTAATGCTCCACTTCAAGAAGAAATCTACATTCAACCTCCAGGGAATTTCACTGTCTGCCGCGGGAAGGTTCTCCAACTAAAGAAGGAGTTACATTCTCTCAAACAAACCCCTCTCTCCTGGTATGAAATGCTATGCACAAGGCTTGCAAAAGTGGGCTTCAAACAATGTGAGGCCAATCATTTTGTCTTTTGGCTTGATGGCAAAATCCTATAAATGCATGTTGACAAAATTTTAATTTTCAGCAAGGATCCCAATCACTTTTTCAAGCCAATATCTGCCTGCTTTAAAATGAAGGATTGAGATTCTGCTTCCTTACTGCTTGGGATGAACGTATTTCACCTAGAAATGGCTGAGAAATCATACATTGAGAAAATATGTGCTCAATATATGCTTCATACTCACCAAACATTCTCCACTGCCTTCAAGACAAACAGTAAACTGTTCCCCTCCAGTGAAGAAGATCATCAGGAATTGCTTTAATCAGGTGCAAATTACAGAAAGATAATTGGCAAGCTGAATAATATCAGCATATGCAAGCGTTCAGTCATCAACTTTGCTGTAAAATAACTGGCGCAGTTCCTTGTCAAGGCAAATTTCCACCACTACAATGCAGCTTTTCATGTGCTAAAATATTTTCAACGCACCAGTTCCATGGGTGTGGTCTTCTCCTCAGCCAACAGCCTATAGGACATGGTTTCTGAGGTGGATGCCAACTGGAACACAGGCCCAGCTCTCATTGCTTGATATCATGCCGGGTGATTCAATAGATTGGTTGTGTTTTGGTCTGAAAATTCAAAAAGCAACCCACGCTATCTCTTTCCACAACCACAGCCAAGTACAAATATCTTGGAGAAGCTGGAAAAGAAATCAGGTGGATAAAATTTCTTATTCAAGAAATCTGTCCTGAAGAAGCCGCTAAAATTACCACCTTCTTTGAAGACAATGAGGGTGCCATCAAATTAGCCCTGAATCAGGCCAACCACTCTAGGTTCCACACTAAACATACGGAACTACAATTCCAATTAATTCAAAGTAAAATCCTCAAAAACAAAATCAAACTGAGGAAGGTGTCTTTTGAGAAAAATCTAGCTGACTTCCTTACCAAGCCTGAGGCCCAGATAGCTCTTATCAACAAAATAAGTAGTCTCAATGTAAAAGCATGATTTGAGCAAGGGAGGATGTTGAAACTTCTGTGTTCTATGCTCTTAGCATCATGCTCAAATCATTCTTCTTATGTAATAAATTTTATTTCATTCTCATTTTCTTTTCTCATTTTTCTATTTTACCAATTTCAATTCCTATCCTGCTGCTTTTGAGTCACTCATCTATTACACCCTGCTCCAGAAAACCCTCTTCTGCGCTTCTCTGAAACACTTGTACCTTCACCTGTACCTCTGCACAGACTCTATAATCAAACCAGCGCCTCTATATTACTGTGGCTCTTGGGAAGCTTTTCTTTGTGCAACCACAAGATTGAAACACCAACCCTAGACATCTGATTCAGAATTAACCCCACCCTGCTAACTAAACTCACCAGAGCTCTGCTGCTTCAACTCTACGGCGCTAAAACTCAAAACCTACTATACAAAAATTGTATTTTTCATGTTCAGTCTCTATCTTCTTTTACTGTTCTTCTTTACCAGTATTTCTGGTACTTTTTAGTCTCTGATCTTCACAGATTTTTTCCAGAAACTTCAAGGTCAGGGAAACTGGGTGATCCTTTCTGCAAATCCTCCTTTCTACTTCTCCAGCTCTCCTGCAGGAACCCCCCGCTTTAACTACTACAGCCTTCTCCGGAGGTTTTATAGGAGTAGAACCGTTTATTTCCATCCCCATTTTGTTGGAGCAGACCACCGTTACCTCCACCAAGATTTCTGGTGTTTTCAGTTTAAAGGAAAGGCATACCCCAAAATTGGTTTTGCCTCCTTTTTCTCCTCTGCTGCTGCTCAAGCAAAATCTCTTTGCAAAATTTTACCCCATAAATTAGGAATAGTATCTCCAGAAGGGTAAAAACAGTCCCTCTCATCCATCTTAAAATCCTTGTCTTGAAGGTCTGCACTCAGGTACTTACACAATTTTTTTGTATGGAGGTCCTCCCAACAGTAATGAAATCTGAAAATGAAAGGCTTTCTCTTATTTCTTGGTGGTGAACTTGGTAGTTCCTGAGCTTGTGCATGTGTTTTCGACGCCTTTGGTGGCTCCAGGGCTGACTCAGCTGGTTTTGAAATAGCTTTCTGCCTTAAAAGAAGCATCTTGTTTAAAATCTTGCCCATTTCCGCAGTTTCTTTTGGTGTTACTGGCCCTTTCACCCTCTTCACCTCTACCTTCTCCTTTTCTGGTCCCTTTCAGTCCTCCTTCATGATTTCTGAGAATTCCAATTTGCCCACGTCTGCCCCTTGGATATCCTTCATGCCCAAGAGTAGTGATACTTGTCTGGCCCGCAACCTCCCAATTATTCATGCATCATGGAGCTTTCTATGGACACTTCTGCACATCTCTGGACTAAGTCCCTGCAAGAAGGTCCCCTTGAGTGAACCCGTATGCTCTGCCAGAATCTTGTTGTGTACTAGGTACTTCAGAATGTGCTGAAATGAGGAACAGTACACACCAATCAAAGTCCTTGAGGAAACACCTCTGTCCTTTTCCCTCTCCAATGCGGGAAGCTCAAGATCCACCTGTCGGAACCTCTGCTGCCATGCCACCCATTTTTCCACTATTTCCCGCCACAATTTATCCCAATCTTTCCCCCTATAAACCTTCATATCCTCCACATCCCAAAGGTATTCCTTCTCCCAAATGAATTTGATTATCTGCCTAACCCGGTGAACTTTATTTGCACCCTTCCTATTGGATGGGTTCTAGGACCATTCCTGTAACCGGTGGAAATCCTCTGTGAGCTTGCTTCTATGTACAGAACATTTTTTCAAAGTAAAAATAAAATAAAATAAAATAAAAAAAAATAATAATGAGAAGGAGTAGGAAGTCCATAAATATTATTTCAGAAATGTATTTCCCACCCAAAATAAGTAAGGGTTACTCACTGACCCCAATCTTGAAATATAACTCCTTCATATCTTAAATAATGAAATAAGAATTGACCAAAAAGGTCATGGAACCAATATGACACCTTTTTGGCCATTTTAATATTTCACATGTAATTTAATTTATAGTTTCCACACCTCTAATTCACTCAGAACTGAGGTGTTGTGTATTTTTTAGGATTTACACACAGATTGTGTTGTCTCACAATTCCGGCACGCAGCTGCGGCAACTAGGAAATCTGCGCACAGGTGAGCAGAAGCAATTCCCCATACAGAAAATCCAAGTACGCAGTCCCGGGAATCTGACAAGTATGCAGTCGCGGGTCTATGGACTGGCAGACTGAAAGACTGCTTGAGAGGCAAAGGTACCACCTAAAAGTGCTACAACTAATACGGGGACATACTACATATGTAATAAATGTCCCTGTTGTTAGTAAATACTATGACACAGAATAAAAATACTCAAAATACTTTATATAAAATTTTGACATATTTTTTACTAAATATAATAAAAAATACCAATATTTTTAAAATAAGACAACGTGGGATTAAGAAATATTTTAAAATACTTTGAAGTTATGTATGTCGAAAAATGAAGATAGCAGAATTTCTGTGACCTACCAAGGAAACTTAATATTAAAAATATTACATATATTCCCACAAAGTATATTTTTTATTAATTGATTTTGGTAATTGAATCAAATTTTGAAAATAAGGACCAAAATCATTATTATGACTTTTCTCCTATGTGTGAATACATAATGAGAAATTATCTTACATCAGATTATCTGTAGGATTTTCTACTAAGCAGAAATATCAACAACCTGGGAAAATTTACTAAGGATAATAAATCAAACAAAGATCATGTGGATAAATAAGGTTTTATTCACATGCCAATAACTCAATTAAAAAATTAAATCATTGAATTACGCGGTGGAACTAGACACTTCCCATGATATAGCACCAAGAAAACATGATGGGCTACCACTGGTTACCCTGCTGGCCTTAGCACCGGTCCCTTTGAGCTCCTATAGCCCTCAGAAGGACATGAATGCAACCCAAAAAGATATCAAAAAAGGACCCTTTTTGAGGATATTGAGACCCCAGACCCATTTAATTATATATGCAGAAACCATCCCAAAGTGATCAAGTAATCATAAAGAGATGGGTAAGTGATTTATGACTGTAGTCTGATTAATATTGTCTGTCCCTAACCCATTTATATCAATTTATGCTGCTCAACAACCTTCAACCCCAGTCACAGGTTTAAACCCACCAGCACACATCCCAAAAAGGTACCCAAAGGCTTTAAAAATATAAAATTAAGTTTATTTTCCTTTTAATGTTTTGGCAGATTGGTTACAAAGCCCTGTCACAACACCATATATTATATATATATATTATCTTTGGGAAATATATCCTTCCAGAATATAAATTAAAGGTTCCAAAGTAACCAGGTATATGTGTTTTCAAATTGAATTCCCTGAGGAGAGGTGTTAAAGATCCCCAATATTATTGTGGCTACTCTTTTTATTTATTTTATAATCAATTTATTAATATTGATTAATAATATTCAATCAAACCAAACCATTCAACCTTGCAATTTCTTTATCCAAGTATTTTATGGATTCTTTCTGCATTTATTTAATAATATATTTATTATTTATTCTATCACCTCTTGTAGCTAAAAGATAGCAAGTGTCTTGGCATCCAGGAGGCTGACATCCTCTGGGCAGAAACTCACTGCAGGGTAATCCCTTGGCCTAATTTTTTCCCCACTTCCCTGCTGATCCTCCAGTAACTCTGGTCCTACATATGTTAATTTCCTGCCAGTGGTTGCCCTCAGTGGACCCGGTGCTGGACTTATGGTTTTAGGTCCAGTGCCTTGATAAGGTAGTGTGCTTCTGGCTTCCGCCTGTTGGTGAGTTGGGAAGGAGTCACCTGTCCCAGATATTTAATCTCCAATCATTATTGAGATGTCAGCGTAAATAAATAAAAAAGATAAAACTCTGCAGACAGCACCAGGCTTTTTTTGAAAGAAAATGACTTTTGCAGCCTGAACCCCAATTTTTGGGAAGAGATTGTGTCTTCTGTAAAATTCCCTGAAACAATCCCACTCCAATTTCTGGAAGGCCCACTAGCCCTTGATTATCATCCTGTAACTTGGCAACTTGAATAATATCTGCTGCAAAAGGAAACTTTCAATGGCCCGCAGCAGTTGAGAATCACGCCTGAATCCCCTCTCCGCCATCAGCAAAAACTACTCCGCACTAAGCCAGACCGTTCCTTAAGCTGGAACGTGATGAACTAATAGTAATAATAGGATGGAATTGCCAAAAAGCTCCGCACTTGAACATTTCCTATTGAAAACTCCAAGTTACTTAAGCAAGCTCATACTCTCAAAATCAGAATGAGAATTATCCGCCTTAATCTGGTAATTCCATTGTTTTATACCCAAATATTGATACATTTCTTTCTAAAATATTATAAGATTCCAAAAGGCCCCATTTCTGATTAAGGAAATGCTCCCCTTCTATATAAAACTCAAAACACTACTCCAAAAAGAAACAAAACAAAAAAAAGAATAACTTCTCCATCTAAACGCCCCTGTGCTTTCCGAAATGATCCTTCTTGCCATTATTCCAATCCCCTATCTGATCCATTTGTTTAAAATAGATTTGCTGATCCTTTTACCCAATCTACCTATCAGTTGAGTTCAGCCAATGCATTACTAACAACAGATCCCTTTCAATCCTTCTTAGCAGATCTCTCCCTATCCTGCATGCAGCCAAATGGATCACCAGAAATCCTCATGCCACCTCATCAGCTTTAGTGTTCATCTTCCCACAATATTGCAAACTCAGTGCATAACCCATATTTATCCTTGTTCTTCTAATGCATAGCTTCAACGGGACTTGTCAATTCAAATTCACAGAATGGAATTTATGTTTGAACACATCCTTGGTCTGCAAAAGGCGAAAATTCTGGCCAATCTTTGCTTTTTTTCTGCGGAAACATGTGTTGCACCCAATTCTGAGCCTCCACTTTTACGCTTGGGATTAGAAAGTCCATCAACATGATTTTTCAAGCCTCTTGTGATGCGGATGTACACACAATGATGAGCTGCTTTTGGTCAAATTTCCACTGCTGAGTGTACTTGACTCCATTTCTATAAACAACCACCACAAGTGAAATACTAGGGACACATCTCTCCTCTTGGCAAATGAAGTTTTTGAAACAATGGATAATGATGAAAACATATTTAAATTCCAATTATTATTTAAAGCAATGAAATAAATTATTAAATAAAGGGTATAAAGTAGGTAAAAAAACTTTTGAGATCAATGGGAAAATCATTTGAAAGCTTGCAGGAGCTTGAGGCTTTATGCCGGGGCAACTGGGACCCTTCAAGGTTAAGGGTTATTTTCTTCTCCAATTTTAGATATCCTTTTCCTCAGTAACATCTACCTCAGTCCATAAGCATGACAGAAATAAAGCACAACATCAATGGTGCCTTTAGCCTACTACCTCTGGCTTGGGTAATGACCTTCCAATCTTGGCAACTGACTCATTATATACTTGCAAAAATTGCAGTTAAATGTATACCAGTTAGCAATTCATTTGAGCTTCAATCTTTTACCCTGAGTATCATCAAACCTTGGACTTGAATTCTGGGTCATGCACCCACAATAGTTTGCACCCATACCTAGAAAGTTGTATTAACTGTGTAGTTTGCAAATGGACTAGTGCCTTACCCTGCAGAAGCTACACCTTCAACTTTTCATTGTCTTCAAATTTCATTCCTTCCTTTCTCATCAATTAATTCCTTTTACACTCAAACTCTATTGTCTTGCATCCACTAACGCCTGGGAAATGACTTTACTGTTATTTCATTTCCCATTCCATTCTTGTCATTCATTTCCTCACTGTTCTCTATCTGTACATGACCATACATTGGGTTGTATCTAGCTATCTTCAGATTAAATTATAAATGCTTTGTTTCCTTCCTGAAGATTGTCTCCTCAGTTAGTTAATTTCATACCTTCTTGCATTTTCTAACTACCGTAATCACGTTGTGATTGGATTTATTTATTTTGCATTGGAACACCTCCCTTTCCTTGCTTTTTATTGAGCCACCCAATCATAAGTTTGCACTTTGCAGTTAGCATTGCTACCTTGTACTTTCCCTGTCAGCCTCCTGGATGCCAAGATCCTTTCTATCCTTTTGCTACCAGATGTGATAGAATAAATAATAAATATATTATTCAATAAATGCAGAAAAAATCCGTAAAATATTTGGATAAAGCTTATTGCAAGGTTGATTTGTTTGGATATGATTGAATGTTATAAATCAATATTAATAAATTGATTATTAAATGAATTAACAGAGGGTCCACAATTATATTGGGGATTTTTAAAATATCTCTTCAGGGAATTCAGTTTTAAAACACGTAGACCTGGTTACTTTGGAACCTTTAATTTATATTCTTGAAGGATATATTGCCCAAAGATAATATGTATATAAAATACATGGTGGAGTGTCAGGGCTTTTTAACCAAGCTGCCACAACAGAGAAAGGATAATAAGACTCACTGGTATATCATTAAATCCTTTGGGTACCTTTTTGGGACGTGTACTGATGGGTTGAACCTGTTTACTGGGGTTAAAAGGTTGTTCAGCAGTTTAAATTGATAAAAAGGGTTGGGGAAGGATATTTAAAGTGATTTTATTGACAAAAGACCTAACACAAGACTGAAGACTGAGGAGACCAACTTGATGAGCACAAATATCATGAGGAGAGTTAATGAAATGAAAACATGAACAACAAACAAGATAAGACTGCACTCGACAAGCAGACATTTGAGAGATTGGAGGAGATGATCTCAGGAAGATTTGTGGGTTGAGATGCAGAGGCTGAAGCAGAGGCTGATAGATTCTAGCATGAGTGAGTGCGTCTAATATGAGAAAGAAATTAAAGGTGATGAATCTCACCAGGCAATCATTGATGCATGTTGAACGTGTGGGTGGTGTGTTTTGAGCAAAGGGCAGAAGAATGATCTTGAGAGATGGAGCACGCAATGTATATGATGTGAAAGAATAAGAGCAAAGAAGAAACTGGATGAACAAAAGAGACGTGGAATCTAGGGATGAGTGGAAGGATGAATTATCCAGTGAAGATTATGAAGTAACCCCACGTCGAGTTGAATGGTCAGATAGACCTCCATCAGATGGGCTACTCTAAGTGCGCGGTTTGCAGCCGCAGTAGGTTTCCCTGATCCACTGAAAGTTGGGCTCACCCGCGCCCGCGTGCATGGAATAACTCAACACGCCCCATGCCTGGTGAGATGAAGAGCTCTAAGACGCAAAAAAGAAAAAGAAGAAAGAAAAAAAAAGGAAAAGAACAACAAGAAACAAAACAAGACAAAAGAAAAAAGTATGAACATTATGAGGCTCCATGAGAGCTGAAGAATGATTGGAGGAGTTTGAGGCTGGTAAGACTTGAGCTTTTGGTAAGAGCATCTGCGGGCATTTCTTCCGACTTAACAAGTATGGCGGTGATATTTCCTGACTTCAGTTCTTCTCTCATCCCCTTTGTTTTCAGATCTAGATGTCAAGTCTTGGAGTTGGATCCGAACCAATGTATTTTGTTGATCAGGCCGCTGTTGTCGGTGTGGATTGCTATGGGCGTTGGCTTAGTTGAGAATATCTTTCAGGCTAGAGCCCTAATCCAAGTGGCCTCATGAAATGCATCTACAAATGCATTGAGTTCCGCGTCCGTGGAGCTGAAAGTGACATTCTTCTGCTTGCAACTGTTCCAGGACACGACACATCCATACGCGGCACATACATAGCCAGTTTGAGAGCGTCAAGTGTCGGGATTGTCCGCCCAAGAGGCATCTGAGTAGGCTGAGATTGGAGAGTCAACGTTTTTGACTTTCAAGCTAAGTTGAATATGAGGAGTCCCCTTCAGGTACTTCCAGGTTTTCTTCACCTTGTTCCAGTAAGGAATACCGGGTTTGACATTAAATCTCGACAGGCTGGAGACTGCGAAGCTGATGTCGGGTCGTGATTAGCATGCAATATGGTTAAGAAGTCCAATTGCCAAACAATAGTTAACATTGAGCGCCTTAAACTGCTTGAACTCTTTGTTGGTGGTGGGTTTGAGTTGAGCATTCTGAGTTAATGGAGTTTTGCTGGTTCTGGCTTCTTCTAGGCCAAGCTCTTTGAGACCAAGGTCAATGTGCTTTGGCTGGCTGAGTAAGATTTCATCCCGGCGTACCTCAATTTTCATACCGAGAACGGTGTTGGGGTTTTTCGCCGTTGATCCCGCAAAACAATCCAAAAATTTTGACTGGAATTCATTGCCGTCTCCAACAAGAACAAGATTGTCCACGTGGAACAACAGACGAGACTTACCATCGCGAGACAGGTAAAGGCAAGGATCACACAAAGACTCCTCAAAACCTACCTCTTTGAACCACGCAGTGAGAGTTTCATACCAATTTTTTGGCGCCTGTTTGAGCCCGTACAGGGACTTCTTGAGTCTGAGATACCGTGAGGTTCGCTTTGAGTCCTTTGGAGTGCAAATGATAACTTCCTCGTCAATAGGCGAGTGCAAAAATGCACTTTTGACGTCAAATTGTCGAATTTGTTGATTTGATTTGAGCGCGTACAGTAGTAGTAGTCGTAGAGTGGAAGGCTTCCCGGTTGGAGAAAATGTCTTGGTGTAGTCAAGACCCTCGATTTGGTTGAATCCTTGCACGCAAAGTCGGGCCTTGAATCTGACCGGTTCGCCATGGCAATTTTGCTTTATCTTGAAGATCCAGGTAGTTTTGAGTGCGTTCTTGGGCTTGGGACTGTTGTACTCTTCCCAGACGGACAGGTCTTCAATGGAAGTCAGTTCTAGGTCCATTGCCTCGATCCACTTGAGATTCTCATTGCATCTGAGTGCGTCATTGTACGTTGTGGTGCCCCATCCTGGACACCCGGACCGCCTTAAGACCTCAATTCATAAACTGTTGCAAACGTACCGCCCGGCTGGACAACTTATCCTCAGGCTCATCCAACTATTGTTTACCCGCGCGCGCGCGCCGCGCCGCGCCGCGCTGCGCTTCCATTATCCGCGTCGCGCTCCGCTTCGCGCTCCGCCCCGCGCCGCGCCGCGCCGCGCCGCGCTCCTTTCATCCGCGCGCGTCGCGCGTTCTTTATCCGTGTTGCTTCCCATCTCCGCCGTTGTTATAGAACGTCCGCATCTTTGTTGTTGCGTTTCTTCATCTTCGTCGTTGCGCCTCCCAATCTCCTCTTTGCTACCGTCGCGCGACGCTCATCCATGATCTACTGAATCCATCCCGACCGCTCCCGCAAGCATTTGGCAGATCCTTGACCAACGCGAGTGACCACATGGTTGCCTTCCCTTTTCCGCTCTATTTGTAGAATCTGTTGTATATAGTCTAACAGGGCCTCCTGCCCATATAAGGAGGGGCTCTCCCCTGCCTTTTGGCCGACCATTCCATCATCCTAGTATCTCAGATCGGAGATCTCAGATCTCAACACCCCAGCATCCTATCATCCCATCATCATAAGCAATTTATCCGTGGGCATCCTTCCCCACTTATCTCAGCAAATTATCCGGGTATATCTATGATTGCCCCTTGATCCTTTGAGCCTCCATACTCAAAACTCTGTCCTTTGTGACATTGATCCTTATCACCAACCAATAGCCTTGCTGGTTGAAGAAGAATTCCTGTCTGCCTGAATTCTTGAGTGTGTTATACCACTCTGATCCCTTTTTCCGACCATACTGGTCTTGATCTCCCTTGATCATCTTTCTGGAGCCAATCACGTTTGATTGAAGAGGTTTTATTAAGCTTAAAATCTGGAGTGTTATACCTCCCTTCTTCTTCGAGGTTGAATTTCGCCACGCTATTCTTGAGTTCCTTGAGAAGTGTTGGGATATTCTTGCTCAAATTCGTTATTGATTTGCTTCTAGAGCTTCATAAACAAATTGCTTTTGTTTTGTTCAGCCTCCCACAGTTATCTGGTACCCTTCAAGCGCTTGATTGCAGAGAGTTGGGCAGGTTCATTGAGAACCTGGAGGTTGGTTGGGATTGAGTTGATCTTTCCTAATCAGCTGCTGACGACCAGAGTTATTAGCTTGTGGGCGTTGTTACTTACAACTACCTTGTTCTATTGAACTCTGAACAAACTTTGACTTATTTGTTCAAGTCTTTCCCTGCGCCATCTTGTCTCAGAAAGTGTTGTTTCCATTGCTACCGACAACTCTTATCCTCTTCTCTTAGTTTGATTTCTCATCCATAAGGTTCTGGACCTTGATTCCGGTTACATTAAAATATTATTGTAACTCCTAGGAGGGCAGCCTAAACAGCACCTTTCCCCTCCACAGAACTGCCACGGCTTAGCACCGTTTGGAGTCTTACATTTGGTCCCCCGGGCCGGGATCGAACCAGCAACCTTGGGATTTACAGTCCCAACTTGAAGAATCAACTCCGAAATCCTATCCAATTTCTCTTTCTTTTTCTGTTTGTTCCTTTTTCGATCCGTGGAGGCAGCTTGGTCTAGAAGTAAGTCCTCCCAATTTGTGCACCGCTTGGGCAAGATACTTGTTGTTTTTGGCGAAACCCTACACTTGCCACACTCGTGAGCCACTTTGGAAATCTGCTCTTTGGATCCCCTAGGAACTCTGTTATTTGATATGGCATCTCCCGCTACTCCAACTACCTCTGTTTGACCTAAGATGGTAAAGATCAAACCCCAGAACAAGAACTTAGGCTTCAAAGGTACAAATGTTGAGCGATTCTTGGACTCCTACGAAATGGCTGCTGAAGTGGATGGAGCTAGTGAATTCGATATGGCTTATCAGTTACGATTCTTTATCTCCTCTGATGAAGTTATGGAGGTAATCGAGTCTTTCGAGGGATTCGAATCCCACAACTGGACGCTTCTCAGGGAGGCTATGTTGGCATACTGGGGTAAAATAGATGTGGCTAGGTTTACTCTGCAGGATTTGGATGCTCTGGTTTCTCAGTGGATCTCAAATGGTGGTATTTCTTCAGCCTCTGACTATCAGATCTTTAGGAAGTCTTGGGAC
This sequence comes from Puccinia polysora, assembly GCA_025617555.3. Classification (NCBI taxonomy): domain Eukaryota; kingdom Fungi; phylum Basidiomycota; class Pucciniomycetes; order Pucciniales; family Pucciniaceae; genus Puccinia; species Puccinia polysora. The sequence goes on from CM062616.1 coordinate 19,846,656, forward strand.
CTCATTCAAAACTATCTTATCCAAAACAATCACATTGACACAGTGGACGAAATTTGAGCAAAGTTCTTCCAATCTTTTTCGTCGGCTGTGCAGGAAAGGATTAAAGAAGAACTGGTCAAATCTGGATCCATGATTACTACCAGGGATAATCGATTCAAGCTCCCTGTTTTTCTTACCCTTAGGAGTACTGCGGATAAAGTCATGAAAGGTCAAACTGCTCTTACCTTTGAAAAGCCTAGAACTACTGAACCGGTCCATGCTCCTTCTTTTAAAGAGTCAAACGATATTATGATTAAAATGGAGGCAGATCGTAGGCCTAAAGCAGATCCTAATTCCAATCGAGAACCTACTACTATAGATGAAATCACCAAGTTACTTAGAGCCTTTGAGAACAAAATAGATCAAAAGATTTCTTCGCTAGCTACTCCTAAAACTCCTTCTTCTGTCCCCAAATCAACTCTGGTCTGTTACTACTGTCATAGGGAAGGCCATGGAACCGGACGATGTCAAGAACTTCAGAAGGACTTAAAGGAAAAGTTGGTAGAGCAGAGGGGAAACAATTACTTCCTCCCTAATGGTGCCCTAATCCCTTTTGACTCGTCTTGTCCTATCCGACATGTGGTGGCCTCTTACCAGCCATCACCTCCTGTGAAAGCATCTCTTGCTTCCTTTGAATTTCGATCATCCTGTGGTACCCTCCAACCTTGGTATCCTCCAGCCATTTCTTCCTCTAGTCTTGCTGGGACTACTTATCAATCCGATCCAGCCAGGAAACGACATGAGGAACCTAAACCTCATAAGGCTCCTTCCTTGCCAACTTCAATCCTTTGAAAACCCGTTAAACGTCGATCAACACTTGAGCCTCCTTCCTCTGATGTAGAAGACATGGAGGTGGAAAAGGAACCACTCATGGAAAGGTTCCCAGATCACCCTGATCCTTCTCCCTCACCTCAACCTTCTAATCCAATCTTAGATTCTGCGTCACCTGAACTTCCTCCCCCCACCCAGCCAAAAGTTGAATTTGGAAGAGGCATCTCCAAGGATCACCCTAATGCTGTGGAGGGAGTATTAAAGAAAATTTCTGATCTCAAAATTCCTGATCTATCTGTGGCTGAACTTCTATCAATCTCTCCATCTGTTGCTGAAGGAATGAAGAAATGGGTCTCTTGTCGACGTGTGGAAATTGGCCCTGAAGAACTCAAAGTCTCCTCTGGCACTTTAATGGAGGACTCTGGTGGAACCAGTCCTTCTATAGAATCCAATCTTTATTCCTGTCCCCTTGGCTTTCTTCCTTGTTATCTTGGTGACTCAGCTAAAACTGTTTCTCCTCTTGTGGATTCTGGATCTCAGCTTAACTTAATCTCGGATGCTATGGCCTGCAAGCTCAAACTTAGTCCTAGGGTCAGCTTCAACTCTGCAGTGTATGGGATAGGAAATCAAGCTTGTGAACTGGTTGGTATTGCTGAAGATGTACCAGTCAGGATTGGTCGAAATATCGTTGGAACCTGCCATTTTTGGATTACTCGTTTGGACAGTCCTATGATCTTGGGACGACCCTTCTTAATGGACTTTGGTGCAACCCTGATGTTTTCTGATCAAGTTGGGGAGAGAATCCTTCTCCCTGATGCTGATGGCAGGAAAATTGAAGTCCCTCTTTGCTCTTTGGATTCTGGTCGTTGGGAAAGAGATTTTCCTGGTTATTCTCCCAAATCATCTTTTAAGGGAAAGCAGAAGGATAACTCTAGTTCCTCTCATTTTTTAGGGGAATAGTTGATCCTACTAATGATTGTAGTTCTTTTCAGCCTCGGACTGCAACTCAAGGGTCAACTACCATCCCTCAGGCTTATTTTTCATTCCTTTCATCATTCTCTTCTGAGCTCAAGAATATTAAAAAACAAAAACATATCAAAATAGAAAAATCCAAAAATATTTCTCCTCCATCTCCTTCTCTCTCTGGATCTGTTGTGTCTCCTTTTCCTTCTACTTTTAAGTCTGATCGATCTTCTCTCAGTTCCGGTTCGAATCTCCGCAATGAGTCTAAACTAGATCCTAATTGCAATTCCGTTTTTGGCGATTTTGGTATGAAGGAATATAGGCTGCAGTGGAGGCAATTTGGGGTACAAGTAAGTCCTCCCAATTGTGCACTGCCAGGGCAATCTTCTACCGTCATTTTTGAAACTCTACCTTGTGCCACACATGTGAGCAACGTATTATCTTCTGGTTCTCCTTTTATGGAAAAGGCACCCTTCAAGGATATTGCAGAACATCGGACTTGGAAGATGTTGGAACTTGGACTCAGCTTTCGTAATCAAGTCTCTCTGGTCAACTCTTGGAGGAAACAAGAAATTCTCTCTTTTGCCACTAAGTATAAACCAGTTGCTAAGAAGGTCCAACCAGTCAACCAGCCTATGCCTCTCAACCTCAATCCCCCCCTTATGCGTCCTCCTCTATCTCGCGATCCTTACTGTGGGCTTCCTCAATCTCTTACTGGTCCCTTTGTGCCTAATGGACGGGTCACTGAAGAACGTCTGAAGGTGGTCAACTTTGGTCCAGATGGATGGCTTCTTCCTGATGAGTTAAATTTAATCAAAAATTTCTTATCTCTAAGAGAAAAATCTATTGCTTTCTGTGAAGAAGAGAGAGGTCTCTTGCGGGAATCCTATGGCCTCCCTTATATCATCCCTGTAGTTGAACATGATCCTTGGCAAAAGAAAAAGATCCCTATCCCTGCTGCTAAAGTTGACGAATTCATCAAGTTGGTCCGGGAACGAGTTCAAACTGGCCTGTATGAACAGTCAACTTCTAGTTACTCCAGCCCCGTCTTCTGTGTCCTCAAGAGTAATGGTAAACTTAGAATAGTTCATGATCTTCAACCTCTTAATAAAGTTACTATTAAAGACTCTGGTATCCCTCCTGCTACTGAAGAATTTGTTGAATCCTTTGCGGGAAGAGCTTGCTATGGTCTAGGGGATATTATGGGTGGCTATGACGAACGATCCTTACATCCTATTTCTCGTCCTCTCACTACTTTCAACACTCCTCTTGGTCGATTTCAACTTACTCGATTGCCTCAAGGAGCCACCAACTCGGTTGCAGTCTATCAGGCTCAGATGATGTGGATCCTCCAGGATGAAATCCCTGATCATGCTGGTATCTTTATTGACGATGGCGGAATAAAAGGTCCAGTATCTGACTATGATAATGAGCTCTTACCTTGGCATTCAGGAATTCGTCGTTTTATCTGGGAATATGCTACTACCTTGGAGAGGATTCTGTTTCGAATCGAGGAATCTGGCCTTACTGTCTCTGGATCCAAACTGGCGGCTTGTGTCCCTGCTCTGGAAATTGTTGGTCATGTGGTCTGCAAGGAAGGAAGAAGGATGGCACCAGCCAAAGTCAACAAGATCATCTCTTGGCCTACCCCAATCAATCCAACTGAAGTTAGGGGCTTTCTAGGTGTTGTCACTTATGTTAGAATCTTTATCCCATCTTTATCCAAAATCTGTGCACCCTTGCGTCGTCTAACCAGAAAAGATGCTGAATGGATTTGGAACCAAGATTGTGAATGTGCTTTCCAGCTACTCAAAAGGATAGTTGGTGAAGACATAGTTTTGAAAAAGATCTCTTACGGACCTGGAGCTGGCAAGATCAAGCTGGCTGTCGATTCTAGTTATCAATCTTTTGGGGCTGTCCTTACTCAGGAAGATGAAAATGGTTGGGACCGTCCTGTTCTTTATGAATCTTTGTTGTTTTCAGATGTAGAATCCAGATACTCCCAGCCCAAACTGGAACTCTGTGGTGTGGCTCGAATGATGAAGAAACTTCAAACCGTTCTCTGGGGCCAACATTTCGAATTGCAAGTTGATGCCCGATCCATCATTGAAATGATAAACGCTCCCAGTCTTCCCAATGCTCCTATGACTCGTTGGGTGGCCTTTATCCAGCTTTTCTCTTTTGATATTGTTCACAGGCCTGGAAAATCTTTCACCATGCCTGACGGTTTATCTCGGCGACCTCTTGGGAACAACGAATCTGATGTTGGAACCAATTTCAATGAAGAGGAACCTTTAATTCGACCTATTTTCTCTTTTTCTTCACAAAATTATTCTGGCTTTCAACAAGGCTTCTGGTTTAAATTAGAGCAGTACCTTTCAACTCTTCAAAAACCTCCTGATCTCTCTGCTAAGGAATTTTGATTTCTCAAACAAAAGTCTTCTAATTTTTTTGTTCAAGGCTCTAGACTTATGAAGAGGGGCAATCCTTGTGCTCTTATTGTCGTTACTATTCCCTCTAAACAAGATTCCATCCTTGAAAGTCTCCATGAAGGCCTTGGTCATCGTGGGGAAACTGAAACTTATCAACGATTATCCAAACGATTCTGGTGGCCATCTTTGAAGAAATCCGTCTCCCAATGGTGCAAGAGTTGCGAAGTTTGCCAAAAACGTGATCTTAGGCGCCCAGCCGAAATTCATTATCCTACTGGGGAGTCCACTGTCTTTGGAAGGATTGCTATGGATGTGGTTCATATTAAGGCAGGTGGTGCTAAGTACCTCATTGTGGCTAGGGATGATTTTTCCGGATGGGTTGAAGCAAAATTTCTTAAGAACCTTAGCTCTGAATCAGTGGCAGCTTTCCTCTACGAGACCTGGACAATGCGTTATGGCCTGGCTCGATCTTACTCTACTGATGGTGGCTCTGAATTTGGGGGCAAGCTTGCTGAAATGATCCAATCCCTTCCTGGACAACATAGAGTTACTACTCCTTATTATCCTGAAGGACAAGGCATGGTGGAACGAGGCCATGCCCCTTTGAAGGCTGCACTTGTTAAACTGGCTGGTGAAAGTGGCAAGAATTGTCGCAAATTCCTTCCTCTTGTTCTCTTTTCTGATCGAATCTCAACCAAAAGGACTACTGGCTACTCACCTTACGAAATCATCTTTGGTCAAAGAGCAGTCCTTCCTTTGGATCTGGAAATGGAATCTTTCTTGGGTATCTCTTGGGAAGAGGTGTCCTCAACCACTGATCTGTTAGTTGCTAGATCCAAGCAACTGGAGCGAAGTGAAGACGTTCGTGATGAAGCTTATCAAACAATGATGGAGGCCAGAGCAAAATCCGTCCAGTATTGGGAGGACAAGCACTCTAATTGAATCAGGGAGCCCTTGAACCCTGGTGACCTAGTTTTAGCTTATAATCGATCTTTGGAAACCCAGTGGGGCAAGCTTTTCTCTAATCGTTGGAATGGCCCTTATCGAGTGGTTCATCAAGTTAGAGGTGGATCTTATGTTTTGGAGGAGCTGGATGGTACTCGGTTGGCCAGAAGGTTCTCTGCTGATCAAGTCAAGAAGTTCCATTGTCGTGGGGGCAACTTATCTCAGAAGTAAGTCCTCCCAATTGTGCACCACCGGGGTCATTTGCTGCGTTTTTGTTGTAAAACTCTACTGTATGCCACATATGTGAGCACCTGGGACTCCCTCCTTGTTCTATTCCTGCCGCTTCTAGGGTTCATTTGGAAGAATCAAGATATTTTCCTCAACTCTTCAACCACTCTCAAGATCAAAATGGCCATTCTTTGGTTTCAATCATCTGTCTTTCCTTTCTTTCTTCCTATGGCATCAAACTCGGGAGCAGACTAGGGACAGTCTGTAAGTTGGGGAGAGATGTGGTGCCCCATCCTGGACACCCGGACTGCCTTAAGACCTCAATTCATAAACTGTTGCAAACGTACCGCCCGGCTGGACAACTTATCCTCAGGCTCATCCAACTATTGTTTACCCGCGCGCGCGCGCCGCGCCGCGCCGCGCTGCGCTTCCATTATCCGCGTCGCGCTCCGCGTCGCGCTCCGCTTCGCGCTCCGCCCCGCGCCGCGCTCCTTTCATCCGCGCGCGTCGCGCGTTCTTTATCCGTGTTGCTTCCCATCTCTGCCGTTGTTATAGAACGTCCGCATCTTTGTTGTTGCGTTTCTTCATCTTCGTCGTTGCGCCTCCCAATCTCCTCTTTGCTACCGTTGCGCAACGCTCATCCATGATCTACTGAATCCATCCCGACCGCTCCCGCAAGCATTTGGCAGATCCTTGACCAACGCGAGTGACCACATGGTTGCCTTCCCTTTTCCGCTCTATTTGTAGAATCCGTTGTATATAGTCTAACAGGGCCTCCTGCCCATATAAGGAGGGGCTCTCCCCTGCCTTTTGGCCGACCATTCCATCATCCTAGTATCTCAGATCGGAGATCTCAGATCTCAACACCCCAGCATCCTATCATCCCATCATCATAAGCAATTTATCCGTGGGCATCCTTCCCCACTTATCTCAGCAAATTATCCGGGTATATCTATGATTGCCCCTTGATCCTTTGAGCCTCCATACTCAAAACTCTGTCCTTTGTGACATTGATCCTTATCACCAACCAATAGCCTTGCTGGTTGAAGAAGAATTCCTGTCTGCCTGAATTCTTGAGTGTGTTATACCACTCTGATCCCTTTTTCCGACCATACTGGTCTTGATCTCCCTTGATCATCTTTCTGGAGCCAATCACGTTTGATTGAAGAGGTTTTATTAAGCTTAAAATCTGGAGTGTTATACCTCCCTTCTTCTTCGAGGTTGAATTTCGCCACGCTATTCTTGAGTTCCTCGAGAAGTGTTGGGATATTCTTGCTCAAATTCGTTATTGATTTGCTTCTAGAGCTTCATAAACAAATTGCTTTTGTTTTGTTCAGCCTCCCACAGTTATCTGGTACCCTTCAAGCGCTTGATTGCGGAGAGTTGGGCAGGTTCATTGAGAACCTGGAGGTTGGTTGGGATTGAGTTGATCTTTCCTAATCAGCTGCTGACGACCAGAGTTATTAGCTTGTGGGCGTTGTTACTTACAACTGCCTTGTTCTATTGAACTCTGAACAAACTTTGACTTATTTGTTCAAGTCTTTCCCTGCACCATCTTGTCTCAGAAAGTGTTGTTTCCATTGCTACCGACAACTCTTATCCTCTTCTCTTAGTTTGATTTCTCATCCATAAGGTTCTGGACCTTGATTCCGGTTACATTAAAATATTATTGTAACTCCTAGGAGGGCAGCCTAAACAGCACCTTTCCCCTCCACAGAACTGCCACGGCTTAGCACCGTTTGGAGTCTTACAACGTCTTAGGCTTGTAATGGTGATAGAAGCCATATCTCTGAGGTGGTTTGACTCAAGACCTATCCCTTAAAACTCGACCCGCTGGAGCGCTATCTGATTGAGGTGGTCCCTGAGGGGTTGCATTGCTATGCACCACAGGTGTCGGATCAGGCTGTTCTTCTGAAGACAACCAAATGTTTGAGTCGCTTTCATCCGCAGAGCTGACTGATTCATCAGATTGATCGCAATAGTGAGTCCAGGGAATCTGAGAAGAATCGCGGGTTAAGAGAGCTGGGTCAGGCAGGCGAGGACTTAAATCATTGGCGCGAGAGCAACCGTTGTCTCCGGGTAGAGGATCAACATCAAAAGAAAAACCAGGAGCATTAGGTCTTGGCAAAGAGAAGAACTTGACGTGCTTTGAGGAGATAATAGAACTGTATTTTGTTAGTATGCAATACAAAAGGAGGAGAGGATTAAAGCCTACAAGAGTTCCCTCTTCTCCTTTAAAATCAAATTTTGACCCCTTTGTTTGTTTGTTGATAAGGTAAATGCAGGGGCTCCCGATTTGTTTGAGAAAGGAAGGCGGAAAGAGTTTATTGTGCATTTTCTGCCAGGGTGTCGAATCTTCCCCTTTTGCTGGGATGTGGTTCAGCATTAAGCAGCATCCTTTGACAACCTCATGCAAAACTGACGGCGGTAGCCTGCTGTCTTTGAGGGTGGCGCAAGTAGACTCCACAATAGTTTGATTGGCTTGTTCATCCTGTCCATTGTGTTCTGGGTGATAGGGTTCTGACAAGATGTGGGTGATATGTCAATTGTCCAAGTATGTTGAGAGTTTTGAGTTCACAAATTTGGTTCCTCCGTCTGAGAAGATTTCCGAAGGATATGTATCACGGTGTCAGTGTTCTTTTTTGAGTAGATCTATGATAATATCAGAGGCTTCATCCTTCGAGGAGATCGGAAAGGCTGCCAGGTATCCCCTGGCATTGTCTACAAGGGACAGGATAAACCGGTGACCAGACTTCAACGTAGGTTGAATGGGTCCCATTAGATCCAGATGGATCTGATTGAGCACTTTTGTAGACCTTGTGGAGGATTGGGAGAAGGGTGACTTGGTAATTTCACTCTTGGCACATTCTACACATTGGAATTTCTGTATGATGTCGCTGGGAATGTGATGGATGAGTGGAGTCAATCTTGCCATAGAAGCATGACCGTATTTCCTGTGAATCTCAAGAAGAGCGTCTTCAGGAGTAGTAGAGAGTGTGGAAAGGTGGGTTTTGAGAGTAGGAGCGAGACTAAAAGAAGGGGTAGGCAGAGTGTAGAGATTGTCATCAACGGTTCCTTTCAGTATGGATTTACCTCCGTGAAAGACAGTGAATTGCTTGGCTGAAGAGTGAATAGAACAGCCCTTGGCATTCAGAGCTCCTGCACTGATTAGATTAATAGTTACGTCTGGAACATAAAACGCCTCCGTGAGTTTGAGAGTGAGATCCTTTCAGTGAAGGATGGCAGTGCCTTTCCCCTTGATTGCCAGACTAGCCCCTTCCTTGCCCGTTTTGATTGGATTACCGACGTGAGGTTCCATCTTCCTGAAGAATCAAGCATCATTGATCATGTGGACAGAAGCTCCACTTTCCAGCAAGAAATGGCAAGCAGGATCTCCTCGTCCAATCCAGTGATTCAAAAGAGCAAGATAGTGTGCTGAATGAGATTCTGCTTTTGCTTTTTGTCCGTTATTCCTTGCTTTACATTTGGCTTGGTTATCTTTCCACCATTCAGGAGCCGAATCTGGGTGAAGGTGCCAACAGTCCGCTGATGAGTGATTTTTGTCTTGCCCAGGGTGGTGATATCCTTTGACGCATCTTTTATGATTGGATCCCTTGGTAGAAGGTGAATGAGATGATGATTAGCTTCCAAACAGTGCAATGTCTCCTTTTGACTTTGAGCTAGCAATAGATGATTGGGCCAAAGATTTGTTTTTCAATTGTGTGAGATGATTCAAGACGTAGTTGACAGAGAGTTCTTTGTCTGAGTGCATTATCTGCCTCTTAAAGTTGTCCATAGAAGCAGGAAATTTGAATAGTAAGAGATAAGCCACAATATTGTCAGGGAGTTTGATTCCCACTTTGGCCATCTTTTTGAGACATACTTTGACTCTGTTGATGAATTCGACGATATCCTCTGGGTTGAAAGTGAGATAGAGAAATGAGTTGAACACTCTTGCACGATTCAAAGCCTGCGACAAAGCAAATTTTTGAATGATAGCCTTCCACAGCAGCTTAGCAGAGTTTCAATTTTCAGCCGTGACTATGTTTTTGTGGGAAGAGGAATTGATTTTTGAGATGATAAGGAGTTTGAGTTTGTTGTTCACTGCAGCATCAAGAACAGAAGTCTCATTGTTGATTGCTTCAGTACAGCCTCTGACGTCCAGAATTGCATCCATCTTGTCTCTCCAGATCCCATAGTTTTCTTCTCCAAGTAGAGGGATAGTCTTGAGGGCAGTCTTGAGCAAAGTCTGTCAAAAGTCCATTGTGGCCCGGCTAGGTATCCTTACTCAGTCTGTGTATCAGTTATTCAAAGAGTTTGAGTAGAAGCCGTTCTGCTTTTAACCGTAAAGTGATTTTATTGACAAAAGACCTAACACAAGACTGAAGACTGAGGAGACCAACTTGATGAGCACAAATATCATGAGGAGAGTTAATGAAATGAAAACATGAACAACAAACAAGATAAGAATGCACTCGAAAAGCAGACATTTGAGAGATTGGAGGAGATGATCTCAGGAAGATTTGTGGGTTGAGATGCAGAGGCTGAAGCAGAGGCTGATAGATTCTAGCATGAGTGAGTGCGTCTAATATGAGAAAGAAATTAAAGGTGATGAATCTCACCAGGCAATCATTGATGCATGTCAAACGTGTGGGTGGTGTGTTTTGAGCAAAGGGCAGAAGAATGATCTTGAGAGATGGAGCACGCAATGTATATGATGTGAAAGAATAAGAGCAAAGAAGAAACTGGATGAACAAAAGAGACGTGGAATCTAGGGATGAGTGGAAGGATGAATTATCCAGTGAAGATTATGAAGTAACCCCACGTTGAGTTTAATGGTCAGATAGACCTCCATCAGATGAGCTACTCTAAGTGCGCGGTTTGCAGCCGCAGTAGGTTTCCCTGATCCACTGAAAGTTGGGCTCACTCGCGCCTGCGTGCATGGAATAAATCAACAATATTATTAATCAGAATAAATCCATAAATCACTTAATTATCTCATATAAGTATTTGATTACCTTGGCACAATGTCTGGATGTAAATATGACTGGGTCTCTGGGTATCAATATCCTCAAAAGAGCTCCTTCTTTATAGCTCTTTGAGTCCCAATATTGTCCTTCTGAGGTATACAGAGGCTCAAAGGGACGGTTACTAAGGCTAGCAGGGTTACCAGTGGTAGCCTGTCACATTTTCTATGTGCTATAGCATGGGGTATCTAATTTCACAGGGTATGGTAATTATTCTACCTTTTAATTGATGTTTTGGAAGTGTGAATAAAACTAATCTATCCCTATAACCTATCATTAATTAATTATCCTTAGTAAATTTTCCAGTATGTTAAGAATTCTTTTAATAGACATTCCTACGGGTGATTTGATGACAGGTTGGTTCTCATTATGTATTAACTGATTCAAGTAAAATTGTGATATATATTTTACTCATTATTTTCAAAATTCAGTTGATTTACTAAAAATAATTACAGTTATGAGAATTCATGTAATATTTTACATCACTAGTTTTCTTAGTACGCAAAAAAATATTGATGCCTTAAAGTTCTCATAATTTTATGTTAAAGTATTTTAATATATTTTTACAAATAGTAGTCATCTTATTTTCGAAACTTTTGTTATTTTTAATTATATTAATAAAAAAATATGTATAAAGGTCATTTAGGTATTTTTATATACTTTTATGTATTTTTAGACTATTTAATATCCATGGGAACATTTATTACATATGTGGAATGTTCCCATGTATGTTGTAGCATGTTTACACAGTACCTAGGTTTCTCAGGCCGCCTGTCACTTTGTCAACCCGTAGTCCTGCGGCTGCTAACTTTTCAGATGCCTGGGGCTATGTACATGGCTGGTCAGGGTACCTTGACAGGGTGGCAGTGCTGTAGCTCAGCCTTGCCCGCGGGTATTGGCTGCCCCGGCTGCGTGCGGGAATTGTGACAGAACACATTTCCATATGTAACTCCTAAAATATACACAACACATAAATTCTGACTGAATTTTAGGTTTAGAACCTATATGTGACAATACATGTGAATTATTTAATTTTCCAAAAAAGTACCATAGTGGTGCAGTGGTAGTTTGGTCTTTCCTTTCTTAATTATTTAAAAATATAAGGAGTTGAATTTGAAGGGTGGGGTTGGTGAGTGACCCTAACTGATTCCGGGTGGAGAATCCATTTCTGTAATAATATTCATGGGTTTCTTACTACTTCTTAATTTAATTTTAATTTTATTATTTTTATGTTACTTTTGTTACTTTTTCAGCTTGCTCTGCAATAGTAGCAAGCTGAAATGCTCCTTGCATTCAGCCTCTCCCTTCGCGCCCATGATCATCTAACATTTAACAATAGTATGTGGGGTGGTCGTGTGACTCCACAAATAGGAGTTCTCTTTGTTTAATTGTGAAGTGTGCAAGACCTGAAACATCAAGCACGCACCTTGTTCCAACCTTTTGCTGTCATCCTCTTCCCCTTTCCCTTGCCTCCATCTTGATGTGATCCAAATAGCCCCCAATATAATCAGCGCATGAGCTACATCCTGGTGGTGATTGATGATTTTTCTGGCTTCAATAGGATATATGTGATGAAGAGCAAGTCCGACTCCAAAACAGGAATTGTCTCCTTCATTCAAGAACTCTATAACCAGCTTGGAATCACTCCTGCATTCATTGAATGCAACCTCTGCAGTTAATTTGCTTCAAACAAATTGATCAGCTTCCTGCAGTCGCGCAGGATAGTGCTTGAGCAAGGCCCAAGTCCCTCCACACAGACAAACAGCCTTGCGGAGTGCTTTAACCAGACCATTCCTACAAAAATGCACTGCATCCGTGACCAGTTGTCTGTTCCAATCTCCCATTGGGATGAGGTTGCTTGCTATTCTTCCACCCTTGGAAACCTTCTTCTTTCCAAGGCCATCAAGTGGTCCTCCTTGGTCAATTTCCTCACCTCTCACAACTGCACCATTGAACTGGTCTGGGAAATCACCAAGCTCATTCTGTGGAGGTTCAAGTTACACACCCTTCAGTCATCCTCTTCCAAGATTCTTCCTTTTTCTTCTCCCATGCTGTTCTTGCGCTATGAATGGTTCTCTGAAACTGGTTAATTCATTAATCCACTGAAGAAGAACATGACCATTAGTCAGGACTTTATTCATCCTTGGGCAAAATTTGATTATGGAAACCCCCTTGCCCTGAAGAAACCTCCAACTTATCTCCCTGACATCCAAGTCCCTGAACCAGGTAGCTGCCCTGAAAAGGTTTCAATCCCCCTGAAAAGCCTGCCTGAGGTCTCCACTCCAGCAGAGCATTCCCTTTCTCCCAAGCCAACTCCGGCTGAAGCAGCAAACTCACAGGAACTGGTCAGTACAATGGCTGTGGGGTCTTTTGACCCATCTTCTGATTGTAAGAAAGCCTCTAGAAGTTTCACATACATAACCTGCTTCTTGAGGGAACCAAGGGAAATCTCCAGCGCTCAGTATCCCTAATCTATTTTTCCCACTTTCACTTTCTCCGATGCTTGTGCTGAACAGCCTTTGGCTGACCTGTTTTATGTAGAAGACAAAGACAATTAAAAATAAATGTTTCTGTCAGTGGTGATCTGCGTCAAGGAGGCATTTGCCAACCCCACTGAGCATACCCTGTGGGTGGAATAAATGGCAGGTCAGGAATTGTGCTTGATCAGTCGCAAAAATTGACAATTGGTAAAACCACCTGATGATTATATTGTCATTGGTGGTATGTGGGACTAAGTTTGGAAAAAGAACAAGTTTGGGGAGGTTTTGCGCCTTAATTCTTGGTTGGTATGCTTTGAAAATCACCAACAGTTCCATTGCCATTATTTTTACACCTACTCCTCCTTTGGGCATACAGAATCCCTCAAAGTTCTCCTGTTCATAGCAGTCCAACTCAACCTGCACATGTTTCAGTTTCATTTCAGTTCTTGTACAGTGATATTTAAAAAAAATCAGTTTCCCAGGTAGGAGGATTTGAGGTGCCTGGAAAAGAAAATTGGGTGTGGAGGCTTAAAAAGTTGCTCTACAGGGCAAAAAAAGTGCAAAGATATCTACACACTACTCTCTCCAATCTGGGACTCACCCCATCACAAGGAGATGTATCCCTCTTTGTCAACAAATGAAAATCCATCATGCTTCATATTCATGTGGACAAAGGACTTCTTGTTTGATAAAATTTTGATCAATTACTTGGACTCCTTGATTTCATCTCAGAAAGCTATTCAATTCAAACTCAAAAACATCCCGTACAACATCTTGGATGTACCCTTGAATGGAAAGGTGATGGCTCTCTTGTCATTCACCAGCATGGCTTCTGCCTGAATACCTGGAGAAAACTGAGGATGGAAAGATACAATCCCGTCAAAGCCACAGCCCCTCTCAACCTCCATCATCTTATCTTCTGCACCTGGAAAAATCTGGTGGATCTGGTCAGACAGTGACATCACATCCTTTGGATGAGATTTTTGCATCCAATTTATATTTAGAATGTTTCCATCATTTGGAAACACAGCTTACCCTCAGTTTACAATTTTTTGCTTCAGAATTTCTCAAATTATTCACATTTTTTTCTGGTTTCATTCCATTCTATTTCCCCTTCTGAAATGCTAGCCTTCTCCTTCTTTTCTTCTTGTCTTAATTATGATTTCCATTGGTATTCTCCAACGTTTCTATTTTACTTCCTCCCAGATTCAATGTGTTTTCCAATTTTTTCCTGCCTGTGTTTGCCCTGATTTCCCACAATTTTCCATTTTTCCACCTATTGGCACAATCCCTCCTAGTTTTCTCAAATTAAATAAAAGCATTTTTGAAACAATTTTATCCTCATCATTCATAAGATTCCTTCTCTCATGAAATTTGGTTTTTTTTTACAGGAAATGCTTGATAAATTTAATTGTAATTCTCTACAAAAATAATTCCAAGAAAAAAAATGCAAAAATTTCATAACACTTTGCATATTACATCATTTTTAAAGTTCACTTTTAGGAAGATATAATTTTGTGAAAATTATTATTCAATTTTCAAAGAAATATGCAGACTGACCATAAAAAGCGTCACAAGAAATCATTTCTTGTTCAATCCCATGTTTAACTTTGTAAACATGGAGATGCTTCAGATCAACTAAATAATTCCTGTTAATTTGAAATGGAGTCACTTCCAAGAAGTAACCCGGTATGGTCCCATCTGTATTCACCACACTGAATATGTTTTTATCTGAAGAAAGAACAAGAATTTACCCACATTATGGTTTGGTGGTCAACTGTGTGGTTTTTTTCTAAAACACAGTTGGCGGGTGCGCAGATTTGCATGGCAGTTAATCAACCTCTGCTTCTCAGGTGTTCAACCAATGGGGGTGTTCCATGAAGTTGGCAATTTCAGCCTTCAACTGAAGCCTCCAAGACAGCTTTCTTTTGAAGAATGCCAAATTTGTGGCAATAATGGTCATGAGGATGAAAACAGTATTGAAAAAAAATCTTTTTCCTTTGGTTTGAGCAACAAATAAGCCAGGTTGATGATCCATCAAGATTGGGCTGCCTTGAATTTCTCCCCATAAACCATTTTTTCCAGGTCATCAACCATTGCTTGTTGCATGACCAGCTGAAGTTGACCACCCAACCAAGCCCATTGGATAAACCATATATGACACATTAATTTTTACATAATTTGATTCTGTTTTTGATAATTCTATTTTATTCAAATGGAGATTATTCTGATAGCTCCACAATGATGAGAGAGTGACAGTGTATGGTTATTTGGCACTATTTATTTGATTGAAATCTATCAAATTTGTAGAATAGATGGAATTCTTGAGATAATTGAGGAATTTGCAATAAGATTCTAGATTTGCATGGACAGGATTTAGTTTTGATATTGAATTTGACCTATTGGATGATTCAAGATTTCTTCAAAGCTGATTTATCTCAGGTGGTGCACCTGGTGAATTGATCAGGGACTTAAATTTGAAATTCTGAATAATCTTTGAGCTATAGTAAGTGGTATTTCATCTGAGTTTAATGTAAATTATAATCAAAATTTTGGTATTCTGTATATCTTTGATTCAAAGGAATTCACAAACCCAAAACATTTTTGTGGAAAATATCCCAGTCAAGCGCTCATAAGCCCTGCTAGCACATGTGGGGCCAGGCCCCCACCTGTGTAAAAGCTCAGGTATATGGTATGCAAGATGATGGTTTGGCTTTTTATTTTGCTCCAGAAAAAGCTTCCTAAAAAGTTGGCAATATTTCTTCCAGTGCCTGGTGAAATCACCACCATCTTGGGATCTTGTGTTGCAGATAGTAGCAATGTTCAAACAGGTCACTAAATGGAAGGTATTTTCAACAAACGTTTCTGGGAATGGAAATTCTTCAAATTGCATGGAAATGATGAAATTGGAAATCTAGACTTTATAAAGAAGAGACCACTCCGCAGGATTTAGACTTAAATTACTTGCTTCTCCAAGGTGTTTAGGGTAATCTTGTTCAATCAGATGGGATTAGAGTAATCTTGATAACTTGCTGAATATTTTTCAGCAGAAAATAATCAAAACTTGAATTTTGATAAAATTGGAGGGCTTTGCTCAGGGATATCACTAGTACTTGGATCCAAAAATTAAAGAGGTAAATCATCTAAATCAGAGAATGAAGAAGATTCCCCCATGAATTCTTCATTAGTTGGAGCCAGAGGTTCTTCTATCCCTTGGCATTTGGATTTTTGTATATCTTGAATATCTTGCTGGGCCTCTCTTCTCAAGTAACATAATTATTGTCAGCTTGCTACTATATACAGAGCAAAACTGTCAAATAGTAACACAAACTATGAAAAATAAGAATACCTCAATTAACAAAGTAAGGAGTGAGAAATCCATAAATATTATTACAGGAATGGATTCCTCACCCAAAATTAGGTAGGGTCACTCACTGACCCCACCCTTGAATTCCAAGTCCTTATATTTTTAAAATAATCAAAAAGAAAAGTACTAAAAATTACAACACCTGTATGGCACTTTTTAGCCATTCTAATATTTCACACGTGTTGTCACGTATAGGGTTTACACCTAAAATTTACTCAGAATTGAGGTGTTGTGTATATTTTAGGAGTTACACGCGGAAATGTGTTATGTCACAATTCCCGCACGCAGCCCCTCATCATTACAAAACCCTATGTACTAGTAGCAGCAGGTTCTCGCGTACTAGAGACCCACGCGCAGCTGATTCTTCCACGCACGCAGCGGATCCTACCCCGCGCGCATCTGTACTAACTGATCCCCGCGCAGTTGTGACTAATCTGACAACCAGGTACCGCTCAGAAGAGCTACAACCTATTTAGGGTTGCCTAGTATATGTAACAAACGGACATATGCATTACTAATTATCTAAAAAGATCAAAAATAAATAAACTTAATGAAAATTAAGTTTTAAACATTTTTTAATAATAAATCAAAGATCAAGGACTACCACGTAAATCACTAATCTTGATCTTTGAAGACCACAAAACACTACAAGAAGTGTTCATAAAAATTATTAAACATTATCTACATGATCAGCAGATGATGGACAATTAGTATACATCCACATCTGCACGCTTCAAAACAATATCAATAGTACAAATGAAGGATGAGTACAGAATGATCAAATTTACGCCATAACAGATTAACAGATCCTGTGGCTAAAATAGTACAGAAATCCAGCAGATCTAAGGACAGCTGATTGACAGCACCAAGTGGACGTGCTAACCTTGCCCTGACTGGCTTGCCAGCCTCAGCCCACGAGCAGAACCCTCTCTACGTGCCCTTAGAAGACCAAAATCACCCCAAAAAGGTATTTATACAAACCTCTTTGGATCCATTATTCCATCATCAGTTTACCAGGAATTTTTTATTATCAATCAGGAACCGTGTCATTGTTAATCAAGTGCTTATATGAAGATAAGCAAGTGATTTATGACTTAGTCTGTCGTAGTATTATTTACCTTTATTAACCAATCAACCATTGAAGTTTAGTCAAGCAATCTACCCCATCTGCTCTGAAACCCTTCCAATTATTCCAGGATTTTCGTGGTAAAGTGCTCAGAGTGAGTGTTACGCTTCCTGTCTAGGCTATTTGTGCTGTTAATCCTGGCCATTAGTGGAATAAGTCCTTTCTAAGGCACCCATAGTTATTCCAAGGTTCTTAAACTGCCTAAGGAGGCCCCTTGAAGAGAGGTTGCTAGTCTATAAAGATCCCCAGTAGTATAATACTGTGGCCCCTCTTTTATATTATATTTAAAACCATTTACTACCAAACCAATTAAAACTTGCAACTGCTCTTATTAAATCATTCATTTGAGCTTCTAAGTGTTTATTATTGGAATAATAATTATTATTATCATTCCAGCATTTTTATCACTCTCTGTAGCTAAAGGACTGCAAGATTCCTGGTATCAGAGAGCTTACAATTATCTAGTTTCACATGAATCTTCATTGTCTGATTATGGTGCCTTTTTCTGTATTCTTTTCCAAAAGTATTTTGGAAGGTTTAATTTTGTAACATAATGATCTTTCAAGGATCCAAAAATCATGTTGTGCATTATTAAAAGGTTGGCCATTGTTGTGGCATCCCAATCAGGGAGTTCTCCCAATATTGAGGAACATACACCATTCTCTTTGAAGAGATGATCTCTTTTTGATTCAGTTGTATTCAACCATGTATTTACTTGAATTTTGTGATCTGGTAAATTTCTTTGGTCCCAATTGAAAGGATAAATTTCACTTATTCCAGAATTTTCAATGGTACAGAAGTTTAAAAATGGTTTTACTGAATGACTGGTAAATCCTTCTTCTATGACAGTTAGTATAGCAGCTCTGATGGCAAAAACTGAGGAATTTTTTTAGGTCTTTGAGAAATGGACACCATTCCAAAGTTTATGAAGTTATCTGACTATTGGGGTGATTATATGATTCTGTTGAGGACCAGAAGGCTCCTTGGGGCCAGGTTTGATTCCTTGCACATAAATTTTTTCTGATTTCAGAATTATTTCAGTTGGTGGATTCAGGCATACAATTGTAATTTTTCCAAGAGAGGCATGCCAACTGGACATGCCAAAATAACTAAAAAAGTCAGGATATAGGGTAAGTGCCAAGTTCCCACGCTATGAAAAAACGGGGAAGTTTCATTTGGGCCCTTGAATCTTTTCCAAAAAATCCCATCCCAGATATTTTTCATGATCTCAGAGGTTTTGTTTTGGAGATGCTTGAGAATTTATTCCTCAATACCTGGATGGTTCAAAATTTTTTTCCAGGTATTGTGGAAATGGTTGGTAAATGAATTTTTTTTCAGATCATTTTGACTCTTATAAATATTTTCTGCTAGCCATGGAGTTAATGGAAGTCTTCATAGATCCCAAGGTGGATGAGCCAGTTTGATCCTGGTCAAATCTTTTTAAATGTTGTGTGTATTTGATATTAGGGTCTGTGGAATTTCTTTTGTTGGTAAAGCAATTAGAAGCACTCTGGTCAACTGAAATAAATCTCAATTGAAGCATCTTGTTTGAGATGCTTGAAGATGGTCAAAATGCCAAGGGGAATATTTGAACAGTTATTGGTATGATTTTGTTGAAAATTATTTTGAAAATTGTTTTATTTTTTATATTGAAGGAACAAAGCAGGAAACTAGATGCCTCTGTAATAATTTGATGATGCAAGTTCATAATGGCTGTGACCTAAATTGTAAGAATGATATGGTATTTGTTTTGTATTCAGGGTAATAGAACAAAGTATTGAGTGTCAAATATGGGAACACCAGCTGGAGGTTGAATTGAAGTGATATCAACTTGAGATTGGGCCATTTTTGCATTTTTTAATATCTAATGGATACCTACAGTTTTTGGTGATTTTGGGGGAAGTGCTTGTGGAGCAACAAGTGCTTGTGGAGCAACTGGTGCTTGTGTAGTAACTAGTGCTTGTGGAGCAACTTGATTTGTAAAAGAAATTGTGGTGTTTTTTTGATGCTTACCATATCCAGAAGGGGTAAATTATATGGTTGCTTTATCCCATTTGGATTCATATGAGTTTTTCTGGGGCATTTTTGACAGCCTCCTGTATGAAAAGACCCTTGCTATTCTTTAGCTACCAGAGGGGATAGAATAAATAATAAATATATTATTTAATAAATGCAGCAAAAATACGTAAAATATTTGGATTAAGCTTATTGCAAGGTTAATTGGTTTGGTTATGGTTTATTTTTATAAATCAATATGAATGAATTGATTATTAAATATATTTATAGAGGGGCCACAATTATATTGGGGATCTTTAACACCTCTCTTCAGGGATTTCATTGTGAAAACACATAGTCCTGGTTACTTTGGTCTCTTTAGTTTAAAGGATATTTTACCCAAAGATAATATGTATATAAAATACACGGTGGAGTGGTAGGGCCTTGTAACCCAGCTTCCACAATAGCAAAAGTATAATAAAACTCACTGGTATATTATTAGATCCTTTGGGTATCTGTTTGGGATGTGCACTGATGTGTTAAACCTTTACACTGGTGTTATAAGTTTGTTCAACAGTTTAAATTGATATAAAGAGGTTGAGGATGGATATTATTAATCAGACTAAGCCATAAATCACTTATGCATCTTGTATAAGTACTTGATTACCTTGGCACGGTGTCTGGATATAAATATAACTGGGTCTCTGCCCATCAATATCCTTGAAAGAGCTGTTTGTTTATAGCTTTTTGAGTCCCATTACTATCCTTCTAAGGGTTACATTAGCTACCTGAGGTGATACAATAAATAATAAATATATTATTTAATAAATGCAGAAAAAATTTGTAAAATATTTGGATTAAGCTTGTTGCAAGGTTAAGTGGTTTGGTTATGGTTTATTGTTTTAAATCAATAGAATAAATTGATTATTCAATATTTTTATAGAGGGGCCACAATTATATTGGGGATCTTGAACACCTCTCTTCAGGTATTTCAGTATGAAAACACGTAGTCCTGGTTACTTTGGGCTCTTTAGTTTAAAGGATATTTTACCCAAAGATAATATGTATATAAAATACAAGGTGGAGTGGCAGGGCCTTGTAACCAAGCTGCCACGACACAGAAACAATAATAAAACTCACTGGTATATTATTAAATCCTTTGGGTATCTGTTTGAGATGTGCACTGATGGGTTAAACCTGTATACTGGGGTTATAAGGTTGTTCAGCAGTTTTAATTGATTAAAATAAGGTTGAGGATGGATATTATTGATCAGACTTAGCCATAAATCACTTACTTATCTCTTATAAGTACTTGATTACCTTGTCAAGGTTTCTGGATATAAATATAACTGGTTCTCTCCCCATCAATATCCTCAAAAGAGCTGTTTATTTATAGCTTTTGGAGTCCCAATACTATCCTTATAAGGGTTACAGGGGCTCAAAGGGACAGAAACGAAGGCTAGCAGGGTAACCAGCGTTAGCCTGTCACGTTTTCTTTGTGCTATAGCACGGGTAGCATCTAATTCCTCAGGGTATGGGAATTATTCTACTTTATAATAGATATTAGGACGTGTGAATAACACTAATCTGTCACATTTGTGTATTATTTAATTAATTATCCTGATTAAATGTTCCCACTAATTTAATAATTGTTCAAATAGACATTTCTACGGATATCCTGATGTCAGGTGAGTTCTCATTATGTATTAAATAACTGGAGTAAAGTCATGATATTGATTTTACTCCTTTTTTTGAGTTCCAGTTGATTTACTGAAATAATTACTTAAAAAGATAAGTCATGGGAATTCATGTAATATTGTTACATCATTAATTTTCTTAGTATGTCACAAAGATATTGTTGTCAAGGAATTCTCATAAAAGTATATTAAAGTATTTTAATATATTTTCAGAAGTTGTCATTGTCTAATTTTTGACATTCTTGGTACTTTGAATTATATTTAATAAAAAATACGTATAAGGGTTATTTAAGTATTTTTGTATAATATTATCTACTTTTAGACTATCTAATATCCAAGGGAACATTGATTACATATGTAGAATGTTCCCGTGTGGGTTGTAGCATGTTTACGCGGTACCTAAGCCTCTCAGGCCGCCTGTCACTCTTTCAACCCGTAGTCCCAGGGCTGCGTACTTGTCAGAGACCTGGGGCTGCGTACACAACCTTGACGGAGTGACAGGGCTGTATTGCAGCCGCGCGCAGGTGCATTGGCTGCCGCGGCTGTGTGCGGGAATTGTGACCAAACACATTTCCGTCCATAACTCCTAAAATTTACACAACACCTCAATTCTGATGGAATTTTAGGTGTGAAACCTATACGTGAAAATGTGTGTGAAAGATTTAATTTACAAAAAGCTCAATAGTGGAGCCGTGGTATTTTGGTCTTTCTTTCCTTAATTATTTAAAAATATAAGGAATTGGATTTCAAGGGTGGGGTCAGTGAGTGAACCTACCTAATTTTGGGTGGAGAATCCATTTCTGTAATAATATTTATGGTTTTCTTACTCCTTCTCGGGTGAATTATTTTATTATTATTTTTATGTAATTTTTGTTTCTTTTGCAGATTGCTTTGCAATAGTAGCAAGCTGACAATTTTTCATGCATGCACACAATAAATTGAATGTTTTTGGGGGCCATTTTGGTACAAGTTATTGATGAGTGGAAGAATGGATGATGGAGTATAAAATTGTCTCTTTATATGAAAAAATATTTTTGAAATAGGTTGCAGGTAATGTTTTTTGGTTCCCTCCTCTCAGTGGCTCATGTGGCTCATTAAGATGAAAAAAAGACTGCTTATCTTGAATCATTCAAACTGATTCCATGAGAGATTTTTAATGAACTTGGAAGAGATATTTTCTCTACTTGGCATGAAACAATTGATTGCTTATCATGAAGCATTTGATTCCAAGAAAACTTATTGAAAAAAACCAGATGATTGATGAAATTAGGATTGGGATTGATAAATTCCTATTATTCCTTTGAGTTTTTTCTAAGTATTTTTACTGCTTTGTGCAAGTCAATATGTTTAAAACAGGTTCAGCTGACTTCAGTGAGTGAGGAAACATTATGGTTTAGGTTGATACTATGATTATTTATAGACATGTAGAAAAGGGATCATGGCTCATAGTGACCGGTGACAAGGGAGATATTGTTGGGATAAATGGCTTTACATGGAGCAGATGGAATTTTAGAAAAGGAGAATTTACAAGGGTGAAAACTTCATAGGCCTTGATCTGTTGGGTTTGTAGCTTGTCTTAAGTGTTCATGGTCTTTTTCCACTCTTTTGTTAGTGATCTTATTAGTTTACTTCCACACAGTGGTCCTGAACTATGCATGACTTCTTGACTCTAATTTGTCATTTTAGAGAACCTTTGGGTCAGTTAAAACTTGTTTCTGGTTTAGTCTTTTCTGTCTAATAATCTGGAGAGGAGCCCGGATTACTACTGTTCTTGTGTCCTTTGCTTCTTTCCTTAACTTTTTTTGGTGTGTAACTGCGTCTTCTCATTATTGCAACAATGATGAGGATTTTTAGGGGTGTTTTGTGGATGGGGTAATTTTTTTTTCTTCTTCTTTTTTGTTTTTGAACCAGGCCAAAGAAAGGCATTGTTGTACTACTACTAGACCTTGTCTTCAAAAGTTAATTATTCTCCCAACAGGAAACTCAAATCTTCAAACTCTTGATCTAAATTTAATCAACACTCAAAAACCTCTCAAATACAAGTGCCAATATTTTAATCATACTTATAAAACAAAAAATTCAAATCAATTTTCACCAAATCCCCACAAACTCCTTTCAAGCAAAAAGTTGTACTGTTTCCCAATTCTTGTACCGCTCAATTTTTTAAAAAGTATCAATCTAACTCCGGTTCATAAACTTCTTTGGAATTATGAGCTTTGATAAAGTCATTCACCAACATCAAATGTTTTGTTGCGTATGGTTTTAAGATATGAGTAAAATGGGACAATTTGGTCTTAGGTAGAACTCCAATCCCACCAGGGCAATATTTACTCAACCCAGTCCTTCAATAAAAGCTAGGTTTTTGATCAAGATGGTATGATACTCTTTAATTGCTGCATTCATCACTTTTTCTAATCAAGCCTTATTCTTATCAACATTGATTGGATGTAATTTCAAACAGACTTAAGCTAGCTTCAGTCTGCTTAAGCTCACATTGAAAAAAAAAAAAAAATTCCCTGGGGGAAAGATGGGCGGCTGGTTAATTTTTTGTTCAGGCATTTGGTGCATTGAGGAAGGGGTTGAGGCTCAGGGGCTGCACAGGTGGGCCCCCAATGGCTGCTCAGCTTGCTGAGTATTTTTTGTTGCTTGCTTTTTTATTGAAGCATGGAGTAAATCTGGGGTGGGGATGATGCTCAGCAGCTGCATGGGTGTTTCTCCCAATTGCTGCTCAGCTTTCTGAGAGTTTTCTATTTTCAAGGGTGATGAGACAGGAATGAATTTAAAGCATGCATTTTTTTGGGGGGTAGCTGCTGAGGATTCAGGATTTTTTAAGTGTCAAAATTCTGCTCAGAAACTTGATAATTGTAAAAATAAAAAGAGCTTGAGATCTGATGAAATTAAAGGTAAAGAGAAATGAAAGAAAGAAGCTTGTAACGTCAAGCGTAACGGACCTGGGACCAGGATGAAAAGGCTCCAGTTGATGTTGTCACTGAACAGATGTTGAATTCCACTTGAGATCATCATGGTTTATATAGACTAAATAAATGATTGGCTAACAAGTGGTTGAGTACAAAATGAATAAGGCAAAATTAACATAAGCAGTTTAGGTGACATGGTAAGTGAAATGCTATGACTGAACAATCTAATAGCTATGTCTAAACAGTCTGGTAATCACAATACCACAGCACAGCCCAGTTATATTTTTCTTGTGGTTTTAGTAATTTAAGGTTAACAAAAATAAGATCAAATCAATCCAATCAATGATAATCTGAAATCTAGCAAAAGTGACATATATAAAAACTCATATTCTAACACACCCACTTGAATTGCACTGGAGGAAGTTACTGTCCTAAAAAGGAATCTAAATTTTTTTCTTCCATTATCTTAAATTCCTAATAAATAATGTAATAACTCCACATACTGGTTAGTGACTGATTAATAAGATTAGCTGAGTAACTTGTAAACTTCCTGGGGCATATTTTATTCTAACTGCTATCTGAATGATTTCTACTATTTGCTGGAATATTCTTCAGTTAAAATGGTTAATTACTTGTAAGATGCATTGAATTGCTCAAGGTTGGATTTGATTTTGTAGAATAGACAAAACTGAGTTGGATTATTTCTGGAGTTGAGAGGCAAAATCAGTGATAAATTGATGAATGATTGAAAAAAAAATGCAGGTAGAGTAAAAATGCAGAAGGCTAACTATAGTACAATCCTCCCAGGACAAATTGATGCAATATTGGGATCAATGGTGATTATTTCAAGTTGTTGGGCTTTAGACCAATCCTCCCAAGTCAATTTGGTAGCAAAATATTGATGATTCTGGTGATCAGGACAAGTTGGAGAAAAGAAGAATGCTGGTGACAAGATGAAGTCTTACATGTTGAATTGGATCTGCATGAAAAAGATTGCCTTTGGCTTTTGTCAAATCAATCTTTATTGGTAGTGTCTTTGAGTCTTTGATCCTTGAATCCAAACTCCTTCTAAACAGCCTCAATTGGACTCAAATTGGAATTTTTCATTTGCTCCTGACAATCCAGGGTGACAAGGACACCAAAAAATTGACCGCCTGCATTTTGGATCACCTCAATCAATTCTTAAAATGCAGTGTTCAGGGATTGAGAAGATATTTTGAATCAGTTCTTTGATGGTCTTGAGGATTGAGAGGTTTGGTAGGGCTTCTTTGATGCTTTTCTGAAAGATTCAAACATTCTGTCATTCAATTCTGGTAGATATTGAGCTGAACATTTGTTCCATTTGCACCCTTCCAATTCTTTGGTCCTTCATGAATCAGATTTGGTCTTTTCCTCCGGGAGTTCTTGTTCTGAGCTTTTAAAAGGCCTTTGGTATTGCCAAAGCTGAAACTTGTTACTGATTTTTTTTCCATTGTCATTGGTTTTGGGATAAATAGGAAGGTAAGTTCTTTGAAGTTGATCCTCTTAAAGCAATTCAAGGCAGCATTGAAGATGGTTGACAGAGATCAATTGGAAGCAACTGGGGAAGCGCTTGTTGGGGAGTTAATAACATCAAAATTTGGAAGGAAGGTTGATGAAACAATTCAGAAGTTCATCCTTAGAAAATGGCAAGCTTGGGACAATGATCAAAGTCTTGGAGCAACTCAAGTTGACCAATTGTCTATTTAGATGCGTTTCCGGTGGATCAGACATCATCTGAATGATTGGATTGACATTGATACCTTCTTGCTCTATATTGTTAACATTTGATGGCTCCATTGTGATTTTCTTTTTTATCCTGCCTGAGGTAAATCTTCAAGTACTTTGGGCTTGATTCAAACTCAAAGATGATCATTGGGGGAATCCCCCATCTATCTCACCCCCTTGCCAAAATATTCAAAGAATAATTTCCAGATGAGACTGTTGAAGGCAAACCAGTTGAAAGAACAATGGTTGGCTCAGGTTGAGCAAGGGCTTTTAACTGTGTAAAAATAAAAAGAGCTTGAGCTCTGATGAAATAAAAGGTAAAGAGAAATGAATGAAAGAAGCTTGTAACTTCAAGCGTAACAGACCTGGGAACAGGAGGAAAAGGGCTCTCTGGTTGATTTTGTCACTGAACAGATGTTGAATTCCACTTGAGAGCACCATGGTTTGTATAGACTAAATAAATGATTGGCTAAAAAGTGTTTGAGTACAAAATGAATAAGGCAAAATAAACATAAGAAGTTTAAGTGACATGGTAAGTGAAATTATATGACTAAAAAATGTAATAGCTATTTCTAAACAGTCTGGTAATCACAATATCACAGCACAGTTCATTTATATTTTGCTTGTTGTTTTAGTACTTTAAGTTTAACCAAAATAATATCAAATCAATCCAATAAATGATACTCTGAAATCTAGTGAAAGTAACATATATAAAAAACCAAATTCTAACAATAATTTCATTATTATTTTTTCTGGGGCTGATTGGAGGAATTTCAAGATATTATTTAATTTTTAATTACTTGATTGATTCTGGGGGCTTGGGGGAAGTACTGAGCATTAAAAGCCCTGGTTCTCTTCCGTTTAATTGCCTCTCATTAAGCTGAACCTTCTTTCAATATTTTATTTTTCTAGAGTCACTCAACAAAATTTTCATGCTTGGTTCAAAGAAAATTTAAAATTTTTATTTAAAATCAGCCTTTCCAAAAAATCCCATTCCCTTTCCTTTTTTATATCTAAATTTCCTTTAATTTCCTTTATCTTCTTATTTATTTATTTTCCTTTTTTTTGGGGGTCTTTTATTGATTTTTTGGTGAATATTTCCTGGTTTCCTTTGTAAAAAGTCATTGGTCAAGGAAGCATTTCTAGTATAAATGTACATAGGCTTCTAACTATGGTTATTTTTCATATTGTATTTTTCTTTTTTCATTCTTTCTGGCTCATTTATATGGCCGTTTTTGGGGGGGCACAATTTAATGAAGGCACTCATACAGAATTTAAATGGAAATTTTAACAAACTGATGGTATTTTGTTTTTTTGCCCCACTTTTTTAGGATCACTTTCATTTGTAGTCAATTCCCTTCATTTCTTACTCAAATTTCATTTTTAATCATTGGCTATGATTTTTTCAAGATGCAGTCATCCTTTCATTATTACTTCATTTCTTTTATGAAAACTTATTCATTTTTTCCATTCAAGAAGCAATCAGCTTAATTATTTCATTTTCAACAAAATCTCTGTTTAAGAACATCCAAAAACTGCAGTTGTATTCTTATTCAACTGGAAAGCAACCCCAAAGCAAGACATTTCATTTTGATACTATGTAATATCTCTAATGCTTCTTATTTCATCCGTGCGCAGTGTGCACAAACGTTGCCTGTTTGAATTACATAGAAGTCCTCATCTTTTACAGTCAGCTCAACCTGAAATTAAAATTTTTGCAACCCTTTAAATGGAATAGAAAAATTACATGGTACCAGTGGTTGAATAACTGGAAAAGTTTCCATAAAAAACATTTCATCCCTTGAGGTTCGATCAAGCCAAAATATTTTATGAATAATTCCATATTGAGGTGTGAAGTTAGGTTTGACAACAAAAACACTATTTCTTGGGTTCTCTTGAAAGGTTTCAAAGAGGAAATTGTTGATAAGGCAAGGCAAAACCTTTTTGATACAAGAAGTCACCAAGAGAAATTTTGGAGATTCCACCTTGCCCTTCTTGACCCATTCATTTGAGGAAATCCACCATTTGCTGCGCAAGGAGGGGAAGAGATTGTTGAGCCACATGATTAGATTTTTTAAGATGTTTGAGTCAAGAAATTCCTGCTGGATTTTGGGGAAAATTTCATGTTTCTCAAAGTGGGTTGGAGCATTAAAAGCCCTCAATTTATTGATGAATGTTTTTAAAATAGGTGGAAACCTTTCAGGGGTAGACAGCAATGCTTGCAAATTTCCAAGTCAATGAATGTTTTTCAAGAAGGTAACTTCAAGTTGGCCTGATTATTTGAAAGGAGACATATCAGATCTGCAAGAAAAATTTCAAGAACAATAAAGAACATACCAAGGCAATTTTTATGAGGAGAGGTTAAAATCTTTCCCATCAGGTGTTCCATTGAGAATAACCACCAAGCTCTTTGAGGTCCAAACCTTTCCAAGCAATCAGAAATATGGATGTACATGTGGTGATTGTGGGATAGAGTAATGTCTTGAAAGAGAACAAGGAAACTACTGAGATATTGTCTTATTTGATGTCAATACTTCTTGAGTTTTTCGGAGTCCATTGTTCTCTTGAGGGCCAGTTTGAAGGCTGAAACCAGGTGAGAAAAGTTACAAAAGAGTGAGTGAACCAGTGGTCCCCCAGATGCCCAGTAAACAGGGAGAATAAGTGTTAGTTGAATGGTAAATAAAGTTTGCCATTCTTTGGCTTTGAGATGGCCAAAGGACACTTTACATAAGATAGGCAGCAAAAAATTAATCCAGTTTTATATTTGTATTCTTTGAAGGAGTTTTTTGACAACTGGCAAAGATTCACAATCAAATATCACTTTCCCCTCACTTTGACAGGCCCAAGGTCCTCCCCAGTCTCCAGCCTTGAGGTGTAGAGAAAAAGATTTGTTGGTTTAATACCTGGAATTGAATTCAATTTGATGAAAAGGAATGCTGGTGCTTTTGGTGGTATTGGTAGCAGATTAACTTGGGCTTGGAGGGCAAAATGTGGAAAAGATTTGAGTAGTGGCATCAGCTAACAAATCCATCAATTCTGAAGTGGGGACACTTTTGGGCTCTTCTTAGTCTGCAATTTCAGACATGAGTCAAAAGCGCTGGCAATGCCACATCAGTAGCCCCAAAAGAAGTTTATGCATGGAATCAACTACGTGATAGTTAGTATTATCCCAATAGGGAAGCTCTAGAATTACAGAATATCTGACACCGTGCTTGAGTAGAATCTTCTTCCATTCTTTATTTTTCTTAGCTTCTTGTTATTGAATGGCCCAAGTCTTTTGGTCATTGAGGTTTTGGGCAGGCCAAGTGTGCCCCTTAAGATTGTCTATTTTGGAATTTTTCAACAGGAAAAACAAGCACATCTAAGTTTCTGTTGGTGCTGCAAATCCAAGAACCCATCAAACAGCAGGCAAATCTGCAAAAATTGGAAGGATGGCAGAAAAGATGCAACACCAATTAGGGTAGAGGTGAGTTTTAGAGATTTGTAATCCTGGATTCTGTTAAGCTGTTACAGACTGTACACCTTCACCTATGCGGAATACTCATAGATGTGGACACTCCAATTCTGGAGTATCTGGATTACCTTGTCTGAGGGCAAAACAGGGAAAAGCAGAGGCAGATCAGCCAGTTTGTAATCTGAACCAAATCAACTCAACCATACCTCTCCCTTCCGTGGTCTTCACTTCTTCCTCCTCTTCTGTTTCTTTCCTTCCCTTTCAACAACTCATTGCATTATCAAAACACCTCAAGATCAACATTCCTTGGCAAGCCCTGTTTGTGTGCCTGGTGAGATATCTACTCAAATTACATCTTCTCATTCTCTAGTATCTCTGACTTGTCATTCCAGCTTGTGCTCCTTGTCTCATCTTGATTTCCTCAGTCCTGATTGTTCTACCCACGTTGTCCACTCTTACAATGATCCTCAAGGTCTGATTTTGGTATTCACTCTCATCTATTGTGTCCTCAAACATCTTGTTTATCATGCTTTTTGTCTTCAGTTCCCAGTTTTCAGAAATATCAATCTCAAACTTTTATCAGATTCCAAAGTATTTTCAGCTTCTAAACAATAGGCCTTAAAATTGAATTAATTTTTTCTAATGACGGCTTGTTTGGGCCAGGTGCTATCCCTAAAAGAAAAATTTTTTAAGGTATATATTGTAGCTCTAATGAGAGAGAATAACAAATTAAGATAATGAACATTACTCTGGTGTTTTTTCAGGCTTGCGGGTTCCCATAAGGATTGATACCATTCATAAAAATGCCAAAGGTAAGGTTTTCAGCTTTAGATTTATACTGGGTTCCATCTGGTCCAAGAAATTTTCTCCATGTGATTTATTCTTGGATTTCAGAAGCTTCCTGAGAAGGATAAAAGGGCTTCCTAGCCAGAGCAGCACTCAAATCCAGTGTGGCTTCAATACATGGTTGTGAGAAGAATCTAGCAAGCCAACTATAGAGGATTTGAAAGGCATAGGGCCTTCTAGGACAAGGCTCTTTTTCTCCATATTGAAACAAAGCGGCTCCACAAACTACTCCAGGTTCATCTGGAGCATCAGATGTTGAGAAATATTCTTCACATGGGAATAGCTGGTTAATGCAGGACTTTGTGGTGGTGGGTTTATTGGGGTACATTGCAAAGAAGCTTGGGAAGCATGTGAATATGAATAATGAAGGATCAATCTGCATCCATTTCATGGCAGTCTGTAAATCTGAGGGCAGATGTTGAGAGTTGAATTGTATGAAACGGAAAACCTAGACCAGGCTATTAATTCCAATTGAGTCAATATGAGAAACAAGGAGTAGGCAAGAAGGAACAAGAAATGGAATGGGTGAGGCGACCAACAAGAGAGACAAGTTCAACAGTCAGGATTGCGGCTTATTAACAGACTGAGTAGAACCAACACTGAAAAAAACTGGTAGGAAGAGATTGGTGAGCAAGTGCAAGTTGGGAAGAAACAAGGTAGAGCTGTTTGGTGGATGATTTACAGAATTTTAACCGCCAGACTTCTGATAAGATTACCTTGACTGATCCGCCCAATGGCATAGAATGTTTAGTTCAACTGAAAGAGAGAAGAGGTGAGTTGTCTTAATGTTGATTTGAACCATAGGGATGGTACCCACTAAGCTGTAGTTAATTGGTGATCAAGTTTGAGTTGAGTCTTCAGGTCTTGAGGGGTTGTTTGCTATAGTTGCAACGGCTGAGGAGATGTTGAGGGTCGCAGGTTGCTCCGAGCAGTCAGCAGGATTTGAGAGATGTGTCCAACCTGCACTGTGCAATCCCACACAGTTCAGTGACAGTTGAGGTGTTTCAGATTCAGCAACAATAACCACACAGTTCCCCTCCGCATACTCAACAATCAACACTATCACAGCGTAGAGGACAATGGAACTGAAAGGGAAAGAGAAGCACAAGGGAGATAGGTAGAATCGAGTTGAATCAATGGTGGTAGGATAAGAGAGCATTCGAATAATCAACACCCCGGCACAAATCAACATTAAGAGAATTCAAGATCCGACATACTTGACCAATTTCATGACAGCAAGTGGACTAGCAGCCTTGGTAAGGGCATCGGCAAGCATGTTGCCTGACGATACTAGTTTAATTTTGATGAGTCCATCATTCAGGTTGTTGCGCAGACTTTTGAGCTTGATGTTGATGTGCTTGGCATGCAATTTTGAACCAAATTTCTTAAGCTTGTCCTCTAGGCCTTTGTTGTCAATTAGATGAAGAGGAGGATCAAGTTTAGTTTGCCACAGTTCTTCTTCTAAAAGGTGGTTCAGCCATCTCCCTTCCAGGTGGCTTGTGGAGAGAGAGTTGCATTCTGATTCAGTTGAGGAGTGGGCTATGTTGCGTCGGCGTCGACTGGTCCAGTATATTGGACTTCCCTTGAATAGAGCCAGGAAGCCAGTTTGAGAAAGTTGGGTGTAAGGATCATCTCCCCAGGTAGCATCGCTGTATGTGACAAGGTGGTTGTTGGCAGTTTTGCGTTTGAGTACCAGCTTGAAATCTATGGTTTTTAGTAGGTATTGCCAGACGTGAACAACCTCTTTCCAGTGGTTGATGCCTGGCCTATCAGAGAATCTGGCTAGGTTGGAGACAGCAAAGCTGATGTCCGGTCTAGCCAAGTTTGCAATGAAGTTGAGTCGGCCTATTGGTGAGCGATAGTTCTGATTGAGCTCCTTGAATTTTGAGACTTCTTCTTCAGTAGCAGGCAAGAGTCATATTCCAGAGGTGCAAGGGTTGTTCAGCGGCTTTGCGTTGAGGAGGTTCATTTCTTCCAGGCCTTTTTGAATGTGATTGGGCAGGGATAGGCTGATGGAATCTTTTGAAGTTTCAACCTTCATGCCTAGTAAGGTGTCTACAGGATGAGCGGATGAGTCTTTGAAGCACTCGAGAAAGGTGAGTTTGAAACTTTCAACGTCTCCTACCACTACTAGGTTGTCAACGTGGAAGAACAAGGCAGAGATTGAATCTTTGTGAAGGTAGAGGCAGGAATTGGCGTTGCTTTTGAGAAAGCCTTGACTTTTGAGCCATCCGCTCAGCGTTTTGTACCAGTTCAAGGGAGCCTGTTTGAGGCCGTACAAGTATTTTTTTAGTTTTAGATATTTAGCCTTCCTTTTTGAGCCAACAGGAGTTTGGATGTAAACATTTTCATCTAATGGACCGTGGAGGAAGGCTCCTTTCACATCAAATTGAAGGATTGGAAGTTGTTTATCAACCGAGTATGCCAGGAGAGCCTGTAGAGAAGCAATTTTTCCTGTGGGAGCAAATGTGTCCAGGTAATCAATGCCAAAACGCTGGTTGAATCCCTGCACACAGACTCTTGACTTAAGTGTCTCGGTCCCAGAGTGAAGATCTTGCTTGCGTTGGAAGACCCAGGTGGTGTCAAGTGGATTAGTTACCTCCGACTCGTCCGCGTCCTCCCATACTTCCAGGTCCTCGGCCGTATCCAGCTCTTTGTTTATGGATGGGATCCAGGTCGGAGTCTTGAGAGCTTCGTGAATGTTTTTTGGTATGTTGGTGTGGTAGTAGCCGTATCTTTCAGGGGGTTTGATTTGACTCCTGTCTCTCAGATTTGGTTGGAGGGATTTTAGGATAGTCTGGTTGGAATTGTCGGAGTTGGATGCACTTTGGTCTTCTGGAACCTCCACGCTTGGCTTGAGATCTTTGCTATCCGGAGAGGAAGTGCCATGATTGTTTTGAGCGGCATTGGATGGGTAAGTGATCTCTTCAACTCGTGAATTTTCCTCAAGATCTAGCGAGGATGGTTCAATTGGTAATTGGTTCTTCAAGAATTTGACATGCTTGCTTTCTATTATTTTTCCGCTTTTGGAGAGCAACTTGTATGACAAGAGTTTGGGATTGAAGCCAATCAAAGTCCCTTCTTCACCTTTTTCATTCATTTTCGACGTTATTTTATTCTAATTGATTAGATAAATAGCCGATGAGCCTATGGGTTTGAGGTATTGTTTGGGGACTGAGTTTTTATGAAGGAGATCCCAGGGGGTTTTCTCGTTTGATTCGGCTGGGATTTGGTTTAGGGCAAAACAGCAACTTTGGATCACAATGTGCAAATAGCTTTTGGGAATGGAAGTAGAGCTGAAGACCGATCTTAGGGATTCCATGATGGTTTGATTTGCTCGCTCCGCTTTGCCATTGTGCTGCAAGTGGTACGGTTTGCTGATAATGTGGTTGATACTTTTGGATTTAAAGAAATTTTTTAGGGAATCATTGACAAATTCCCCCCCTCCATCTGTGAAAACCTCTATTGGGTACCTGTGCTGCTTCTTGGCTTCATTCTCAATCACAAATACAATTGTTCCAGCTGCAGCGTCCTTGGATTGGAGTGGAAACGCAGAAATGTATCCGGATTTATTGTCAACAACAGTGAGGGAGTACTTCATACCGCCTTTGCTTGTGGGGTTGAGAGGTCCCATGAGGTCCATGTGCAATCTGTCAAACACTCGCTGAGGCGGGGACTGGTTGTCTTTGAAGGAAGCTTTGGTTATCTTGGATTTCTTGCACACAAGGCATTCAAAGCTGTCTTTGACTTCTTGCGGCAGATTCTGTCCCAGGTGCTTTTCAATTCAACTCAGACTAGCGTGACCAACTTTTTGGTGTAGATTGGCGAGCTCAGGAGACGTTAGGTAGCAGGATTCATGGACGGAGAGAGGCTTGGTGTTTAGTTCGAGTAGGTTGTTATTGATTGAACCGCCGAGGACAACTTTTCCATTGAGTTTCATGGTGAAGGTGGCAGGGTCGCTCGACAGGTGGATGTGCAGGAGACAACCCTTTTTTAGCAAAGCACCCATGGATATTAGGTTCACGGTTGCTTCGGGGACCCAGGCCGCGTTTTCAAGGCTGATTGTTTTTGATCCACACTTTATGTGTGCTGTACCCAGGCCACAAATGGGTATTCCATCTCCCTTTTTTCCAGTTTTGATTGTTTCATTGCCTTCCTGTTTGCAGAGGGTTTTGAATGCTGATTTGTCTCTTATCATGTGAATTGAACATCCGCTGTCCAGTATGAATCGCTGTCCATCGGCTTCTTGTTGGTTGAAGGTGCAGAAGAACGAGTAAAAGTGCAATTTGGGTTGAGTCTTCTTTTGAGGCCTCCTTGCTTTACTCGTTGGGTGCTCTGGTTTAAGCTTGGGAAACTCCGCCCAGCACGATGAACGAGGGTGTGAAGTAACGGCCGGATTGTGCTTCCCTTTGGTGCATCGAGGTTGATCTGAGTTTGTCGCGCCAGAGTGGTATAAGGCAGAATTTATAGCCGTTGATTCCTGAGCCTTAGACTGCACCTCGTTCCGGTGTTGGACCAAGTGATTCAGGATAAAGTTGACCAAAAGGTCTGCGCCCGAGTGCATTATTTGCGATCTGATGGAGTTGAGGGATTCAGGCAGTTTGAAGAGGATTAGGTAACTGAGAATGTCGCCAGGTAGTTCTATGCCGACTTTGTCCAACTTTCCAAGATGGAGTTTGACATTGGTGACAAATCCGTCTATGTCGTTTGAGTCAAAAGCAAGATACAGGAAATTGAAAAACATGCGCGCGCGATTAGCCGCTTTGTTCAATGCGAAATGGTCTTTGGCGGCTTGCCAGATGAGTTTCGTCAAGCCTTCGTTTTCAATTGTGATTATGTTTGTGTGAGTTGCAGGGTCCAGCTTGGACATCAGATAGCCGGCTATCTTGTTGTTGTCGGGGATTTCTTCGTAAGGATTGGGAGAGTTGACCAGATGAAGAATCCCCCTCATCTTGAACAGCCTTTCCATCTTTTTCCGCCATATTGAGTAATCGTGTCAGACAAAAGAGGAGTCGACTCCATCAGAGACTTCAACGCGAGGGCCTTGAAGCCACCCTCTCCCCCTGGTCCAGGCGTGGATGACGCTCCGTCCATTCCGGTTGAGCTTGAAGGATCCAAGTTTGGCTTTTAACCGTGAGAGTTGAATTGTATGAAACGGAAAACCTAGACCAGGCCATTAATTCCAATTGAGTCAATATGAGAAACAAGGAGTAGGCAAGAAGGAACAAGAAATGGAATGGGTGAGGCGACCAACAAGAGAGACAAGTTCAACAGTCAGGATTGCGGCTTATTAACAGACTGAGTAGAACCAACACTGCAAACAACTGGTAGGAAGAGATTGGTGAGCAAGTGCGAGTTGGGAAGAAACAAGGTAGAGCTGTTTGGTGGATGATTTACAGAATGTGGACCGCCAGACTTCTGATAAGATTACCTCGACTGATCCGCCCGATGGCATAGAATGTTTAGTTCAACTGAAAGAGAGAAGAGGTGAGTCATCTTAATGTTGATTTGAACCATAGGGATGGTACCCACTAAGCCGTAGTTAATTGGTGATCAAGTTTGAGTTGAGTCTTCAGGTCTTGAGGGGTTGTTTGCTTTAGTTGCAACGGTTGAGGAGATGTTGAGGGTTGCAGGTTGCTCCGAGCAGTCAGCAGGATTTGAGAGATGTGTCCAACCTGCACTGTGCAATCCCACACAGTTCAGTGACAGTCGAGGTGTTGCAGATTCAGCAACAATAACCACACAGTGCCCCTCCGCATACTCAAAAATCAACACTATCACAACGTAGAGGACATTGGAACTGAAAGGGAAAGAGAAGCACAAGGGAGATAGGTAGAATTGAGTGGAATCAATGGTGGTAGGATAAGAGAGCATTCAAATAATCAACAGATGTTTTAGAGCTTGTTTTTGTGGAAACTTCAAGGACCTATATTTATGTTCCCCAAGCCCGCAATAATTAATCTCAGTAAGGCCCTTCCCAGATTTCAAAAATCATGAAAAACTAGGAATAGAAGCATGATTGAAAACTGAGAGCATCACTTCCAGCATTTAAAAGTTTAGAATAGCTGGTTCATCATGCTTAAGAGTAAATTTATGGTATTAAGTGCAATTGTAGAAGTTTCATTTATTGCAGAAATTAGGTTCTTGGCTGGGTCCCCAAGAAGAAAAATTAATTTTATTAGGATCAAGGCTTGAGCTGACTTTGGACTGGTTGATCAAATCTTTTTTGAGCTGTTACTTTTTTCAGAGTCAAGGGTTGGTAACTGGTCAGCCTGATAGCTGTAAGATGAATCTTGAATGGAAGATAAGGATCAGCTTCTAGTTTTTTGTAGATTAATAAAATGCAATAAACACTATTGGCTTCTTTTAATTGTGCTGAAATATGTGCATTGGCCAGAGTATGTTTTTCTTGAGTGCACTGAGAAACAATCACTCCTGACTTCCACACCCCACCTCTGTCCTGGAAGTGCTGTTTCTTGCATCCAAAACTTGGAAACAGAAAAAAATAGGAGCATTGTGGGTTTCATACATGAAGAGTGGCCAGGTTTGGATTGGGAAATACTGCTTGATGCACTCCTACTGGGGGCTAACAACAGACCAATTTTTTTTTTACAAGGAGACAAAAAGAAGAGGATGGGATACTTTCTGGCTGGCAAGGAACAGATAGTTTGTGGAAAAATATCAAAAGTAAGGAAGAGTTGTTGTGTTGGCAGAAGGGTGGGAAGCAATTGAGGGGATGGGGGGTGGGGCAAACTGGGAATCAAAATATATATGGGAGAGCCAGGGTTGGGACATTTCAATGTAGGATTGAAATTGCACTGGCTAAGCATTGGGAGATTCAGAAGGTTTTTGGGAATTAAGGCAGGCAGACTAAGTAATCAGTGGGTTCTAGTCAGGATTAGGCAGTGGCAGAATCTTGCACATGGAAATAGCTTTAACTGTCTCAACAATGCAAAGTTTTGAATCATCTCCATGCGTCAATGGGGAGAGAAACCTATGAAGGAAATGGTTTCTCCACACCAGCAAAATGGCACCTTTGATTGGTTCAAGGACATGGAGACGCCTCTAAACTCACAATTTCATTCTGATTTACTAAGGCAAATCCAAATCACAAATGCCATTGCCCACAATCATGGGGCATTTATTGACTAGGCTCATCATCTCTAAGGCTATGTAAGGGTATGTACATGAAAAAAGAGGCACAAAATAGCAAGACTCTGTACATAATAAAAAAAGGAAAAGTTATAAGGCTATTCATATGAAATAAAATTATAAATAGCAGAGGATAACATCTTGGATTGAAGTCTCTTTTAGCTTAGAGGAGAGACTTCAAGATCTTCATCAAGGGGTGCAATGGTGGACCCCGTTGAATCTTCAAAGTGTGGATTGTTGATAAACTTTGGGACCTCATCCAATCACCATTCATGCAATTGGCTGGGAGGCCAAGCAGACAAGGTTATGAACTAATGTGTGGTGTATTAGGTAAAACTCATTTTTTGACTACATATTACCATAGGATCTGGAACCGGATTTCCTCTCTGAATCAATCATTTCATCAATCATTTCAAAAATTTGGGTGACACAAGGATGGTGCCAGGGTAAGTCTTGTATAATCAAGCGTTTTCCGGATGATTTTTATTCTTTGCTTGAAGATATCCGTTTTGGCATTGCTGGTACATTTATTTATAATTGGAAGAAAATCTGTGAGGCCGGGATGTTTTGTGATAAATTTGCTTTGAATATTGAGAAGCTACAGAGAATACCATAGTGGTATCATTGATGCCTTGTGGAGGTTAGATGAAAGTCCTAACTCACATGAGTGGCGCGTGCCCATTGGCGTTTTACAAAAGCTATCTTGTTTATTCTTTAAGGATTGCAGCCTCCTTTGCAAAACCTATAATTAGGTACTTTAAAATTTTAGCTCCAGATTTGATGAAGATAGTAGAGTTATGTATTACTGACTGTTGCTGGAGTGTCTAAGTGTTATTAAAGATTGCCTGATGAATTTTTTCTTCAGAGCAGGTATCAAGATTGATATCATTGTATTCTCCTGCTTTGAACAACTTGATGAATATTGAATGCGCAAGAGCACATAAAAACATGTTTTCAGGCTGGCGGACAGCCTGGTTAAAATCAGGTGAAAATGACAAAACACCCGCACATTTCATAGCAGGCCACATGATAGCTAGGGTCTCCTGGGAAGCTTTTCTGTGGCTGGGACCACTGATTCCATAGGGAAAAGCAGGATCAACATCTTGATAAAAAGGAGTAGCATTGGGACTGCAAAGATTGTCATCATCCAAAATTTTGTCATTGATGACATCCTTATCCCACCAGTCTTTCTTGCGCCCAGTTTCTGGTGGTGGTAAAACACTTCTTTCTAAGCAATTTCACAAACGCATCTTAAAGTGTTTGCCAACTTGAGCCTATATGTGAATAATTTATAAATCAATAGATTGGTTTAATTTGAATGTTAGAATCCGGTGGATGGCATCCAGTGGACCTTCCACAACTTACTAAAAGAGAGTGCTCCTGCAATGGTTGTGAAGGCCAACTTGTGGGGGACCGCCACCCATTGATACCTTCAGCTATAATCTCAAGCTGGTGGAGAATTTGGGTGTCAATGTTGCAAGTTCTACCACACTTGCAGGCAGATCAATAGGTGTTGTCAGGATGAACACAGCAGTGATTCTGGTTTTATCTTGAGCGCCCGGGAGGGGTGATAAAACTGTTGGTTGGGTTGAACAAATTCCTCCACCCCTCAACATCACTTGAAAAACGTTGCGTACTTGCAGGTTGCTCTCTGATATCAGCAGCCATCCCCAGTTTGACTATTAAATCATCATAGAAGGAGGGTATATTTAGACTTTTGGGTGGAACTCTCTTCTCTCTGTGTCTTTATTTTGCCGGGAATGAAAACTGCAGAGGTTGAAAGCTAGAATTAATTTTTGCAGTCCTTTGCAATTGATTTTGTGTTTTTTCAGGGCTTGGAGAAGAAAAGTTGGGCTGGTTTCATTT
The DNA here is from genome assembly GCA_025617555.3 of Puccinia polysora. NCBI lineage: Eukaryota > Fungi > Basidiomycota > Pucciniomycetes > Pucciniales > Pucciniaceae > Puccinia > Puccinia polysora. Next base: position 19,885,708 of record CM062616.1, read on the forward strand.
TTGGTTGCAAGCCATAATTGAATTCCTTGGGGATATTGGAGTGTTGACTGAGTGATGCACAGGAAGGGTGCCTCTTGTGAAGTGCAGATATGGATGCAAAGGTTGGGGATGTTCATGATAGGATGGGGAAACAACTTAACTTTTTTGCCTATTTATATTTTTTTTTTTGGACATGCTTCCTTCTTGCCTGATGACGTCTGGAAGGATGCTGTAACTGTGGTGATGAGCGCCAAGTTTTTTTGAACCTGGCAGGCTGGGAGAACAATCAGCACATCTTTTTCCTTTTTCCCTTGAAGTGCTTATAGGAGAGGCTACAGGAGTGGCGGTCCTGCAATGGCTTTGGCACTCAAAACTTAAGTGATCAGATTCAGCTTGTGCTACATAACTTGGATCTCTGCCATAATTGGAAGGGAAAAAGCTTCTACCGCTGCCATGACTTTTGACACCAGAACTTGAGGGGTGGGTATTTGCCAAAGCAACATAGCTTGAATTTCCGTTGGAACCATTGATTCCATAATGGGGAGCAGTTGCTGCACAGAAACTGTTGGGTGAGTGGGTACGCAGTCTGTCACTTGATTATCAATCATATCTTGCATGCACCCCCACTTGTCTGGCGCTGCAGGGTTGCGCTCTGGGTTGGGCATTATTCTTATGGCGCTTTTGCATAGAGCCATTGGCCATTCTTTTTTTCTTTCACCAAGTTGATTGTGAAAATATTGATGTGTTGGACATCAAAGCCAAAGATGGTTCAAAGTTTGATGAAGACACCTTGCTTGGAAGAGAAGGGACTGGAAATATTGAAGCAATTCTAGAAGAACCCACTGGAACAGAAGTGGCATTGGTACCATAATTGCTGCCTTCATAACTGGAGGACCCTGTTTCTGCTTGAGTTGCATAAGTTGTATTTCCAGATGGCTCTCAGGGTCATAACTTGAGGGGGGGGATTTTCACCAGCTACATTGTTTGCATGACTATCACGGCTACCAAGTTCATAAATGGAAGAGCTCTCTGCACAGGAATTACTGGTCAAGGGGGTATGATTCCTAGCCCAATTGGAACAACAATTTCTTGGTTTGGGCCTTCCTTGTCTCACTCTGGGGGTTTGGGTTTCATTGTTGCCGTTCTTTTTAAGATGCTTTGGCCTAGAGCCACCAGTGGGAGAGTTTGCTTTTGCTTGATAGATTGCGTATTGATCAATGTTTCATGGGTCAAAGCTGTATATGGTATCAAGTTAGATGATGATGTCTGGCTTTTTGAATACGCAGCTGGAGAGATGGGGGGGATGCTGGAGGATCTTTAGGGGCCAAAAACAAAGCCTTAATGGTCTGCTTGACAATTTTCTGCTCTGGAAACTCTTGATTGATTTTTTCTGCGCAGGCGCTTAGTGGAGGGGGGGTTTACTTCTGCCTGGTCAATGGCCTTTCAAGGGTGGCTCTACATCAGCGGTATCAAAGATTCTTGAGCGTAAGGTTTTGTAGAAAGCAATGAATCTTTCTTTGCAATTTTCATGGCTGTAAACATCATTTCAATCATTCAGACATTTTTCAATCCCAGAGTGGGAGAGGGTGGAGGGGTCTTTGGAAAAAAATAATTAGCCAAATACAGCAATTCTCTTAGTTGAGGGAAACAAATCTTACTGGGCCACTTATTAGGATCTTCCAGGTTGCGCTTAGTAATCTGTTTGCGGGATAATTGCGCAGTTGAACAGGTTTGGTTGTCACCTGATTTTCTTACTCGCAGTGATTGTCACAGAGTATTGGACAACAATCCTCTGATATCATCCTTTATTAATCTTCTTCTTGTATCCTCTGTAGCAGAGGTCCTGCAAGAAGGCGCCCACTTCCTATCATGGTTGTCCTGAGATTGAACAATAAGTTGTATTTCAGGCCTATTTGTGTTGTCCAGTACGCCAGGAGAGGCTGCCCTACTATTGGCGGCTTCTTGGTATTGGGAAGGAATTCCCAGAGAGGCTTCCTTTCTATTGGCATCTTCTTGGAATTGAGTAGGGATGGCAGGAGAGGCCGCCTTGCTACCACAATCTTCTTGGGATTGGGAAGGAATGCCAGGATAGGCCGCATTGCTATTGGCATCTTCTTGGGATTGGAAAGGAGTGCCATCAGAGGCCACCTTGCCATTTGCATCCTCTTGGAATTGAGGAGGGATTCCAGGAGAGGCTGCCTCACTATTTGCATCTTCTTTGAATTGAGTAGCACAGCAGGAGAGGCCGCCTTGCTATCAGAAACTTCATGGGATTGGAAAGGAATGCCGGGAGAAGCCTCATAGCTATTGGCATCTTCTTTGGATTGGAAAGGAGTGCTATTGGGATATTCTTGGGTTTGTGAAGCAGATTGGAATTCTAAGCCCTTTGCTTTGGCTTGAAAAGAATTTTTCTGGGGAGAATCCGCATTGCTATTGGGACTCCCTTGACAGGGTGGATTGGCTTCAACTTCTGAGTTGCTTGTGTTGAAAAAGGCATGGGTTTCACAAGTATTATCCTTGCTATCTGGGAAACTTTCAGATAGGGGAATAGATCAAACTTCTAAGCCTTTTGTGTCTGTGATTTCTTGAGAGGGCATATTTGATCCACCCTCTGAGCTGTTGATCATGCTGACTGGAGCATAAAATTTGCAAGGAGACACCGCCTTGCTATTAAGGAAATCTTGTGAGGGGGGAGCACTTGAGGTAGGAGAAGAAAACTTGCTATCTTGAGAGGAAAAATTAGAGCGGGCCAAATTTTTTCAGGTGGAAAAGGCCTTGTGATTTGGGAAATCTTGAGACAGAAAATTTAATTGGGCTTTGGCCTTGCTACTTGGGAGATTGGCAAATAAAGAATTTGGTACTTCTGAATTGTTCGTCTTGGCCTCAACATGTTGATTCCCATTGGATTTTTTCAATCTTTGTGATCAACAATTCCTCAAAGAATCAACCACTTTGCACTTGATGGTGTTGGTTCCCAGTGGCAGTTGGGATTGTAAATAATAAGGTGGGAAATTCCCTGGTTTTCTGTTTGAAGGTTGGGGCGCACTCTTTCCCGCAGCACTTGGCAAAGAGTTCTGGTCATCCTTCCTGCCAGAAAAATTTTCTACCAGGTGGGGCAATTGTAAAGGAAGCTTTTGAGTGGTTGATTCATGAGTCAAACCCCCTGCTCCTTTTTTGTTTGGTTTTTTTTCTCTTGCAATGATGATGAGTGGGAGGCACTTTGACTACAACTTTGGGGGCGGGCGGGATCTGATTTACATTCTTAGCGCAAAGAGATTCGTAGAGTTTTTCCATGTTACCTCTGAAAGCATACAAATCACTTTATAATTGATGGTTGGTCAAGAATTCAATAGATTTGGGGATTCAATTTGAGAACGCTTGATGTGAAGCTGGAATAACACTCTGCAACTTTTGGTTTTATCTTAAACAAGTGCCTAGGTTGTGAGGGCTTTTTGAAGATTGGGAATGTTGAGCTGGATGGGATCTGTAATCAAAAATTGACGCAGATAAAATCATTAATGTTGGACAACATTATAGAAAAATGTAATCAAAATTAACTTGCCTTCCCAGATATTTTCATCATGGGTGCTTTTGCAGCGCTCCATGAGTTAGAATTGAACAGGGTGTGGTAGAAGAAAAAAATGATATATGGGTAAAATGAGGTGTATTTTTTGATAACAGAGTGGGAGCACTAAGCAAAAAAGAGTTATGGAACTAATTCCAATCTGAAAAAGTGGACCAAGCTCTGAACAACCAGGAAGTTTGAACTACTTTGAAAAGAAAGCCATGATGGCCAAAAAATCAACCAAGTACCACCAAAGGAAAAATTTCTTTTCCTTCCACGGGTATAATGGTTTGTTGCGCTTCATTGGTAGGCTGCCAAATAAAAAATCATAAAGGATTTGAGGGATAAGGAATTTTAGAGGAAGGGAGGAAACCTTGTGAAAGGACAGTGGAAAACTCAGACAGAAAGAACCAGTCACAAATTTCTGCAGGTGGCAGTGTGGAAGAGAGGCGCAAGGCTTGTAGTAGTTAAAATTGTGTTGGTTTGTTAAATCAACAAAACGCACAACTTGATTGTTTATTTCCCGGTTACTGTTGTATCCTTGCTCTCAAAGTTAGCTACATGCTATTCACCCCTGCAGGCTGCGGGGAATGTAAATTTGGTCTTCATATTCATAGTGTGCAATGCAAAACCGCAAAATCACACATAAATAAAAAAAATGCACAAACAAACCTTAAGTAGAGTATACCTGAACTTTTCCTGAGGCAACCCACACAATAATCATATCTGGTTGTGAAATTATGATTATTTTCAGGTTGGCTAGGCTTTCTGGTTGTTAAATTATGATTATTTTCAGGTTGGTCAGGCTGTCTGGTTGAATTTCAGGACTTCATACACAGTTTTCCATTAAATCAACAAAATTCACAAACAGACAAGTATACATACAGTATACCTGAACTTTGCCCACAGCAACCCACACAATGATCATATCTGGTTGTGACATTATGACTATTTTTAGGTTTTCCAGGCATTCTGGTTTAATTTCAGGACTTCATACACAGTTGTCTGTTAAATCAACAAAACACACAAACAGAAAAGTATATGTACAGTATACCTGAAGCTTGCCCACCGCAACCCACACAATGATCAAATCCTTTTGTGTCATTTTTCATGATTATTTTCAGGTTTGCCAGGCTGTCTGGTCAAATTTCCGGACTTCATACACATTTTGGTTGGTGTGTTCATGAAAATTATCTACTCTTGTATATATGAATATGCAAAAGCAAAAAAAAAATTCACAGAAACTTACAAAATAGAATTGCAATGGTCTGGTTGGCCAGATCACATAACTGAAATTGTGTAAAACATCATGCAGATAATTTTCGCACTTTATATACAAAGTGTAAAAAGTTATTTTGAGTAGCCAGATAGCTCCCAAAACCACTATGTGTATGTCAACACCACCAAGAGTACTTATTCCATGGGTACTTTCATAAATATATGGTATTTTCATGAACGCATGGTGTTTGCATGAACGCATGTTATTTTCATGAAGGTACTGATGGACAAATCACGGGGAGACAACTTCAAAATTGTGTTCAATGTGGTTTTCAAAGGAAATCATATTTGGACAAACTTATTTCTTTGTGCCCTTTGGTTCTTTGTGCCTTAATTTGGGTAGCCCTAACTTAACAAGCTCCTTGAATCCTTTCCAACCACTTGTGCTTTTTGCCACCAAATTCTTCTCAGGCCTTCATGGATGTCTATTTCCAGACCTGGTGGGCAACCAATGAAAAATGCCTCCAAAAATCTGCAAGCTATTGCTTTGTGGTGGATTCTTCTTCCCCCCACATCTGTTTTTTGCAAGATTAATATTTCCAACAAGGTTGCCTACTATCAAGATTGTTACGTTTTCAAACTATCAACCCGCCCAGAATCCAATTTGATTGTTTAGCTGTCATGAGTAGGTCCACAAGATCAGATGCAGAAATTGATTTTGATCCCTACAGACCAAGGGTCTATAAATCTCAGCTTCTTGATTTCATTTACTGTGTTGACCCTCACGCCGTTATCAACCCAAAAATTGAGTCTCCAAAATACATTGCATTGACAAAGATTACATTTTCCAAATACAGGCTACTTCTAAATTTTAGAATTTGAGTTTTCATTTATGTGAATTTCACTGGAGTTCAGAGTATCATTTATTGGATTGAATTAATCTTATTGTTGTTAACCTTGAAGTACAAAAACAACAGGTAAAATGTAACTGGGTTGTGTTCTACTGTTGTGATTATCAGATTTTTTAGTCATAGCTATCAGACTTTTAAGTCATAGCTATCAGACTGTTTAGTCATATCTATCATACTGTTAAGTCATAGCATTTCACTTACCATGTCACTTAAATAACTTATGGTAATCTTACCTTATTAATTTTGTACTCAATCACTTGTCAGCCTATTTTGTACTTATTCTATATAAAAATGGTACTCTCAAGTGGAATTCATCATCTTTTCAGTCATCCAATCAAATTGAGTGTCCTTTTCCTCCCGTTCCCAGTTTTGTTTAGCTTGAAGTTACAAGCCCCTTTCACTCATTATTTAATAATTTCATCTCATTAGAGCTCCAGCTCTCTTCATCTTTTACACAGTTAAAAGACTATGCTCAACTAGAGCCAACGTCTCCTCATTCAACTTTTTTGCCTTCAATAACCTCATCCGGAAATCAGTCTTTGACTCTTTTGGCAAGGGGGTGAGATGGGGATGAGCCTTGTCATTAACAATCAGCTCATCCTATCCATCCACTTTGACGCTAGGCATCAGCATCTCAAGAAGTACTCAATCACCATCCTCAAGATCATCAAACCAACCTTTTGTAGTCAATTGAAAGCTAGGATAAAAGTAAGTTTGGAGTCAATAAAATCCAGGAAATGACCATTTTGGCACAGGATTATCTCGGAAGTGGTCAATCAACTCAAATATTGCATTTATGAACATCCCAAACTCAAGCTGAGAAGAGTGCATGGACTTGTTAACTGATTGGTTCAAGACTCATTTGACACCAATCAATGTTGATCCTATTTTTATCTTCATTGTGCTCTTATCTATCTACTGGTACAATTGATGTGGCCAAGGCTATGGTCAGTCCTCAAGAACTAGACAATTGCGTACACAAACAGCCTCAAATTCAACAAACCTCAAGTTGAAATATTACTTAATTGTGTTCAATCAATTGGAATCTAAGAACAACACAAGAAAATCTCTTGAGAAACCACACCAGGACCTCCATCTTCAGAAGAGGATGAGCAATTATCCCCAATCCATCCAATCAAAAACTTGCAAAGAATTCCCAACTGATCTAACATCACCCAATTACAGGCTTAAGTGAGTGACTAGAGGCCAGATGCGTTGTGTCCCAACAATTGAATCAGCTCTGCACTTTCAACAAGCACCATTAATCTCCTCACTCATCTTTTTGACGGTCTTATCCACCTTCATCTCATCACCAGCACTCTTCATTTTTCCACTTTTTCCTGATCACCAGAATTGTTTATATCTTCCTATTGACTCAACTTGGGAGGATTGGTCTACTTTCCAACAACTCAACCTGCTCACCGTCAATGTCAATATCATTTCAATTTTTCCTGGGAGGATTGGACTGTAGTTTGCCTGCTGCATTCACACTCTACCTACCCTTTTTTTATCAATCATCCATCAATTTGTCTCACTCATTTTATTACTCAACTCCAAAAATCATTCCACTCAATTTTTTCTATTCTACACAATCAAATCCAACCTTGAACAAATTCAACGCATCTGACAAGTCATTCACTTTTGAACTGAAGAATTTTCCATAAAAAAGTAGAAATTGTAATTTGAAGATAAAATTTTTATTCAGATATACCCCAGGAAGTTTACAAGTCATTAAGCTCATCTTATTAATCATTCAATAACCTGTATGTAGAATTTTTCCAAAAGTTAGTAGAAAATTATGTTAATTGAAGAAAAATAGTTAGATTCCTTCCTAAGACAGTAACTTCCTCCAATGCAAGTCAAGCGGGTGTGTTAGAGTTTGAGTTTTCATTTATGTGACTTTCACTGGAGTTTAGAGTATCATTGATTGGACTGATTTTATCTTATTATTGTTAACCTTAAAGTACTAAAACAACAGGTAAAATTTGATTGGGCTGTGTTCTACTATTGTGATTATCAGACTGTTTAGTCATAGCTATCAGACTGTTTGGTCATAGAATTTGAGTTACCATGTCACTTAAATTGCTTATGCTGATCTTACCTTATTCATTTTGTACTCAACCACTTTTCAGCCTATTTTGTACTTAGTTTATATAAACATGGTGCTCTCAAGTTTAATTCATCATCTGTTCAGTCATCCAATCAACTGGAGTGTCCTTTTCCTCCTGGTACCAGGTCTGTTATGCTTGACATTACAAGCCCCTTTCACTCATTATTTAATCCTTTCATCTCATTAGAGATCCATATCTCTTCATCTTTTACACTCAATCCTCAACAACCTCATCTCAGAAAGTCCTTACCAATTTAGTATCATCTCAATCTTGATCAACATCAAGCACCTCAAACTTGGATATTTCCAGAAAATTACCTGCTTCCTCTCCAAACCAAGCTCCTCAAGGTTCATCACTGTCCAATTCCTCAAATCCATGGGCCAATCACCTTTAACATCCTCCCATGCTCAAGGTCATTCACCACTAAGAGCCTCACTTGAAAATATCCCAAGAAAAATGCCCCCTTTTTCATCCAGCCAAGCCCCACCTGCAAGCCAATCAATAAAAAAATTATAACGCTCTCCTCCTTCCCCCCAATAAGCCCCTCCTCCACAAAAAATGTCTCCAAAAGGTGAAACAGATTTGCAGGTTAAACAGAACAGGGCCCACTCTACTAGCCAAGGCTCTGCCAGACACAAGAAGCAAGGCACTCAACTTCCTGTAACTCTGGCCGCTGCACAGTAAGTCTTGTTTTCTCCTTTTCAAGCGGAAAGATACTCAAAGATCAATGCTTTGAGCTCCAATTCATTATCCAGATCAACTTTTGAAAATAACAATAATAGTTCTGCTGATAGTGGAGAAAGTTTACTTACCACCAGGGCCAAATTTGGGTCTGTGGTTGACCAGTGACATGAAGTCCCTATATGTGGCCAATGTTGTCTCAAATAAGTATCAAAAGTTTCACCATGAAAACACAATGATTTATTCTGTGATTCACCTTAAAATATTTAGGGTTTATTGTTGATTTCACCTTGAGGGATAATCAAAGTAAACTGGTTTTCACCTTGGTTGAAAATCAAAGTCAGCCTGATTTCATTTTTGTGGAAAATTGAAGTCAAACAGATTTACCACCCAGGCCAAGATGGGATCACATGCTAACCAGTGAATTAAGCGGAACACAAAAATAAAGCATAACCACAAGATTTATCAAATATGAATATGGTGTGACCAAACTTGAACATATTTATTCCCAGACAAACAAGAAGGTCAATACCACCATAACCAAAGACAGTCCAACAACCAGTGATCAATAGATTGTCCTAGGCCAGGTTCAACCTCTTCACATGAAAAGAAATCCAAGAAAAATTCATACTCTGGGAGATGCACTCCTAATAGTTCACTTTTTTCAAATTATGTAAACACTACTTAAAGGGTTCATGAATATTGTAAATCCCATCTTCATAAAATTTACCCATAATAAACAAATAAAAAATATCTCAATGAATTAAGTTATTTTCTCAGAAATCGATTTTCTTTTTAACAAAATTTCAATCAATAAACTTGATAGAAGTCATTGTGCAACATAAGGCATTGATAGACTTGTTCAACAGGTGCTAAAATACGTAGGCACTTACATGTGTGCTACATATGAGTGTATTCCAAATGGGATGCAAATATGGGTCTCCATGGCGCATTTGACAATAACACAGACCATACAGGCCTGTGTGGATGTCACTTATTTGGGGAAAATGGCCTCAAAACATGTGAAATAAGTCATTTGGGACATGGGCCCTCCCGGGCCTGCTGGGATGGATGGGCCATCCCAACAAAAAGGGCTTCAGGGGCCATCATTGAGCTCAATATGCATTATGGACTGACTTGGAAAGCCCGACTGGCCAGCGGCTGGCCTGAAAAAGTAGTCATTTCCCCATTCCTTGCTTGAAAAAACCAATGGGCCCTTTGCGCGCCTTGCGGCCTGCTTTGTGTCACTGTTCCTTGCCCTTGGCCCACTTGGAGGCCCACGAGCCCACGCGGGACCTTCAAAGGGGGTAGAGGGACTCATTTGGAGTCCCTCCAACACAGCCGGTTGTTGCAGCAGCTGGGGGGCTCAAAGATCACTCACCCCATCCCCTCACCTTGATTTCAGCCAGGGAGGGGACAAGCAGAGGGGGCAGGTTGCATCAAAGCAACCGGGGGTGTGATGATTGCTCCCCCAATCCCCTCACCTTGATTGCCTCAAGGGAGGGGACAAGCGGAGGGGGCCAGTTGCATCAAAGCAACTGGCAGGGGTGAAATGATTTCTCCCCCTATCCCCGCAAGGGAGGGGACAAGCGGAGAAGGCCGGTTGCATTGAAGCAACCGGCGTTGGGGGGGACCTGACCACCCTCCACGCACAGGGGCCGTCTCCCCCCCCCCTGTTACTGAGAGGTAGGAAGGATGGGCAAGGTGCTTTGCACCAAAATGCTTGTGTTTGGATGTATGCCTCAAAAAACTATCATTTTGGTGCAAGGGTTTTGAAACCCACTTCAAAAAAAAACTCCTTGCACCAAAATGCTAGTTTTTGGAGGCATAAATCCAAACACAAGAATTTTGGTGCAACAGGGATTTTTTTCGGACTAATCCCACTAGAAAAAAATGAAAAATAAAATAAAATAAAATAAAAATTATTAAAATAAATAAATAAATGAAAATAAAATAAATAAATGAAAATAAAATAAAAATAAAAATAAATAAAAAATAAAAAATAAAAAATAAAAAATAAAAAATAAAAAACAAAATAAAACAAAATAAAAATAAAATAAAACAACATAACATAAATCAAATAAACATTAAAATAAAATAAATGAAATAAAAATAAAATTAGAATTATAATTAAAATTAAACAATTAAAAAAACCATTGAACAAAAATATTTCAGGATTACATTGGCCCAGCTTTCTAATGTAGAATTTTTTTTTCTGCTGAAAAGCTCAATCTTTTTCACTAGCTGCAGATAGTGAACTAGCTATTGAATTCCTAGCAATCAGGATTTTCCAATGAATTAAGCCTGAAAAATCCCCAAATCCCCTCAATCCATCAAAACTCAGCTCCTTAGCTGCTGATTCAGTTTCAGTGACAATTTTTTTGTTGGCAGCCACATAACCCAAATTCAAAAAATGAGTGAGAGGCAGGAAATACCCCAGTGAAATACAAACAAAATACCTTTGAAATTTTAAGAAAAGAATTTTGAATGTATTGGTGAAAAATCACAGCTGGTTTCATAGATTTTCAGTTTCATCAGACTTCATCTGTGTGCTTATTTCTTTGAAATTTGAAAACAATATGGACATTCATCAGAATTCACTTGTCACTATTTTTTAGAATTGTTGATCACCGGTTTTATGGTTGGGATATTCCAGTACAAAATGTTTTGATTTTGTATGTTTTATGAATCATTACTTCCAAGTTGAATGCCAAGTGATTTTCAGTTTCATCAATTTGGAACCTGAAGTGAATCCCAGTTTCTGCATTAACAAATTACCAGTTAAATCCATTTTCCACCATGGTGAATAATGTGTGAATTCTATTTTTTTCAATGTAAACTTTGGTGAATTCAAGATTCTTCATTGGTGAATAGAAGTTTCCTTTAAAGGGAGTAAATGGGTCAGGAAAAGGGACTGGATGGTGAGATGGAGTCACTGGCCAGCCAGAGACCTCAATTTGGCCCTGGTGTAATGAGATATCAGAAACCTCCTCCAAGCCCACCAAAACTTATGTAGCAATCCACAAGAGACATGTCACACCCTCAGTTTCCAATTTTTATGAAAATATCTACCACAAGACCAAGGACTGGGACCGGGTAAGGCGCACTGCAACTTGGACCAACATGGCTAGCAATGATTACAATGACCCAGTACTATCAAAACACAATGGATAAAGAACATTTTCATCAACATTCAACAACACACCAATTTTGCAGTCATCCAGCCTCCAAACCAATGCCACAAGTTTCTCCTTGGCGTCACAAATCAACCCCAAAAAAATCAATTTCACTCAATGCATCAGATAATATTTTTTTAAGGTCCACTGTAAGCTATGCAAAATTTCTTTTTGCAGCTGCCTCAGGTTGACTTTCTTTTCCCTCTGATGTAGATGAAAAATTCAATGCCAATTGACCTTGTCTCTATATCAGAAGGCTCATTGGTGACTCTCATTATAAGCTTTCTCATGGCTATGGCAATGATTTCCAAGTGAAGCGTTCACCATCATTTGATACGCCTCTCCCGCACAAATTGGTCAGTAGAAAAAATAGATAGCAATGATGTTCCCAAATTGAGCTGACCTCCATCTTTAAATTTCTAGCATGCAAAGCCACGGCCTGCTGACCAAGTATTCAAGTTTGATGGCTTATGCCACGCAGAAGAAGGATTATGTGCAAGTTCAACAAAAGCTCAAAGCTATCCACATACTTGTAGGACAAGTCTGAAAAACCAAACAACCAGAACTAACCATTGCTCCAACGCCTCATTGTTTAATTTGTAGGAAATATCATCAGACTGCATACGGGGACCATATATTTGCCCCTGCTGGCATTGATCATCAATGTGATGATGAATCTTTGGACAGTGGGGGTTGCAGCTTTTCCTTCCCTCTTGGCTAGCTGCTTTCACTGATCATTTCTACCAATGCATCCACTCAATAGCTCTTCACTCCTGCTACTATTCCTTTCTGCAAAGCTCAGACAGAGGCTCAATATCACCTTGGTGCTTCCCACGCTTGGCACCGGATTCTGCAGACCTTGTCTTCTTATATTCTTTCAGCCTTCACCCAGAAGTCAAACGTGAATTTCCACACTGTTTGCGGCACGGGCCAGACCAAAATTGAACCTGCCTATCAACAATGTAACCTGTTTTCAATGCCTCAAGCCCCATCTTACGCCAGACTATATGCACCATCTTCCAAGAATCAGCCACAAAAAGCCACCCAACCAACATTTGGTTATGCGCCAAAATCCCAGCCGCTGTAATAAGCGCACCCGCCAGTATTTGGGACTTCCCAACATTTCCTAACAATTTTGTATCCAACAACTCAACCCCTATTGCCATATTCAGCACATGATTCTTTGCATTCAAAAGCAAGCGGTGCCCATCCATATTTCAAACATTCACCACACTCCGGAGTGAATTACCCGCTTGGGGGGGTTTGATCCAAGGGGCCCCAGCTTCTACATATCATTCACAATCTACATTGAATTTGCTGTTGCAGTATTCAAACCACATGATTCTTTGCATTCACAAGCAAGCAGTGCCCATCCACATTCCAACCATTCACCACACTCCAGAGTGAATTAACCGCTTGGGGGGGTTGCAATCCAAGGGGCCCCAGCTTCCACCTATCATTCACAATCTACATTGAATTTGCAGTTTCAGTATTCAGAGCACCTCCCACCGGAGAGGGGGACACCGTTGTATTCAAATTATTCACCAGCATCCCCCAAAAACCTTGATGGATCCCAATCAGCTGAGTGCTCTACCAAATATGTGAGTTAGGTTTTTAAATCTCAACATTAACTCCCGTAACTTTTACCATAAACAATCCATAGGTTCCTCCAACTTCCCAGTCCTACTGGAATCCTGGAACATATGAGAAGCAGCCTTCCTTTCATGCTACAGTCTCTACTTACCAACCAGTCAACTATCTTTGCAACACTACCTTTAAAAATCAAGCCCCGGAATATTCAAAGGCATTTGACTATTCTCATTTTTGGTCAAAATTCCCCACAAAATCTGAGCCCTCATTTTCTTTGGGATTTCCTGGATCCCAGGCTGCAAGATATCCAAACCAGCCGGGAACCTCCCAGATTGCTTGTCAAAAGGAACCAACTTCAAACAAAATGGCCTCAATTTATCAATTTGGCACCACTTCATTTTTTCAATTGAAGGAATTTCAACCCTTTCACAATCCCTTAGCTTCCCAAACCCAGACCCACTTTGCTAAGTTTGGAAAGGAAATTGTTTATCTGTGGACATGTTTTCTCAATCACCATCATTTAAACACAGGCCAGGTACCAGGTGCCTCCTTACTGACAACCGCCAGCTCAGCACTTGTTCAGCCCACTCAAAATAACCCATTTATGATGGATTCTGGTTTGAAAAACCCAGCAAATCCCATATCAGGAAACACTCAACTGGGCCATTCATCACAACCTTTCAACATGGCCACCGGCTCAAATTGCCATGCACCTCCCCAATCAGTCATCTCAACTCCTAATGTGCCCCCTACAACTGCTCAAAAAACATCACCCAGTAACTTCTTGAACCACAAGTCACCCTTGGCTACTACCAGTTTGAATTCTTTGGTTGGCTCCTCTGGAAACACCTGTGAAAGAAATGTCCTACCGCCTCCAAACGGCACTAGCTTTGGAAGCAATTCTCAAGTTGTACCCTGTGGTAGCACTTTGAACCCAAATCACCCACCGCCTCCCAAACCTAGCAACCCATGGGATCAAATTTCAGCGCTCAGTCCTCAATCCAATCAAATCCTTGTGCTCTGAAACCCTTCAAGCAAATCTATTGGCACGCTTTCTGAACAATGTAAACCACCAACAAACACCACAATTTCCTTCTCAATTCCAATGAAATTTTCAAGCCACATAGATCTTACTGGGATGGTTATATATTTCTTGTTGAAGCCTTTCAAAGATGCTTTTCAAGCCTCTTACCACTCTTTAAGAAAGTCCATCAAAAACAGAATTATGTAATTCCAAAGTTTTCTCCCAACCCAACTTGCCCAACCTACCCGCCTCTGAAGATTTGGCAATGGATGAGCTATGTAGCGCAATATCCAATCTGCACCTTGTGCAACCCATTCTTTCTATTTTTAGGAAGAAAAATGCAACCAACAAAAAAATTCCAATTTGATAACATGGTAGATCAAGTGAAAGTTGCTGAAACATTCTGCGGATCAGCTAAAAATCTCTTGAATACTGACCCTCAAATCATGGCAGACTTTTTTAATCAAAATTCCATTGATCCTTTTCTAATTTCATCCAACAGTACATCTTTTCCCCAACCCTCTCTGAAGTCCCATTTGGCTCATGTCCAATTGACTTCCAAGAAGCCTACCAACATTCCCACATTGAAGTTTACTACTAGTCATACTTCAACCAGGGCTTCAAGGCCTGAGCCTCTGACTGTGCCAACTTCAAAGGTTGAGATCAATCCTGCCAATAATGCCACTGGCTGTTCAACCACACATGATCAAACTGGCCCATCCCTCCAACCCCACTCTTCCCCGGTTCTCATTTCTGAACCAACAGTTGTTTTTTGAGATTCAAATATTGTAACCACTGATCAACATTCACCTCTGACTCTTGGTACCAATTTAGTAACAATCAACACCGCAAAAGTTTCCCAAGAAGGTACGGAAACTATGTTTCAGCAGATGAAAATTTCCTTATCTCATGACTAATGAAAATGCCACCATCCTTAGTTCCAACATCAGCCATCCCTACTTTAAGCAAATATTCTTGCACAGAAATAGGCACTAATAAATCCACTTTAACGCATGTCTCTCCAAACCCTTGTATACAAGAGCCGCCGCAGCAACCAAGGAAAGATAATCATCCAATTGATGAAACGTATCTTACCCAACAGCTGGAAGTAGGAAATTATCCAATCACTTGTGTTCTGGGACTTCTGCTGCCTTCTTCTAAATCCGCTGAAGAAACCAAAGTCTTGTAGTTAATCATGAAATGAATTCATGCTAGCCTATCAACACTGAGAATTTATATACTGTATTTGCACATAGCACATTGTTTTTATCCTGATTGTTATAATTATGTCCAGCAATTAGCTTAGGCAAATGAGCAGTATTTAAAGAAAAAGAAATGCTGGACACCTTGTGTCAATAATTCTGATGGGCTCTCACAATGGAGCAATACTTTGGATGATATTGTTGATGAATTCAATTGGATGTTCAAAGAATTGATGGAAAACAGCAGGGAGAAGAGCTCCCCAAGTAAAAAAGATTGGGCTCTTTTGAGCCCATGATACAACAAGCCAAAATCCAAATTTTCCGCCCCAAAAGAGCTCTACAGGCTCTACAGGCCTTGTTACTTGGTTTGGGCTACATCAGCCCGCATGGCATCACTCCCTGTACCCTTACAACCAGCCTATTCCGGTCATTTCTGGTGTTTCCACCATAATGGGGCTGAACCAGCCCCTTAGCTGTTCAAACCCCTGGCCGGTTGTCTGTTACAACTGGCCCTTTTACCTCAAATGCTGGCTGTTTGCCTCATGCAACCAGCCCCTGGCCATAAAAATGGCCAGGTGGGACCCAGGAGACACCTGGGTCTGGTCTCAGACTCACATGGGGGGGTGTAACCGGCAGACATGCCCCCCCCTCTTCCTCTCAAATCCCTGGAGGGGGCCGTCAAATCCCCCTACCAGGGGCCCTGGAGGTTGGTACCCCCAGGGCGTTGTCAAGGTCAGTAGGCTGGGGGGTGGTTAAATCCCCTCCAGCCCATTGCTCCTCCCCATGGTAAAGGGGGGGGGGGGGGGAGAGAGCCCCTTTTGATGGTGGAGGGGTGATCAAATCCCCCCCACCGCCGGTTGCCTTGCTGCAACCGGCCCAGCCATCCTCCTGGGCAAGGGGGTGATTAAATCCCCCTCAACCTGACCGGTTGCCCTCCTGAGGATGGTTGCTGGCTGGTTCAACCCAGCCAGCCTTCTCTTTCCCCCTTGCAACGGCAAGCAAGGGGAGGGAGGGGAGCCAGGGCCGCTGGCCCCTGCTCCCATGGCACTGAAAGCCATTTGCAACCGGCTGGGCCCAGGCAGGATCCCTCAGCAGCCAGGAAAGCCCCGGCGGGCGGTTGGTCCCTGCATGGGCCAAACCAAGGGAGATGAGTGGCCCCAAGCGGGCCGCAACCCAGGCAGCAGCCCCCAATGGGCTGCGACACGGGCGGCGGTGTGGTAAACCAAACCTGTCCTATAGCCATAAGACTCATTTTATCTTATTGATTATTATTCTTATATCAAATTAAAGTCAAAAAAAATAATAAATAAATTCCAAACCCCTCATAAACTATACTCTAAAACTCAAACCAACCTGAAAACCCAAATCAATCACCAGATAAACCCCTTCAACCATATCAACACCTGTCACAAAAACAACCCAACACCGGGCACAGACTGGATTATTTCACATGGATTAATGAAAAGTCTTAATTGTATATATAATCAAAAGATTATGCTTAAAATAACCACACAACAAAACAACATACCCCATGCCAGCAGGACTTAAACCATATCAGTACCAATGTTACACTACAACTCAGTACACATGACTTTTCTGGAACTTTCAGCTCCAGATAAGCCCTCTGAAGCGTCTTCTCAAGCACTCTGATACTCATTTTGCCACTATTCCAACCATACATCACACATACATGCACCAACAGAAGTAGGGGCTCATGCAGCCAAGTATATCTATTCTCACCAACCAGCAATAACAACTCAGTACACATGACTTTTCTGGAACTTTCACCACCAGATGAGCCATCTGAAGCGTTGTCTCAAGCGCTCTGATACTCAGTTTGCCACCATTCCAACCATACATCACACATACATGCACCAACAGAAGTAGGGGCTCATGCAGCCAAGTATATCTCAATTCTCACCAACCAGCAATAACAACTCAGTGAAAATGACTTTTCTGGACCTTTCACCACAAGATGAGAGCTCTGAAGCTTCCTCTAAAGCACTCTGATACTCATTTTGTCACCATATCAACCTTACAACACCTGCAAGCCACACTCTCAAGTTACCCAAGGGGACATGCGGTAAAACAGCATACCTCATATCTCCACAACTAATTACATTGAAACAGCATGAAGGTAGTTCCTGCAACATTTTATACATGATAAGGGCTCAGAAGCGTCCTAAGAAACACCCAGAACATGACTTTCCACCACCAAACCCATGAAGGTCACACCATTCAAGCTACCAAAGAGGGCTTGCAGCTGCCAAGCATGTTTCATGCTTTTCCCAACCAGCAAAGTTAATTCAAGCTGCAGGCAACTTCTGCATCATTTTTTTATACAAGATAAGCACTCAGAAGCGTCCAGAGCACACCATTCTTATCTCTTATCTCATATCTTAGCCTGATGCTCAAAGATTGAACTAAAAATGCAGTTATCTCTCAGCCTGATTTACACGTTTTATCACCAGAATGATTTGTCTCATGTAACTGTACCCTCCTGTGCTTCAACAGTTCACAGAGAGGCTCAGAACCGCACTCAGGGGAGCCCTGATCATCCCCTGAGGAAGTATTTGTCTATTTAAGGAGGGCTCTTTTGCCCTATCCAAGTTGTATGGCATCGCATCAGCCCCAGAGTACGGCATCAGCCCCCACCCATGATGTATGACCCCTAAGATCTATGGCCTATGCCTGATCAGTACCAGCTTGTTAGTGAACCAGAATCAAGTTAAAAGAAAATAAAGGATCAAACACCAAATTATTTTTGAAAAATTGACCAAACTCCTGGTGTTTTTGAAGAAGGGTTCTTGAGAAAAGGCCTGTTATTCAGCACCTATTATTAGAGGGAAAACCCCCTTATTTTTGATTAGTAAATTCATAAAAGAGGAAGAGTACAACAGAACAACTGATCAAGCTTTTTTTCCGCCCAGCTCCCTGTGGGCAAGCCCATCTTTGGGTCCTCTTACTTGTTAAACACCTTTTAGTCAACCCTTAAATCCTTTAATTGGAATTGGGAAAATAGTCAGAGAAAAGTCAAAAATTCTTGATTATTAATTGGTGGAAGCTTGCCAATAATCCAATCCAACCTGGAATAGTCTTGAAATTCCTAAAAATATCCATTAATAATAAATCTAGGTTTGATAAGAGACCTATTTTAAGTCTCAAAGAAACCAGCCACTAATTAAAAAAATTATTGTGCAGACTTATTATAGTTCAGAAGGGCAGGCAATTCAAAACCACCTAAGCTTACCTCTATCTATTCAAGACTAGTAGTAAACTAAATTCCCCTTCTAGTGACTGCCAGAAAGCTATTTGCTAAATAATCCCATTATTGCTTGGAGTCTCTACAGCGGCCCCAATGGGCCGCCCAAAGCTCAAAAAGTGAGTTTTGCCATACTTTTGGGGGCCAACCTGTCTGGCCAAGTATGTCCAAAATAAACCCTGGGCCCAATTATGCCCATAAAAGCCCATCTTGCTGTATATTCCCATATACCCCACCAGGCCCAATAGGGCCTGTGTACCAATAGGCCTGTTTCACGCATTTTGAGGCCAGTTTCCTCCAATCTGTGACATCCACACAGGCCCATATGGTCCGTGTATATTTCCAATGGGCCGCAGAGGCCCACATTTGCTTCCCATTTGGATTACATTTATAGGTAGCACAAGCGTAAGTGCATACGTATTTTCATACTGATTACAAAGCTTTTGGGTATGAATTGCTGGTTTTTTTGAACAAAACCTGTGTAAAGAAATGGTTTCTTTGGATTAGATTTTCAATGAATGTACCAAACATGAATCAAAGTCTTGAAATTGAATTTAATAAATTTTTACTGTATTTGTGCAAAGCACATGGTTTTGCTCTCAATTAAAAATATTTTGTAGGAATGGTTGGTTTCTTTGAACTGTAAATACATGGTTTCTTTTAATTGCACCACAAATAAATGTACCAAAAACAAGTCTTGAAGGTCTTGAAAATGACCTGTTATGAATTTTCCCTACCTGAGGATGCAAGGAAAGATGATATAAAAAGAAAAAGTGGGTAATGCAAATGAAGGCTGAGAAGATGAAAGTGCAAATAAGAAGCAAAAAATTTGGGAAAAAATTTAAATATGGAATCAAAATTGGATAAAAGTACCCCAGCATACCTATTAGCAAATTTTTATGCAAAATAGCCACCCCTAATATCAATCATCACCCAAAGAATCATCAAGAAAAACTATAAACAGAGAAAATAGATAATCAATAACCAGATTGAAAGAGACAAAAGAAAAAGAAAACCAGAAAATTCTAAGTCTATTTCATGTGCTGAGCACAGTTCTGAGAAGAATCATAGTATCAAAGATTGAAACACCCATAAAAAAACTGAAATAAACAAGGTATTGGGATAATCAATAAAAAAATATTTAAGAGGTAGAAAAAGGTTGATAAAAGCAAAAGAAAAACAGGTAATTCCAAGCATATTTCCTGAGCTGAGCACATTCCTGAGGAATATTTAAGTAATGAGAATTGTACCACCCATGAAAAAAAATTTCAATGCCCAAAGTATCAGAATAATCACTAAAAAAAAGTTGGAAGTATATATTTTCTGTTGAGAAAGCTTTTCTGAGAATGGTAGTATCACAAGTCAACACCCCTGCCTCCCTTGCCTTAAACAAAATTCTCAGAAGGCTGCGCAGCCATTGGGAGGCACACCCATGTGGCCGCCAAGCCTCAGCACCTCCTTATGTTAATGTACTGCAAAATAAATCAAGAAGGGTGGTTGAGATTGAAATAGGTAATAGCATTGATTACCAAGTTAAATTCATCATCATCATCAGAAATATTCTCTTTAGTTTCAAAATCCCTCTTTCCAACTCACCTAACAAACACACTACTAACCCTGGTTGTAATCATCATTATCATATATCAAGATTGAGTCTTACTCACTTCAACATCTTACCATAATGATTGATCTCAAACTCAAAATGTTCCAAAATCCCTTGAGCCAGTTCCAAGTATCCATATATCAAAATTCGGATCAATATGAATTAACTATTTTCCCCCATCAAGGAATTTTTGAGTCAAGATTGATTAAGCCAGGGGAAGATATATATATATATATATATATATATATATATATATATATCAAAAGAGGAAAGATATAAGAAAAGAATGATGAGATAGTAGATCTGATTCTATTAGTTGGTAATCAATCATTCAATCAAGAAAAAAATTTCAAAATTAGGAGTCCCACTGAAGCGTCATCAGATTGTTGGTGATCCAAAATCCCACAAAAGAAGGTCAAAAATCTTGAACAATACAGATCAGTTTGTTTTAAATTAAATGGATTAGGATAGAGAAAGGTTGTGTAAAAGAGGGGGTTTTAGGGATGATGCCTAGGACCAACTTTATAGAGTTCATTAAAACTTGCACCAGGTACAACAAATGGGATCCCTTTTAATTGTTCAAGATAGTTAGAAGGTTCTCAAGTTTTTTTCATAGCAAGGTCTAAGATCCCAGGAAAATACTTTAAAGATCTAACAAATCTAGGGGTGATTAAATTAAGTGGTGGTAATTTTTCAACAATCAACTTCAACTGAGGGTATTGATTCAAGACCAATGGATAATAACCCCACATCTTTCATTCATCATGAGGCACATAGATCTGTTTAGTTTCAGTCAAAGATTGATCCTTTGGATATAAGAGGATTGTTAATAATACAGTAAAATCAATCCTACAAGTTAACAATGGCCAAAAGATTTTTTTGATCATCCTAAAAACTCAATTGACTGGGTTTTTGTTTAATCTACCTTTGTTGAGAAAAATATTTTTTCTATCTTAGGATGAGGCAAGGGCCAACCTGATCAAAAAAAATAGAGGATAGATGTTTTTGCCATTAGTGGGTGTCAGTTTCAGGATGAATTAATATTAAATTGAAGAAGGAGAAGGATGAATGAAAGAATCTTGTAATAGGTTACTGATCATTTATTGACCTCAAATCTAGTGAAGTGAATGATAGAATAGATTATTATTATTTTTCATTTTATGATGATGATGATTATTTCAATTCAGAAGGGGGAATTGAAGAAACTGATGTCAAAATTGTGAGAGGAGACATTACAAACAGATAAAAATTTTGGAGCTGAATTGTTTATGGAGATTTGATAATCACCATAAGTATCCTCTTGTTCAAGTAACAATTGAATGGTCTCTTTGACTGGGATGAAGAATCTCCTAGATTGAATGATTTCTTCATCATGAAATAATCTACAATTTTGAGTTGGAGGAGGTAATGGTTTGAATTAGGATTGAAGATGATGGTTCAATGAGGTTGATGATCTTAAAGAGGTTTTTGGGTAGGAAGATGATGTTAAGATTGAGGTTCAGATTGATATGGGATTATTTTTGGATTAAATTGATGATAATTCCAACTATCAGTTGTATTTGGTCAACATGAGGTATTAGAAGTACCATAGTATTGATTGGCTGGGAGTAAATTTGAGATAGTGGGTGATGGTGGATTGGGATGAGTCATGATGATGATAGGTGATGATGATGATGATGATGATGATGATGATTGTTGATTATGATGATTGTTGATTATGATGATTTTTTATTTGATGATTGAATTGAATCAAGAATCAAATCAAATGCAATCCAATCCAATCCAATCCAAAGCAGAAATCAAATGAGATCAATTCAAGCAGATGATGATGAGAAGGGCTTTCCTTAGGATGGATAAGATGATGCAAAAATCAATTAACATTTTTTTAAAAGCTTCACAGGTCCTTTGGATTGTTTCATCTGAATTTTAATTGGTATCAATGTTGGATAAGTGATGATGGTAGTAGCCAAGTTTATCCTACTTTTTGGATTCAAGTTAACCATCATCTTTGAGGAACTCATTGGGTTGGATAGAACCAGGGAGGAGGTTTTACCAGAACATTTGGTTGTGGCTGAAATACTAGATAATGTTGGTCAATAAGAAGTCCTCTTTGTCATTGTTTTTGTTGTCATTGTATCCATAATGAGTTAGTATAAATTAGGTTGGGGAAAAGAAGGTGCATGAGACATTGTAGTGGATAACTTGGGTTGATGAAAATGGACTCAATCTGATTCAATGAGAAGAACAACCATCTTTGTGATCTTGGGTGATAGAGGATATCCTAAATTAGTCTCAGAACTCACGATTTGAGAAGAAATTTCTGATTCTAGCAACAAACTGGTGGATGTTGGATGCCCTACTGGACATTATTTTGGTGATTGAGGTATTTTTCATGATACTTGATATCCCACAGGTTGCAAATTTTCAGAATTACTTCAAAAAGCATCCTTCCAACTTTTCTCTTTTTTCTTTGATGATTCATCTGCAAAAGAACTATGGCGGGCGGCTTTCTTTAGCTGTAGAAATTAAGCCTGTATTAAAAAAAATCAGGGACATAATTGTCATTAAAATGATTTAAATTAATGATCATTTGTTCATTCAGAGGCCTTAACTTACCCAAGCAGGTAGGGGCTGAATCTTACCCAAGTGTTGCATTAGGAAATTCTTCCAACGCTTGATGTGTGATTGATCATCTGCATGGAAAAAAATTTTGGATCTGTATTTGACAACAGTTGGAACATAAATGGGGGTAGGAAATTGCCCTGATCATTGATACAACTTTTCTTGGGTGATGAATTGATTTTTTACATTTAATTCCATTTCCAGCATGAAGGAATCACTATTTTTTTTTGTTATATTTTAATAGTTACAATTCTCATGATAATTGGAAATAACACTTCTCCAAGGTGATTCCCGGGTTTCCAGAAACTGGACATCACAGGAAGTGTTATGCCACTATAGAGCATGAAACACCCCATTATGAAAATTAAAATAAATCTGGTCAATTGTGAATTTCTGTGTCAATTCCTTGCTTATTTTTCTGTACGGGGGCATAACACTGCACAAATTTTATGTCTGGTTTACAGAAATTTGGCATCAACATCCATCAATTCAACTGGCTATACAGAGGGAAGGCATGGGGTGAAGAAGGACAAAGAACCAGGAGAATGTGCCTCATATAAATTCTGTTTTTGATGTTCTCTAGGGGGGCATATTATGGCTCCAAGGTGATGCCCTGTTTCCGGAAATTGGAAATCACAGGCAGAATTATGTTCCTGTAGCGTATGAAACACCCCATGATGCAAAGTAACAGAAATCTGGTCAAATGTGAAGTTATGTGTCAATTCATTTCTTATTTTGATTTATGGTGGAATAATATTGCACAAAGATGATGTCTGGTTTTGGCAAACCGGGCATAAAAATCCATAAATTGAACTGGCTATACAGAGTGAAAGCATGAGGTGAAGAAGAGCACCATGATGTTGCTTGTAGATAGTCTGGCTTTTATATTCTCTAAGGGGGCATAACATGGCTCCAAGGTGATGCCCTGTTTCCAGAAACAGGACATCACAGGCAGTGTTATGCTCCTGTAGAGCATGAAACACCCCATGGTTCAAAGTAAATCAAATCTGGTCAACTGTGAAGTTAGGTGTCAATTAATTGCTTATTTGGCTTTAGGGGGGCATAAAACTGTACAAAGATGATCTCCAGTTTGCAGAAACCAGGCATTGGAATCCACAAATTTAACTGGCTATACAAAGTGAAAGCATGGGTTGAAGAAGGAAAAATAGGCAGCATTATGTGGCTTGTAGGTATCCTGGTATTGATGTTCTCTACGTGGCGTAACATGACCCCAAAGTGCGCCCCCATTTCTGGAAACTGGACATCACGTGCAGTGTTATTCCCCTGTAAAGCGTGAAACACCACATGATTCAAAGCAAAAGGAATCAATTCAAAGTTAAATTTCTGCGTCAATTACTTGCTCATTTTGCTGTACGGGTCCCAACACTGCACAAAATTGATGTTCAGTTTCTGGAAACCAGGGATCAGCATTTATCAATTGAATTGGCCAAGAATAGGATGAAGAAGGAAAAAGAATTAGCATAATGATAATTCTAGATAGTTTGGTTTTGATTTTCTCTATGTGGGCTCAACATTGCTCCAAGAGATGCCCAGTTTTGCCAAACTGGGAATAACCCTGAAGGAAATCTTGCAGAATATGTGTTTATTACATTTCCTTGCTTGTTTTCCTCTACAGGGGAATAACACTGTCCAAAGTTGATTCCCGGTTTCCCCAAACTTTCCATCAAATCCATAAATTGAACTGCTCAAAAAAATTGAAAGAATTTGATGAAGAAGGAAAAAGAAGCATCATAAGAAGACTTGAAGATATTCTGTTTTCAATGTGGGGTATGGGGGCATAAAACTTCTCACAAGTGATTTGCTGTATCCGGAAACCAGGCATCACAGGCATTGTTATGCCCCATAGAGGTTGGAACACCAGATAATGCAAAGTAAAATAAATCATGTCTGATTGACTGCCAGCCTCCTGGATGCCAAGACCCTTGCTATCCTTTAGCTACCAGAGGTGATAGAATAAATAATAAATATATTATTTAATAAATGCAGCAAAAGTCCGTAAAATATTTGGATTAAGCTTATTGCAAGGTTAAGTGGTTTGGTTATGGTTTATTGTTTTAAATCAAAATGGATAAATTGATTATTATATATTTTTATAGAGGGGCCACAATTATATTGGGGATCTTTAACACCTCTCTTCAGGGATTTCAGTATTAAAACACGTAGTCCTGGTTACTTTGGTATCTTTAGTTTAAAGGATATTTTACCCAAAGATAATATGTATATAAAATACACGGTGGAGTGGCAGGGCCTTGTAACCAAGCTGTCACGACAGAGAAAGGATAATAAAACTTACTGGTATATTATTAGATCCTTTGGGGATCTGTTTGAGATGTGCACTGATGGGTTAAACCTGTATACTGGGGTTATAAGGTTGTTCAGAAGTTTTAATTGATAAAAACAAGGTTGAGGATGGATATTATTGATCAGAATTAGCCATAAATCACTTACTTATCTCTTATAAGTACTTGATTACCTTGGCATGGTGTCTGGATATAAATATAACTGGGTCTCTGCCCATCAATATCCTCAAAAGAGCTCTTTATTCATAGCTTTTGGAGTCCCAATATTGTCCTTCTGAGGGGTACAGGGGCTCAAAGGGACGGACACTAAGGCTAGCAGGGTACCAGGGGTAGCCTGTCATGTGTTTTTGGTGCTATAGCACGGGTAGCATCTAATTCCTCAGGGTATGGGAATTATTCTACTTTATAATAGATTGTCCTTCTGAGGGGTACAGGGGCTCAAAGGAATGGACACTAAGGCTAGCAGGGTAACCAGTGGTAGCTGTCACTTGTTCTTCATGCTATAGAACGGGTAGCATCTAATTCCTCAGGGTATGGGAATTATTCTACTTTATAATAGATATCAGGACGTGTGAATAACACTAATCTGTCCCATTTATGTATTATTTAATTAATTGTCCTTAGGAAATGTTCCCAGTAATTTAAGAATTATATAAATAGACATTTCTATGGAAATCCTGATGTCAGGTGAGTTCTCATTATGTATTATATAACTGGATTAAAGTCATGATATTGATTTTACTCCTTATTTTCGAGTTCCAGTTGATTTACTAAGATAATTAATTAAAAATATAAGTCATGGGAATTCATGTAATATTTTTACATCATTATTTTTTCTTAGTATTTCACAAAGATATTGATGTCTAGAAATCTTCATAAAAGTATATTGTAGTATTTTAATATATTTTTAGAAGCTGTCATTGTCTTATTTTCGACATTCTTGGTACTTTGAATTATATTTAATAAAAAATACGTATAAGGGTTATTTAATTATTTTTATATAATATTATGTACTTTTAGACTATCTACTATCCACGGGAACATTTATTACATATGTAGAATGTTCCCATGTGGTATGTAGCATGTTTATGCGGTACCTAAGCCTCTCAGGCCGCCTGTCACTCTGTCAACCAGTAGTCCCTTGGCTGCATACTTGTCAGAGGCCCGGGGCTGCGTACACGACCTTGATGGAGTGACAGGGCTGTATCTTATCCACACGCGGGTGCCTTGGCTGCTGCGGCTGCGTGCAGGAATTGTGACAAAACACATTGCCATCCGTAACTCCTAAAATATAAACAACACCTCAATTCTGACTGAAATTTAGATGTGAAACCTGTACGTGAGAATGTGTGTGAAATATTTAATTGACCAAAAGCTCAGTAGTGGAGCCGTAGTATTTTGGTCTTTCTTTCCTTAATTATTTAAAAACATAAGGAGTTGGATTTCAAGGGTGGGGTCAGTGAGTGACCCTACCTAATTTTGGGTGGAAACTCTATTTCTGTAAAAATATTTATGGTTTTCCTACTCCTTCTTAGGTTAATTATATTATTATTATTTTTTATGTTATTTTTGTTACTTTTCCAGCTTGCTTTGCAATAGTAGCAAGCTGACATTCCCCCACTCCAAGATATGGCCATATCTGAAAACAATCTGGAGCATGTTGGGAGAAAATTAACTTCATGTGTGTTTCAGTTCTTTTTGCTGGCCTGGTAGTTTCTGAGATGTATTGGTCCATCAGGTATGTTATTTTCTGGTAACCATTCATCTTTGTCTGCAGATTCTCCTTTGTACCTGACCAATTATAGTCAAACATCTTTCCCTTGTACTCTCTCTTTCTTTTCTCTCAATATCCTGCTGAATCTCCCTTTTTCTTTCACAGGGTCATGTTCTATTGGGATTATTGCTGGAGGGAGGTTGCTACCTTCTCTTGGTTGAAAGTGTTTGACTAGGCTAACAGGAAATACTGGGTGTTTCCTTG
The DNA here is from genome assembly GCA_025617555.3 of Puccinia polysora. Classification (NCBI taxonomy): domain Eukaryota; kingdom Fungi; phylum Basidiomycota; class Pucciniomycetes; order Pucciniales; family Pucciniaceae; genus Puccinia; species Puccinia polysora. Next base: position 19,912,951 of record CM062616.1, read on the forward strand.
ATAATTCTCCACCCAAGATTACTTCCACAGAATTGTTGCCATGCATATTCTTGATAACAAATGTTCCAACAAAGGCTTGTTTCAGTTTTCTGTTACCTGCTAGATTGTTGAAATTGGTTGTAGATATCAAGATCTGATCTCCTATTTTAAAGTCAGGTGCTTTATGTGATTTGTCCCATCTTTGTTTGTTTTATTCTACTGCTTCTTCTACACATTTTGTAGCATGATTATTTGCCAGATCTATCATCTTCTGAAATTTGAGAGATCTTGGATGAATAGTGACTAAGTTATAGTTTAATTTATTCCTTGGGAGTTTTGGAATCCATCCTCCTTCTAGTATGTAAGGAGCTCCTTTGGTAGTAGAATTTTTACTGCTGTTATAAGCCATTTCTAGGGCTGGGAGTATGCTTACCCAATCATGGCAATACCCATCTGAGTTTTTGTATTCTAGACCAAAGCTACAGAAACTTCTTAACATATCTTCTAGGGTCTGTATCATTCTTTCAGCTAATCCGTCAGTTTGGGGATGGTATGCTGTAGAAAATGCTAGAGTAGTACCCAGTATATCATGTAGATTTCTCCAAAACTCAGAGGTGAATTGGGGTCTCTGTCACTGATTATAATTTTGGGTATACCCATAACAGCTATGATCCTGTTCCAGAATAGTAAAGCTACATCCATAGCACTATCTTCTTTGAGGTTAGGTAAGAATTTTGCCTTCTTAGAATATCTGTCAACTATAACTAGGACAGAGTTATATGAATGAGTACCTCCAGGGGGGAGGCTGGTGACAAAATCCATACTAATGATTTCCCATCTGGTTGTAGGTTCAGAGATTTTCTGTGAGAGTCCAAACGTTTTTCCAGTAGTTTTATTAGATTTTTGGCAGGTTTCACGGCTAGTAACATATTTAATAGTGATTTCTTTTCAGTCTATCCACCAAGCAGTTTGTTTTACTTTCTCAAAAGTTCTTTCTGTGGATAGATGCCCTGATGAACAGTTGTCATGGCATTCCTGGAGTATATTTTGTTGCTTAGTACTAATACACTGGAATGTTGGTGTCTGTAGTAAAGTAGACAATCCCAAAAGGTAAGCATTCCTGCTTTATAGGGTTTAAGTAATGAAGCAGGTAGACTATTTATCAGAGCTGCTTCTGGTGATTCACATTCCATAATGGTAATCAGAAGCTTGGCTTCAGGAGATTAGTTGTCCCTTACTAGGTTGAAGAAATCATTATCTAATTCACATTAGTTGATCCCCATTATTGGAGCATTCAATGCAAAAAGATTGATGTTCAGGATAGGAAAAATATCTTGATCTTCAGGGTCATATGCTGGATTGTTAGAGTCATTAGGCAAAGCATTCCTACTTAGACTATCAGCATTCTGATGTTTAGCTCCAGCTTCATGCACAATAGTCATCTGACCTCTATACTTTTGTATAGCAATTTGCCACCTGAGCATATGTCTGCTGGGAGTTTCCATGTTCATAAGAGTTCTTACAGCATTACATTCCATGATTACTTGAAAATTGGTGCCTTCTAAGTAATAGTGTAGCTTTTTTGAAGCCCATACTAGTGCCAAACATTCCAACTGACTGGCTCCATATCTCTTTTCTGTATGTTTCATCTGTCTAGATATGAAGAGTACTGGTTTCTCTACTGGTCTGTCTTCTTCTATCCTTTCTTGATGTAGAGCAGCTCCTAACCCTTCCAAGCAGGCATCAATATACATTTTGAAGGGCTTGGAGTAATCTGGTTGGATGAGTAAAGGAGTAGAGGTCATAGCTATTTTTAGTTCCTCATAGTTTTTCAGTCTCTCATGAGTCATTTCACATAGAGTGTTGTTGTTGCATAATTCATACAGACTCTTAGTTAGCATAGCAAACTTTGGTATGTATTGTCTGTAATAACTGAAAAAACTAATGAAAGATATTAACTCTGTTTTTTTTTGAGGCATAGGTCTATTCATGGCAGCAGATATCTTATGTTGATCAGCAGCTAGAGTTAGACCAGAGACTATATGTCCTAAGGCTTTCAATTCTCCGTAGCCAAAGTTGCATTTCTTCATGGAAACCTTCAATCCTGCTCTGCAGATAGTCTGTATTACTAATGTTATATGGTTGATATGAGCATCCCAATCATCAGAGTATATGATAACATCATCTATATATACCATCATCCATCTTTGTCTGATGTATGTTCCTAGAACTGTATCCATTGTTCTCTGGAAGTGTGATGCAGCATTCTTTATACCAAAGGGCATCCTAAGATATTCATATATTCCCAAATGACAGATTATTCTCATAAACTTCCTGCTTTCAGGGCTTAGTGGTATCTGGTGGAAACCTTTAATCATATCCATAGTAGTGACAGACTTGGCCTTGAACAAGTTATGCAGAGCATGATCAATCCGGGGTATAGGATAATAATCTGCTGGAGTATAAATGTTGAGAATTCTGAAGTCTCCTACCATCCTTGACTTTTCATTATTCCAAGCTATGATTACAGGTGTGGTCACATCTACCTGTTCATTATGCCCTACTTTCCTTAATACTTGAAAGTCTATTAGTTCTTGGATATGTCTCAAGTGCTTTTCTAGACTTAGGACTAGAAGGATAGGCTGGCCTTCTTAAGTTTGGAGGATAAGGAGGCTTATTGGTCAATTTTAATACCATATCATGTCCTTTAATATCACCAATGGGATGATCTTCAGTACAAAAAGCATTCTGGTTCTCAAAGCAGACTTTCAATATATCTTTCTTGTGTTCCTCAGAAAGTTTCATATTCAGAGCTGCTTGAGAGAAATATTCTTGGTCAAAGTCTTCTAAATGCTTTTTATAAGTAGAGGAGGGGAAGTTAGACTGAATGGTGCATATCTTAAAATTCTTGTCCCAATTACCACCTACTGTGAAGTATCTCCCTTTACTCTGGAACACATCCATACCATATTGACATGAGGCATCATTACCCAGTATCAGTTACTCACATAGTCCGTTGAGCAATACTAAAAATTCCACTTGTATCCTCAAAGATCCTTTAGTATGAGGTAGTATTATAGGAGCGGTCCATACTCCAAAAGCATTCATGGTAGAGTTTCAAGAGCTGAACCCAGCTTTTGGGATGGGCAAAAGGTGTTCTTTCCAATTGGGGTCCCATTTGTTTAAGAATTCAGCACAGACACATGAGCAAAAGGCTCCACTATCCAGTAATAAACTTATAGGTCTGTTTTTATACAATCCTGTTGCATAACAAGTTTGACCAGTGGTATAACTTTTCCCACTCATAGGTTTAACTGTTAATGGTTTGACATCTGTAATATGTCTAGGAATTATGGTAGGATCCCATTGTTGGGGAAAGCTAGAATCCCCATGGATGTTATTGATTTCTACAGAAGTGCCTATATCTCCTTCTGTAACATTAACAGGGTTGGTCAGGACCAATTCACATTCAGAAAGGGATCCTTCAGTATCAGCTATATGTTCATATTTCTCATTCCCTTCAACATCCTGCTCTCCTTCCAAGACTGCTATCTTCCTTTTTGGTAATGGTCAGTCTTGTCTCATATGCCCAGTCTTGTTACAATTCCAACAAGTTGCAGGCATCCTCTCTTTATCCCTATTCTCATTAGGTTTCTTATTATTGGAGGTATTCATCAGAGGAGGTTCTTCTCTGTTTTTGTTAATGTTATAGTTCTCTTTGAGTCAAGAAGGGGCTTTCCGGTCTAACCCATTCATGTCTAATACTTCTTTTAGCACATTAATTAGATTTTGAAAGTCAGCATCCAAACTCATCATACTGTTGTCATTTTTCTGTTCATATTTTGTAACTGACAAATTTAGTCAGCCTTAGATCTATCTTACTGCTTTTATTATCCTATTATTATTGTCTCAGGCCCCTTCTGGGGGCTCTCTAGTTGTTTTAACCCTGCTACCCTAGGCCCCTTTGGGGTTCTCCAGTTCTGCTTAAATACTGGTCCTCCCCTTGGACCAGGAATGAAACTCATCTGATTACCAGTCAACAATACCAGAGTGCGCCTTCCTCCTCATCAGATCAGTTCCTCTTGACTATACAAGAATTATCCCCTCTCTATTGGCTCTTGGTAGCCTTATTATTCCTCCTCATCAGGCTCCTCCATAGCCTTCCATTACCTTTTCATCCCTCATGGCAATATAGTCTTTCTTCAACTCTTCACGGTTAAAAGCCAAAATCTCATCCCACTAAGCTATCCAGTCAACTTCATTGTTCCAACTGGTTTACTTATCATTATCTTCTCAACCCATCTCACCCCTTTGCCAATTTGCTGCTCAGCCTTGCAACTCCTATTACTACATCCCTCATTGGATCATTCATCATCCATTCCATCTTCATCCCCGCTCTACGCCATCATCCCTCTCGCCCCACCAGCCTTATCTTCCATCTGCTCCCATCTTGAGTATCATCCATCCCCCTTGTCCACTGCTCCCCTCAATCAAATCTCCTCCAGATTGGAGCGCTCTCATCTCACTCCACCATCTTGGGACTCAGTCGGTCCTCAACCTATCCATCCATCCCAATCCTTTGACCATGGTCCTCCTCCACCCCAATCTACTACTCACCTTCCCCATCAATATTCCCCACGACTTTGATCACGAGTCCGCTCAAAAGGCCCAAGTGATCCATAAGGAACGTCAATCTCCTAGGTTCAATCACGTTCACAATTCCATCGGATCCACTCAAAACCCTCCTCAATCAATCCTTGATTCCTCATCCTCCGCCTACTCTTCCTCCTCATCTCATCATCCCATCCCTCATCCCTCTGTCTCCCTACCCACACCAGCCATTGCCCACTTCTCAGACTACCCTCATCCTCCCACACTCAATTGTCGATTGACGCGTGAAGCCTTCCAGCTGATTTCCTCATCAGCTCCCGGATCTCCATCCCTCCTCCCAGAATCATCAAGCCAGTCCTGGGCCAAAGCACTCAAGCCATCCCTAGATACTTGAGAAACACGCAAGGATTGATCACCCCAACTGCACCCCCCTCAGGCCATCCTCCGAATTGCGCCCCTTGGTTTCCACTTGACTGCTCCTCGTCACCACATTCAATCAAACGTGACTTGCCAGCATGAATCTCTCGTCTTTGTTGCCTCAGCCCACCCAGCGATCATTAGAACCTTTCAAGAAGCAATCCTCCTCCACTCACAAGAACCTCTTTGGTACTATGAATAGCCCTTTGATTGATCCCCTCACACGTCAGAAATCACCCGCTCTAAGCCCTGCCGTTGGACATCCGCTCAATCAAGCTTCCTCCTCCCAACCATCAAACGCTTTGATTCATTCCAATCCATTTTCAATATCCCATACACCCCCTGGAATGTGGTTCGTCTCTGGAAAACTGGTCAGGAAGAAGGCCAGTGGTCTCTTCCGTGAGGTTGCTTGTAGTTGGGGTCGTTCGAAGAGTAAAGAGGTCCTGTCGTTTGGATTGGGTGTCCTCATCGGCAATCAGGATACCCAACAAACTTGCTCCACCGCTCCGTCCACAGTTCCCCCACTACCACCAACCACCACCGATCCATCCACTTCACTCCTTGATCCATCCCCTAATGAGGCTCCTGACACCCGCCAAGCACTTCATCCTCAAACCACTCCTAGCTTGGTTGGTACGGTTATCAAGGGTCCCAAGAAGCGGATTTTGTTCCACGGTACCAAAAAGGTTAAGGGAAAATCTAAGGAAAACTCAAAACTCAAACGTCAGAGTGAAATTGGCTTTGGCAATTGGGCTGATACCCTCAATACTTCCGTAGCCTCTTCATCCCCTCAACCATTACCTACTCCTACTAATCAACTTCCCCAGCTTCCTGACTCTTCTACTCTAATCCATCCCACTATCACTGTTCATCACTCACTCGCAAATAACACTTCTGTTTTCCCATCCTCTCAATCCATCATCCCCATCTTGCTTGATTTCCCCTCTCATTGTCTTTCAGCCTTGCTCTTGCAACATTCTCTTCCACCTTGATTGCGACATTGGTCAAGCTCCTCTCCTCGCTTGTCTGCCACTTCTCTCGCTGTCTTGATGACTACCTCAATGGCGACCTCGTCGCTCCCTCGCTCACCTCCGCCTGCGCTCAATCGCTCTTTAACCTCGCTTGCGACCTTGATTGCTTCTAATCCTCAATCCCCAACTGGGTCGCTCACCATCTTATCCACCTCATCTCCTCTCATCAATTCATTGAACTACAACAATCATTCCTTTTGGGTTGTCCATTCATTTGGCCCGTCCTGTCACCTTCCTCATCCCCACATCCCTCCATTGCTTCATCTCAACCGCTCACTTGCTCTCCTCCATCTCATCTGCTCCACACGCTACATCACCACTTGCTTGCTCCGCTCCATCTCAACCGCTTGCTTGCTCCCATCCATCTCCTCCGCTCCACCTGCTACATCATCAATACCTCCATCATCCTTTGCCATCCAATCTCCATCAACATCCAAATCAATCAACCCATCAATCACTCTGCCAAACCTCCACCATCCATCCAATTCAACCATCACTTCAACCATCAACAATATCAACAATCAACTCTCAACACCATCAACAACATTCAATTCAACTCCAAAAACACATTAAAATTCCTCCCATCTAGTATTGAACAGGCTGGTGTGTTGGAATCCTCCCATTCTTTTGTTCAATACTATCTGTATATACCTTTCTATTATCCACCCTCTTTCATTACTACAATCACACTTGTTATAATTCAAGACAATCATCACCCACCATTATTCAACAACTGCTAACAATCCATTTCATCACCATCACCATCACCATCACCATCACCATCACCATCACCATCACCATCACCATCACCATCACCATCACCATCACCTTCACCATCACCATCACATCATCATTAGCTTTACCATTACCATTACCCTCATCTATCATCATAATCATCATATCATTCCTCCCATATCATGCTAGGCAACTATGCCTGAGGTCCTTGTTGCTCCTCTTAAAATAGGCTTTCATTCCCCATCTCATATGCTGACAAGGTGGTGTCTTGTCATCCTTTCTCAAAACTCATATCTCTCATTCTCATGTTATTTTCTCATATTCTCATGAATCTCTGAAATGTTGATTGGTCTAAAATTGGTTCCTAAATTTGTCAGTTAAGGTGGTGTGTTGCCTTTTTTCTGTTCATATTTTGTAACTGACAAATTTAGTCAGCCTTAGATCTATCTTACTGCTTTTATTATCCTATTATTATTGTCTCAGGCCCCTTCTGGGGGCTCTCTAGTTGTTTTAACCCTGCTACCCTAGGCCCCCTTTGGGGTTCTCCAGTTGTGCTTAAATACTGGTCCTCCCCTTGGACCAGGAATGAAACTCATCTGATTACCAGTCAACAATACTGGAGTGCCCCTTCCTCCTCATCAGATCAGTTCCTCTTGACTATACAAGAATTATCCCCTCTCTATTTGCTCTTGGTAGCCTTATTATTCCTCCTCATCAGGCTCCTCCATAGCCTTGCATTACCTTTTCATCCCTCATGGCAATATAGTCTTTCTTCAACTCTTCACATACATCTTACACAATGGTTAAGATTACCAGGACACAGGTTGAGGAGTCTTTCATTTACTTCCTCTTTATCAGCATCTGGATAGAAGCAATCCAACATTTTCTTCTGTTCCAAGCACCATTTGTGAGGTTTATCCTTGGAGGGGTCAAATGAGGAATTTTCAAAATTTTTCATCATTTTTCTTTTCCACATTCTAGAACCAAATTTTTCTTTAATCAGAATTTTCCAAGAATTCCATGGTAAGGATCCTACTTCTTCTGTTTTACTGATAAACCAGTCCAATGCTACTCCTTCAAATAGTCTGGGAAGCCTGACCACAGCTATAGCATCTGGTAGGTCATAAAAGTTAATAGTGTAGTCAAAAATTTAAAAAAATTTATATAATTGTACTCTCCTTCACCGGAGAACTTGGGTCATTCAGAAATAGGGGGTAACAGTTTGAGGGCTTGCTCCATCTCAGGGGTAGGACTAGGACTAAAGGTGTCACTCCTATGCATTCCTAATAAGGGTGGTGCATCAGGAGTAGTGGTTTGTCTGGGAGGTTTTGGTTCCTCTGTGGTACTCCCCAAGGGGTTGGTCAGACAGACTTTCAAGTCTCTAAGATCATTTTGGATCAGATTAAGTTTCAGTTCCACTTTGTTATTAAGCACATCCAGTTTTTCACTAAGGGATAGAATAGAGCTGTTAGTAGTGGTTACCAATTCTTCTTTTAAGGGTTGGAAAGACATAATAAAATCTTCTTGGATTCCTGATAACATATTCTCAATTGTTTGAGTCTGTCTGATCCTAACTTGATTAATTTTCTCCAATAACTGTTCTGTATGTTCTTTAATTTCTTCCATTCCTACCATCTTTTTTTTGGTTATTAATCAATTTGGCTACTATTGAGATTAATTTATCCATTTGGGTATAAACACCGTCCAAATTTTCACAAACAATTTTTGAAATTATGATGCATATAGTTAGAAAAGGAAGTAATTACATCAGAGATTTTTTTGGGCTCAGAATTAGAAGCTAATTTTTGTAAACCTTTTTCCATTTTTGAGCTAGGGATATTATCTGATCCCAGTCTTTCTTTCCCTTTGGTTTGGGATGGGAAGAGGATCTCTTCTTTCCTGATCCTTTGCCTTTCAGTTGGGCTAATTGATCCCAAGGATTCCACTTTTCTACGGAGGATTCTACCTCTTTCCTTGGAATCATTTTCTGAAGAGCTATCTGGGTGACTTTTGCCTGGGAGATTAACTTTTTCATAGACACCATGTCCTCCTTGGCTTGGGCTTCTTTGAATTCTTCCCAATATTTCCCATGCTCTTTTACTAAGTCTTTGATCCTGGCTTCCTTGGCCAGATTGTGCTGGGGCGGCTGCAGGGAATCTTCTTGTAAAGGAGGGTGGCTTGATTCTACTACCTTCTCAGGCTATAGGTTGGGAGAAGGCAGAAGTAATTGGTGCTGCTCCTTGTAGATCAACATTTGATTCACGGGTTCCAGTCCCTTCATGGTATTCCTTATTGGTGGTCTCACGGTTACTAGGAGCTGTTGGCAAAGATCTGTAGGAGGGAATTCTCCCTGAGGCTCTTGTTTTACGTCTATTCATTTTTGAATAATATGTTTATAAGTATTTTACAGAAAAAATATGTAAAAATAAGTTTTATTCAAAACTCACTTAAGTTAATGTTCAAAGGTACAAAGACTTTATTGGGATTAAATTGATCCTTAGTAGGTAATCCTACGGGGTCTTGGTGTGTTCCAATGAGGTCTTCACCTGCCCAATCAATATTTTCAGGGCTTCCAGAGATATCTGGGATTTCTTGATCCAATAAATCAACTTCAGTGGCAGTGATTCTTGGTACAGAAGGGTTCACTGATAAAAAATTCTATTTTATTGGTTAATAAAATATATCAATATTATTTTTTAAAAAAATAACATGGTTATACAAGTTGTATACTTACTTTTATCTTTTTAAAAGTAATTTATACGGTATTTCTTCCAAGCTTTATGTTTCCTTAATAGGGCCTGAAAGTTGATGCGCCTTTCAAGATCTTCTTTTTCAAGGAATTTATCTAAGTGTTTACGTTCAGAAGAGATATTAAGTTGCTCAGCTTGAGTTGAAGCTTTCCAACCAGTAGGTTTACAATTTTTAATATATTCTTCTTTTCTTATCGTTACAAGATTTAAATAATAGATTATTAATTCTGCATTGGTTTTTAAATCCACTGCAAAAGAATTTAATGATAAATCACAGTTATAAATTCAGATAAATTTATCTTTCATTTATTTTTTTGTGAAATGGCTGGTCCAAGGTATTAAATATAATCAAATGGAATATTTCCCAGCCAGACCCCCAATTGTCAGCCTCCTGGATTCCAAGGCCCTTGCTATTGTTTAGCTACCAGAGGTGATAGAATAAATAATAAATATATTATTTAATAAATGCAGCAAAAATCTGTAAAATATTTGGATTAAGCTTATTGCAAGGTTAAGTGGTTTGGATATGGTTTATTGTTTTAAATCAAAATGGATAAATTGATTATTAAATATTTTTATAGAGGGGCCACAATTATATTGTGGATCTTTAAAACCTCTCTTCAGGGATTTCAGTATGAAAACGCGTAGTCCTGGTTACTTGGGGCTCTTTAGTTTAAAGGATATTTTACCCAAAGATAATATGTATATAAAATACACGGTGGAGTGTCAGGGCCTTGTAACCAAGCTTCCACAACAGTGAAAGAATAATAAAACTCACTGGTATATTATTAAATCCTTTGGGTATCTGTTTGAGACGTGCACTGATGGGTTAAACCTGTATACTGGGGTTATAAGGTTGTTCAGCTGTTTTAATTGATAAAAAAAAGGTTGAGGATGGATATTATTGATCAGACTTAGCCATAAATCACTTACTTATCTCTTATAATTACTTGATTACCTTGGCACGGTGTCTGGATATAAATATAACTGGGTCTCTGCCCATAAATATCCTCAAAAGAGCTCTTTATTTATAGCTTTTGGAGTCCCAATATTGTTGTTCTGAGGGGTACAGGGGCTCAAAGGGCCGGACACTGAGGCTAGCAGGGTACCAGAGGTACCCTGTCACGTGTTTTTGGTGCTATAGCACGGGTAGCATCTAATTCCTCAGGGTATGGGAATTATTCTACTTTATAATAGATATTACAACGTGTGAATAACACTAATCTGTCCCATTTATGTATTATTTAATTAATTATCCTTAGTAAATGTTCCAAGTAATTTAAGAATTATATAGATAGAAATTTCTACGGACATCCTGATGTCAGGTTAGTTCTCATTATGTATTATATAACTGGATTAAAGTCATGATATTGATTTTACTCCTTATTTTCGAGTTCCAGTTGATTTACTAAGATAATTAATGAAAAATTCAAGTCATGGGAATTCATTTAATATTTTTGCATCATTAGTTTTCTTAGTGTGTCACAAAAGATATTGATGTCTAGGAATTCTCATAAAGGATATTAAAGTATTTTAATATATTTTTAGAAGTTGTGATTGTCTTACTTTTGACATTCTTGGTACTTTGAATTATATTTAATAAAAAATATGTATAAGAGTTATTTAAGTATTTTTATATAATATTATGTACTTTTAGACTATCTAGTATCCATGGGAACATTTATTACATATGTAGAATGTTCCTGTGTGGGTTGTAGCATGTTTACGCGGTACCTAAGCCTCTCAGGCCGCCTGTCACTCTGTCAACCCGTAGTCCCGCGGCTGTGTACTTTTCAGAGGCCCGGGGCTGCGTACACGACCTTGACAAAGTGACAGGGCTGTATCTTGGCCGCATGTGGGCGCATTGGCTGCCGCGGCTGCGTGCGGGAATTGTGACAAAACATATTTCCGTCCGTACCTCCTAAAATATAAACAACACCTCAATTCTGACTGAATTTTAGGTTTGAAACCTATCTGTGACAATATGTGTGAAATATTTAATTGACCAAAAGCTGAATAGTGGAGCCGTAGTATTTTGGTCTTTCTTTCCTTAATTATTTAAAAATATAAGGAGTTGGATTTCAAGGGTGGGGTCAGTGAGTGACCCTACCAAATTTTGGGTAGAGAATTCATTTCTGTAATAATATTGATGGTTTTCCCAATCCTTCTTAGTTAAATTGTATTATTATTATTTTTATGTTATTTTTTTTACTTTTGCAGCTTGCTTTGCAATAGTAGCAAGCTGAAATTGGGAGTGCTGTAAAAACCCTTGCTTCTTTGGCTCCACAGGGGGATAACATTGCCCAGAGTCAATTCCTGGTTTCTGGAAACTGGGCACCAACATCCATGAATTTTCAAACTGTCATACAGAGTACATATATTTTCTTCTTCTGATATTCAGAGCTGAAACCATAATCCTGACTGGTGGAAGTACAGGTGAGGACATTTTTTCTCTGATTTGGGCATGGAGGAAGGAAAGGAAGAGTGGGTATGTTGATCACAGGGGTTGAGATTGTTTGGCAAGAGCCACTTTCTCCACTCGCTTGCTTGGCCTGCCTATTAGCTTCCTGTGCCTCCTTTGAGTGGATCCCACATATCTACAATCCACAGGAAAAATTATCAGCTTGGATCCATATATGGGATGCCATGGGGGACCATGAAGTTTTTGCGCAACATTCAGGCTGGTCATCATTCGCAAGGCAACACAGGGAGCCCTTCCTGGATAAAGTCCCTTTGTAGACCAACCCCCCAACAGGAATCTCATCCAATGGAAATAAGAGAAAAATTAATAATCATCCCAGGGGATAATGATGTGGACCATGAATTGCTTGCATGGCATTCAGGCCATGTATTCAACAGAGAAGCAATACAGCGCGCCTGTCCTGAATAAACTCCCTGCATAAAATTCTCCTCAGACAATCATCCCCTGGTAAAGGATAATAGATGAAAAGGGAAAAAAACCCTCTTCTTACTGGGGGCTCTGTTAAAATAGTGGAAGGTATCAACAAACATTCTCTGATGAAAGATGTGAGGTGAGGGGGAAAAAACTGGACAATCCATCAAGAATGGTCTCCTTTTAAGATGCCAGGGAGAGTCTTGATATCAGCTTTATTTTCCTCTGTATTCAACTGATCACGTGCAAAATACTATATTCAAGCCACTCACATGGTATTTGAATGAATATTTTGATATCAGAAAAGCCACTTCCCAATTGTATCTGTATTTTAATACAGGTGGCTTTTTTTAAGCTCCAGGGATCTCAATCCATGCTTTGGGGAGCTGATGTAGTGTTTGGTCAGTGTATTGATTCAGGTTTTTATTGTCTTCCAGATTTCATGAGTGTGGTGAGTAGCAAGGAAGCTCAAAATGAGGATATTTAAGTATTTTTTTGATGAGGTTCCAGGTGATTGATTCTTGAGTAGCTTGGAGGTTAGTCAGTAAGCCTTCATTCAGATGGTCTAATTAATTCACAAGAATATGTTTGGAAGAGAGGTACATCAGTTAATTTGGTAACTCTTTAGGTCAATGCAGAAGAGAATGGTCTAACTAAATTATGCAGATAGCTATTGGAGTCTATCAGATGGTTTTTAGCTTTTAGCTTAGGCTGTTCTGAATCTGGAGATGAGTTGTAAGGGGAATTGGTTGGGCTGTGATGACAAGCAAGTTGGTCTTAGATCTGCCTTGGTCAGTGATTAAAAGCTAGTTGGGTTCCAATCTGACTTGTTTGGTTGTATCAGTCAAGCTGGGATTGGAAATTGTTTGATAATGGGGTCAGCAATGTTCACAGATTGGGAGTTTGCTGATCAATTGTTCAAGTTTGGCCTTCAATTTTCTTTTTTGACTGATTGGCTTTCAGATGAATTGTTTGTTTTTGAGCTAGATTGATCAGTCTTGATGTTTGATTCATTGGTCTGGATTTGATCAGTTCTGCTTGAGGGGTCTTAGATGGATGCAGGGAGGTTTCAAAGATCTTGGTATCACACCACCAGGGGGTGTAAGCAAAGAATAAACTAGAATTTGAATTGAGATTAAGGGGAGAAGGAGTAGAGAAAGTTAATAGATTGGTTTAAAGCTGGTCAAGTAGGACTGTGCACTTAGTCTGCCAGCCCTCAAGTCTGCAATAAGGATGAGAGAGAATATATGTTTTGGCTTCCAGAGCTGAGGTTTGGGCAAGGAGAGATGAATGCAGAATTGTGGATGAGCAATGTGGAGAGTTCTAGGATCTGGTGGAAAGGTTTTTTAGAGAAATAAGTTTTTTAATCTTTGGAAGAGGTTTTTGATTGTCAATTGACACATTTTAGAAGATGAGGATAGAGCAGCTTTTATTTATCTGCTTAAGTAGGTATCAGGGGCTCACTGATTAGATTTTTTGAGGATGAGAGTGAGTTCTCCAAGGAATTTTTGCAGATTCCTTGCTGGTTGGATGCATGAAGCTTGAGATGATGGCATGGCAATGCTGCTGCATTCAGGCTAGAGGGCCTGTAGGTGAGATGCATGTTAGGGCTGACTGTGGACCCTTCTAGATGAGATGAAGAGATTCTTACAGGTAACCAGGGCGGTACCAATTGTACTTTCTAGTCTCCAGGCGCTTGCACCCCCTGGCTGAATGCGCAGTGGACAACATAGTAAGGGAGGCAATTAACTTGAAATTCCAACAGAAACCTTATTTTATTTTCTTAAAGTACTTGTTGCCCCCTTGCAACATGTGGGTCTTGTTAAATCATGTGTTGGGTTTCCAAAACCAACTTATGGGTCTTTTTGTCTCACTTGTTCTGTGACAACCCACATGAGCACAGTCACTATGGTCAAGGAAAGTCCCCCAATGACAGCATAAAACAAGTGGCACCATGAGTCAACACCTGCATAGGAATTGAAGCAATTAATGGATGGGTAATTTGAAAGTGCTCAACAAACTATAATATTGACACCCATTCTCCTAACAAATAATAAATCCACCCCCTTATCAGCTTGCTAGTTGACAAGAGCAACCTGACAAAGCAGATCAAAAACAGAAAATAAATAATAAAATGAGAAGGAGTTGGAAATCCATATATATTATTGCAGAAATGGATTCCCCACCCAAAAATAGGTAGGGTTACTTGCTGACCCCACCCTTGAATTCCAACTCCTTATATTTTTAAATAAATCCAGAAGAAAAAGAACAATAAACCACGGCACCACTATGGCAATTTTTGGCCACTTTAATATTTCACACATGATGCCACATATAGGTTTCAAACCTAAAATTCAATCAGAATTGAGGTGTTGTGTATGTTTTAGGAGTTACAGGTGGATTTGTGTGATGACACAATTCCCGCGCGCAGCCCTGCATTCATATAGCAAGGGTACACACGCCTGACACCCAATATGTAGGCGCTTGTCAAGAAACCTGCATGCAAAATTACTGACAATGGATTCTTGCACGCAGCTGTCAAGCCTGCGCGCGTCAACATCAGTTGCGCTAATTCCAACAGCCAGGTACCCCAGGAACATGCTACAACTTGCATGCATAAATCATGCATATGTAACAAGTTTACTGAAGGATAGGGAGATGTTTGAAACCTAAGAAAATTTAATAAAAATATGAAAATAAAAACATTAAAGCAAATAAATTGTGAGAAACAATAATGAAGGTTGTCACGTAAATGAGATTGCCAAATCTTTATGAACCATGAAACACACCAAGAAGTCTACCAAAAAATATTAAAAATTACCAAAATGTGCAGAAGATGGCGTAAAATTTACAAATACCCACTCCTACCCATGCCACTCATAAAGAAAGCAATACAAAATAAGGAAATATTTCTGAACCATAAAAATAACAAATTAATATTTAAATACCTTCTGAAAGTTATTTCACAAAAAAATATGACACATGCAAGGCCATCCAGTTCACAGAACCAAGAGTACATCCCAAACTAGGCTTGGTTAGCCTGCTAGCCTCAGCACACAAGCACAACCCTCTCTACTTGCCCTGAAAAGATCTTATTACCCCTGAAAAGTATATAAACAACCCCTTTTAGATGGTTTAAACCCCAGTAATTTTTAATTAATCAATTCAGACCCCTTGCAATCCGTGATCAAGTGTTTATTCAAGATAAAAAAGTGATTTATGGCCTCAGTCTGATAGTATAACTATTAATTCTAACCCATTGTTAATTTTATTGAAGAATATCAGCATTATCCACAACAATTGTCCTGAGACCCTTTCAGCCGTGAATTTCTGCAATTTTCTTGGAGTGTCTGCTTAATTTAGTAAGTTATCTCCTCCTTGCCTCCAGGCTTAAGTGCTTTGATTCAGCCAGTACACCCAATCCCATTGAGCAAACCCCTTTTGAGTAATCACTTAGGATGTCATTGTCCCAAGGTCTTTACACGGTTCAAAAGAGCCCCTTGAAGAGAGTTTTTTATCCAATAAAGATCCCCTTTTTGCGTAAACTGTGGCCCCTCTTGAAAAATATATTTAAATCAATTTAATCCAACAAAACCACTCAACCTTTGCACTTGCTTCTAAATCAATCATTTGACCATTTTACGTAATTTTCTTGGAATCATTATTCCAACACCAATATCACTTGCTGTAGCTAAATGATGGCAAAGTTCCTGGTATCAGTAAGCTGACACGCCTTCAAAGCCTGTCAGCACCCCCTCCCCCTGTGGCATGATGCCCATCCCTTGCCCCCCCTCAATCACGCATCCCATGGCGACCACATGGAGATGGAAAAAGCAGCTGATGGCTGGAATCTGCTGGCCCCGCTGGTATACTTGGTCCCCCCCTCATGAGTAATTGACATGCCAAAGGGCCTACTGGGACCTTCACACCTACCCAAATGCCAACATAACTGTTCTCATTAGCACAAAGGCTACACATACCATTATCCACTTGGCAATTGAAGGAGAGCTACACTGTTTGCACTTGGAAGCAATGGTCATTAAGCATGAAGCGCATATGAATTGGTTTGAGCAAATGCAGAGGCAACATGCAGCCCTGGCCCAATCACTTGAAAACCTTCAAACCCTTCCTACCCACTCTTTTGCATTGGCGGCCACAAAGGGCGCCTCCACCAACCTAATAAAAGAACCTTGTGAGCACCCCCCTCTCATGTATTAGGAAGTATGAAGCCTGACTGTGTCATTATCCACTCCAACCCGGAAAATTCAACAATGAAGGAGATCTGGCCCTGGGCTCTGAATGAGAAGGCCAATGAAGCACTAGTTAACTTTAATGCAAAGATTGATGATAATGTGATTGCGGTGAGGTGTGCAAGCCTCTAACTGTCTGGAAATGTCTCCTTTTATTCCCAGAATAGAGAACACCAGAGGGGGCTAATAGAGAATAAGGACCTATGGTCCAAGGTGATGCCTGTTTTCTGTAAACCAGGCATCAAAAGAAGTATTATGCCCTCATAGAGCATGAAACACCCCAAAGGTTGATGTCTATTTTTGGGAAACCAGGCATCAAAATCCATAAATTTAACTGGCTATACAGAGTGAAAGCAATGTGTGAAGAGAACAAAGAAGCATCATAATGTGGCTTGTAAGTAGCCTGGTTTTGATATTCTCTACGTGGGCACAACATGGCTCCAAGGTGATTCCCTGTTTCTGGAAACCAGACATCACAGGCAGTGTTATTCCCTCATAGAGCATGAAAAAACACATGATTCAAATTAAATAAAATCTGTTCAAATTTGAATTTCTGTGTCAATTCTTTGCTTATTTTGCTGAACAGGAGCACAACACTGCACAAAGTAGATGTCCAGTTTCCGGAAACCGGAAATCAACATCCATAAATTTAACTGGCTATACAGAGTGAACGCATGGGGTGAAGAAGGTAAAATAAGAACCATAATGTGGCTTTTAGGTAGCCTGGTTTTGATGTTCTCTAGTCGGACACAACATGGATCCAAGGTGATGCCCGGTTTCCGGAAACCAGAAATCACAGGAAGTGTTATGCTCCCATAGATCATGAAACAACCCATGATGCAAATTAAATCAAATCTGGTCAAATGTAAAGTTCTGTGTAAATTCCTTGCTTATGTTGCTGTAAAGGGGCACAACACTGCACAAAGTTGATTTCCAGTTTCCAGAAACTGGAAATCAACATCTATAAATTTAAATGGCTATACAGAGTGAAAGCATTGTGTGAAGAATTATAAAGAAGCTGGACTGAAATAGAAATTCAGTATATGCTTTTTAATGTGTGCTACAGGGCCATGACAGTTCCCAAAGTTGATATCTGGTTTCTTGAAAATGGGATCACCTTTGAGCACTTTCATTCCCCCATATAGAGTGAAACATCCCATGTAATCTCAAGTGAAATTAATCTTACCAAATAAGCCACTCTACACCAATCAGGTCCACTTTTGCAGGCTTTATGTGTTCTTCTTCAGGGGCATCACATGATGGCCACTTTCATTTTTTTGAGTATGACACTGATTCCTGTAAATAGGCTGGGGTGACATGCTTTATAGGAGCATAGCAAAGCTTATTGATGATGCCCTGTTTGATCAAACCATGCACCATCATTCAGATGTTCTATTCTCCTATAAAGCATGTCAGGGTGATCCTCAAAAGGCCTTTCTTGGTTTGTGGAAAATGAGCTTTGTTTCTTGGTCATTTTATGCCCCCACAGAAAGCTAAATGAAATTAAGGTATCAGGAATTTTATAATCTCCTCAACCCAGGGGTAGAAACACAGTGAGGCCATTCTTTTTCAATTAATCCTTAAAAAATATCTTGATTTTCTCATGATTGCACTTCTTTGGCCCTATTTTCAAGTTTTATTGTAAATCCCATCCTCTTTGCATATATTTATCATCATTACACCTTTCACTCAACTTTTAAATAAATGTTTCACATGAATTTCATTTAAATACCTCCCTTATTTCAAATTCTGACAGATTTCCCACACTAGTACCATCCTCCTTCCTTGGACGCACATCCATTTTCTTATTCCTCCATAAAATCCCTTACTCACAATGCAGTCAATTAATTGTACCCCATTCTGTGTTGGCCTTGTGGAGGCTCCTCTTGCTGAAATAACTACCCCAGCTCTCCCAAATCTTTTACATACTGAAGGAACCTATTGGGTATCATTATACCCCAGGGATAATAAGCTACATTTCTAGATACCATATCTTCCTTTCCACATAGGAGTCCTTTCCCCTCCAATTGACTCAATGATTTTGACCCTCCTCACCCGCCCCAAAGTCTATGGACCAGGTGATGATTGGCAGGAAATGATGAGGGAACTGCCTCATCCAATTCTCTTGGTGGAAACCATTCTCCATGTTGGTGTTTCCACAATTACCACATCTAAACTTTCTCTCCTTCTATTCTGTCATGAACAGCATATATCATACATACTTGATAAGCTTTTTGGTGCTCATATAATCATCAAAAGACCCCCCAAGTATAACCCTTCAAAACCCTGGGGCTTCCCACTGGCCAACCTACCATCCCAAAGGCTAAAAATGCCATCACTTCTTGAAAACGCCTACTAAGATCCAAACCTCCTTTAAATCCCAAGTGGATGTGATCTCAATCCAATCCATCCCAATCCACAAATAGTCACCACCAAACTCCTCTTCCACCAGGCTCAAGGACTTGCGCATTCTTGCTTGATTGTGAATCACCAC
This sequence comes from Puccinia polysora, assembly GCA_025617555.3. Taxonomy (NCBI): domain Eukaryota; kingdom Fungi; phylum Basidiomycota; class Pucciniomycetes; order Pucciniales; family Pucciniaceae; genus Puccinia; species Puccinia polysora. The sequence continues at coordinate 19,932,111 of CM062616.1, forward strand.
ATTCCAACTCTGCTCTGGCCTTGTGGCGTAAATCAAACATGAATTCCTGGAACATTTGGGAAAAAAAATCAGCGGCTCAAGCTTGGCTCTAATTGATCCAATTTCTGTTCCACCAACTGCTTTGGCCTCAATACTAGAAGATGATTTGGGTTTTGGGAAATCTTTACAAGCAATCTCCCTTATTTTTCAAACTATACCTGAATCAACCTCTTTTTACCATCACTAAGATAACCCTCCAGCTTTTCTAAATCATCAGGAAACTCTCATCGTATTCCCGCCCTTCCTAATACAGAACTAGGCAAACAAACTCCAAAAAAATGTTGCCCCTCACACCATCAACTGCCTGATCTACCATGGACTTGAAAGGCATCAATTCATTCCAGATGTCCTCAACTCAGCTCTGTTCATAATCACCACTTATCCCTTCATGGGATCTACTCATGAGAAGGCACAGAAGGAATCCAACCTTTCTTCTTATTTCAATTAATCTTGTTATTGGTTCAGGATAATCCTTGAGGAGCAACAGTAAGTATCACTGCCAGTAAATTTAATTCCTGAAACTGAGCATCTATCATTATCTAGCACAATCCGGAACAGCAAGGGAAAGGTTACTCAAGCAATCTTTGAAATTAGAGCTCAACAATTCCTATGCATCACTGAGACACAGGTCAAGAACCATCTAAATGACCTGATTTCATTTCTGGCATTTCTTTGCACAGATATTGAAAAATCTTGCAAGTTTAACAGGCTTAAAAGGAAATTAAATTTCAGCTGAGAGTAATCAAAATAATAAAAGAAACAAATCTGAAGAAACACCTTAAAAGGACCAGATAGAGAGTTGAACTAGACAACAATGGTACTGAGAAGAGATGAAGCGCGAAGGAGAGAATGGATCTGGGGTGGTGTTCTTGATATGGTGGTGGGATGAGCTTGAGTCGTATGGCAGCTTGATAAGGTGATGGAATGAGCTTGCATTTGTGTTGTAGCGGTAGCTGGTGAGTGGCCTTGGGAGGTAGCGGTAGCTGGTGGTTTGGGTTGAATGATTTGTGAGAGCTTGTCCTTGATACTTTGGTAAGGTGGTGGAGCTGACAAGCGGGGCTTGGGGATTGGAGTATTGGCAGCGGTTGTTTTGAAGGACAAGCGCGCAAAAGAATGAGATGACAGGGGGTTCACAGGAGATATGGGAAAGTACAGACTGGAGACGCATAAGAAGGAAGAGACACATAGAAAAGAAAAGAAAGGAACAAAGAAGATGGGGAAATGATTTGAGAATGTTTTTGATTGAGCATGTTTTTGAATCCCAACAAATCTCACAACCTTTGGTTAAAAATTCTTCTAGCCCATCTCAAGCTTGTAACATTCAAACCACTCCAACTCATGTGCATCACCTAGTTTTCAGGAGAATCAAAGAGAATGAGATTGATATTCTACCAGATGAAAACCATCAAATTATCTACACGCCCCTGAAACCATCCACCCAAGAATATTAAAATAATCAACAGGACATCTTTGTCAAATCACTCCCAAAGAAAGACTCCTATGTCCATGACAGTGCAAATAATCCTGGATTCCTCACTAGAATTCAGGAACTCTGTCGAATCTGTGATCATCCACTGTTAGACAACCCAAATCTGGTTCTAAAATCATCCTTTCATTTTAAAACACAAGTGAAAGAAGAAGATTCCAATTCTTCAAAATGTGGTGTAATTCAACATTCATTACACCCTGCTTTGTTTTTGGAGAGCTCAACAATTGAAAGACTAATCAACATGATCATGGATGAATTTTAGAAAAGGGATAGCCCAGGAAAGATGGTGGTGTTTTCTTTTTGGACAAGGTTTCTTGATTTGTAATCTTTCCTCCAGATAAGCTTCAATTTTCACAAAGAGGCTTACCATTTTTTTCAAAAAATATTCCATTCTCAGAATTCAGATTACTTTGAGTCATAACAAGATCAAATATTTCTGCTTTGATGGCACCATGACAGCTACAGATCAAAACAAATGCCTGGAATATTATTCCAGCAGTACCTCAACCCAAACACTACTGGTCTCCATCCAAGCTGTAGGGATGGGTCTGGACATCACATGTGCAAACATTGTTTTCATCATGATATGTGGTCCATTCTTTCTGTAAAAACATTGAAAGTAGCTCATACTCCACCTCCACTAGGAGCCACTATGGAATCCTACAAACTAGGCTCAGGCTGTATATTTTTTGCATAGATTGGGCCATAAAAAAACAGTGTGTGTGTATTACATGATTTTTCCAAAAACAATTGAGAAGAATATTCAAAAGTTGAGATCCTTTTCATAAGCAATTGTTAAGGATAAATATTATTGATTTGCTGCTAATGTTGGTTGAGGTTCAAAAGAGAAAGGACCAACTATCAGAGCAAGTACAATCACTATTATTCAACCAGTCAGGAAATCTCCACCATCAAGCTAACTTTTATTTCTTTTTCAGATCAACCATAATCAAAAATCAAGATTTGAGAGAGATATTTCAGATACTACAGGAGGAGGAATAATTTTCTTCAACCATGTATGTAGTTTCTTTCAAGGAATGAATGAAAAGATGTAAAATAATATTTATGACAAGATTCATTTGTTAATCAGGCTGCAGGTGTTCTGTCATTCTCAATCACCTCAATATCTTGTATTTTTAAAGCAGATCTTGTTGCAAGCTGTAGTGTGTGGAGCCAATTTACATTGTATAATTTTCAAGATAATTTGGCTTGAATCCTGGGATTGAGCTTGAATTGGGTGGAAGATTTCCTGTGAACAAAATTGGGCTTCCTTTTGGCCTTACAAATGTGGCTCCCAATCAATATTTGATGGTCAATCAACTCCATCAATTGGGAAGCTCTTTCTGAACACCATTCCCATTTTATCTTCCTATGAATGGTTATACCATTTTCATTCACCTCTTCTGTATTGTAGCACAATTCAGGATCAATGAACTGTGCTGAAAGGGCCACATAATTGTTTTCATCACACCATTTTTGCCTCCTCTCCGCTAGCTACAAATTTATATCATACATGGTCAGTTCAGTTGCCACAAGTGTGAGATTGAATGGCTTACTCTTTTCCATAGTCTGGAAGTCCTTTTCTTGGCCTTCCTTTCTTCAGAAGCAACCTCCCCACTCCTTTGGATCAATCTCCACTCACCCTGTAAATGAAGAAAGTACTTTATCAACAGCGCGGACACAATTGCATGGTTGCAATGGTCAGGGGACCATAAAACTTTTTTTTTACTCCCCAGTATGAAGTGCAACATCCAGTTTACAAAAAAAAGACATCCATCACTTGGTTCAATGGATTATTCCATCCAATCATCCAGTCAAAATTAAACTGAGTCAGATCCAGCTCTTGAAGCCGGGTTTGGGTGAAACTGGTTATGGCTTGGGTTTGGTTTTCAGGTGAGGATGGTGCAGTTGGATTTCTTTTATCAAATACAATCCCCTTCCCATGATGAACTTCCAAATCAATCTCATCATTGCTGGGTGGTTGCCATAGTGTGTTGACATCCCTATTCTTCATTTGGAGAAAGAATCTGGCATGAGCATGGACCACAGTGCACATGGTATCAGTCTCTGGTAGGAGTTGTTCATTCAACTCTTCCTTCCTCTCCTTGTTAGTTTTCTTCTTGGCAGATAGGGAGGCCCTGGCTATTATTCCTTCATTTTTACGTGCTTTTGAGTCCCATGGATAGTCTTCCACTTGAAAAAAGAGGTTATCAAACCAGTTAGTCATTTTTTAATCTTTTTTAGATAATTTAAATTATTAAACCCCTTCTCCAGCATTTTCAGGCTCATTTTCTATTTCCATGGCAAAATAAATATAAAATTTTCAGTTGATTTACATCAAATGAAAAATTCAAATAATTCACTCATGTATTTCAATAGCCAACTGATCATCTTGACTTGATTACATTACTGGTCAAAATATCCCCAAAAGTGAATTTATATAATTGAAAAACTATTTGATAGGAGCCACCACCCACCATTCCAATTTGAAGTTCCAGCAGTTGGTTGGTCTGGCAATAAAATTTAATTTACATCCAATGTTCAATGATTCAGTTTTTAGTCTTTATTTCACTTGATTTAACTCACAATTGGAACTGGATGGAAAATTTTTTGAAGCTGTTGTTGTGTCAGCCATCCCTGAAGGTGGGATTTTAGGGGCATTAATGGATTGAGATTGAGTTGAAATTTCATGCATTGTTACATTGGTGGCTGCTGTAGTAGTTCCTGCATTCACATGCATGGTGGTTGCTGAAGTATTTTTGGGAGGAATTGAAGCAGTATTGCATTGTTGGAGGTGTGGATCTGTTGGTTCAGGATTATTCCTCACAGTTTTTGAAGTTGATCAATCTATTTCCCAGGCTTGGGAGGCTTGAGTTTGTGATATAGCTTCAATATTTAAATTTCCCAACACATCTGCATCTCTTGTTGGTTGTTCTTTGGGGAAAGAAGGGGAAGCCCTTGTTGATACAAATGGATGAGCCCATACTTCATCCAGATGTGGGGTATACAAGCTCAAACAAACAGCAATTGACTAAAAGGATGTAAAATTCCCCTGCCAAAACCTATTGGATTGGGAGAATTGGTCAAATTTCAGTCTTTGCCTGAAGATTTAATGCAAAAATAAAACCCAAAAACTAATTTTGCAATCTCACTGCTTTCAAACCACTTGTATCAATTCCACCCTGGTTCAATTTGGGCTCTGATGTATCTTGCACTTCTGGGTTTTTCTGAGAGCTCTCCTTGACATTCTTGGATTTCCAGGCAGAAGCCCTCAATTTTTCCTGGAAGTTACTTTCCAAGAAAAATTGACTCAAGCCACCCTCCCCTCTATCATCAACATTCTGCATTTTCCTCATAAGGCTAACTTCATGTCCTCTGGATTGGTTGAACTTGCAAAAAATTGGAGATGAAAATTCCATGGGTTGGGTAAGATAAAGAAAAACTCAAAAATGCATCAGTTCAGCCAAAATTAAGAAAAATTCTGCTGTATTCCACTCACAATCTTCTCCTATAAGCCTTGCAGACCAAGGCACATCTGCATTACTCTTTCCTCCTATTTCATCATCACATGTTTGCACCCTCTTGCACATCTCTGGGCCTAAATAGAAAACACAAAATATTCATCCTCAAATCCTCAGTCAAAATTGTCAAAAAACAATCAAGTTACCCTTTGATTTATGTATCTCTTCATACACTGGCTTGGCATCTTTCCAATACCCAAATCTTTTACCTAATACCTCTATTCCCATGTCATCATGTGACCTTACTTTTTCAGATTTTTCATGTGACTTTCCTATTCATTCTGAAGGGTTTGGTAAATATTGCATGATTCTGTGAATTGGAGAATTTGGAGGCCTTTGGGACCCCAATCAATTTACTTTGATATGTTGGCCTGCTTTAAGATTACTTCCAAATAGTTGACCCTTTCTTCCCTGGAGCTTTCAATTTCCCTGCTTTGGGATTCTACGGCCAAGTTTCTCCATTTTGTCCAAATATGTTCTTTTTAATTCTGCAAAATGAAAAAATAAACCAGAACTTTCCTCACAGATAAAACTAGCTTCAAATATAGATTACCATCCAGAGTGATATTGGGGGGTGGAGCTTCAACTTGAGTACCAGGATTCATCATAGTGGAATCAAAAATTGATTGACAAATGCTAGGCCCTCCTATCATACCCCTTTCCAAATCTTTTTTACTGGCTTATTCATAAATAATTATCATCAAAATCATAGACAGTGACAAATTTGAAACTTTGAACCTTTCAAAAACCTACCTGGTGTTACCATGAGATCAGATCCTGAAACATATGCCTCCTCATTGAAATTAACCACAAGAAGCTTCTGCGGGTTCTCTCCTTAAACTTGTGCTTGTTTAAAAATTGTAATTCAGTTAAATCTTAAAAAAAATTCCAACAAAAAAATACAGCTCACCAGGAGTCATCAAATTTATTTCCACTGAACCCTGCCTCAAAGAATCATTTCTTTGGGTGGAAGGAAAATTGGCCGCACCTTTTTGTATTAAAAATCAACTCATGTTTCATTCACATCAAATTTGGCCAATGTTTTGATACATACGGCTTGAAGATTCAACCAATGTTGAAAGATCTGCATATTATGAAATGGAAACTGACATGAATGATTAAAACCTGATCGCTATCTCATAGCAAACAAAAGAAACACACCGCTTTTTTCCTTTCTGTGAAGCTTGAATACCTGATTGTTATAAAGCTGCCTCAATCTCACCATCTGAAGAAAGAAAAGGCAACCTGTCCATTTGTTCTGTTTCAACTCTCATTCTCCACAATGCAGGATTCTGATTTCCTGGAACACATAAAGAAGCCTCTATCCTGGAGGCCATGCTTGAACTCTCCCCAGGTGAAGAAATTTCCTCAGAGGCAACACTTGCTGCTTTTGAAAAAATTGGAAAGGCACCCAGGGGGTAAATCATTCCTAAAATTGAAATACTATAGAACATGTCAGAAAAAATTCAGAATAGATAAATCAATGGATGTCACATGCTAGCTAGAGCTGATTCCCTTGTGACATCAAGTCTCATTTCTCCTGATGGTTGAATGAATCCTTCATAAAAAAAATTAGGTTAATATTAAATTCACGACTCTTTGAGTTGTGTACAAGAATCTGTACACAACTCAATGGGCCGTGTGGCACCCTACACGACTCAAATGAGCCATGTTTCAACCTACACTACTCAAATGAGCCATGTGGCATGCTACAAGACTCAAATGTCCCGTGTGGCATGCTAAACGACTCAAATGGGCCGTGTGGCATGCTACCCGACTCAAATGGGCCGTGTGGCAAGCTACACGACTCAAATGGGCTGTGTGGCATGCTACACGTCCCATTTGAGTTGTGTGGACTGCTAAATAACTAAAATCAAGTTGTAAAGCCTCCACTAAATAATAAATAATTAATTATAAATAATAAATAATAAATAATAAATAATAAATAATAAATAATAAATAATAAATAATAAATAATAAATAATAAATAATAAATAATAAATAATAAATAAGAAATAATAAATAAGAAATAAGAAATAATAAATAGTAAATAATAAATAATAAATAATAAATAATAAATAATAAATAATAAATAATAAATAATAAATAATAAATAATAAATAATAAATAATAAATAATAAATAATAAATAATAAATAATAAATAATAAATAATAAATAATAAATAATAAATAATAAATAATAAATAATAAATAATAAATAATAAATAATAAATAATAAATAATAAATAATAAATAATAAATAATAAATAATAAATAATAAATAATAAATAATAAATAATAAATAATAAATAATAAATAATAAATAATAAATAATAAATAATAAATAATAAATAATAAATAATAAATAATAAATAATAAATAATAAATAATAAATAATAAATAATAAATAATAAATAATAAATAATAAATAATAAATAATAAATAATAAATAATAAATAATAAATAATAAATAATAAATAATAAATAATAAATAATAAATAATAAATAATAAATAATAAATAATAAATAATAAATAATAAATAATAAATGATAAATGATAAATAATAAATAATAAATAATAAATAATAAATAATAAATAATATATAATATATAATAATAAATAATAAATAATGAATAATGAATAATGAATAATAAAGAATAAAGAATAAAGAATAAAGAATAAAGAATAAATGATAAATGATAAATAATAAATAATAAATAATAAATAATAAATAATATATAATATATAATATATAATAATAAATAATAAATAATAAATAATAAATAATAAATAATAAATAATAAATAATAAATAATGAATAATAAATAATAAATAATAAATAATAAATAATAAATAATAAATAATAAATAATAAATAATGAAAAATGAATAATGAATAATGAATAATGAATAATGAATAATGAATAATGAATAATGAATGATAAATGATAAATAAGAAATAAGAAATAAGAAATAATAAATAATAAATAATAAATAATAAATAATAAATAATAAATAATAACTAATAAATGATAAATAATAAATAATAAATAATAAATAATAAATAATAAATAATAAATAATAAATAATAAATAATAAATAATAAATAATAAATAATAAATAATTAATAATAAATAATTAATAATAAATAATAAATAATAAATAATAAATAATAAATAATAAATAATAAATAATAAATAATAAATAATAAATAATAAATAATAAATAATAAATAATAAATAATAAATAATAAATAATAAATAATAAATAATAAATAATAAATAATAAATAATAAATAATAAATAATAAATAATAAATAATAAATAATAAATAATAAATAATAAATAATAAATAATAAATAATAAATAATAAATAATAAATAATAAATAATAAATAATAAATAATAAATAATAAATAATAAATAATAAATAATAAATAATAAATAATAAATAATAAATAATAAATAATAAATAATAAATAATAAATAATAAATAATAAATAATAAATAATAAATAATAAATAATAAATAATAAATAATAAATAATAAATAATAAATAATAAATAATAAATAATAAATAATAAATAATAAATAATAAATAATAAATAATAAATAATAAATAATAAATAATAAATAATAAATAATAAATAATAAATAATAAATAATAAATAATAAATAATAAATAATAAATAATAAATAATAAATAATAAATAATAAATAATAAATAATAAATAATAAATAATAAATAATAAATAATAAATAATAAATAATAAATAATAAATAATAAATAATAAATAATAAATAATAAATAATAAATAATAAATAATAAATAATAAATAATAAATAATAAATAATAAATAATAAATAATAAATAATAAATAATAAATAATAAATAATAAATAATAAATAATAAATAATAAATAATAAATAATAAATAATAAATAATAAATAATAAATAATAAATAATAAATAATAAATAATAAATAATAAATAATAAATAATAAATAATAAATAATAAATAATAAATAATAAATAATAAATAATAAATAATAAATAATAAATAATAAATAATAAATAATAAATAATAAATAATAAATAATAAATAATAAATAATAAATAATAAATAATAAATAATAAATAATAAATAATAAATAATAAATAATAAATAATAAATAATAAATAATAAATAATAAATAATAAATAATAAATAATAAATAATAAATAATAAATAATAAATAATAAATAATAAATAATAAATAATAAATAATAAATAATAAATAATAAATAATAAATAATAAATAATAAATAATAAATAATAAATAATAAATAATAAATAATAAATAATAAATAATAAATAATAAATAATAAATAATAAATAATAAATAATAAATAATAAATAATAAATAATAAATAATAAATAATAAATAATAAATAATAAATAATAAATAATAAATAATAAATAATAAATAATAAATAATAAATAATAAATAATAAATAATAAATAATAAATAATAAATAATAAATAATAAATAATAAATAATAAATAATAAATAATAAATAATAAATAATAAATAATAAATAATAAATAATAAATAATAAATAATAAATAATAAATAATAAATAATAAATAATAAATAATAAATAATAAATAATAAATAATAAATAATAAATAATAAATAATAAATAATAAATAATAAATAATAAATAATAAATAATAAATAATAAATAATAAATAATAAATAATAAATAATAAATAATAAATAATAAATAATAAATAATAAATAATAAATAATAAATAATAAATAATAAATAATAAATAATAAATAATAAATAATAAATAATAAATAATAAATAATAAATAATAAATAATAAATAATAAATAATAAATAATAAATAATAAATAATAAATAATAAATAATAAATAATAAATAATAAATAATAAATAATAAATAATAAATAATAAATAATAAATAATAAATAATAAATAATAAATAATAAATAATAAATAATAAATAATAAATAATAAATAATAAATAATAAATAATAAATAATAAATAATAAATAATAAATAATAAATAATAAATAATAAATAATAAATAATAAATAATAAATAATAAATAATAAATAATAAATAATAAATAATAAATAATAAATAATAAATAATAATAATAAATAATAAATAATAAATAATAAATAATAAATAATAAATAATAAATAATAAATAATAAATAATAAATAATAAATAATAAATAATAAATAATAAATAATAAATAATAAATAATAAATAATAAATAATAAATAATAAATAATAAATAATAAATAATAAATAATAAATAATAAATAATAAATAATAAATAACATGGTGGTGTACAGGGGTACCAAAATCAAAAATTCCCATTACGGGGGGTATATGCCCCCCAGGGGCTGCGCGTGTTTAGAACAACCGTTTGGAGTAGTTTATGGACCCTAACGCGTTGAGGGGCCGTACACAACTCCCACAGGTCGTGTGGGGCCCTACACAACTCCCACAGGTTTTGTGGGGCCCTAAACAGCTCCCACAGGTAGTGTGGGGCCCTACACAACTCTTACACGACTGGAGCCGTGAATTCACCATTAACCAAAAAATTAATATCACCAACAGAATCAATTGATTGAAATAAAACTAAACATACCTCCCCCTGGGCTGCCTATCCTTCTAAACAACCTCTAATATGCAGCCTCCTTCAATTCCTGAAAGCTCATCTTCATGCTCCATAGCTCAGGATTCTCACCTTCAGGCGGTTGCAAAGCTGCTTGAATCCTGGCACCAACACTGGCCCTCTCCCCATGTGAAGATCTGCCCCCAGAGGCCCCACTTGCCAATCTTATTGAAGGTCATGATTGATGAACAAAGTTAAATAATAATTAATATCACCAACAAAATCAATTGATTGCAATAAAACAAAACATATCTCCTGGTGGGCTGCCTATCCTATTATCCAATCTCTCAGAAGCAGCCTCCTGCAATTCCTGAACTCTCATCTTCATGCTCCAAAGTTCAGGGCTCTCACCTTCAGGTGGTTTCAAAGCTGCTTGAATCCTGGCGCTGACACTGTCCCTCTCCCCATGTGAAGATCCTCACCCAGAGGCCACACTGGCCAATCTTATTGAAGTTGGGGAGACTACAGGATTGATGAATCAAGGGAAAAAAGAGTCAGACATAAAATGGTAAAATAAAACTAATACCTGGGTTTGATTCCTTTGAAGACATGATTAATTTCTCTCCTATGGGGGGGGGAGATAATTCCCAATGCAAAATAAGACTTCAGAAATTTTAATAAGTCAATATTAGTAAAATCACTCACCTTCTACTTGATGAGACATGGTTGGAGATGCATGTTTTTGTTCAACTCTTTTGGTAAAAATATTTTGGACCAATGAGCTTTCACTTTTGGACTTTGAGCAATCTGACTTATCACTGCGTCTAGAAGATGCCAATTTCTCCTTTTTTCTTTTTCTTCTTCAATACATCTTTCTTTCCTTTTTCTTTTCTGAAAAAAAAAATAAATTTTAATATATAATGATTGAAATAGCTCATATTTCTTCAGAATTATCCCCACACTAAGTACTAGTTCCTGCTTAATCACCCCACATTAATAAATGAAAAAAATTAAACATACAGAGTTCCAACCGTTCACTCACCATTATTTTCAGATTGAATATCCTCATTCTTAGAATGTTTCCCCATTCTTTGACCCAGGTTGTCTTCATTGTTTTGACTGTGCTGAATCTGATCACCTGGGGTTGTTTCTTCTGTTCATCCCAGACAAAACAAATTAATGAAGTAAAAAAGCAGTCAGGATTTCATCTATTTGCACAAATACAACTTCCTATTATTAATACACAACATTACCTGGTTTTTGAAAAGAACTTCCAACAGTAATCAAAGCTTGAGTAGGAGTAACCAAATCATCTTCCTCAATATATCAATTGTTCTCAGGATTATCTTCAGAAATACACAGGGGTTTTCTGAATAAAACAAACAAACACATCAATAAATCAGTCAAATAAACACAAACTCATCTGCTTTAGGGGGAAATCACTGGTGATTTTCATGATGAACTGGGTGAGTACCAGTTTAAAAAATCTATACATAGAAATAACCTTTCAATTGAATTTTTAATTGAAAATCAACAACACCTTCCATCTTTTCACTTTGTTCAGGATCAGCACTGTTTAAGATATTATTTTTAATTGTAACATCAAAAATTGAGCATTAGTGGTGGGATTGGGAATATGACGGTATAAATGGATGAATGTTCTGGGAAAGTGAAATTATTGGTGTGAAATCTGGGGATTATAAATTCCCCCTCAATTCCTGAGATAACCTTTGGATTGCTCATGCGCTTGTATTCACTTACCAATAGGCAAGTCATCAGTTAAGATATCCTTCTTTCTTCTCAGCTTGAGAATATCTGCTATATGACTCATAATTCAATTAAAATGAAAAATTACACATCCTCAAAAATTTTACATGTGTCTTGATTGTTTTTCTCACTGAAAATTGGATTCAAATCATTTTATTTCCCCTTCTATACCCAGTACTCATTTGATCAAACAAATCCAATCATAGAGAGAGAAAACATCACACTCTCTTTTAAAACACTCTAAAAAAAATTCCACATAATATTTCTCAAATATTCTCAATTGAATTAGAGATTTTTTTTGTGCTCATATTCAATCACACAGCAATCAAAGCACATAAATATCATACCTATGCACCTTCCACGTTTTAGTTTTGATATCCTAAATACAAGAGCTATCATCCTGCAGACAAATTTACTTCCTCCTATGTTACTCTGGGATTTTTTACAAGACCAATATTTCAAAAAATTATCATGGTTGAGCAATTCAGAACCTAATCTTTGTCATTGCATATTAATTCCTTTTAAAAATGAATCATTTATTTCCAAGAGCATTCCTTCTTGATTGGTGGACCTTCCAAGATTACAATTCATTATCTGACTTACAAATATGATCACACATGAAGATAGCACTGACCTATTTCAAGCCATTTAGGTGGTGTTCAGCTGCAAAATTTATAGTGTATCCAGTGAGTTTGTTCAGGTAATCAACTCCCCCTGGTCATGTTACAAGACATGGTTGATGGACAGACCAAATAGCTTGATGGGGTAACAGCCAAGGGGGCCCCATCTTTTTGGGTCATCAACTTGACCAAGTTGCTGATCAACTCAGGGCAACAAGAAGTATTTTTTCTGCTGCTTTGCTGCTCATGACTGTTACAACCAACAGGGTGTCCTCAAGTCAAAGCCTGACTCTTGATGGCTTCAGTTGAAAGTCGCCACAGCCAAGTTGATTTCATACCTCCCTTGGTTGACCACCTGAGAAGGGGTGGTTGACTAAACGCCACACAGCCTTGAGCACCTGGCAAATTTGTTTTACAAAAGAAAAGCTGAGTTGATGAGCCAACCAAACTCAGTGGACACACCATATTTGTAACTGTAACTCCCCCCCCCCACCCAACAAATTGAAGTTACAGGGAGTTACAGCAGGTTACAGTTACACATAAGAAAATAGGTGTTTGGAAACCACTGTAACCTATCAAGTGTGGCTTCAATTGAAGTTACACTCCCATTCTGCCCTCCACAAAAAAGGTTACAGAAATTTACAAGCTTTTCCCCTTGTAACTTGCTGTAACTTGCTGTTTATGCACTAAGAATGAGAGCTCACAGGCCCCAATCCCCAGAAGATGTTTGGCTGAGGGGACCTAATATGAGCAGGTACTTACAGTTTCAAATCCACCCATGGGCATATTTGTAACTTGTAACCAGCAGTTATAGTTACAAGTAGTCTGCCAAAGGGGCCCTTACAATTCTTGGTCCAGATTTTGTAAAAGTTAGGGATTTGGTTTTCATTCATGCCCATGGAAACTGCTTGAAAAATCAGAGAATTCCATTGATGCTCTAAATTTTGAAGGAATCCATCATCATCTTAGATCTTTTTAATTTAAGTTCTTCTATCATGAACAGGGTCAAGCTCTTCAATTTTTTTGAGCATTCTAAATCCTAGCCCATTTAAAAAATTAACTTGAGAATCACTCAGATTATTGCACAAATTTAGCTGCTTCTTGCCATTGCTTGGTGGAGTAAATTATTTATTTTGATGGAAGAAAAAACCTCATCTATTTTTACACGAAATTCTGGCTGATTTGCCACAAAAAAATGTGTGAAATTATGCTTTTAAAAATGTTTATTTTCAATTTTTTTTTTTTTGAAATAAATGCATGGTGATATTTTTGGAAATCAAACAGCTTTTTATTATTGAATTTTGGAAAGTAGTATGCAGGAGCCAAAACATGGTTAGCAAAAATGGTCATGGGAGATAATTTCATCTTTTTCAAATCATCCTTATTCAAGAAAAAGTTAATCTCACCTATTTTTTCTTCAATATCAAATGATCCATTGCAACCATTGCTTTCCTGTTTTCTGGACCATATTAAATGGTAGGTGATTTTTTTGACAATTTATGAATCAAATAAGAGGAAAAAAGGTGAGTAATTGAAGAAATATATACTTGGAAGAGATGAAATGGGGTTAAATTATTTCAAAATAATCCAGCTCTGAAAGAGATCAAACATTAATCTGAGGAAAATTCAAGAGAAACCAGGGAAAAATCAAGGGGATTCTTGGGAGAAAAATAATGGAAAAGCAAATGACATCTTTTTTAAGTCCTGCAGAAACCAATTAGAAAAACAGTGGAAAATTTTAAGATTCAAATGAGAGTTAATTGGTCACTTTTGGAGAATTTAAGAGGAGTATCAGAAGCAATCATGGATCAACTGTTTTTCCATCTTTTTGAACTCTACCTGGAAAAAAAAAGGTTTCATGGTGATGTCCTCTGGAAATTTATTATAAACTGTGAAGAAATTGAGGAAACCATCATGGTGAAGTGAAGTCTCTGGGAAGCCAGAGATGCCTGATTTTTCCTGGTGATTGCCTTTTACATATCTTTGAATCATAGTCCAAAAAGTGAAATAAATATCACTTTTTTAAGTAAAAAAAGGTTGCCAATGTATGATCCCCTTACCCACATGAGTGACCTTCCAAGCCTGAAACCCAAAGTTGAACCCATGAAAAAATTTTTTTGATTTTAAATCTTTGCTATCTGTGTGGGTTAGGTTATAAGGTTAGAAGAAACATGACTGGGAAAATGGTGCCACCATCCTTGCTCCCTGGTGCACTGTTTGCAGTTGGCAACAGTGAAGCACCATTTTTTTTTCCAGGGAAAAATATTTCTCCTATTGCATAATTTTCCATTGAATGTTACTTTTTTCAATGTTGTTTTTGATTGTAATCTAGACACCCAACCCCATAAAATAGGTTTAACAACTTCACCAAGAATAAGGGAGTGGGACATAAATCCAAAAGCCAGATGATTTCAAAACCAGGGCAATATATATTGAGGTAGCTGATGATAATGTGGGACTCTCTTTGCCTGGACACTAAAATGCATATTCCATGGTTCCTGGGAAATGTAGGCATCATGGGAAATGGATTGGCCAATACTTGGGAAAACATACTGGTAACCAAAGGCAACTAACCCCTCCCTTGCTCTGTGTCAGCCTCCTGGATAAAAAGACCCTTGTTTTCCTTTAGCTACCATAGTTGATAGAAAAAATAATAAATATGTTATTCAATAAATGCAGCAAAGATCTGTAAAATATTTGGATAAAGCTATTGCAAGGTTGATTGGTTTGGTTATGGTTTAATATTATAAATCAATATTAATAAATTGATTATTAAATAAATTGATAGAGGGGCCACAATAATATTGGGGATCTTTGACACCTCTCTTCAGGGAATTCACTTTGAAAACATGTATACCTGGTTACTTTGGAACCTTTAATTTATATTCTTAAAGGATATATTTCCCAAAGATAATATATACATATAATATATGGTGGTGCAAAAGGACCTTGTAGCCAAGCTTCCACAACAGAAAATGGATAATAAGACTCACTTTTATATTATTAAATCCTTTGGTTAACTTTTTGGGATGTTTACTGATGGGTTAAACCTATTACTGGGGTTAAAAAGGTTGTTCAGCAGTTTAAACTGACAAAAAGGGTTGGGGAAAGATATTATTAATCAGAATAGAGCCATGAATCACTTGATTATCTCTTATAAGTATTTGATTACCTTGGCACGGTGTCTGGATGTAAATATAACTTGGTCTCTGGGTATCAATATCCTCAAAAGAGCTCCTTATTTATAGATTTGAGTCCCAATTCTCTCCTTCTGAGTGATACAGGGGCTCAAAGGGACTAATTCTAAGGCTAGCAGGGTAACCAGTGGTATTCTGTCACGTTTTCCTGGTTCTGTAGCACGGGTAGCATCTAACTCCACAGGGTATGGGAATTATTCTACCTTTTAATTGATATTTGGACGTGTGAATAACACTAATTTATCCATATTATCTATTATTTAAGTAATTTTCTTTAGTAAATATTCCCAGGATGTTAATAATTCTCTTAATACGAATTTCTACGGTTAATCTGATGTCAAGTGGGTTCTCATTATGTATTAACTGATTGGAGTAAAATCATGATATTTATTTTACTCCTTATTTTTGAAATTCAGTTGATTTACTTGAAATAATTAATTAAAAATATAAGTTATGAGAATTAATGTGATATTTTTACATCATCAGTTCCCCTAGTATGTCACAAAAATACTGATTTCTTGAAGTTCTCACAATTTTATATTGAAGTATTTTAATATATTCTTACAAATAGTAATTATCTTCTTTTTGATATTTGTGGTATTCTTAATTATATTTTATAAAAAATATGTATAAAGTTTATTTAAGTATCTTTATATACTTGTATGTATTCTTAGACTATCTACTATCCACAGAGACATCTATTACATATTTTGAATGACCCTGTCTAGGTTGTAGCACATTTACGTGGTACCTGAGCTTCTTAGGCCGCCTGTCACTCTCTCAGCCTGTAGTCCTGGGGCTGCGTCCTTGTCAGATTCCCGGGGCTGCGTACACGTATTTTCAGGGTACGCGAATAGGGTGGCATTGCTGCTGCTCAGCCAAGCGTGGGTGTATTGGTTGACGCGGCTGCATGTGGGAATTGTGACAGAACACATTTCCGTGTGTAACTCTTAAAATATACACAAAACCTCAATTCTGACTGAATTTTAGGTGTGAAACCTATACGTGACAATGTGTGTGAAATATTTAATTGGCCAAAAAGTACCATAGTGATTCCGTGGTATTTTGGTCTTTTCTATTTTTAAATATTAAAAATATAAGGAGTTGGATTTCAAGGGTGGGGTCAGGGAGTGACCCTACCGAGTTTTGGGTTGAGAATTTATTTCTTCATTAATGTTTATGGATTTCCTACTCCTTCTTAAGTTAAATTTAATATTTTTATTTTATGTTATTTTTGTTACTTTTGCAGCTTTCACTGCAATAGTAGCAAGCTGAAATTCCCCCACTCCAAGATATGGCCATATCTGAAAAAAATCCAGAGTGTTTTGGAAAAAATTCTATATGTGTTTCAGTTCCTTTTACTGGCTGTATATTTTCTAAGATGTATTGGTTCATCAGGTATATCACTGTCTGGTAATCATTCATCTTTGTCTGCAGATTCTCCTTTGTATCTTACTAAGTATAGTCTAACATCTTTTCCTGGTACTCTCTCTTTCTTGTCTCTCAATAACCTGCTGACTTTCCCTTTTTCTTTCACAGGGTCAGTTTCTATTGGGATTATTGCTGGAGGGAGGTTGCTACCTTCTCTTGGTTGAAAGTGCTTCACTAGGCTAACAGGGAATACTGGGTGATTTCTTGATAATTCTTCACTCAAGACTACTTCTACAGCATTTTTTGCGTGCATTCTCTTGATAAAAAGTGGCCCTACAAAATCTGGTTTCAGCTTTATTTTCCCAGCTAAATTGTTGATGTTTGCAGTAGACATCAAGATTTGATCTCCTATATTAAAGTCAGGTTCTCTGTGTGATTTGTCTCATCTTTTTTTGTTGTATTCCACTGCTTCTTCTACACATTTTTGAGCATGATTGTTTTGCCAGGTCTATCATTTTCTTGAAGTCAAGAGATGTGGGGTAGATGGTAGCTAAGTTATGATTCAAGGTTTTCCTAGGGAGTTTTGGAATCCATCCCCTTTCTAGTATGTAAGGAGCTTCTTTGGTAGTAGAGTGTTTACTGCTATTATAAGCCATTTCTAGGGCTGGGAGTAGGCTTACCCAATAATGGAAATATCCATCTGAGTTTTTTTACTCTAGGCCAAAGCTACAAAACCTTTTTAAAATATCTTCCAGGGTCTGTATCATTCTTTCAGCTAACCCATCAGTCTGGGGATGGTATGCTGTAGAAAAGGCTAAAGTAGTACCCAGTATATCATGTAAATTCCTCCAGAATTCAGAAGTGAATTTGGGGTCTCTATCACTGATTATAATCTTAGATATAATCCAATCATCTATAATCCTGTTCCAAAATAGCAAAGCCACATCCATAGCATTGTCTTCTTTGTGGTTAGGTAAGGATTTTGCCTTCTTGGAGTGTCTGTCTACTATAACCAGGACAGAGTTGTATGAGTGTGTTCCTCCAGGGGGGAGGCCTGTGACAAAATCCATATTAATTATCTACCACCTAGTTTTGGGTTCAGAGATCTTTTGTAGGATTCCAAACCTTTTTCCAGTAGTCCTATTGATTTTCAGAAAGTCTCACAGCTAGCAACATACTTGATAGTGATTTATTTCCGGTCTTTCCACCAAGCAGTCTGTTTTACTTTCTCCAAGGTTCTTTCAGTCAATAGATGTCCTGATGAACAATTTTCATGGCATTCCTGAAGTATGTGTGGTATATTCTCTTTTTTGCTCAGTACCAACACACTGGAATGTTGGTGTCTGTAATAAAGGAGTCCATCCCAGAAAGTAAACCTTCCTGCTTTATAGGGTTTGAGTAATGAGGCTGGTAAAGTATTTATCGGGGATGCTTCTGGGGATTCACATTCCATAATGGTAATCAGCAGCTTGATATCAGAGGAATAGTTCATTCTTACTAGATTAAAGAAATCACTATCTAATTCACATAAGTGGATCCCCATAATTGGAGGATCTAATGCAAAAAGATTGATGTTTAAGATAGGAAATATATCCTGATTCTCAGGGTCATATGCTGGATTGCTAGGGTCATTAGGCAAAAAATTCCTACTTAGAATATCAGCATTCTGGTTTTTAGCTCCAGCTTTAAGCACTATAGTCATCTGGCCTCTATACTATTGTATAGCAATTTTCCACCTGAGCATATGTCTACTGGGATTTTTCATGTTCATAAGAGTTTTTACAGCATTACAGTCTGTAACTATTGGAAAGTGTTGCCTTCTAAGTAATAGTGTAACTTTTCTAGAGCCCATACTAGAGTCAAGCATTCCATCTGGCTGGCTCCATATCTTTTCTCAGTGTCTTTGATCTGTCTAGATATGAAAAGTACTGGTTTCTTGACAGGCTTGTCTTCTTCAATTCTTTCTTGGTGTAAGGCAGCTCCTAACCCTTGCATACAGGCTTCAATGTACAGCTTAAAGGTTTTAGAGTAGTCTTTTTGAATGATTAGAGGAGTGGAGGTCATAGCTATTTTCAATTCTTCAAAGTTTTTCAACCTCTCCTGTGTCATTTCAAAGAGAGTTTTCTTGTTGCATATTTCATACAGAATTTAAGTTAGCATAGCAAACTTTGGGATGTATTGTCTGTATTACCTGAAAAACTAAAAAATGATAGCAACTCTGTTTTATTCTGAGGCATGTGTCTTTTCATTACAGCAGCTATCTTATTCTGGTCAGCAGCTAGAGTTAGGCCAGAGACTATATGTCCCAGAGCTTTTAGTTCTCCATATCCAAAGTTACATTTCTTCATGGAGACTTTTAATCCTTCCTTGGAGATAGTTTGGAGGACTAATCTTATTTGATATATATGAGTATCCCAATCATCAGAATATATGATAAAATCATCTTTATAAACCATCATCCATCCCTCTGATGTAAGTACATAGATCTGTATCCAATGTTCTCTGGAAGTGTGATGGTGCATTCTGAGGTACTCATATATTCCTAAATGGCAGATTATTCTCATAAAATTTCTACTTTCAGGGCTTATAGGTATCTGGTGGAACCCTTTAAGCATATCCATAGTAGTGATGTATTTAGCTTTAGATAATTTATGCAGAGAATGATCAATCCAGGTTATAGTGTAATAGTCTGCTTGAGTATAGTTTTTCAGCATTCTTAAGTCTCCCACCATCCTTGACTTATCATTATTCCAAGCTATGATTACAGGTGTGGTCACATATACTTGTTCATTGTGCCCTACTTTCCTCAATACTTTCAAGTTTATAAGTTCTTGGATGTGTTCCTCAAGAGCTATTCTAGATTTAGGGCTAGAGGGATAAGCTGGTCTTCTTAGGTTAGGAGGATAAGGAGGTTTAATAGTCAAGTTCAATACCATTTCATTTCCTTTGATATCACCAATGGGCTGATCTCTAGTACAGAAAGCATTATTATTCTCAAAAAATACTGTCAATATATCTTCCTTCTGTTCTTCAGAAATTTTCTCATTTAGAGCTTCTTGAGAGAAGTATTCTTGATTGAATTCTTCTAAGTGCTTCTGATAATTAGAATAGGGGAAGTTAGTTTGGATAGTGCATATCTTGAACTTCTTGTCCCAGTTACCACCCACAGTGAAATACCTTCCTTTACTTTGGAACACATCTATGCCATATAGGCATAAAGAATCATTCCCTATTATCATTTAGTCACATAATCCGTTGAGCAATACTACAAATTCCACTTGGATCCTAAAAGATCCTTTGGTATGGGGTAGTATTATAGGAGCATTCCATACTCCAATAGCATTCATAGTGGAGTTGCAAGAACTAAATTTGGCTTTTGGGGTGGGAAAAAGGTGGTCTTTCCAGTTGGTATCCCATTTGTTCAAGAATTCAGTGCAGACACATGAACAGAAAGCCCCATTGTCAAGTAATAACCTTATAGGTATGTCTTTATACGATCCTGTTGCATAACAAGTTCAACCCTTAGTATAACTCTTACCACTTATAGGTTTAACTCTTAATGGTTTAACATCAGTGAAATGTTCAGAATTATGGTGGGGCTCCATTGTTGGGGCAAAGTAGAGTCACCATTTATGTTATTGATTTCTATAGAAGTGCCTATATCTCCTTCTATTACATTGACAGGGTTAGTCAGGATCAATTCACATTCAGACAGAGATCCTTCAGTATCAGCTGTATCTTCATAGTTCTGATTCCCTTCAATATCATGTTCTCCTTCCATTACTGCTATCTTTCTTTTTGGCAATGGGAAATCTTGTCTCAAATTCCCTGTCTTGTTACAGTTCCAACAAGTTCCATGCATTCTCTCTTTATCCTTGTTCTAATTAGGCTTCTTATAGTCAGGTATATTTATAATAGGAGGTTTTTCTCTGTTTTTTTTAGTATTGAATTTATCTTTGGTTCTAGAAGGATCCTTCTTGTCTAACCCATTCATTTCCATCACTTCTTCTAACACATTGATTAGAGATGATAATTCAGCATCCATACTCATTATGAATCTCACACTATGGTTAAGATTTCCAGAGCACAGGTTGAGAAGTCTTTCATTAACTTCCTCTTTATCTGCATCTGGATAGAAGAAGTCTATTCTTCTTTTCTGGTCTAAGCACCATTTGTGACTTTTAGCCTTGGAGGGGTCAAATGAGGAAATTTTGAAATTTTTCATCATTTTTCTTGTCCACATTCTAGAACCAACTTGTTCTTTAATTAATAGTTTCCAATAATTCCATGGTAAGGATCCTACTTTTTCTGTTTTACTAATAAACCAGG
Organism: Puccinia polysora; assembly: GCA_025617555.3. Lineage (NCBI taxonomy): Eukaryota > Fungi > Basidiomycota > Pucciniomycetes > Pucciniales > Pucciniaceae > Puccinia > Puccinia polysora. The sequence continues at coordinate 19,954,081 of CM062616.1, forward strand.
CTGAAGCTACTCCTTCAAAGAGTCTTGGCAGCCTGACTACAGCTATAGCTTCTGGTAGGTCATAAGATTTTATGGTGTAGTCAATAAATTTGATGAAATTTATATGGTTGTATTCTCCTTCACCGGAGAATTTAGGCCATTCAGAGATTATGGGTAAAGTTTTGAGGGCTTGTTCCATTTCAAGAGTAGGACTAGGCCTGAAATTGTCACTTCTATGCATTCCTATTAAGTCACTAAGGGGCAGAATTTAGTTTTTATTAGTATTTGTTAATTGTTCTCTCATAGGCTGAAGGGACATAATAAAATCTTCTTGGATACCTGATAACATATTCTCAATGGTTTGAGTCTGATTAGTTTTACCTTGGGTTATTTTCTCCAATAAATGTTCTGTATGTTGATTAATATCTTCTATACCTACAGCTTTTGATTGGTTACTAATTAATTTGGCTACTACTGAGGTCAACCTATCCAATTGGGTGTAAACACCATCCAATTTCCACAAAACGTCTTTAAGTTATCACACATATCATTAGAAAAGCAGGTAATTACATCAGAGGTTGGTTTAGACAAGACACTGGGTGCAGAATTAGAAGCTAATTGTGGTACACCTTTTTCCACTTTTGAGCTAAGGATATGATGTAATCCCAGTCCTTCTTTCCCTTTGGCTTTTGATGGGAAGAATATCTCTTCTTTCCTGATCCTCTGCCTTTCATTTGGGCTAATTGATCCCATGGATTCCACTTTTCTACATAGGACTCTACCTCCTTCCTTGGAATCATTTTCTGAAGAGCTAACTGGGTAGCCTTTGCCTGGTATATTATCTTTTTCATAGATACTACGTCCTCCTTGGCTTGGGCTTCTTTGAATTATTCCCAATATTTCATGTGCTTTGTCACTAAGTCTTTGATCCTGGTTTCCTTGGCCAGATTCTGCCGGGGTGGCTGCAGGGAACCTTCTTGTGATGGAGGGGGGCTTGATTCTACTACCTTCTCCGGCTCTAGTTTGGGGGAGGGCAACAGTACTTGGGGCTGTTCCTTGTCCACCAACATTTGATTCAGGGGTTCCAGCCCCCTCATGGTTGTCATTATTGGTTGCCTCACGGTTACTGGGAGGTCCTGGGAAAGATCCATAGGAGGTAGATCTCCCTGAAGCCCTTGTGTTATGTCTATTCATGTTGAATAAAATATTTATAAGTATTTTTCTAAAGAAAAAATCCATGATAATAAGTTTATTACAACCTACTTAAGTTGATGTTCAAAGGTACTAAGACTTTATCAGGATTAAATTGGTCCTTGATAAGTAATCCTATGGGGTCTTGGTGTGTTCCAATGAGGTCTTCTCCAGTCAAATCAATATTTTCAGGGCGTCCAGAAATATCTGGGACTTCTTGATCCAATAGAGCAACTTAAGTGACAGTGTTTTCTGGAATAGGAGGTTTTACTGATGGTATGAGAAAAATATTTTATTGTTTAATAAAATATATTAATATTATTTTAAAAAAATAATGTTTTAATATAAGTTTTTTGCTTAATTTTATATTTTAAAAAGGAATTTATACGGTATTTGTTCCCAGCTTTATTTTTTCTTAATAGGGCTTGAAATTTGATATGCCTCTCAAGATCTTCTTGTTGAAGGATTTGATCTAATTGTTTACGGGCAGAAGAGATATTAAGTTATTCATCTTGAGTTAAAGCTTCCCAACCAGTTGGTTTATAATTTTCAATGTATTCTTCTTTTCTTCTTTTTAAAATATTTAAATAATATATTATTAATTCTGCATTGTTTTTTGAATCCGCTGCAAGATAAATTAATAATAAATCACGGTTAAAAAGTCAGATAAATTATCTTTGATTAATTTTGACATGAAATGTCTGGTCCAAGGTATTGAATATAATATAATGGAAGATTTCCCAGCAAGAACCCCAATTATCAGCCTCCTGAATGCCAAGACACTTTCTTTCCTTTAGCTATCAGAGGTGATAGAATAAATAATAAATATTTTATTCAATAAATTCAGCAAAAATCTGTAAAATATTTGGATAAAGCTATTGCAAGTTTGATTGGTTTGGTTATGTTTTAATATCATAAATCAATATTAATAAATTGATTATTAAATAAATTGATAGAGGGGCCACAATAATATTGGGGATCTTTAACACCTCTATTCAGGGAATTCACTTTGAAAACACTTATACCTGGTTACTTTGGAACCTTTTATTGATATTCTTAAAGGATACATTTTGCAAAAATAATATATATATATATAGTGTATGGTGGTGTTACAGGGCCTTGTAGCCAAGCTTCCACAACAGAAAAAATATAATAAGACTCACTGGTATATTATTAAATCCTTTGGGTACCTGTTTGGGACATGTACTGATGGGTTAAACCTATTACTGGGGTTAAAAAGGTTGTTCAGCAGTTTAAATTGATTAAAAGGGTTGTGGACAGTGTGGTGGTCTTTTATAGATGCAAGTCAGAATTGGCTGCGCGCTGAGCACTCAGCAGTAGTGGCGGTCTTGTTGAATGGTGATTGAGGATATGTTGCCAATGTGCCTTCACCTTTCTCCCTACATCGTGTTACTGTGTTATGTTGTGCTTGCACTTTTGTATTCTTTCCTTTGTGCAAAGGCGCTCCCCAGAGCGCCCCTACCGCTATGAGCGCGCCCCATTTTTGTCTCTTATCTACTTGAACCGGCTCAGAACCAGGATGCCTTGCTCCTTGTACGGTTCCAAAACCATGCCACTCACATCCTGGATTCTGGGCTAGGTAAACCACTTCTTTTGAATTCCTCAGTCCTTCTCCTCATACTGATGCTCTCCTTTGTCTTACTCTCCTCAGACCTACTGGTCATTGTGTTGTTTGCGCTGCTGTCCTATCAACCTGTGTGGCTTTGAGCCTTTTCTTTTTAGGTGTGACTCATCTGTGTCCCCCTTGGTTGTTTCATCTCAAATCTAACCTTTTCTTTTTAGTCTGACATTAACAGGTCTCAGCAGGGGTAGCAAGCTCAGCAATGGGTGCTGCTTTGCCACAGAAAGCCGCGCTGTGGGCTCAGCATCTGAGGACACGGGATGGATTGGATTGGATTGGACGGATTGCATGCAGATTGCGAGTCACAAGACGCGTATTGGATTGCCTGGATATATCTCAGATATCTGGAATGGCGCATTGGGCCAATGCGGACATGCGCAGGGGACTCCAAGTTGGGTGGGGCGCAAGGGCTGCTTCATGAGAAGGATGAACCGGATGGTCATAATGGCAGGCAGGCAATACAGATGAATATGGGGTATGGGATGTGGATTATGGGATGGGAAGGATAGGGTTTGGGCTAGGTTTCTTTGCTCAGGGGTTGTATATCACTATTCCTGCATGTTTCTGGTTGTACTTAGGTTAGAGTTGAGGGGGGGGCGGTTACTTAAACCGCACCCTTAACCTGGATGGAGGAGGGAGCATCAGACATTGGATCATGGAGGATCACATTGGGTCATCATAGGTTTTGGAAGGATTTTTTACTCTTAATTCTCTATCTCTCAGTCAAAGGGTGAACAGTTGCACTCAGGGTTCACAGAGGCAAGGGTTCAATAACTTCCAAACTTGGGAACCATTAAAGGAGAAGTCATCTTCTGAATTCCACAATGGATATTATCAATCAGACTAAAGCCATAAATCACTTACTTATCTCTTATAAGTATTTGATTACCTTGGCACGGTGTCTGGATGTAAATATAACTTGGCCTCTGGGTATCAATATCCTCGACTCAGTAAAAGGGTTAACAGTTGCACTCAGGTTTTGCAGACGCAGGGGATCAATAACATCCAAACTTGGGAACCATTAAAGGAGAAGTCATCTTCTGAATTCCACATCTGGGGGTCTGGTCGGGAAGTAATCTTTTGTTAATTGTCTCTTTAAAATAGCAAGCGCAATGTCCCAGTACCACCCATTGACCGTTGCGGGGTCATATAAAATTACCCTCACTCATCTTCCTCCTTCTCCTCCTCTGGCTTCTTAGAAGCAACCCTCATCAGGGGCGGGATATGGTGTCCCTTGTTTCAAAAATGGCGCCAATCACAAGCCCGTTTGCATCAGGCCATGGTACTATCCTCATGTTCAACACTGAGGAAAATGAGCCATTTGAGCAATTCCTTGCGTGATACAAAGGAATCAACAACACAGAAGATGCAATGGGTTTGGATAAGGCTTGTCTTGTTGTCCTCTTAATCACATACAAAGAGAAGCTTTGGGATGTGGAGGAGATGGAAGGGTATGAGGAACTTGATTGGCCAAAACTGAAGGCGGAAAGCTTGGGGCGGTGGGGAAGGCGCAAACCTTGGTTTTGGGAAAGCAACTTTGAGCAAGCTGCAGCAGAAGCAAGCGCAAATGGCAGATACTGGATGCAAGCGCAATTGAGGGATTATGTAGCAATGTTCAATTGGATCTATTGCTACCTGGCAAAGAACAAGGTGATATTGGGGCAGATGGGCCTTTTTTGGGAGGACTCAGTCCCCACCTCCGCGGGAGGGTGCAGTGGCACTTGTATGACAACAACCTGGTAAAGAAGTTGTTGGATGGGAGTATCGTGCTTCTTCCGGACATCCTGGTCATTTGTTGCGCGGTGGAAAGCAAGTTGGACTTGGAGGAACTGATGGAGGACATGGAAAGGTTGTTCCCAACATTTCCAAAGAAGTCTGCTTCCCACACTCCAGAAGCACCAATGCAAGCTCTGGTTGCGGGCCCCTCAAAAGAGGATGTGCTCTGGCAACACCACCAACAACAATCCCGGAGGTTAGCAAGATGACAGAATTGATGAAGGAGTTACGGATCTTCCTGAGTTGAATGCTGTCAGGTCCGCAGGATCCACCTCCTCACATTGGGGGACCGCTTCTGCCCTTGAATCCGCCCATTTCACGGTTATGCAATTACTGCGGGGAAAAGGGACATTGGCAGTTGGGTTTGATAACATGACAAAGGACCTCAAGGCCGGATTGGTTTGACCGGTTGGAATAGGATTCATTTTCCCAACGGGCAAGCGGATCTCTGCCGAACCTGGGAATCCAACTGTCATGGAGAAAGTGTGCGCAAGGACAGGAAACGGTGGTAACTTCTCAAGCTTTGCTGGGGATTTTCACTGGTCCTGGGTATGGCAACCACTGCCCGTGGAAGCAGAAGTGAGAGTATTAGCAACGGAGGAGTCAGAGGCGGTGGAAAGGATGGACGTGGATGCCAAGGAACGGGTACCGCTGGCAGCTCCTAAGCCAATTGCAGGCATTCTGGAAACAGATGGACGGCTGGTGAATCCGGCAGGGAAGAAGAAGGCAGTGGAAATTGTGCGCAGGGTGATGGGGAATGAAATGACTATTCCCTTGACCTTGAAGGAGTTGGTGGGGGTGTTGCCGGTTGTAGTAGATGAGATGGTTCAAGCGCTGAAGGATTGCAGACACAATAGGATCCCTCCAACAGTGCAATGGGTGAACTTGGCTTGGGATGACGCAGAGCGCAAGCTAGCGGGGATGGAATTGGTTTCAACTCCACTGACTTATGTTTTGATGGAGATTGCTGGAAGGAAGGTGTGGGCACTGGTGGATAGCGGTTCTATGGTAAAACTCCTTCCCTCTAGATTAGTTGATGAAATGGGATTGGTTTGGCGGAGATGTTCAATGGGGCTTTTTGCGCTTAACAGCGGGGCGTGTCGCGTGGATGGGGTTGTGGAGGCAGAAGAGGTTGAGGTTGCAAGGGTCCGTAAACCACTTTATTTTCTATTGGTTGATTGCGGGGAGGCTATTTTAGGAAGGCCATTCATGTTTGGGTTCCAAGGGTGAATGAAGCTTGATCCAGAGGCAGGGACAGAAGCGTTGATGGTGGAAGATTTGTCTGGCGGGAAATTCAAAACCACAATCTGCAATCAGGGGTTGTGGAAGTGGATGCGGGATTTGGCAAGAGAGGAGGAGGAGGACCCCCACGAGGAGTTGGTTTGCAAGGGTGGTCCAGAGGAGGATTTTGACTAGTTGGCCAAGGTTACCGCACAGAGAAAGCTCAGGCTTTGTGCGGTTGGTTGACAAGTGAGGAGCATGTGGGAAGTAGGGAGGAAGCGTAAGAAACGCAAGCGCTGGAATTATGTCCCTTTCCTCAGTGTGCATTGCTAGGAGTTACTTCACAAAAACACTATCATTGTGCCACGCTCATGAGCAAAGGCAAAAGCTGCGGTTTGGTTTTGACTAGGACCTATGGTAACAGATGAATAGGGGATATGATTGGATTTGGTTAGGGGTTGTTCTAGCTGGTTCACAGCCGGAATAACTAGAAACCCCAGAATAATTTTTTTCTTATTTTCTTCTGTCTGGATTGGCTTTTGGGATTATTACTGGCTATGGATGGTTTCTTTTAGGTATGGGCACGGTGTGAAGCTGGGTCTGCTGACATGAGGACAAGCCCCGCATTCCAGAAGCAAACGCGCAAAAAATCTCCAAAGGATAATTCGGGGAACTAGGAAAGCGCATGGCGCAGAATGGATGGGGGTCAAAGAGCAAAGGCGCAGGCTTGGCAACAGGCTGGTGTTTTAAAAAAAATCTTCTTAAGTTTTCTTTGGTTATCTTATAGATGGAAGGTGTGGATGGGTTGGGTGGATACTTTTTCTCTTTCTCTCTCTCATGGATGTGCGCGCACCACTGTTTTTCTTTTTACTCTCTCTACTCTGTAGATGGGTTTGGGGAACTGTTTGGCAGTTTTTCTGGGGAGGTCCATGTACCTTGAGTGGATACTTCTCACTCTTGGGGGTTGCTCTCATAAGCGCAGATCTCGCGTGCGGATTTTCTCACTCTCACAGGATACTCTCAGTGGCGCGGATTCCTCACTCTTGTGGGTTTCTCTCAAAGCGCGGATCTTGCACACAGCTCTTATTTCTCTCAAGGTTTTCACAAAGCCCAAAGGCTGCTCAGGATCGCGGGGCAAAAGTCCTTATCTTTGCATAGGCGCAGGGATGAAAACAAGATGGAAGGAAGAAAAGAAGAAAAGCGGGGGCAATCCACCTACGTTGGCCAAGTCCTCATCACTTCCTCCGCGTCCGCGCAAGCTGCCGCACCTAGGGATTGAAAAGCCGCCAAGACCTTGCGTTACGCATTGGCAGTGTGCGCGTAGGGAACCGCTAGAAATTGCCAGAGTAGTTTGTCTGTGTTGTTCACCATTGAGTCAAATCTTGCCAAGGGAAATGCCGGAACTAGAGGGATCTCTGGGATCTTGGGAGTTGCAGCCAGAGGGGTTTCAGGGGCCACAGGTTCCCGTGACAACTTGATCACCACGGGAGATCTGGTGGGGAGACAGCGCGCGCGGGCTCTGGTGATGGTGATGGGGGTGGAGGAGATGAAACCAGAGGAGGATCTGGTCTTGGAGTAGTAGGGGGACGTGGTGGCGGCGTAGGAGGAGCTGGCCTCAATGGTGGTGGAGGAGGCGCAGTCGTATGGTTTGGGATACTTGGGTCCATTGCTGGTATATTCATTTGTACCGGTGCGGCCCACTCATGGGCGGCATTCTGGAAGGCCACAAAGTCTGGAAATTCCTTGCTCCTTGGAGGTCCAGCCCAGCGGAATGGTGAGCCCACGTTGTGACTCTTGCGCAATGGAGGATTCTGGGCGGCGCGTTGCAAACAGTTGCAAGGTGAGCCGGGCAGGGTCCACTTGTTAGTTGAGATCTCCTTGTTGATCAAGATCACAAAGGAGTCATTCTGGGTCCTCTTGCCTGGGAAAACTTCAGGGCAGTTGCATGGCATGCCCTCCAATAGGGAGCAGGGGCGGTGTCCACCTTGGCACGGGAAACAGGCGCACAGGCCCAGAAGGATATGGCACAAAAGGCCGTTCCGGCTGAAGTAAGAGCAGGACATGGCTGGCAAAAAGTGGAGGATGAGGTGTTTTCTTTCTAGGGTGTGATGAAGGGGTGCAGAGGGGAAGGTGGGACAACTGTGGTATAGTTGGGGCAGGTGAGATAGTGGTGGATCTCTGGGGACAGAACTCAAGTTGGGGGGGATGGGGTGGTGTTTTATAGACGCAAGTTAGAATTGGCTGCCCGCTGTGCGCTCAGCAGTAGCAGCAGCCTCAGCAGGTTTAGCGCTCAGCAATGGGTTGTCTTTGACGCAGAAAGCCATGCTGCAGGCTCAGCAGCAGTCAAACCGGGCTCAGAATCTGGGGAGGCAGGATGGATAGGATTGGATTGGATGGATTTCCTGCGGATCACGGATTGGAATGCCCGGATATATCTTGGATTTCTGGAATGGCGCGTCATGCGGATGCGGACATGCGCGGGGGGCTCTGAGTTGGGAGTGGCGCAAGGGCCCTGTCATGAGAAGGATGACCCGGGTATCTAGTAATGGCAGGTGGGAAATACAGATGGATATGGGGTATGGGATGGGAAGGATAGGGTTGGGGCAAGGGTTCTTCCGTGCTTAGGGGTTGTATTTCATTATTCTTTCATGTTTCTGGTTGTACTTAGGTTAGGTTTGAGGGGGAGGTGGTTACTTAAACTGCACCCTCAACCTGGATGGAGGAGGGAGCATCAGAGATTGGATCACAGAGGATCACATCAGGTCATCATAGGTTTTGGAAGGATCTTTTACTCTCAATTCTCTATCTCTCAGTCAAAGGGTGAAAATTTGCACTCAGGGTTTACAGATGCAAGGGGTCAACAACTTCCAAACTTGGGAACCATTAAAGGAGAAGTCATCTTCTGAATTCCACAACAGATACTATTAATCAGACTAAATCCATAAATCACTTACTTATCTCTTATAAGTATTTAATTACCTTGGAAAGGTGTCTGGATGTAAATATAACTTGTCTCTGGGTATCAATATCCTGAAAAGAGCTCCTTATTTAAAGCTTTTGAGTCACAATTCTGTCCTTCTGAGGGATACAGGGGCTCAACTGAGGGATACAGGGGCTCAAAGGGACTGATGCTAAGGCTAGCAGGGTAACCAGTGGTAGCCTGTCACGTTGTCTTGGTGCTGTAGCACGGGTAGCATCTAATTCCACAGGGTATGGGAATTATTCTACCTTTTAATTGATATTTGGACGTGTGAATAACACTAATTTATCCATATTATCTATTATTTTAGTAATTATCTTTAGTAAATATTCCCAGGATGTTAATAATTCTCTTAATAAACATTTCAATGGGTAATCTGATTTCAATTGTTTTCTCATTATGTATTAATGATTGGAGAAAAATCATGATATTTATTTTACTCCTTATTTTTGAAATTCAGTTGATTTACTTGAAATAATTAATTAAAAATATAATTTATGAGAATTCATGTAATATTTTTACATCATCAGTTCCCCTAGTATGTCACAAGAACACTGATTTCTTGAAGTTCTCACAATTCTATATTGAAGTATTTTAATATATTTTTACAAATAGTAGTTATCTTATTTTTGAAATTTTTGGTATTCTTAATTATATTTTATGAAAAATACATATAAAGGTTATTTAAGTATTTTATATACTTTTATGTATTTTTAGATTATCTAATATCAATGGGGACATTTATTACATATGTGGAATGTCCCTGTCTAGGTTGTAGCGCATTTACATGGTACCTGAGCTTCTTAGGCCGCCTTTCACTCTGTCAGCCCATAGTCCCAAGGCTGCATACTTGTCAGATGCCCGGAGTTGCGTAAACTGCTTGTCAGGGTACGCTGACAGGGTGGCATTGCTGCTGATCAGCCGCACGTGGGTGCATTAGTTGCTGTGGCTGCGTGCGGGAATTGTGACAGAACACATTTCCGTGTGTAACTCCTAAAACATATACAACACCTCAATTCTGACTGAATTTTAGGTGTGAAACCTATACGTGAAAATATGTGTGAAATATTTAATAGGCCAAAAATTCCCATAGTGGTGCTGTGGTATTTTTGTCTTTTTTATTTTTAATTATTAAAAATATAAGGAGTTGGATTTCAAGGGTGGGGTCAATGAGTGACCCTACCTAATTTTGGGTGAAGAATTCATTTCTGCAATAATGTTTATGTATGTCCTAATCCTTCTTAAGTTAAATTTAATATTTTTATTTTATGTTATTTTTGTTACTTTTGCGGCTTGCTCTGCAATAGTAGCAAGCTGACACTCTGAAAAGCAACCTCACAAAAGCCAGACAGAAGGCAGTGGAAAATAAAATGCAGCCAATGACTTCCTTTTCAAAGAAGATACCTGGTGTAGATATCAGACCATCAGATTTCCTACTTCAGCTGGCATCCAGCTGCTGAAGATTGAATGAATGCCTATTTCAAATAAGGAAAGTGCACAAGACCATTTGCCCAAAGTGTGGATTCCATGAGGAATCTGTCACTCACTTCTTTCACTTTTCACCAGCATACAAGGCACACAAAACTTGCCCCAGGACAGAAATTTGTTGGGAGAATATCTTCTTCAATCCCAGAAACCTCAATTCATACCTCACCAATATCAAAGCCTGGCCTTTCTTGGAAGTCTTCATCAAAATTACCGGCTGTTTTGACCAATTACAGAATCCAATAACAAACAGTGCCAATATCCCTGGCCTATCCAATTATAAATCACCTCCCAAAAACTCAAATTTTCCTCATGAAAAATTGTGCTCTCCTTTTTTCCTTCACCTGATTTTTTCTTCCCTCTCTTCTTCTACCCTTCTTACTTCCTCTGTCTTTCCCTGGTCCCTTATTAACATATTCATTTTTAAATTCAGATAAATCATGGCACCACTATTATAATTTGGCTTGATAAGCAGACTTATTGAGGATTTTTCAGATCAACCCACCATTATGTGCTCAATGAGGCTCAATAGCTGTAAACTCAAAAAAGTTCTCAACAAGGATCCATGAATTTATAGATCCTTTTTGATGCTCAACAAGCAAAATTTTGTCAAGCCCCACTTGAATCTTTCTGCCCCTGCCCTCCCCCTTAATAACTCCACCCTACAATACCCCCCCCCCCCTTTGGAATTCATCACTTCCATCAACAACCCTGCACCCATTTTACATTCTCCTCAATCAATTCTTCTTTTTTTCAAAATTAAATTAATATCAAAACAATCTTTTTTCCATTTTGGGGCCAGTCCCAACCCTTATCAACCAGGTATCTGTGGAAAGTAAAATGGTGGGACCCACTTGCCAACTTGTTGATTACTTTTTTGCAGGCCCAATTTATTGCAACAAGGGTGTTAAATTGGGTTTTTACAGTTATCCACCCTTGTGCACCTTGACAACTTTTCATATTTTTTGAGTATTTTTTTCAAGATGGTGGTGGATGCTCTAAGCTTTGGTAAATGTAGAGAATGAGAAAAGGGTCAACCCGCTGCTTGGCCATCTTATTCAGCATATTCATTTCCCAGAATGCAGTATATGGGGTCCTTACAGTCCCCCACAGGCCAATTCAGTGACATTGGACTGTAAACCATAATGGAACTATGAGATGTCCTGAAAAGAGGTGTTACTCCCTGACAGACATTGTTAACTGTCAACTAACTTTCACACATTATCATTCTACTAGATATTAAGGCAGTGTTTCTTTTTTAACCAGTTCTGCAACTCAAGTGAGTTGCAAGGCTAAACTTTGGTGGGGCATTGGATGTTGCAATGTTGGTGGCCACTGGCAGGCCATAAGTAGCAACCAGGTGAGGGTCTGATGCATGATTTGCCAGCTGAGTGCCAAGTGTGGAACATCTGGGTAGGTGATTGGTGACAGGGACCAGTTGGGGGGATTGAACGTGCAATGGTGGTACCACTTGTCTCATAACCTGTAAGAATTTGAAAAGAAAATGTGTCCTCTTGGAATTGAACCCAGGTCTCTCAGGTGCATGGTAAGTGTACTACCAACAATAGTAGGTACAATTGCTTCCCACTGGTCAAGATATGCTTGTAGAGGTTGATTTTAATGTCACTTTGTGAGGATATAATGATAAATGAGTACCAACTACAAGAATGCAGGGAAATTTCTCTGGAAGACTGCATGAAAGCATGTATCATATCTCAACACACCCCTGTGCTGAATGTAGGGAGAAGGAAGCAAGGCAACATGTTAAGATCACACTCATGATGGGAGCTGAGATAGTGCTGGGCTCATAACCTGTAGAGAATGAGAAAAGGGTTGACTGCTGCTAGGGCATCCTAGTTGGCATATGCATTTCCCAGAATGCAGTACATATATGGGGTCCTTTAGAACATCTGCAATTGTGCTTGGTAACCCCACTCAATAGGTAAATATACCAATGGGGATCCCCAGCTGAGGGAAAAATTGACCCTTTCTTACAAGCAAGCTCTATAACTCCAACCCCAAATCAACAAAGTTAGCAAAGGTTATAGAGCTTGCTAAGCGGGACCTTTGGTGGGATTTACACGCAATAGACAGGTATGTAGCATATGGGGATATCTAATCCTCTTTGTTTCTTCCTTCCCCTTCCACTTTGTACAACCACTCCCCATCTACCATGTCCTACCCTCCCCATCCCCCCTCCCATATCCCTCCCCATCTCAATCCCCCCTCTCATATCCCACCCTCCATCTGTTGGCTTTATGGAGCTTGATCCCAAAATCAAGCATCCTTTTTCAATGACCTCAAGCTGGTTGGATGTGGATGGGGAAGTACTTTTGGGGGCTTGGGATTATCATGCTCTTGGTTGGTTGGTTGAAGGTGGTTGGTGTTTTTCAATCAAAGTTTAATCTTGTAGATTGTTGGTTTTTGTCCTGGATTACAAGTATCAAGTTTAGTGATGTGGTGGTTGTTTTATGGTGCATCTCTGGATGACCCATCTCTTTAGGTAGGTGGCAAGACACTTTTCAGAGCATAATTGGAGGGTGGGCTCTGTAAAGGACCTTGCTTACTTTTTTTTTTTGGCTAACAAGGGCTTAGCTATAGAAAAGTTATTGACAACAATTGTGGATGCTCTTCTAGATTATCCACCGCTGTCTTGATAACCAGACTTGTCAAGGATTTACCCAATTGGGCCACCATTGTGGGCTTGATAGGGCATGATAGTTGTCCACTGGTCAAAATCCTTGACAAGGATCCTTAAATTTATGGATCCTTGTCAAGGCTTTACTAGCAAAATCCTGTTGAGCCCTGCTCTAACTTTTCTCTCCCCGGCCCTCCCCCTCCATAACTCCACCCTACCATACCCCCCCCCCTTTTGACTTGATCACTTCCATCAACAACCCCACCCATTTGATGTTGCTTGCAAGTGTTCTTGTTTTTTTTTTTTTTTTTTTTGAAATTAAAATGACACTGAAGCAATCTTTTTTGCCCTGTTTGGGGGCAGTCCTGACCCTTATTGAGCGGAGATCTGTGGAAGGGACAATGGTGGGACCCACTTGCGAACTCCTCTATAACTGTTGTGCAGGCCCAATTTATTGCAATGAGGGTGCAAAATTGGGTTTCAACAGTTATCCATCCTTGTGCGCCTTGACAACTTGTCCAAGTTGTCAAGGATTTTGTTGAGACAAGGGTAGATGCTATTTAGCACAGGCAGGTTTGGCGCGCCATGGGGGGTTTTGAGTCATTGCTGGCATGCCAATTTTAGTGTGCCAACATTCTTGCGCCGCCAACCTTAGAGCATCACAATTGTCTTGGTAACCCGCTTGTTAGCTAACTTTACCAAGCATGAGCCCCAATCGTGTCCTAAATAGGACCTTGCTACGTAGCAAGCTCCATAATTTTGATCAAAAATCAGCAAAATTATTAACTCTTATGGACCTTGCTAGCGCCAACCCCCGGTAGGATTTACCATACCTCCCATAACTCCAAAACACCCACCATCAACAAGTCATCCATTGATGACATCAATCATGTTATTTAGCCATCAAGGTAACTCTCCCTTATCTTCTCTCATCCTTCCATATCATCCATCCCCCTCCCCCCCCCCCCCCCCCCTATATCCATTCGTCCCGTCCAAAGATACCGAGTGGTTATGGAGAGGTGGGTGATGGCGGATCAAGCCTCATTAGCTAGCTGGCGCGTGGGTTTAACGAGTGCGATTGCATCTCGCACTCGCTAAAGCCCTCGCTTGCTATTTTTTTGCGCTAGCGAGGGCTTAGCTAACGAGATTTCATCGAAGAACGATTGCGGATGCTCTTAGTCGGTGATGACTCTTTCTGGGAAATGGGATAACTCAGTATTTATTTCTGCGGAATCGTTTGTTTTTACCGTTATCAAAGTCCATCACAACAACATTTTCAACTCTCTTCGGGAGTGCAATAGCTAGCTAATGAACCGCCAAGAGGCAAGAAGGATATGGGTGGACTCTGGTTCCTTCTTAGTGATGAGGCGATCAGGCTCCCGGTAGCTAGGAGATGTGTCGAGTTATTATGAAGAGTAGGAGCTAACCTCTGCGTTAAGAGAAAATGGAAGTTCTGAATTGCAAAGGCGGGAGATATCGATTCTTAGGATTGTCAAGTTTCGCTCCGACTCATAGTTTGGGCCGTCTCCCAGTCTTCCAAGCATCGATCACCACATGAGTCAATTCACGGCAGAACACAGCGAAAGCCTGGTATGTAAATCGCTCAAATCAATACCAGGCACTATGGGACCCGTTGATGGGTCGGGCCTCACCACCGACATGATTGTCAAGATAAGTCAATGCAGAAGGTACGACGTTCCCCTTCGCTGTTACTGACAACTTGCGATCTTCCTAACAAATCGGTTCGCCGATTCGAACGACATCCATCTCTAGTCTTCCGATAAAGCTCGTGAACGAATGAACAAGTGTTTCCGTTCCTCTGAGTCATTACTCGCCAAGTAGCAAACTACCCAAAAGCGTATAAAGCATTGACAACTTTAGCTCAACGTTGACCCCCCATTAATGTACTGAGTGATAAAGATTACGACGTGTTAATAGGTTTATTCTTTTGACGGTTACTTCGTTTTGTTTACGGTAGTACGGTTCTATCAACTTAATTGCCGACCTTTAGTCGAAAGTGACTCAGATTAACAAGTCAAATCCAAGGCATACATCAGTTGACCTCCTCAAGTGACTAGTTTTTTAAAACAATCAGGTCGATTCTTTTTTCAGCCACACTTCCAAGGCTCAAATCAATCCTGTGTAATTAAGAAGAAGCACTCACAGAGCCTGAGATCTCTCAGCATTTATCTTCCATACCTTATTGTGGATTGAAAAATTTCCCCTTTGTATCCAGACCGTGAGAATATCGCTACTCATTCATCCTCCTTTAACATCATGGCGGATGGAACGAACGGATGCTCAAAAGAAGACAACCTAAACCTCTCATTACCGTATTCCCAAGGTAAGACATACTTATACCCCATAGATTTTATCTTGACCCTAGCGGTTCTCCGTCGATCCAAACTGCGTGAAGGTGATGCATGGATTTGCACACATTGTGTATAACACAGGTCGGGTAGCCGAGTATCCTTTGCTAACATACCGAAAATGTTATTTCAGATTGTTTGGACTGGAAGTTGACCGCTAATTTAGCTGAAACAAAATATATCAAACCATCCTACCCTGGTGATATCGTCGTCCCAGATCTCAGCCCGTTCAATGCTTATCACTCAATGGTTTACTCCCATGTCAATTCGCCCCCATCCAAAGGCTTCAGCGATCATTTGATGGAATCCGTTTCTCCCAAATCACTATGCTTTGCAGATTCGCCATCGTTTCCTTCGGGGCGAATAGATACCGTCGATGGTCTCTTGAAGGTTCGTGAGAGTCCGGGCACAGGACAGGACTCCACCAATGAGTGGTTGCGCAAGCTAGATGTCAATCTTTCAACTCTTACTCAAATTACGAAAGACCATGGGTCTGGACTTCCGATAGAGCTGGCATGCCGAAACCAGCAGGGAGGGAGTGGCCGTGCTGAAAAAGTAATGGCCATCGGTCAACACGCAACCGACCTTCTCATGAACTCGCCAGATATTTCGGGTTATATTAAATGCTCCTCAGCTTCCCTGGGAAGTTTTCAGCCTGAAACCGAAAGTCTCGGTTCTGACCTTACCAATCTAATCGACTCGTTCTTCAGTGGTAGCACGACCACACCGAGTGGGTCAACGGAACAGATGATTCAAAAATCAAAAAGCCCAACGCAGGTCTCAGCTGATAAATCTAGCTTGTTTTTGGGAAATGATTTAATATCCCGTCCAGTTAAGCCTGGTACCCTGGAAGACAACCCAACCACTAACCTTGGCCAGATTTCCGAGAAAGCTCTTCAAGTTGAGACAACGTTCTCCCAGACATATGAAAGCTCGCGCACTTTAAAAAAGGAAAATATGAGAAGAATTATAACCCAAGGCAATGGATCCTCAAGCGCCCAAGTTTCAGGCATGAATATCCTGGATTTACCCAGGATTTCGCACACTCCGACCACTGACTTCACGTTTGATTCCAAAGTTCCCAAGAGGAAATTGTCGGAGGAAGAGACCACCGACGTATTCATTTCGTTGCGGGCGAAAAACTATAGCCATTTCTCATACCAGTCCCGCGGAAAATTTTGCGCCGGAAAGCCATTATCAATTCCATCGACCCCTATGGTTCCGGAACTCACTACATCCAAACTGAGTTTAACAAATTCCAATCATCGATTCAAACCTGAATGTTTAAAAAAAGCGTTTCACTAACCCCTGGGTTGCTTTTTTAAAGAAATAGAGCGTGGAATGTGATCAGCAATTTCCTAGTTCAATCCTTGTTCATTTTCTGTTGATGCTTTTTCTGAAAAAGAAAGTTGCATTTTTGGGGTCGTTTCCAAGCCTTAAAACTGTGAATGATACGCATGGGTGGGAAGGAATTTCTTTTTACTGTGATTACACCAATTCATGACAATTTTATGTATGTAGATATTGAAATGAAAAAAAAACCTGGGGCCTAGATCAATCATAAAATCTTTATGCTGTATTCTCTGAGTGATTAAAGAATGTCTACGATAACCAATGGAATGAAAAATTATGCACATAGAGTAGGATGAAATGAAAAGGGGTTTTTCTATATATTTGAAGGTGGGGGCTGTGTCACAAGTGCTATTAATGTGCAGGTAACAGTTGGTACAGGCACTACTAATCACAGAACTCAGGATGAGAGCCTGGATATTGCAATAATAAGTTTTGAGGAAGTACAATCAATGAGGATAAGTAAGTTATAATAGAAGTCCAGGATTAAAGCTCTGAGGATGATGATGGCTGAATCCTATAAGAGTAAAACCCAAAGGGAAAGTTGAGATGAGTCTAGCAGGAGTGGTTGGGTTTACCTTGTGCTCAGATGACACCAGCTACTGGATGAGTACTAACCAGTAAGAAGTACTAGGCTGATTCCTTGGTGGGGATGATTCCAAGAGGGGGAGAGAGGCCAGTATATGTGAGGATTGATTAGGAGGCATGGAGATGGAAGCCTCCTGGATTCCAAGTTCCTTTCTAACTTCTAGCTACCAGAGTTGATAGATTATAGATTAAATTTATTATTCAAGATAACACAGCAATGATCTGTAGATATATGGATAAAGGAAATACAAGGTGGATTGTTTTGTTTAGTGGTGATTTCTATTAATGGATCAATTAATATATAAATAAAAAGAGGGGCCAAAGTAGTTTACTGGGGATCCTTAACACCTCCTCTTCAGGAGATTGAATTTGCAACCTGTATACCTTGTTACTTCAGAACCTTTAATAATAATTATTAAAGGAACTATTACAAAGATACTACGTAGAAATATGTCAGCCTCCTGGATGCCAAGACCCTTGCTATCCTTTAGCTACCAGAGGTGATAGAATAAATAATAAATATATTATTTAATAAATGCAGCAAAAATCCGTGAAATATTTGGATTAAGCTTATTGCAAGGTTAAGTGGTTTGGATATGGTTTATTGTTTTAAATCAATATGAATGAATTGATTATGAAATATTTTTATAGAGGCTCCAAAACTATATTGGGGATCCTTGACACCTCTCTTCAGGGATTTCAGTATGAAAACACATAGTCCTGGTTACTTTGGGCTCTTTAGTTTAAAGTATATTTTACCCAAAGATAATATGTATATAAAATACACAGTGGAGTGGCAGGGCCTTGTAACCAAGCTGCCATGACAAAGAAAGGATGATAAAACTCACTGGTATATTATTAAATCCTTTGGGTATCTGTTTGGGACATGCACTGATGGGTTAAACCTGTATACTGGGGTTATAAGGTTGTTCAGAAGTTTTAATTGATAAAAAAAGGTTGAGGACAGATATTATTGATCAGACTTAGCCATAAATCACTTACTTATCTCTTATAAGTACTTGATTACCTTGGCATGGTAAGATATTGATGTCTAGAAATTGTCATAAAAGTATATTAAAGTATTTTAATTTATTTTTAGAAGTTGTCATTGTCTCATTTTCAACATTCTTGGTGATTTGAATTATATTTAATAAAAAATACATATAAGGGTTATTTAAGTATTTTTATATAATATTATGTACTTTTAGACTATCTACTATCCATGGGAACATTTATTACATATTTAGAATATTCCCGTGTGGGTTGTAGCATGTTTACGCGGTACCTAAGTTTCTCAGACTGCCTGTCATTTTGTCAACCTGTAGTCCCGTGGCTGCGTACTTGTCAGAGGCCTGGGGCTGCGTACACGACTTTAAAGGAGAGACAGAGCTGTATCTCAGCCGCGCGCGGGTGCATTGGCTGCCGCGGCTGTGTGCGGCAATTGTGACAGAACACATTTCCATCCGTAACTCCTAAAATATACACAACACCTCAATTCTGACTCATTTTTACATGTGAAACCTATACGTGACAATACGTGTGAAATATTTAATCGGCCAAAAGCTCAATAGTGGAGCTGTGGTGTTTTTGTCTTTTCTATTTTTAATTATTAAAAATATAAGGAGTTGGATTTCAACTGTGGGGTCAGTGAGTGACCCTACCTAATTTTGGGTGGAAAATCCAGTTCTGTAATAATATTTATGGTTTTCTCACTCCTTCTTAGGTTAATTATATTATTATTATTTTTTATGTTATTTTTGTTACTTTTGCAGCTTGCTCTGCAATAGTAGCAAGCTGACATTCCCCCACTCCAAGATATGGCCATATCTGAAAAGAATTTGGAGGATTTTGGGAGAAAATTTCATGTGTGTTTCAGTTCCTTTTGCTGGCCCTGTAGTTTCTGAGATTTATTGGTCCATCATGTATGTTATTTTCTGGTAACCATTCATCTTTGTCTGCAGATTCTCCTTTGTATCTTACTAAGTATAGTCTAATATCTTTTCCTTGTACTCTCTCTTTCTTTTCTCTCAATATCCTTCTGACTTTCCCTTTTTCTTTCACAGTGTCAGGTTCTATTGGGATTATTGCTGGAGGAAGTTTGCTACCTTCTCTTGGTTGAAAGTGTTTGACTAGGCTAACAGGAAATACTGGGCGTTTCCTTGATAATTCTTCACTCAAGATTACTTCCACAGCATTTTTGCCATGCATCTTCTTGATAACAAATGGTCCAACAAAGGCTGGTTTCAGTTTTCTGTTACCTGCTAGATTGTTAAAATTGGTTGTAGATATCAAGATCTGATCTCCTATTTTAAAGTCAGGTTCTTTATTTGATTTGTCCCATCTTGATTTTTTGTATTCTACTGCTTCTTCTACACATTTTTTAGCATGATTATTTTCCAGATCTATCATATTCTTAAAGTCAAGAGATGTTGAATTAATAGTGACTAAGTTATAGTTTAAGTTATTCCTAGGGAGTTTTGGAATCCATCCTCTTTCTAGTATGTAAGGAGCTTCTTTGGTAGTAGAATGTTTACTGCTTTGATAAGCCATTTCTAGGGCTGGGAGTAGGCTTACCCAATCATGGCAATAACCATCTGGGTTTTTGTATTCTAATCCAAAGCTACAGAACCTTCTTAGCATATCTTCTAGGGTATGTATCATTCTTTCAGCTAATCCATCAGTCTGGGGATGGTGTGCTGTAGAAAATGCTAGAGTAGTACCCAGTATTTCATGTAGATTCCTCCAAAACTCAGAGGTGAATTTGGGGTCTCTGTCACTGATTATAATCTTGGGTATACCCACATCAGCTATGATCCTGTTCCAGAATAGTAAAGCTGCATCCATAGCATCATCTTCTTTATGTTTAGGTAAGGATTTTGCCTTCTTAGAATATCTGTCAACTATAACTAGGACAGAGTCATATGAATGAGTACCTCCAGGGGGGAGGCTGGTGACAAAATCCATATTAATGATTTCCCATCTGGTTGTAGGTTCAGAGATTTTCTGTAAGATTCCAAACCTTTTGCCAGTAGTTTTATTAGATTTTTTGCAGGTTTCACAGCTAGTAACATATTTAATAGTGATTTCTTTCCAGTCTATCCACCAAGCAGTTTGTTTTACTTTTTCCAAATTTCTTTCGGTGGATAGATTCCCTGATGAACAGTTGTCATGGCATTCCTGGAGTATATGTTGTATATTTTCTTTGTTGTTTAGTACTAATAAACTGAAATTTTTTTGTCTGTAGTAAAGGAGACCTTCCCAAAAGGTAAACCTTCCTGCTTTATAGGGTTTAAGTAATGAAGCAGGTAGACTATTTATCAGAGCTGCTTCTGGGGATTTACATTCCATAATGGTAATCAGCAGCTTGATTTCAGGAGAGTAGTTGTCCCTTACTAGGTTGAAGAAAGCAGTATCTAATTCACATTAGTGGATCCCCATTATTGGAGCATTCAATGCAAAAGGATTGATGTTCAGGATAGGAAAGATATCTTGATCTTCAGGGTCATATGCTGGATTGTTAGAGTCATTAGGCAAAGCATTCCTACTTAGACTATCAGCATTCTGATTTTTAGCTCCAGCTTTATGCACTATAGTCATCTGACCTCTATATTGTTGTATAGCAATTTGCCACCTGAGCATATGTCTGCTGGGGGTTTTCATGTTCATAAGAGTTCTTACAGCATTACAGTCCGTGATCACTTGAAAAGTGGTGCCTTCTAGGTAATAGTTTAGCTTTTCTAAAGCCCATACTAGTGCCAAAAATTCCAACTGACTGGCTCCATATCTCTTTTCTGTATCTTTGATCTGTCTAGATATGAAGAGTACTAGTTTCTCTACTGGTCTGTCTTCTTCTATTCTTTCTTGATGTAGAGCAGCTCCTAACCATTCAATACAGGCGTCAATGTACAGTTTGAAGGGCTTGGACCAATCTGGTTGGATGAGTAAAGGATTAGAGGTCATAGCTATTTTTAGTTCCTCATAGTTTTTCAGTCTCTCATGAGTCATTTCAAATAGAGTGTTTTTGTTGCATACTTCGTACAGACTCTTAGTTAGCATAGCAAACTTTGGTATTTATTGTCTGTAATAACTGCAAAAACTAATGAAAGACAGTAACTCTGTTTTTTTTTTTGAGGCATAGGTCTATTCATGACAGCAGCTATCTTATTTTCATCAGCAGCTATAGTTAGACCAGAGACTATATTTCCTAAGGCTTTCAATTCTCCGTAGCCAAAGTTGCATTTCTTCATGGACACCTTCAATCCTGCTCTGGAGATAGTCTGGAGTACTAATCTTACTTGGTTAATATGAGTGTCCCAATCATCACAGTATATGATAACATCATCTATAGATACCATCATCCATCCTTGTCTGATGTATGTACCTAGAACTGTATCCATTGTTCTCTGGAAGTGTGATGGGGAATCCTAAGATATTCATATATTCCCAAATGACATATTATTCTCATAAATTTCCTGCTTTCAGGGCTTATTGTTATCTGGTGGAAACCTTTAAGCATATCCATAGTAGCAATGTACTTGGCCTTGGACAAGTTATTCAGAGCATGATCAATGCAGGGTATAGGATAATAATCTTCCTGAGTATAATTATTGAGCATTCTGAAGTCTCCTACCATTCTTGACTTGTCGTTATGCCAAGCTATGATTAAAGGTTTGGTTGCATCTACCTGTTCATTATGACCTACTTTCCTTAATACTTGTAAGTCTATTAGTTCTTGGATATGTTCCTCAAGAGCTTTTCTAGACTTAGGACTAGAAGGATAGGCTGGCCTTCTTAAGTTTGGAGGATAAGGAGGCTTAATGGTCAATGTCAATACCATATCATGTCCTTCAATATCACCAATGGGATGATCTTGAGTACAAAAAGCATTCTGGTTCTCAAAGCAGAATTTCAATATATCTTTCTTCTGTTCCTCAGAAAGTTTCATATTCAGAGCTGCTTGAGAGAAATATTCTTGGTCAAAGTCTTCTAAATGCTTTTGATAAGTAGAGGAGGGGAAGTTAGACTGAATGGTGCATATCTTAAACTTTTTGTCCCAATTACCACCTACTGTGAAGTATCTCCCTTTACTCTGGAACACATCTATACCATATAGACATAAGGCATCATTATGCAGTATCAGGTAGTCACATATTCCATTGAGCAATACTACAAATTTCACTTGTATCCTCAAGGATCCTATAGTATGAGGTAGTATTATAGGAGCAGTCCATACTCCAATAGCATTCATTGTAGAGTTGCAAGAGCTGAACCTGGCTTTTGGGAGGGGCAGAAGGTTTTCTTTCCAATTGGGATCCCATTTGTTTAAGAATTCAGCACAGACACATGAGCAAAAAGCTCCACTATCCAGTAATAACCTTATAGGTCTGTCTTTATACAATCCTGTTGCATAACAAGTTTGACCAGTGGTATAACTTTTCCCACTCATAGGTTTAACTGTTAATGGTTTGACATCCGTAATATGTCTAGGAATTATGGTAGGATCCTATTTTTGGGGCAAGCTAGAATCCCCATGGATGTTATTGATTTCTACAGAAGTGCCTATATCTCCTTCTATAACATTAACAGGTTTGGTCAGGATCAATTCACATTCAGAAAGAGATCCTTCAGTATCAGCTATATCTTCATAGTTCTGATTTCTTTCAACCTCCTGCTCTCCTTCAAAGACTGCTATCTTTCTTTTTGGTAATGGGCAGTCTTGTCTCATATGCCCAGTCTTGTTACAATTCCAACAGGTTGCAGGCATCCTCTCTTTATCCCTATTCTCATTAGGTTTCTTATTATCAGAGGTATTCATCAGAGGAGTTTTTTCTCTGTTTTTGTTAATTTTGTAGTTCTCTTTGGGTCTAGAAGGGGCTTTCTTGTCTAACCCATTCATTTCTATTACTTCTTCTTGCACATTGATTAGATTTGGCAAGTCAGCATCCATACTCATCCTAAATCTTACACTATGGTTAAGATTGCAAGGACACAGGTTGAGAAGTCTTTCATTTACTTCCTCTTTATCATCATCTGGATAGAAGCAATCCAACATTTTCTTCTGTTCCAAGCACCATTTGTGAGGTTTATCCTTGGAGGGGTCAAATGAGGAATTGTCAAAATTTTTCATCCTCTTTCTTTTCCACATTCTAGAACCAAATTGTTCTTTAATCAGAAGTTTCCAAGAATTCCATGGTAAACATCCTACTTCTTCTCTTTTACTGATAAACCAGTCCAAGGCTACTCTTTCAAGTAGTCTGGGCAGCGTGACTACATCTATAGCTTCTGGTAGGTCATAAGAGTTAATAGTGTAGTCAATAAATTTAATAAAATACATATGATTGTATTCTCCTTCCCCAGAGAACTTGGGCCATTCAGAAATAGGGGGTAACAGTTTGAGGGATTGCTCCATCTCAGGGGTAGGACTAGGCCTAAAGGTGTCACTCCTATGCATTCCTAATAAGGGTGGTGCATAAGGAGTAGTGGCTTGTCTGGGAGGTTTTGGTTCCTCTATGTTACTCCCCAAGGGGTTGTTCAGACCAACTTTTAATTCTCTAAGATCATTTTTGATCAGATTAAGTTGCAGGTCCACTTTGTTATTAAGCACATCCAGTTTTTCACTAAGGGATAGAATGGAGCTGTTAGTAGTGGTTACCAATTCTTCTTTTAAGGGTTGGAAAGGCACAATAAAATCTTCTTGGATTCCTGATAACATATTCTCAATTGTTTGAGTCTGTCTGATCCTACCTTGATTAATTGTCTCCAATAACTGTTCTTTTTTTTCTTTGATTTCTTCCTTCCTACCGTCTTTGTTTGTTTATTAATAAATTTGGCTATTATTGAGGTTAATTTATCCATTTGGGTATAAACACTGTCCAAATTTTCACAAACAATTTTGAAATTATGACGCATATCATTAGAAAAAGAACTAATTACATCGGAGTTTTGTTTGGGCTCAGAATTAGAAGCTAATTGTTGTAAACCTTTTTCCATTTTTGAGCTAGGGATATTATCTGATCCCAGTCTTTCTTTCCCTTTGGTTTGGGATGGGAAGAGGATCTCTTCTTTCCTGATCCTTTGCCTTTCAGTTGGGCTAATTGATCCCGAGGATTCCATTTTTCTACATAGGATTCTACCTCTTTCCTTGGAATCATTTTCTGAAGAGCTATCTGGGTAGGCTTTTCCTGGGAGATGATCTTTTTCATAGACACCATGTCCTCCTTGGCTTGCGCTTCTTTGAACTCTTCCCAATATTTCATGTGCTCTTTGACTAAGTCTTTGATCCTGGCTTCCTTGGCTAGGTTCTGCTGGGGTGGCTGCAAGGAATCTTCTTGTAAAGGAGGGTGGCTTGATTCTACTACCTTCTCCGGCTCTAGGTTGAGAAAGGGCAGAATTAATTGGTGCTGCTCCATGTCCATCAACATTTGATTCATGGGTTCCAGTCCCTTCATGGTGGTCCTTATTGGTGGTCTCATGGTTACTGGGAGCTGTTGCAAAAGATCCATAGGAGGGAATTCTCCCTGAGGCTCTTGTGTTATGTCTATTCATTTTTGAATTAAAACTTTATAAGTATTTTACAGAAAAAATACGTAAAAATAAGTTTTATTCAAAACTCACTTAAGTTGATGTTCAAAGGTACCAAGACTTTATTGGGATTAAATTGATCCTTAGTAGGTAATCCTACAAGGTCTTGGTGTGTTCCAATGAGGTCTTTGGCTGCCCAATCAAAATTTCCTGGGCCTCCAGAGATATTTGGGATTTCTTGATCCAATAAATCAACTTCAGTGGCGGTGGCTTCTGGTACAGGAGGGTTCACTGATGTAAAAAAAGGTCTATTTTATTGGTCAATAGTATGTATTGATATTATTTTTAAAAAATAATATGGTAATACAAGTTGTATACTTACTTTTATATTTCAAAAAGTAATTTATATGGTATTTCTTCCAAGCTTTATGTTTCCTTAATAGGGCCTGAAAGTTGACACGCCTCTCAAGATCTTCTTGTTTGAGGAGTTTATCTAAGTGTTTACGTGCAGAAGAGATATTAAGTTTCTCAGATTGAGTTAAAGCTTTCCACCAGTAGGTTTATGATTTTTAATATATTCTTCTTTTCTTATTTTTAAAAGATTTAAATAATAGATTATTAATTCTGCATTTGTTTTCAAATCCACTGCAAAAGAATTTAATGATAAATCACGGTTGTAAAGTCAGATAAATTTATCTTTGATTTATTTTTACGTGAAATGTCTGGTCCAAGGTATTGAATATAATAAAATGGAATATTTCCCGGCCAGACCCTGAATTGTCAGCCTCCTGGATGCCAATACCCTTTCTATCCTTTAGCTACCAGAGGTGATAGAATGAATAATAAATATATTATTTAATAAATGCAGCAAAAATCCATAAAATGTTTGGATTACGCTTATTGCAAGGTTAAGTGGTTTGGTTATGGTTTATTGTTTTAGATCAATATGAATAAATTGATAATTAAATATTTTTATAGAGGCTCCACAATTATATTGGGGATCTTTAACACCTCTCTTCAGGGATTTCAGTATGAAAACACGTAGTCCTGGTTACTTTGGGATCTTTAGTTTAAAGGATATTTTACCCAAAGATAATATGTATATAAAATACACGGTGGATTGGCAGGGCCTTGTAACCAAGCTTCCACGACAGAGAAAGGATAATAAAACTCACTAGTATATTATTAAATCCTTTGGGTATCTGTTTGGGACCTGCACTGATGGGTTAAACCTGTATACTGGGGTTATAAGGTTTTTCAGCAGTTTTAATTAATAAAAAAGGGTTGAGGACGGATATTATTGATAAGACTTAGCCATAAATCACTTACTTATCTTTTATAAGTACTTGATTACCTTTGAACAGTTTCTGGATATAAATATAAATGGTTGTCTGCCCATCAATATCCTCAAAAGAGCTCTTTATTTATAGATTTTGGAGTCCTAATACTATCCTTCTGAGGGGTACAGGGGCTCAAAGGGACAGACACTAAGGCTAGCAGGGTAACCAGGGGTAGCCTGTCACGTTTTCTTGGTGCTATAGCACAGGTAGCATCTGATTTCTCAGGTTATGGGAATTATTCTACTTTATAATAGATATTAGGACGTGTGAACAACACTAATCTGTCCTATTTATGTATTTTTTAATCAATTATCCTTAGTAAATGTTCCCAGTAATTTGATAATTATTCAAATAGACATTTCTACGGACATCCTGATGTCAGGTGAGTTCTCATTATGTATTAAATAACTGGAGTAAAGTCATGATATTGATTTTACTCCTTATTTTCGAGTTCCAGTTGATTTACTAAGATAATTACTTAAAAATATAAGTCAGGTGAATTCATGTAATACTTTTACATCATTAGTTTTCTTATTACGTCATAAAACATATTGATGTCTAGAAATTGTCATAAAAGTATATTCAAGTATCTTAATATATTTTTAAAAGTTGTCATTGTCTTATTTTTGACATTCTTGGTGCTTTGAATTATATTTAATAAAAATACTTATAAGGGTTATTTACATATTTTTATATAATATTATGTACTTTTAGACTATCTACTATCCACGGGAACATTTATTACATATGTAGAATGTTCCCGTGTGGGTTGTAGCATGTTTACACGGTACCTAAGTTTCTCAGGCCGCCTGTCACTCTGTCAACCCATAGTCCTGTGGCTGCGTACTTGTCAGAGGCCCGGGGCTGGGTAAAAAACCTTGATGGAGTTACAGGGCTGTTTCTCAGCCGCGCGCTGGTGCATTGGCTGCCGTGGCTGCGTGCGGGAATTGTGACAAAACACATTTCCATCTGTAACTCCTAAAATATACACAACACCTCAATTCTGACTGAATTTTACGTGTGAAACCTATACGTGACAATACATGTGAAATATTTAATTGACCAAAAGCTCAATAGTGGAGCCATGGTATTTTGGTCTTTCTTTCCTTAATTATTTATAAATATAAGGAGTTGGATTTCAAGGGTGGGGTCAGTGAGTTACCCTACCTAATTTTGGGTGGAGAATCCATTCCTGTAACAATATTTATGGTTTTCCAACTCCTTCTTAGGTTAATTATATTATTATTATTTTTTATGTTATTTCTGTTACTTTTGCAGCTTGCTCTGCAATAGTAGCAAGCTGACAAGATATGTGGTGGAGTGGAAGAGCCTTTTAGAAAAACAGCAACAGCAGAGAGGAGATACATAACTTACTTGGTTATTAACATCTTCCTTAGGTACCTGCAATAATATATACTGGATGGTTTTGAATTGGTTCTGGGTTTAAACCTCCTTTAGCAGTCTATGTTCAGTCATAAAGGTTTTGGGATGGGGAAAAATTATCAGACTAAAGCCATAAATCACTTAATTATCTATTATGAGTAATTCATCACCTTTGAAAAGTTTCTGGAGGTATATGTAACTGGTTCTGGGGTAAAAAAATCATCAAAAGGTGTTCCTTATTTATAACTTTTGGGTCCTAGCCTGTCCTTCTGAGGTCTGAGGGCTATAGGGGCAAGAGGGGAAATATTTTTAGGCTAGAAGGTTAACCAGTGGTAGCCCATAATGTATGCTAGCTTATGTAGCACAGGCAGAAGCTGGATCAGCACAGAATGGGAGCTATTTCCAATGATAATTTGTTTATTTGTCTGGGAATAGTGCTCTATTTTTCACATGATTCACTTTTAGTCATGGATGACATGAGAATTTCATGAACACTATTTCATATTCTAATTTTTTGGTATTCTAAAACCATTTTAATTTCATGAGGCCTCTAATAATTTCACTCTAAGTGAGAGTTCAGATCCTCTGAAATTTTTAATATCAATTTCCAAAAATAGTAGTATTTGTTAACTTAATTTATTAAAAATTATTCCCTTTACTTTCTGTGTAATTTTTTTAGTTATTTAGATTGAGGAAACTTCTATGGTCAATATGATTTCTTGAAAATTTCATAAATTTTACAGGAAGTAGGTTATTAAGCTCTTCAAATTTGTTGATGGTTATTTTCAAAGTTTAATTTATTTTAGTAAAATAATTTATTTAAAATTGTTCCTTTGAGGAATTGAGTAATATTATTACATTTTTAGATTAACTATATTTTCAAGGACAATTCTTTGTCCTGATGTTCTCATATATGTCACATCAAGTGAGGTAATTGTTGTACCTCAACACCACTTTGGTTTCTTTTGACAGCCACCCTTGCAGCTGTCTGTGGCCTAGTCCTGTGGCTGTGTGCAGGTCACCTTCCTGGTGCTGCACATCCACTTTTTTTGGAAGGAAATCCCTCAATTCCCCTGTCCTCCTCTGCTCTATGCCCATATTCAGCTCCACTTCTGTGCAACCTCCCAGTTTCACACATCTGTTACAATCCTTCTGACTCCTCTCCTCTCATCATCACTTGTTCCTTTCTGATCATCCACAAACAACTCTCCTCATCAATGACCCATTCCCCCTATTCCATCATCTTGAATCATCACCTCCGCTCCACTCCCTCCGCTGACACTCACCTGACCATTCTCCACCATTCTCCAACCTTGCTTTGCTTCACCACACTCTTCCTCCATCCTTCCATTCTTTCTCCCCCCCTCAACTTTCACCTTCTTTCTCAGCTCCATTGCTCAACCTCAACCAGATCACCTCACTCTTCACTCATTCCTTCCTGGTCTCCTCCTCACACTTCCATCATTGTCTTCACACCTACGCTTGCCTCACAAATCCAATTTCACCTACACTCATGTTACAAATTTGACCAATCACCAACCTACACCACCTAAAATTTCCTTCCATTCTTTTTTTCATCTGTGAGATTGCTTCCACTTCAAATTTGTTGAAAATCAACCGCTTATGTACCTCTGCGCACTCAGACTGTCTCCTATTCCTTGTTTTCTCTTCCTGTTCATTTTCATCCAAGTCTCTTCTGTCCATTGTCCCACAGAGTGAGAACCACAGTCCTTGTCTTCCAGTATTTTTTTCATTTCATCCTTATCAACTTGTTGAAGCTCCATTTTAGTCTGTTGGTTCAGGTAATTCCACAATTTTGAATTCTTCAACTTTCTGAGTCATCTGAATTGGGAAAACCTGGCTGCATTTTTTAGTGTTGAAAGCAGTTGCACATGGATGCATAACTACCACCGCTGTGTGCGGAAGTTTTGCAAAAACACTTTTTTCCTCATAACTCCTAAACTATAAATAATTTTCTCATTCTGAGTGAACATTGGGTGTAGACCCTATACATGAAAAGTCATGTGAAATATTAGGATGGAAAAAAGGGAAATAATGATTATGTGCTTTTTGAGATAATTTTAAATAAGGTTATTACATTTTTCATGCCCCCAAAACTGGTTTTCACGCAGTTTCAAAGTTGCCAAAAGGTCTCCCAATGTCCCCAAACCATGCAGTAATGCTGGATTTCACATGGTTTTCCAGGGTGGTAAAAAAAATACTGGTGGATAGACAGTGGTGTTTATCATCTCAAGCCCCTGTAAAGAAAATATGGGACTTTTTTTCCATTTTGAATGCCTCCAAAATTGCACTCAAAATATTGAAAAAAACGCTTTACGTCTCAAATCTTTTCACATTTTTATTCATTTTTATTTATTATTTTGGAAAATCTGACGACACAGAAAGTTTCCAAATATGCCAGGCCATTCAATTTCATTTTTTTTGAAATTTTATTACTTCATTTTCCCGCCAGAAGATAGGATTCACATAAAAAATAAGACATTCTTTTCAATTTGTTTTTCCTTATTTTTCCATCAACTTTTCCAAATTTTGAGCTTGCAATCTTTTAGTGGGAATTGAAAAGGGCCCAAAAATATTTTTTATGGGAAGTGTTAAATTTGAAACCCTACAAAACCCATTCAAAACTCAAATTGGGTTGAATGGCCCAGTTTGCAACCCATCTGGGTTGTGAATGGCTGTTTTCAACCCATCTAGGTTGTGAACGGCTTTTTGAAACCCATCTGAGGCATGAAAAACAGCTCAAAACCCAGATGAGTTGGAAACCACGCCATGCAACTCATTTGCAAATTTTTATTTTAATTTTTATTTATTTATTTTTTTTTATTTTTAGGGCATTGGGTTTTTCACGCCCCCAAACCTGGAAATCATACAGTTTTGATGTTGCCACAACATCCCCCAACATCCCCAATGCACACGGTAAACCTGGAAAAATGAAGTTTTTGGGGGTTGTCAAAAAAAAATACTTGTAAATAGAAAGGCATCTCAAACCCCTGTATAATAAGTTTGAAAAACTTTGGCTATTTTTAAGGCCTTCAAAATTTCCCTCAAGAAACTGAAAAAAAAACATTCCACATCTCAAATCTTTTCACATTTTTAATATTTTTCCTTTGATTATTTTGAGAAATCTGAAGAGAAAAAAGTTTACAAATATTGCAAGCCATTCAATGAAAACTTTTCCAGAATTTTAGTACTTCACTTTCCCACCAGAAAATGGGATTTACATAAAAAATGAGAAATTATTTTCAAGTATTTTTTTTGTTATTTTTCCATGAAATTTTCCAAATTTTCAGTTTGCATTATTTTAGCAAAAATTGCAAAGGGCCAAAAACAATTATCCAGGGATTTTTTGTAGGTTATTGTTTCCCAAAGAATTAATAATTGAAAACACAAAAGTGATGTTTTTTGCTTTAAATCAATGAGTAAAAAAAATTATGAAAAATTGAGAAAAAAAACAGAAAAATGATTCAATCAAGATCAATTTGTACTACTTTATTATTTATACTACAGGGAAACAAAATATTCAAACCAAGTTTCAATTTATGATGAATCAAATCTTCCAATTTTTGCAATTCCTTGCTAGAAAAAGCACTCCAAAGGTGATCTAATTTTGCAGCCGGCCACAGTTCAGAATTATAGTGGAAAGGAACTATGTGCTGAAGATCTTCCAGAATAATTGATTATATGGGAGGTGTTTGAGAATTGGCAGTTGGAGGTGAATTGAGGGGCAAATAAGTCAATGGCACCAAATTAGATAAAACTACCACTGGCCTATTGTATTTATCTGCAAGCAGGAAACAATGGCAAGGTAATTTCATCAGGTAACTTTGAGGGGCAGGTACAGAAGTGTGGCTGAGATGTTTTCTTGCTTTGTCAAATTTTTCATCCCAGACTTGATCCATGAATTTTTCGTCCTTGAAGATATATTTTGATTCCATTTCCTTGATCATTTCCTGATTTATTGAGCTCCAATCTTCCTATTTATGGCTCAAATTAACTGCTACTGATCTAAACCCACAGTTCCCATCACCAAGCACATCTGGAACATCTGAAATTTGTGGTATGGCTGTCTTTGGGAAAATGAAGTTTTTGCATTGATACTAAGGAAAAAAAATATCAGTATTATTTAAGATTAAATGAAAAAAAAAATTGATACTGACTTTATCAATAGCCACCACTTAAAAATTATCAGAATATTAAAAAGAAAATTTTGTGACCTTCATCCAAAAAAACAAGGGGTTAATAAGTGAACCATAAAGTAAGATTAATTCAGAAATTTGTTCACCTTTTCTGTTTCAGAGGCTGTGGCTGTTGGAGAAAAGATTGGATTCCCTGGAGGCCTATCAGCATCTTCATCTTCATCTTATTGTCTTCTTCTCTTGATCTTCTTCAAAGTACCAGGACTCAAATTTTGTGAAACAACCCTCATATTGATGATAGTTGCTGACCTCTGAGTGACAAATGAACATATGAAAATCAATGGAAACTAAAAAAACAATCCTGATCCCCCCAAACCAAAAATAAAATTACTAAATGTCTTCATTATATCCAATTCTTCAAGATCTTTGATTTCTTCTCCACTCAATTCCTCTTCTTTTATAAAATCATCCCGTGCACAATGCCATGGTCTTCCTTTCCTTTCCTTTTCCTTAGAGTCTGAAATTAGAGAAAACCAATTTCCAACCATACGCTGTCAAAATCAATTCAACAGAAAGGGATAAAAAAACCACAAAAAGAAAATTCTAACCATTGAATTAACCACTTGGTGCTTCCTTAGTCTTCCTCTTCTCTTAGGTACTTCAACATATTCAAACCCAGATGGATCCCTCTTAGATGAATGCTTAGAAAACCTTTTGCTTTTATTGGGGGCTCCTTTGAGTCTTCCACAAATTTTCCTTTTTTTTCTTTGATAGGGTTTCTTGAATGGGAGTCAATTGATACTTCCCATTTAAAATTCTCATAATTTCTCCAAGGTAAAAATCTTGTTCTCCAGGGCAAAATTTAAGGAATTTTTCAAAAAGTTCATTCTGAAACTGGTGTATTTTGGTTGATTGGGAAGGTGATTCATGAGATCATTGATAATTTTGGCATGACCCCTTCTCAGCAAGCTATGAATAATCCCAAAATAAAAGAAAAAAACTTCAGAAATAAATTATAGAATTATTTTTTTCTCCAAGAAAAGAAAAAATAATGAAATAGGAGGTTTGACATGCCACTGGGGATGAAAATCATCAAGCAAAAATTGATGCTTCTTGAGATTGGCCTTCTTCACTTGGTGTACACAAGGAATTCCCATCAAAGAAGAATAATCACAATAAGAAAAGTTGGTTGATTTTTCTGCTGAAATTTGAAAGTAATGCACAATCTTGAGAGCATAGTGGCTTATTTTCCTAAGAGGTGTTCAACAAAATATGGGAGACAAATCAAGTTATTGAAGTCTTGCTGAGAAGTTTCAAAGGCAGTTTCATGGATTTTAATTGAAACTGAATGATATATTTGGTGAACTAAATCAGAAAAGGAACCAGAAGAAGTTGTGATAAATTGTTTGACATAAGAGTGAAGCCCTTATATTCTAGATGTGTTGGTATTCCCAAAATGCAGGTGCTTGTTTGCAGCATATGAAACAAATTTTATTTTTAAAGGAATTCAGTTGTCAAGAAGGTAGTTAGAAGTAGTGGGATTCCAGACTACATTCAGTTTGGTAAAATTATCTTGATGAGAATTTTCAGATTTGTATTTGACCAGAATATTCCAGTGTTTTCTGAATATCATCCATTCTTCTTCAGATTTAAAGTGTTTTCTACAATGTGTTTGAATGTTTTGGAAGATATGCCAGACACAGAGTAAATGATGAGAGTTGGGAAATACAGTTTCAATGGAATGAATCAGGGCTTTCTCTTTGTCAGTCACAATGACTTTGGGTTCTTCATGTTCTAAAATCATGAAGTTGATGGAGAGCTCATTTATAGTCTTACTTTCTTTCTTGGAAGAGGAAACAGAAACCAAAGGAGAATGTTCTAGCACAATTGTTAAACCCAAAAATGTGAAGAAGAGGCATGGAAAATTTGTTGGTTTTATAGGTACAATCCATCATTAAAACTGATGGAAATAATTTGATTAACTTGATAGAATCTGGGTTAGAAATGAATAAATAACTGATATGACCATTTTGATTATTGATTTAATATGTAAAAGAAGAGTTGCTTAATTTCATGATTAAAGCTTCTATGGGTGATTTTCCTTCCAGTTTTTCTTTTTTAATATTAGATCTTTTGTCACAAATTTTGTAATTTTCAGTATTGAATTTCTTGGGACTAAAAACCAGCAGGCTAAAGACAGGGATTTAGAAATTAGACCAGCTGATTCAAATGCAGGCATAGAGAACAAGAAAGATGAAAAGGATACCAACAGATAGGACTATGATCAGAGTCAGGACAGCATGAGCGGCAGAAGAGAATATGAGGCTAGAAGAGATAAGTAGATAGCTGAAATGGACAGGAGTCAGAGTTGTTAGGCGTGATAAATCATACGGATAGGTCTCTTACCAGAAAAGAGCACATGGACCATAATCGAGTAACTGAGAGGGTAGATCAAGGATTGAGGCGAGATTTGGTTTGGAGAGAAAAAGGAAAAGAAAAGTAAAAAAGAAAGATAGAATAAAGAAAGAGTAGATAAAATGAAGAAAGAGATTGATTCGGGTAGTTGTTGTGGGAGGTTATTTGGAGAGAGAGGAGAGTTTGTCAAGAAGGAAGAGACAAATTGTGGAAGAAAAAGAACAGAAGAGAAAGAGAAAGATCTAGAACCAAGTCTCAAGAGTCAGTCTCCTATTGGGAGGGAACATCCCTCAGAATAGAGTGCTTTCACTCATTTCCAGGGCGCGCGATAGTCAGAAAGTAGAGGGAAACCTATTAGGAGGCAATTCTCAACACTCCCCGTGGCTGGTAAGTGGATTATCCAAGAGGTTATTTGTCTCAAATAGTAAATATTTTTTTTGTAACAATTCAAGAGAGCTGATTGAGGAAGCCTTTGAGAGGGAGTCTGCGACCATGGATTGACTAGGGATAAGTTCCAGTTTGAACGCCTGATTTGTAAAATCTTTGCAAAGACCTTTTGTTTTTATGTCTATATGTTGTGACTTAGAGTGAGAGCCAAATTTTTTCATCTTTTTGTCCAAGCCCTTGTTGTCTATATACAACGTGGGTTTGAACTCAAAGCTTTGATAAATCTCATTGATGAGATTTCTGATCCATTTAATCTTGAGATAACAATCAAGAAGGGCATTCAGTTCCAATTTGGTGGAGGAATAGGTGATGTTCCGTTGTATAGTTGAGTTCCAGATAACCAGGCTTCCATAGTGAAAGATGACATATCCGGTTTGAGATTTTTGAAAAACAGGATTGTCTCCACAAGTGGCATTGCTAAAGCTGAAGAGGACTTTCTGCTCAGGATTTTATTTGATGATAAGTTTGAGATTTTTGGTCATCTTAAGGTATCTCCATACTTTCCGGACCTCCCGCCAGTGACTCATACTGGGTTTAGCGTTAAACCTAGCCAGACTGGATACAGAGAAGGAGATTTCTTGACAAGTATACTGTGATAAATGATTGAGAATGCCAATCACAGATTGGTAGTTGATATTTATCTGACAGAATTCTGGATGATCATCATCAGAGGCAGGTTTGAGAAGAAAGTTTTTGTTTAGCGGAGACATTGTGTCTTTGCAAGATGAAAGGCCAAGCTCTTCCAATCCCCAATTGATATGATTAGGTTGACTCAGGAGTATTCAATCATCTTTGATCTCCATGAGCATTCCAAGTATGGTGTTAGGTGGATGAGAGGACAAATTCTGGAATTGCCTAAGGAAACTTGATTCAAAGACGTTGGAGTTGCCTACATGGATTAGGTTGTCCACGTGGAAGTATAAGATTTCTTTTGTTTTGATATTGAGTTAGAGGCAAGGATCACTTGTTGACTCTTCATATCCTTGAGACTCAATCCATAACATGAGGATTTTGTACCAATTCTTGGGAGATTGTTTTAAACCATACAAAGATTTTTTTAATTTTAGATAAGGAGATTTTCTAGTTGATCCTTCTGGTGTTCTCATAATAACGGTCGCTTCCAGAGGAGCATGAATAAATGCACCTTTGACATCCAATTGAGTGAGTTTCATCTTTTCTTTCAAAGCATTTACTAGGGCCAATTGTATAAATGCAATTTTTCCAGTTGTTGCCCAAGTTTCATTGTAATCAACTCCTAACACTTGATTGAAGCCTTGAAAGCATGAGCAAGCTTTGTATTTGACTGGTTTGCCATGACAATCCTCCTTCACTTTGAAGACCCAAGTTGTATTTAGAATATTGTCCGGCTTTCCATAATATTCTTCCCAAACATCTTGCAATTCTATACCTTCTAATTTGGTTTCTGTAGCCTTCTTCCATTTGGGCCATTCGGGACACTTGCGTGCGGCTTTATAGGAAGTGGGTTCATAATAATGGTGGACGCCATATTGTTGAGGTTTCTTCATTTCACTTCTAGGTCTTTGATATGCGGATGTTTTGGGAGGTTCTGCTGGAGTAGGATGACAAGGGGAATTCGTAGCAGATGAATCTGTGGAGTCCACACACTTATTCTCCTTGCAATCTGATTCTGATTCAGAAGGGTCTTCAGGCAAATTGCAAATTGTATATTGTTTTTCAACCAAAGAGAAGTTGGAGTTGTCAGATTCCGAACTAGCCTGAGAGAAGAGATTGAGTCCAGGAGACTCAAGAAGCAGAAATTGAGAGATAGTGTTCTTGAGGAACTGGACATGTTTGGTTTCAACAACAGCACTGGATAAGCTTAATACGAGGTAAGAATGAAAAATTGGATTAAACCCAACTAAAATTCCTTCTAATCCTTTTTTGTCAAATTTCCTCCCTCTCTGCAGATGATTTCCCAAGTAGATTACCGGCAATCCTACGGGTTTCAAGTACTTAGTAGGAAGATTCTTTTTGAACATGAGTTCCCAGGGGGATCAATCATTACCTTCCCTTGGGATTTGATTCAACATGAAGCAGCAGCTTTGGATGATTATGTTCCAATAGTTCTTAGGTAGCCTGGAACAGGAGAAAGTTTCTTGTGCGGATTTGAAAATAGTTCAATTGGCTTGTTCCGATCAACCATTATGTTGAGAATGGTAAGGTTCCAATGTTAGTAATTTGATGTGTTTGGATTTGGAAAAGTTGTTCAAAGTTTTGTTGGTGAATTCCGTGCCTTTATCCAAGAAAATCTCCGTTGGGTAGTAATTGAGCCGTTTATATTCTGTCTCAAGGATATTGATTATAACATCCGGGGTTTCATCTTTAGACAGTAGAGGGAATGCCGCAAGATATCCAGAGAAATTATCAACAAGGGTCAGAATGTAGCAATGGCCCGCCTTAGATTGAGGAGTAATTTGTCCAATCAGATTGAGGTGGATCCTTTCAAGGGGTTTTGACGACGGTGTTGATGTTTCTGAGAAGGGGGATTTGGTGATTTTGCTTTTCACGCAACTATCACATTGGAAGTTATTTAATTCTTCCTTAGAAAAACAATCCTTCAGAATAGGCTTGAGAGTGGAAATTGCAGCATGAACATACATCTTATGGAAATCTAATAGAGATTTGGATTCAATAGTAATAGAGCTGGTGGATTGATTTGTGAGATTAACTGAGAGATTATTGCCCACAACTCAAGGTTTCTCGATTACAAAGAGGTTATTGCAAATTAGTCCTTTTAGAACCACCTCATTACCTCAAGAGACAGTAAATCAATCTTGTTCTTGTAAAAGACTGCATCCCTTCTTTGCTAGAAGACCGGGGCTAATCAGGTTGACCACTATATCTGGAACGTACATGCACTCGTCCAAAGTTATGATTGATTTGTTCCATTCTAGTCGGACCTTACCAGTACCTTGAATTTTCAGGTTAGCTTCTAGCTTGCCAGTCTTGATTTCCTCTGGGTTGTCCTGGAGATTAATAGATGTAAAGAATTTAAGATTGTTGAATATATGAATATTTGCGCCAGAGTCCAACAAAAGATTTGGATTATTATTGGAGTTGATCCAGAGGGTGAGAAGTGAATGGTAGTTGATGGTTGGGTTCTTTTTGGTTTTGTTTTTCCATTCATTCTGCTGTTTGACCGACCATCCTGGTGCGATTTGAGGATGAAGATGAAAGCAAGATGTCTCTGGATGTGGAGCATTTGGATTGTGGTAGCCTTCTCTACATCCGAGTCAAACTTTTTTGTTGTCTTTCTCCATTCTGCCTTTGGTGGTTACTAGAGTAACATCCAGAGCTGATTTGCCTATCTTCAGTTGGGCCTTCTGCTCATTATTGTATTGAATAAGGTAATTAAATACTACTTCTACCGTAATCAGTTTCTCTACATGCATGATTTGCTGCTTGAGGTTCTTCAGAAGGGGGGGTAATTTAAATAGTATGAGATAAGCAAGTATATCTTTTGGCAATTCTATACCCACATCCGCCATACGCGTAAGTGCCTTTTTGGTATTGGTGATGAAACTTTCTATTGCATGTTTGTTGAAAGGAGCATGTAGAAATTGATTGAAGACTTGGGCTCTATTTGCAGTTTTGGATGAGGCAAATCAACGAGTGATCTTGTCCCAGAGCAGCTTAGACAATGAGATATTTGTAGAATTGACCACGTTGGCATAAGTGATGCTGTCTAGTCTAGAAAGAATAATTGCTTGGATTTCTCAATCTTGCTTTATCGTTAGTTTGCCAGAATTCCTAGTTATGACGTCCTTAATTGCCTTGAGATCAAAGAGCATCAACAACTTGTCTTGCCAAATAGAATAATTGTCTTTGTTGAGAGGAGGAATGGCATTGACCAAGGCTTTGAGTGCAACTTGATTAAAATAGTTGTTGGCTCCAACTGGTTTGTTCATTTTTGATTGGCTTGAGTTCTTTGGCTTTTAACCGTGTAAGTTTCAGTATTAAATTTCTTGGGACTAAAAACCAGAAGGCTAAAGACAGGGATTTAGAAATTAGACCAGCTGATTCAAATGCGGGCATAGAGAACAAGAAAGATGAAAAGGATACTAACAGCTAGGACTATGATCAGAGTCAGGAAAGCATGAGCGGCAGAAGAGAATATGAGGCTAGAAGAGATAAGTAGATAGCTGAAATGGACAGGAGTCAGAGTTTTTAGGCGTGATAAATCATACGGATAGGTCTCTTACCAGAAAAGAGCAAATGGACCATAATTGAGTAAATGAGAGGTTAGATCAAGGATTGAGGCAACATTTGGTTTGGAGAGAAAAAGGAGAAGAAAAGTAAAAAAGAAAGATAGAATAAAGAAAGAGTAGATAAAATGAAGAAAGAGATTGATTCGGGTAGTTGTTGTGGGAGGTTATTTGGAGAGAGAGGAGAGTTTGTCAAGAAGGAAGAGACAAATTGTGGAAGAAAAAGAACAGAAGAGAAAGAGAAAGATCTAGAACCAAGTCTTGAGAGTCAGTCTCCTATTGGAAGGGAAAATCCCTCAGAATAGAGTGCTCGCACTCATTTCCAGGGCGCGCGGTAGTCAGAAAGAAGAGGGAA
This sequence comes from Puccinia polysora, assembly GCA_025617555.3. Taxonomy (NCBI): domain Eukaryota; kingdom Fungi; phylum Basidiomycota; class Pucciniomycetes; order Pucciniales; family Pucciniaceae; genus Puccinia; species Puccinia polysora. The sequence goes on from CM062616.1 coordinate 19,993,144, forward strand.
ACCTATGAGGAGGCAAGTCTCAACAGATTTTACTAAGGGTTGTGTGAACAGGATAATTGGAGGAATGCATTAAGTAATTAAGAATTTTCAGGGGAGGAACCCCAGCTTTTTTTAAATAATTGATCATATCCTCTTGATCACCTTGAATCCTTCTATGAACTGGATGGGTGGATGGATCAGTTGATGGTGGATGATTGTGATCAGGGAATTGGATTTTTATTTCCCAAAGACCAGAACTCTTCTAAAAGCTTCCAGAGAATTTTAAGGGAAAGTTTGTTTTTCTAGTTGATGAAAGTATTTTTCTATCCAAATTGGGTTTATATTCCCCAGATTTTTCACATTGGTAAGTATATTTTTGCTCCTTAGTATTGGAGACTATGGTGGAAATGGCATATCCATGGGATTTAGCCCACTCTTGAACAGCATCCACAAGTTCCCCCTTTTGAATGATATGATAATTCAGGTGGAGGAGCCAAAGGTGTGGAATCATGGGGGTGATATGAATCATTTGAAGCAGTAGAAGGAGAAGAAGCAGAGGCAGATAGTGGAGCAGAAGAAGAATCAGCAGAGGCAGATAGTAAAATTGGGTTGATATGTTATTCAGACATTTTTTGTTTGGGATTTTGATTTTGAGATGGGTTTTTTTTTGTATGAAGAATTGATTTTTTTTTATTTTTGGTGGGTTTTTGGATTCATGGCGTTTATTTAGTGGGGGTGGATTTTTGAATTTGATTGGTTGAGTTGTGTTGAGTAGTGATGTGTGATTGTTTGATTGGTGTTGAGTTGTGATAATTGGTGGTTGTGGTGATTACTGGTGTGGTGTGGAGTTTATTTGCGATTTTTACAGGTGATTTTGTGGTTTCATATAGAAGAGCCCAAAAATTCAGACCTACCCCAAAAAGGGGTTCAAACATGGTATTTTGAGGTTAGACATTTGATGGCCAAAGCAATTTCCAAAAATATGAAAAGAAATATATTTTTGTTTGATTTGTAGTGCATTTTAAAACTGTAAACTCAGTTTTCCCATAAAAAGAATCAAAATAGTATCAGAAATTGCTTCAAAACACACCCCAAAACAGACACTTCCCATTATTGTTGTAGATGCATAAATTTTTTTTGGGAAAATAATTGATCCAAAAAATCCTTAAATAATTTTTGGGCCCTTCACAATGCCCAATAAAATAATGCAAACCAAAAATTTGGAAAATCTCATGGAAAAATAACAAAAAAAAGAATTTAAAATAATTTCTCATTTTTTATGTAAGTCCCCTTTTCTGGTGGGAAAGTGAAGTACTAAAATTCTGAAAAAATTACAATTGAATGTCCTGCCATATTTGGAAACTTTTTTCTCCTTCAGATTTCTCAGAATTATCAAAGAAAAAAGATTAAAAATTTGAAAAGATTTGAGACGTGGAGTGTTTTTCTTTCAGTTTTTGGAGGGAAATTTTGAAGGCCTTCAAAATTTCCAAAATTTGTCAAAGTTATTCTACAGGGGTTTGGGATGCCTTTCTATCCCCTTGTTTTTTTTTTTTTTGAAAACCCCCCAAAAAACATGTTTTTTCCAGGTTTACCACCTGCGTTAAGGATGTTGGGGGACGTTGTTGCTACGTCAAAACCACGTGATTTCCAGGTTTGGGGGCATTAAAAACCCAAAACTCTATTTTTATTTTTAATTTGATTTATTTATTTATTTATTTTTTTATCTATCTATCTATTTATTTATTTTTTTATCTATAAATCTATTTATTTATTTTTAATTTATTTATTTAGTTATTTATTTATTTTTAATTTAATTATTTGTTTATTTTATTTTTTTTTTCAAATTGTTGAGTTGTGAACCTCTGTTCACAACTCATGTGAGTTTCAAACCTCTTTTCACACTCATGTGAGTTGCAAACCTCTGTTCACAACTCATGCAAGTTGCAAACCTCTGTTCACAACTCATGCAAGTTTCAAACCTCTGTTCACAACTCATGCAAGTTTCAAACCTCTGTTCACAACTCATGTGAGTTGCAAACGGCTTTTCATGCCCATTTGCAACCCCTGGGTTGCAAATGTAGAATGTCCCATCAAATTCATTTGAAAATATCTCAAATTAGGTTTCATCATTGCAAACCTGGCCATATCTGTTTGAATTAACATCAAATTCCATTAAATTAACTCAAATCCAGGAGATTTTTGGGTTTTGGAGGCTGATGGAGGTTTTGATAGTAACACCAGGAAAGCCAGAGTATTTTTAGACTTCCCTGGGAAAGTTGAATAGCTAAAAAAAATTAGCACAAACTCACACTGGTCTGCAAAATGCATAGGTAGGAAGTTTTATCAAGGTTTGATTGGATTAAATGGTATTTTTTTAATATTTTAATCTGAGGAAGAAGAAAGTGTGTGGTAATTATGGGTAATGAATTAGTATAATTTTACAAGTGCTACTAATTTTCCATTAAAAGTTGGTACAGGCACTACTTCTCAAAGAGCTCAGGATAAGAGGCTTGAGATTAAAAAAAATTGGTTTGAGTAATTAAAATAGATGATCATGATTCAATTAGAAGCAAATTCTAAGGGTAAAGGTTTGGGGATGATGGTGGCTGAATACTGTAATAGTTACACCAAAAGAAAAAGGTGAGATGAGTCTATCATGTGGTTTTGTAGTTTTCCTGTGATCAAATGGCACCTACTGGATGAGAGGGACCAGCAAGAAGTATTATACTAAATCCTTGGGATAAATTAGTAAAAGAGGGGGGGAGAGGCCAGTATATGTGAGAATTTGTGAGGAGACCTTGAGAGAGGGTTGATCCATGTACAAGGAGATATTTCCCAGTGAGTCTTTATACAGATCCATTTGGCTTTGGGGTTTAGTTGAGATCCCCATTCAGTTTGCTTGCCCATGGAGACTGATGCTTTATTATGTGGAAGTTTTAGGAATGTTGTATCATTCACAACTTAATTTGAATGGAAGCAGAGAGTTGGAGAACATTGAACCAAGCAGAGAGAGGGAGCCTTGGAGTGGAGATTTTATCCTTTAGCCATACAGGGGGATGCACAGGAAGTGGGACCAGGAGTATGGAGATGTGGAGAGTGAGATTTGAAAATTTGTAGATTGATTGGATTAAAAAAGGCTTGAATTTCAACCAGTGGCATTCAAGTTTTCTGTATCATTTGATATTGGAGAAGGAGAATTTTCAATTGATATATACATTAGCATGTCAAGAGATGGATAATCAATTTCAGTTATCAATAAATAAAAAAATCTCATAATCATAAGATATTAAATTTAATTCCAAAGAATCATAGAATTTTTATCTGATATAAAATTCTTGGAAGTAATTTTTGCATATCCCTATTGATTCATATTCATATTTCTGAATACATAATACATAATATGGATAAAATATGTTTAAAAATATTACATTGGGGTCAAATTGGCTCACCATTTTCAAATATTTATTATTATTATTTTTAGTTTAAAAAGACCAATTCATGTCTTTGAGATTCATAAAATAATACCTTTCCCATTCCAAAGAGAAAAGTGGAAAAGTCATTATTTTATTTTATTTTTATTGGGGGGTGAATTCACCTGTTTCTGGATAATTTTACTTACTTATGGATAATTTGAAATTATTTTTGGATAGTTTTTTAGGAATTCAACAATCAAAAATTTTATTTCTCACTTTTCAGAGTACCAAATTGGATTAATACTCCCTACACTGGTGATTATTTCATCTTTCAATCCTCAGTTTCTGAGCCCTCACTATTAATTATGCTGTGAATTTTCTATCATCTTCAATTATTATATTCAAATAAATCACCAATTGAAACTTTTTCAAATATGATTTCATGAAATATTACTTCACCTTCTTCAATTAAAGAATTATCCCTCATGTTCTTTGAGACAGTGAAACCTGATTCTATTTCTTTTTCACAAGTCACTAGCAGATTATTTCCTTTCACTTGTCATCAGATTTATTTCTTTCAACTCAATGGCTTTTTTTCCTCTATGCAATCATATTTAAAAATAGAGCTTTTTATCATTAATTTTCAAGGTATTTTGGAGTGGAGCTTTTTCTCTATTTTCTTAAAACTTATATTATCATTTCTATTTTTAATTTTAATCACTTATTTTTATTTCTTTGAATCCTGCCATTCTTAGATTGAACATACCCAATAGTTGATGGATTAGATCAATAATCTTTTGATCAATTCACAAATTTTTGCATGAATTCACACATTTCTTGATGAATTCACACATTTTTTGATGAATTCACACATTTTTGGATTAATTTAATTTTCTTTGAATAATTCCATGCCATCTGGCCTTTCATTTCACCCAAGGAATTTTTCAAAACCTTATTTAAATTTAAAGAATTTGTGAAGACTTCATTGCTATTGAATGAAGCTTTTCAAAATTCTCCCCAGGTGATAAATGCCCCCCCTTCAAACTCCTTTGAGGTAGAAGGGTAAAAGTTCACCATCTACCCTTTGCAGTAATTTCCAAAACTTTTGATTAAATCAAATCCATTGAATCCCAAAACTTACTCTGTTCAAGTTTCAAATAAGCCTTGATGAATTTTCAAAGAATTCTTCAAATTAGAGGATTTGACCCCTGCTCAGAAGCTGCTTCAAAAATTCCTTAGAAGTAGCTTCCAGGCCTTATTAAAATTATCTTACAATAATTCTTATGAAAATCTTAGAATACTTATTAATATGATTTTTAAAGAGTCTTTGTAAAAGTATTCAAATCCTGGTAAATTGAAAATATGATGGAGTTTAAATACAGGTATAACTGTTGATTTTGCCACACATTTTTGATAAAAAATCTTTCAACCTCTTGAGTACTATGTACATAAAAAAACTACTCAAGGAAGTTAGACATTTCCTTTTCAAGAATTTATCATATAACTCAAACTTTTTGCCGTAAAAATAAACATTTAAAATATTTTTCTGTCAAAAAGTCAAAGCATAATCAAAAATCAAAACCAAAGAAAAATAATCATTCAAAAACAATTTTATACCAATGCAATGCAAGTATATTTCACTATTATCACTGCATCTTTGAATTTTTATGTTTCAATTTTTCATACTTTGTTTATCACGCTTTTATTTCGCAAAAAAAAAGTAAAAAAAAAAAAGAAAGAAAATATATATATAGGGAAATGTTAAATTTGCAACCCAACACCACTTTTTCACAACTCAAAAAGGGTTGTGTGGCGCGGTTTGGGACCCATTTGAGTTTTGAACAACCATTTGTGACCCATCTGAGTTTTGAACATCCTTTTTCAATCCATCTTGTTAAAGTTCTGACCCTCTCTCACTCACTCTCTCAGATCTGTAGTCACTTATTTCATTTTTTTTTATCTTTATCATACCCTTCATTTCTTTCCAATCTCTTTGTTATCAATTTCCTTTACTTATTGTCTTCTTTGTAAAGCGCACTCGCGTGCGACGCTCTTTTTCATGCCCGCGCGCTATGTTCGCACTTACGGGTGTCACTCCCACTCTTGCAATTGCCAGGTCTCCAACAAGCAAATCAACCGCTCAAGCCTCCTAAGACAATTGGAATTTTATTCAAGCTTCATCTCTCATCGCCACAACCAACCAACTTTGATCAATCAATTGGACCAATATCTCTCAACTCAATCAATCTAGTCAATCAATCCAAACCAGTGTACAAGTCCAATCAACTCTTCAGTCCTACATTCAACACCTATCAACATCCAATTTTTCATCCAACAAAGACAAGCATCCAGTCAGATCATTGTAAGAACCTTACCTGGCAACTCGTCAATCAGTGCAGGAGCTTACTATTCAACTCTCAGTTCCTCACTCCTTAATCAGTAATTCTGAACTGGCACTGCAACTCCCACCCTGGCTTCTTCTCCAATTCTCTCCCTCTGAATTTCTTCATATAAGACTTGCTCATCTCAGCCAGCTTGTTCTCTGTTGGTCACTTCTTTCCTGTTATATCATGTATGGCTGTTTATCCTCATTCTTACACTTGTCATCTCTTTCTGAAATTCAGCTTGGTCTTGGTTGTCAATCCAAATTCTCACATGGTCAAAAGCCTGTGCCAATCAAGACAATGGATTGACCGGGGACCTCATTGACACCAGGACCAGGGGGTACTATACCAATTACAAATAACTTGCAATCAAATCACTCATTGAATCCACCCCTCTGCTAACTGCTGATAATTGCAGCATGTGGAGGAAGAAATTTGAAAAACTATTCAAACTACAAGGAATATTCAACATTATGAATGCAAATGAATCGACCTGTCTTTATGAGGATACAAATAAAGAATTTGTAGCTCACATCCTTGCCAAACTTGACGCAAATTCCTACAACAGCATTATTGACAACACCAAAAAAGATAATGCTAAGCTGATTTGGATCTCAACCCAAGAACATTTTGTGTTGTCCCAATCTGCAAATAGAGCTCGTGATTTCAATGGCTTCCTGCATCTCTTGATGGACAGTAACATTGAAACATTCATAACAACGGTAAGGATTTATCTCAAGAAAATGACAGAAGTTGGCATTGAACTTCCCTCAAATATCATTGCCTACCTTGTTTTATTCAAGTTTCCCTCTTTGATGCAACACATGAAGTCCCAAATCATGCACTCCAGTACAGATATGAAAGTTGATGTCGTTCTCAATCACCTGATACAACATAAAAACAAATTGATTGCAGAAGGAGAACAAGTTAAGCCTGTGAATGTTGCTCTATACAGAGGACCTCAATGTGAAAATGGCAAGCAAAACCCAGTAGTGACGTCGCATTCAGCCAGTTTGTGTTGGTTTGAATTTCCCAATCTCAAACCCGCAAATGTCCTGAATCAAGGATCAAAGAAAGTCAAGCCAAAAGTCAAAGACAAAGCGCACTTTTACAGCTTTTTCTGCGGTCTCAGCTCAAACGCGTTAACTGACCCTGTCAATTAACACCATTTTATACTAGACTCAGGCTGCTCCACCCATATGATAGTCAATCGAGATTCTTTCACTACCTTTGAGAAGAGCAATGGAAAAATACCAACTGGAAAAAAGAATGCAGTTATTGCAATCAAGGGAAGTGGCAGTGCAGCTCTGGCCACCAAAGCCGCCAATCTGATCTTATCTAACGCCGCCTGGGTACCTGAGTCAAAGGTCAATCTGATATTGTTGGGCCCGCTTATGAGTCAAGGAGCTAACCTCCAGGTTGACAGAAGCAATCTTCCCCACACCTTGGAACTCACCACCAAAGGTGCTCCATTACTATCCGGTTCTATCATCAACAACTTTTTTGTAATTGCCATGGCCAATGAGACAAGAAAATCCTTTTAATCCTGTGCGGAATTATCTGCTATTCATCAATCTCTAGGCCATGCCAGTCTATCAAGAATGGAAAAGTTCCTCAACGTGAAACTCTCTGAATCACAGAGAACTTTGTTTGAATTTCTCAGTTGCAATAAAGCCAAAATAACCCATCTGCCGTTCAACCCTCAACAGGAGAATGCTCAAAGTTGCTTTGAAAAGATCCACCTGGGTCTCATTGGACCTATCAACCCCACATCAAAAGGTGGATACCAATACGTTCTCACTCTCATGGACTTGCACTCTGGGTATATTGCTGGTTTTCCTCTCAGATCCAAAAGCAATACAGCGGATATCCTCATCTTTGTGATTTAAAATCAACACTGGAAATTGGGCCAATATCCCAGGGATGTTTTCTCTGACGGGGGTGGAGAATTTGTGAATTGGAAGCTCCAAAACTACTACAAGAACCACCACATCAACCAAATCATCAGTGAGCCTTACCATTCTCAGCACAACTGTTGTGTGGAAAGGGAAAACAGAACGGTAATGGAAGCTGTTTGAGCAACCTTGTTGGACTCAAGCATTCCTAAATCATGCTGGCATGAGGTTCTCTGCCTCATTTTGAACCAAATCCCAAAACTGAAAGGAGAGGACTCTCCCTGGAAGAAAATTCATCAAAATCAACTGCCAGACAATTATGTGAAACCCACTGGCACAATTCTGACCTATAGGATGAATGATGCCAACATCAATTCCAAACTTAAAGAAAAAGGCGCCCCCGGAGTGCTCCTGGGGTTCAATCTGTTGCTGCTCTCTTATAAGATTCTTACTTTGACTGGCAAGATTATCAACACCAAACATGTCAATTTCAACAATCAAGAATTGACACCAATCCTCAGCGTAGATGACCCCATCAGTACCCAAAAGATTTTCTCTTTGAATGTAGACCAAACCCCCAGTTTGTCTCCACCCAATCCTCCGACTGCATTCAATCTCTCTACAAACTCACCTACTCCTGCAATCAATCCTGAGCCGGACAACAACAACTCTAACAACTTCTCTGACTTGGACTTGGCAGTCAAAGAAAATCTCAGGCCAAATCTGAGAAATTGTGATAATTTGGCCAAACCGGATTGCTACGGGTTCATCTCCGAGACAATTCCTTCATCACTCTCCAAAGCTATGACCATTCCAGGTTGGAAAGAGTTGGCACTAAGGGAGTTCAAAACAATTGAGTACCAGGACGTCTGGGAGGAATTTGACAAAAGGTTGTCACTAATCCTCTCAACACCGTTCCTGTCTTCAAGATTAAGCAGAATTCTCATGGTGAAGCACCAATTCTCAAAACCAGATTATGTGTGCAAGGGTTTAATCAGCGGTATGGGCTGGACTACTTGGAGACCTACGCACCCACTGGGAAGGTAGCTTCTTTGAGAGCAGTACTGACTTACATAGCTGACAGAAACCTGGACATGCTTCAACTTGATGTGAAGGGGGCCTTTCTACACTCCAAACTCGACAAAAAGGTCTTCATCAAAACCCCTCTTGGTTGTGGTTGATCTTCCAAATACCTGCGGCTCAAGAGATCACTGTACGGGTTGAAACAAGCACCAAGGAACTGGTATCAAATGCTAAGCGGGTGGATCAAAGCCCAGGGTTTCCAAGAGTCTGCATGCAATCCATGTCTATACATTGGTGACAACAAAACAATTGTAATATTCTTTCATGTTGACAATCTTCTAGTTGCCGGAAACATTGATCAATTCAAAGAGAAATTTCTCAAAAAATTCAAACACTCCTCCGCGCACAAGCCAAACACCCTCCTTGGGATGAAGATAGAAAGAAAAGACAGCCTTATTCATCTGTCACTCCTGCTTCACATTGAAAAAGGGATTTCCAAACTCAATCTTCAACAAAGTTGGCTGGTATCAACTCCTCTCACCCCTGGCCTTCATCTTGGTAAGGCTGGATTAGAAGATTGAAATCAGTTCCTTGCTCTGAATATCAACTATTGCTCCTCCATTGTCTGGCTGAATTTCATTGCTGGACTTGCCAGGCCTGATATCAGCTTTGCTGTTTCTAGCCTGGCAAGACACTGGGAAGAACCCTGTATCAGCCATTGGAAAGAAGTTTCACGTGTCTGGAGGTATCTGAGCAACACTAAGGACATGGCCTTAATGCTGGGACCGCGATCTATATCTGATTGACTAGTATGCTTCAGCAATGCCACATGGGCAGACAATCCGGAATCAAGAGTCTCTCAGAGTGGCTTTCAAGGGAAGTCCACTATATTGGACTAGCAGGCGTCAACAATCCATAACGCACTCCTTGACTGAATCCAAATGTGTCGCACTTTCTAGCTGCCATCTTGACTCTTGTTGGTTACAACAACTCATCAAGGATATTTATCAAAGCTTGTTCAAGTTTCTGCTTCACCTGATAGACAACAAGGGACTTGACAATAAGATTAAGAAATTTGGCTCCAACTCAAAAGCAAAACATATCAACATCAAAACCAAAAGCCTTTGGGACGAATTTCAACATAACCTGATTGAAGTCAAGTTGATCACGTCTCAGTCAATGATGGCGGACGCACTCACAAAGGCCGCCAACAAAATGTCAGTCACTAGGCTTGTAAATTACTTCAGGTCTATTTTTCACTTATCTCCAAGTTGTGGGGGCATGTTAAAGTTCTGACCCTCTCTCACTCACTCTCTCAGATCTGTATTCTTGTATTTCATTGTTTTCATCTTTCTCATACCTTTCATTTCTTTCCAATCTCTTTGTTATCAATTTCTGTTACTTATTTTCTTCTTTGTAAAGCGCACTCGCGTGCGACACTCTCTTTCATGCCCGCGCGCTATGTCCGCACTTACGGGTGTCACTCCCACTCTTGCAATTGCCACGTCTCCAACCAGAAAATCAACCGCTCAAGCCTCCTAAGACAATTGGCATTTTATTCAAGCTTCATCTCTCATTGCCACAACCAACCAACTTTGATCAATCAATTGGACCAATATCTCTCAAGTCAATCAATCCAAACAACTTTACGAGTCCAATCAACTCTTCAGTCCTACATTCAACACCTATCAACATCCAATTTTTCATCCAACAACGACAAGCATCCAGTCAGATCATGGTAAGAACCTTACCTGGCAACTTGTTGATCAGTGAAGGATCTTACTATTCAACTCTCAGTTCCTCACTCCTTAATCAGTAATTCTGAACTGGCACTGCAACTCCTACCCTGGCTGCTTCTCCAATTCTCCCCCTCTGTATTTCTTCATATAAGACTTGCTTGTCTCAGCAAGCTTGTTCTCTGTTGGTCACTTCTTTCCTGTTATATCATGTATAGCTGTTCATCCTCATTCTTACACTTGTCATCTCTTTCTGAAATTCACCTTGGTCTTGGTTTTTAATCCAAATTCTCACACATCTGAGTTGCAAACGTCCATTTGCGACCGACCTGAGTTGTGAACGGCTGTTCAAAACTCAAAATGGTTCCTGTGGCATTATTCATGACCCATCTGAGCCATAAATGGCCATTTGAAACCCATTTGAGTTGTGAACAGCGGCTCACAACTCCAGGGGCAGAAAAATAAAATAAATAAGACTAAACAAATCTCAACTAAGAGCTTGAATCACCAAATAAAATCAAAAAGGCCAAAAAAGGATCCAAAATTGCAATTCAATTATTTTTTTTGAATTTTTTTATTTTTTGATAGAATTTTTGTAGGTAAAATAATACATCCAAAAAAATATGCAAAAGTTATTTGAAATATCTTTGATATTTTTTAACTTACTGAGAGCTTCAATAAAAAAAGAATTAAAAAATTAAATAAACAGATCCAAAAGCCATTGAGAAATTTGGTTTTTTTTATCTGTTTGATTTTTGGAATGAATTTTTTGAGGTAAAAAAATACATCAAACAAATTTTGAAAAGGGTAATGTTAAATTCACAACTCTTTGAGGCGTGTACACGACTCAAATGCGCCGTGTGGAGTTGTGTACACGACTCAAATGGGCCATGTGGAACGCGACACGACTCAAATGGGCTGTGTGGCACGCTAAACAACTAAAATCAAGTTTTGTGGCACGTTAAACAACTAAAATCAAGTTGTGTAGCCTAGACTAAATGACAAATAATGAATAAATAATAATAAATAATAAATTATTAATTATAAATTATAAATTATAAATTATAAATTATAAATTATAAATTATAAACAACAAATAATAAGTTAACAATAATAAATAATAAATAATAAATAATAAATAATAAATAATAAATAATAAATAATAAATAATAAATAATAAATAATAAATAATAAATAATAAATAATAAATAATAAATAATATATAATATATAATAAATAATAAATAATAAATAATAAATAATAAATAATAAATAATAAATAATAAATAATAAATAATAAATAATAAATAATAAATAATAAATAATAAATAATAAATAATAAATAATAAATAATAAATAATAAATAATAAATAATAAATAATAAATAATAAATAATAAATAATAAATAATAAATAATAAATAATAAATAATAAATAATAAATAATAAATAATAAATAATAAATAATAAATAATAAATAATAAATAATAAATAATAAATAATAAATAATAAATAATAAATAATAAATAATAAATAATAAATAATAAATAATAAATAATAAATAATAAATAATAAATAATAAATAATAAATAATAAATAATAAATAATAAATAATAAATAATGAATAATGAATAATAAATAATAAATAATAAATAATAAATAATAAATAATAAATAATAAATAATAAATAATAAATAATAAATAATAAATAATAAATAATAAATAATAAATAATAAATAATAAATAATAAATAATAAATAATAAATAATAAATAATAAATAATAAATAATAAATAATAAATAATAAATAATAAATAATAAATAATAAATAATAAATAATAAATAATAAATAATAAATAATAAATAATAAATAATAAATAATAAATAATAAATAATAAATAATAAATAATAAATAATAAATAATAAATAATAAATAATAAATAATAAATAATAAATAATAAATAATAAATAATAAATAATAAATAATAAATAATAAATAATAAATAATAAATAATAAATAATAAATAATAAATAATAAATAATAAATAATAAATAATAAATAATAAATAATAAATAATAAATAATAAATAATAAATAATAAATAATAAATAATAAATAATAAATAATAAATAATAAATAATAAATAATAAATAATAAATAATAAATAATAAATAATAAATAATAAATAATAAATAATAAATAATAAATAATAAATAATAAATAATAAATAATAAATAATAAATAATAAATAATAAATAATAAATAATAAATAATAAATAATAAATAATAAATAATAAATAATAAATAATAAATAATAAATAATAAATAATAAATAATAAATAATAAATAATAAATAATAAATAATAAATAATAAATAATAAATAATAAATAATAAATAATAAATAATAAATAATAAATAATAAATAATAAATAATAAATAATAAATCATAAATCATAAATAATAAATAATAAATAATAAATAATAAATAATAAATAATAAATAATAAATAATAAATAATAAATAATAAATAATAAATAATAAATAATAAATAATAAATAATAAATAATAAATCATAAATAATAAATAATAAATAATAAATAATAAATAATAAATAATAAATAATAAATAATAAATAATAAATAATAAATAATAAATAATAAATAATAAATAATAAATAATAAATAATAAATAATAAATAATAAATAATAAATAATAAATAATAAATAATAAATAATGAATAATAAATAATAAATAATAAATAATAAATAATAAATAATAAATAATAAATAATAAATAATAAATAATAAATAATAAATAATAAATAATAAATAATAAATAATAAATAATAAATAATAAATAATAAATAATAAATAATAAATAATAAATAATAAATAATAAATAATAAATAATAAATAATAAATAATAGATAATAAATAATAAATAATAAATAATAAATAATAAATAATAAATAATAAATAATAAATAATAAATAATAAATAATAAATAATAAATAATAAATAATAAATAATAAATAATAAATAATAAATAATAAATAATAAATAATAAATAATAAATAATAAATAATAAATAATAAATAATAAATAATAAATAATAAATAATAAATAATAAATAATAAATAATAAATAATAAATAATAAATAATAAATAATAAATAATAAATAATAAATAATAAATAATAAATAATAAATAATAAATAATAAATAATAAATAATAAATAATAAATAATAAATAATAAATAATAAATAATAAATAATAAATAATAAATAATAAATAATAAATAATAAATAATAAATAATAAATAATAAATAATAAATAATAAATAATAAATAATAAATAATAAATAATAAATAATAAATAATAAATAATAAATAATAAATAATAAATAATAAATAATAAATAATAAATAATAAATAATAAATAATAAATAATAAATAATAAATAATAAATAATAAATAATAAATAATAAATAATAAATAATAAATAATAAATAATAAATAATAAATAATAAATAATAAATAATAAATAATAAATAATAAATAATAAATAATAAATAATAAATAATAAATAATAAATAATAAATAATAAATAATAAATAATAAATAATAAATAATAAATAATAAATAATAAATAATAAATAATAAATAATAAATAATAAATAATAAATAATAAATAATAAATAATAAATAATAAATAATAAATAATAAATAATAAATAATAAATAATAAATAATAAATAATGAATAATAAATAATAAATAATAAATAATAAATAATAAATAATAAATAATAAATAATAAATAATAAATAATAAATAATAAATAATAAATAATAAATAATAAATAATAAATAATAAATAATCAATAATAAATAATAAATAATAAATAATTAATAATTAATAATGAATAATAAATAATAAATAATCAATAATCAATAATAAATAATAAATAATCAATAATCAATAATAAATAAGACATAAGAAATAAGAAATAAGAAATAAGAAATAAGAAATAAGAAATAAGAAATAAGAAATAAGAAATAAGAAATAAGAAATAAGAAATAAGAAATAAGAAATAAGAAATAAGAAATAAGAAATAAGAAATAAGAAATAAGAAATAAGAAATAAGAAATAAGAAATAAGAAATAAGAAATAAGAAATAAGAAATAAGAAATAAGAAATAAGAAATAAGAAATAAGAAATAAGAAATAAGAAATAAGAAATAAGAAATAAGAAATAATAAATAATAAATAATAAATAATAAATAATAAATAATAAATAATAAATAATAAATAATAAATAATAAATAATAAATAATAAATAATAAATAATAAATAATAAATAATAAATAATAAATAATAAATAATAAATAATAAATAATAAATAATAAATAATAAATAATAAATAATAAATAATAAATAATAAATAATAAATAATAAATAATAAATAATAAATAATAAATAATAAATAATAAATAATAAATAATAAATAATAAATAATAAATAATAAATAATAAATAATAAATAATAAATAATAAATAATAAATAATAAATAATAAATAATAAATAATAAATAATAAATAATAAATAATAAATAATAAATAATAAATAATAAATAATAAATAATAAATAATAAATAATAAATAATAAATAATAAATAATAAATAATAAATAATAAATAATAAATAATAAATAATAAATAATAAATAATAAATAATAAATCATAAATCATAAATAATAAATAATAAATAATAAATAATAAATAATAAATAATAAATAATAAATAATAAATAATAAATAATAAATAATAAATAATAAATAATAAATAATAAATAATAAATAATAAATAATAAATCATAAATCATAAATAATAAATAATAAATAATAAATAATAAATAATAAATAATAAATAATAAATAATAAATAATAAATAATAAATAATAAATAATAAATAATAAATAATAAATAATAAATAATAAATAATAAATAATAAATAATAAATAATAAATAATAAATAATAAATAATAAATAATAAATAATAAATAATAAATAATAAATAATAAATAATAAATAATAAATAATAAATAATAAATAATAAATAATAAATAATAAATAATAAATAATAAATAATAAATAATAAATAATAAATAATAAATAATAAATAATAAATAATAAATAATAAATAATAAATAATAAATAATAAATAATAAATAATAAATAATAAATAATAAATAATAAATAATAAATAATAAATAATAAATAATAAATAATAAATAATAAATAATAAATAATAAATAATAAATAATAAATAATAAATAATAAATAATAAATAATAAATAATAAATAATAAATAATAAATAATAAATAATAAATAATAAATAATAAATAATAAATAATAAATAATAAATAATAAATAATAAATAATAAATAATAAATAATAAATAATAAATAATAAATAATAAATAATAAATAATAAATAATAAATAATAAATAATAAATAATAAATAATAAATAATAAATAATAAATAATAAATAATAAATAATAAATAATAAATAATAAATAATAAATAATAAATAATAAATAATAAATAATAAATAATAAATAATAAATAATAAATAATAAATAATAAATAATAAATAATAAATAATAAATAATAAATAATAAATAATAAATAATAAATAATAAATAATAAATAATAAATAATAAATAATAAATAATAAATAATAAATAATAAATAATAAATAATAAATAATAAATAATAAATAATAAATAATAAATAATAAATAATAAATAATAAATAATAAATAATAAATAATAAATAATAAATAATAAATAATAAATAATAAATAATAAATAATAAATAATAAATAATAAATAATAAATAATAAATAATAAATAATAAATAATAAATAATAAATAATAAATAATAAATAATAAATAATAAATAATAAATAATAAATAATAAATAATAAATAATAAATAATAAATAATAAATAATAAATAATAAATAATAAATAATAAATAATAAATAATAAATAATAAATAATAAATAATAAATAATAAATAATGAATAATAAATAATAAATAATAAATAATAAATAATAAATAATAAATAATAAATAATAAATAATAAATAATAAATAATAAATAATAAATAATAAATAATCAATAATAAATAATAAATAATAAATAATTAATAATTAATAATGAATAATAAATAATAAATAATCAATAATCAATAATAAATAATAAATAATCAATAATCAATAATAAATAAGACATAAGAAATAAGAAATAAGAAATAAGAAATAAGAAATAAGAAATAAGAAATAAGAAATAAGAAATAAGAAATAAGAAATAAGAAATAAGAAATAAGAAATAAGAAATAAGAAATAAGAAATAAGAAATAAGAAATAAGAAATAAGAAATAAGAAATAAGAAATAAGAAATAAGAAATAAGAAATAAGAAATAAGAAATAAGAAATAAGAAATAAGAAATAAGAAATAAGAAATAAGAAATAAGAAATAAGAAATAATAAATAATAAATAATAAATAATAAATAATAAATAATAAATAATAAATAATAAATAATAAATAATAAATAATAAATAATAAATAATAAATAATAAATAATAAATAATAAATAATAAATAATAAATAATAAATAATAAATAATAAATAATAAATAATAAATAATAAATAATAAATAATAAATAATAAATAATAAATAATAAATAATAAATAATAAATAATAAATAATAAATAATAAATAATAAATAATAAATAATAAATAATAAATAATAAATAATAAATAATAAATAATAAATAATAAATAATAAATAATAAATAATAAATAATAAATAATAAATAATAAATAATAAATAATAAATAATAAATAATAAATAATAAATAATAAATAATAAATAATAAATAATAAATAATAAATAATAAATAATAAATAATAAATAATAAATAATAAATAATAAATAATAAATAATAAATAATAAATAATAAATAATAAATAATAAATAATAAATAATAAATAATAAATAATAAATAATAAATAATAAATAATAAATAATAAATAGTAAATAATAAATAATAAATAATAAATAATAAATAATAAATAATAAATAATAAATAATAAATAATAAATAATAAATAATAAATAATAAATAATAAATAATAAATAATAAATAATAAATAATAAATAATAAATAATAAATAATAAATAATAAATAATCAATAATAAATAAGACATAAGAAATAAGAAATAAGAAATAAGAAATAAGAAATAAGAAATAAGAAATAAGAAATAAGAAATAAGAAATAAGAAATAAGAAATAAGAAATAAGAAATAAGAAATAAGAAATAAGAAATAAGAAATAAGAAATAAGAAATAAGAAATAAGAAATAAGAAATAAGAAATAAGAAATAAGAAATAAGAAATAAGAAATAAGAAATAAGAAATAAGAAATAAGAAATAAGAAATAAGAAATAAGAAATAAGAAATAAGAAATAAGAAATAAGAAATAAGAAATAAGAAATAAGAAATAAGAAATAAGAAATAAGAAATAAGAAATAAGAAATAAGAAATAAGAAATAAGAAATAAGAAATAAGAAATAAGAAATAAGAAATAAGAAATAAGAAATAAGAAATAAGAAATAAGAAATAAGAAATAAGAAATAAGAAATAAGAAATAAGAAATAAGAAATAAGAAATAAGAAATAAGAAATAAGAAATAAGAAATAAGAAATAAGAAATAAGAAATAAGAAATAAGAAATAAGAAATAAGAAATAAGAAATAAGAAATAAGAAATAAGAAATAAGAAATAAGAAATAAGAAATAAGAAATAAGAAATAAGAAATAAGAAATAAGAAATAAGAAATAAGAAATAAGAAATAAGAAATAAGAAATAAGAAATAAGAAATAAGAAATAAGAAATAAGAAATAAGAAATAAGAAATAAGAAATAAGAAATAAGAAATAAGAAATAAGAAATAAGAAATAAGAAATAAGAAATAAGAAATAAGAAATAAGAAATAAGAAATAAGAAATAAGAAATAAGAAATAAGAAATAAGAAATAAGAAATAAGAAATAAGAAATAAGAAATAAGAAATAAGAAATAAGAAATAAGAAATAAGAAATAAGAAATAAGAAATAAGAAATAAGAAATAAGAAATAAGAAATAAGAAATAAGAAATAAGAAATAAGAAATAAGAAATAAGAAATAAGAAATAAGAAATAAGAAATAAGAAATAAGAAATAAGAAATAAGAAATAAGAAATAAGAAATAAGAAATAAGAAATAAGAAATAAGAAATAAGAAATAAGAAATAAGAAATAAGAAATAAGAAATAAGAAATAAGAAATAAGAAATAAGAAATAAGAAATAAGAAATAAGAAATAAGAAATAAGAAATAAGAAATAAGAAATAAGAAATAAGAAATAAGAAATAAGAAATAAGAAATAAGAAATAAGAAATAAGAAATAAGAAATAAGAAATAAGAAATAAGAAATAAGAAATAAGAAATAAGAAATAAGAAATAAGAAATAAGAAATAAGAAATAAGAAATAAGAAATAAGAAATAAGAAATAAGAAATAAGAAATAAGAAATAAGAAATAAGAAATAAGAAATAAGAAATAAGAAATAAGAAATAAGAAATAAGAAATAAGAAATAAGAAATAAGAAATAAGAAATAAGAAATAAGAAATAAGAAATAAGAAATAAGAAATAAGAAATAAGAAATAAGAAATAAGAAATAAGAAATAAGAAATAAGAAATAAGAAATAAGAAATAAGAAATAAGAAATAAGAAATAAGAAATAAGAAATAAGAAATAAGAAATAAGAAATAAGAAATAAGAAATAAGAAATAAGAAATAAGAAATAAGAAATAAGAAATAAGAAATAAGAAATAAGAAATAAGAAATAAGAAATAAGAAATAAGAAATAAGAAATAAGAAATAAGAAATAAGAAATAAGAAATAAGAAATAAGAAATAAGAAATAAGAAATAAGAAATAAGAAATAAGAAATAAGAAATAAGAAATAAGAAATAAGAAATAAGAAATAAGAAATAAGAAATAAGAAATAAGAAATAAGAAATAAGAAATAAGAAATAAGAAATAAGAAATAAGAAATAAGAAATAAGAAATAAGAAATAAGAAATAAGAAATAAGAAATAATAAATAAGAAATAAGAAATAAGAAATAAGAAATAAGAAATAAGAAATAAGAAATAAGAAATAAGAAATAAGAAATAGTATGGTTGTGTAAAGGGGTGCAAAAATCAAAAATGCCCATTATGGGGGGTATATGCCCCCCCAGGGGTTGCGCATGTTTTGAAAAACCCTTTGGAGTAGTGTATGGGCCCCCACGCGTTGAGAGGCCCTACAAAACTTCCACAGGACGTGTGGGGCCCTACACGACTCCCACATGACTAGAGTTGCGAATTTATCATCACCCTTTTCAAAAATATTAGAAAGTGCTTTGAATTTTTGTTCAGCTGATAAGAGCTGAAATCACCAAAATAAGTCACCAAAAGGGCAAAAATAAAGATCCCAAACTCCATTTGAAAAGTTGATTCTTTTGATTTTATTGATTTTTTGAATGAATTTTTTAAGGTATAAACTGCATCAAGAATTTTCATCAGATTTATTTCTTCCAACTCAATGGCTTTTTTTTTTCTATGCAATCATATTTAAAAATAAAGCTTTTTTTCATTAATTTCCAAGGTATTTTGGAGTGAAGCTTTTTCTCTATTTTCTTAAAACTTATATTATTATTTCCATTTTCAATTGGAATCACTTCTTTTTATTTCTTTGAATCCTTCAATTCTTAGATTGAACATGCCCAATATTTGATGGATTAGATTAATAATCTTTTGATCAATTTACAAATTTTTGGATGAATTCACACATTTTTTGATGATGTGAATTAAGATCTCAGGAAGTTATAAAAACAGTCAAATAAATTTTTAATATTTTCTTTAACTTCCTGAGATCTTAATTCACCAAAAAAAATGAATTAAAACTGCAAAGAAAATGATGCAAAATTCCAATGATAAATTTGCTTTTGTTTTTCTTTTTTTTTTGATTTTTTGAATGAATTCTTCAAGGTAAAATAATACCTCCAAGAAATCTATAAAAAATATTGGAAAGATATTTGATTGCTCTTTAAAATAAATGAGAGCTGAAATCACCAAAGAAATTCTTTAAAAATGCAAAAAGAAAAATCCAAGACTCCATTGGAAAATCTGATTTTTTTTTTATTTCCTTGATGAATGGTTTAAGATAAAACAATACATCCAAAAAATCTTAAATAAATATTACAAAGATCTTTCATTTTTTTTAAAAAATTTTATCAGAGCTCAAAAAATCAAAAAATATCATTCAAACAGAAAAAATAAATATCCCAAACCCCATTTAATTTTTTTTATTTTTCTTTATTAATTTTTTGAGGGCAATGTTAAATTTTCAAACCTACACAACCCATTCACAACTCAAAATGGTTTGAGTGGCACAGTTTATAACCCATATTGGTTTTTAAAAACTGTTTTCAACCCATCTGAGGTATGAACAGCTGTTCACAACCCAGATGGGTTGCAAAATGCGCCATGAAACCCATTTTGAGTTGTGAATGGGTCGTGTAGGGGGGCCAATTTTTCTTGTAATTTTTATTTCTTTATTTTATTCATTAATATTTATTTTATATTTCTATTTTTTATATATTTTATTTATTTATTTCTTATTTATTTGTTTTTCTTATTTATTAATTTGATTATTTAATTATTTATTTGTTTTTTTTACTTATTTAATAATTTATTTAAGGGTAATGTTAAATCAACGGCGCATTGAGCTGTGCACACGGTTTAAAAGGGGGCGTGTGGCACGCCAAACGGTCAAATTCAAGCCGTGTACAACCCCCCCTCAACTCACAGAGTCGTGCGGCCCACCCAGCTCCGTCCACCGCCGTATGGACTTCCACACGACTAGATTTGAGCCGTGTGGAGTTACACGGCACCAGACTGCCATGAGCAAAAAAAAAGGATAAGGAAAATGAATGAAAGGGTACTAACACACCTGTTAAAATAAATAAATCTTCCAAAAAAACAGAAATAAACCAAAAAATTCAAGAATGTTCATTTTTTGGTTAAAAAAAAAACAAATAAATAAATCAAAATAAAAAAAAACTGTTACTATCCAATGGACTAGCCCTAAAGTAAAAAGACCCAAAAAAACACAAGTAACTGGACTAGCCCTAAAGTAAAAACAACAAATAAAAAGACAATTAACTTGACAAGCCCTAACATAAAAACACAAAAAAAATACAACTAACTTGACAAGCCCTAAAGTAATTTCAACTTGACTAGCCCTAAAGTAAAATGGCTCAAAAATTAAAGAAGTCTTTTGACCAGCCCTAAATTAAAAGTGCCCAAAAAAATTCAAGTCTTTTGACCAGCCCTATAGTAAAAACACCAAAAAAAACAAGTTCAACTTGTGTTAAGCTGATCCCATCTCAAGCTTAACATAAGTTAAGCTTGTGATGGAATCATTCCAACACAATTTGAACTTACTTACCATTAAACTCTCATTCAAAACACTCAATATCATTAAACTCTCATTCAAAACACTCAATATAATGATGTTAACTCAAAACACTCAACATAATGATGTTCAAAATGTGATAACCCTTTATATCAATAGAACTTGTTATCATTGGGTTTCATATAATTAAAATTTATATGAAACCCAATGATGAAATGAATTCAAATTCTATAATCTCTATAATCTAGAATACATTTGAAGTTGGTCTTTGAGATTATCTACCCAACCAGAGGCTTTTTTAGAAATCAAGGAATGTGGTTTTGCTACAATGGAAGTGATTGGAATCATTTCTCCTTCAAGTACTAATGGAACCCAGTGGTTATTGTTTACAAAGGAAATGAAAATTGGATCTGATTGATCATTAACACCATTTTTCATTGGAGTATAAGTATCACATGACTCAAATGAAATGAAACATATAGGTTTGGAATATTTCTCTGCTATAATTTGACCCATGCATAATTTAGCCAGCCATTTTGAGGAGGGAATCTTTTAGTTGATGTCTTCAACATCAAGTCTTTTTTTAATCTTTTCAACCTCCTTTGCACCACCAAGCATCTTAATGTAGCATGCTTTATGTTTCTCTAATGTTTCAATCATTTCCTTCCTAACTTTAAACCAACCATGTTCTTCATAACTAAGAGATTTAGCAATGACTCTAAATCCACAATTCCCATCTCCAATTGGATCCCAAACCTCACCCAAGAACTTATGGAATTTCTTGGGTGTTTGATTAAGGTATTTCACCTTTGGTTCCTATCATCAAAACTAACTTAGCATTCATTTCTTTAACTGGGTCAATGAAATGAATACTCACCAAAGATGAGCTTCTGGTTGAGCTTTTCTGCATGTTCTCTTCCTCTGAAGAGGATTCTGATTCCAAATTAAGTGATCCTGATTCACTTTCAGTCTCTTCCTCTGAACTATGAAATTCAGATTCATATTCTGCCAACTTTGACTAACAATTCATCATCAGTTAGTAACTAACTTCATTAAACCAAAAAAATGAACAAATCCCAAAAGAAAAGGCTTACAATCTTTTATATTTTCTTGTTTGCAGCCCTTCTAGTTCTTTTTTCCCCCTGGAGGTTTTTTTCAAAAATCTCAAACCAGGATGGTCCTTGCCACGTATCTGTCAATTTTGGCCTGCCCCTACTTGATTGTAAGACTTTAGGTTCAAGTATTGGCTTTGATTGATATTTTGTAATCTTCTGAATGATATACTTTAATATTCCGCTTTGCTCATGATCTGGAGATTCCAAGATCATTTCATTCAATTTTTCACATAACTAGGGAATGCTTAGCATTTCATTGACATTGCACTTGAAAAATTCAAAATGATCAACCATTAGTGAATTAGGATTCATTAATCAAAAAGCATTTATAACATAGTAATTTGAACAATCCAACTTAAGCCAACTTACAGAACTAGAACTGCAATGTTCATAGTCCAACCTCCACTGAGGATGAACATCTGTGGGTACCACAGATCCTCTGAATGCTAGATGGTCACCTATTTTGTGGGAACAGGGAAAACCCATAGTCTTGGAATATGACTTGGTGCATACTTTGCCATCATGATCATGTTTGAACTTCTTGAATTGTTCCCTAACAAGATGAATTTCCTCTAAAGACAATTTGTAACCCAATTCTAACAGTTCAGGAGGAAGAACTGTCCCTAAATCAATTTGAGAGTTATAAATTGATGCATGAACTGATTTAATTTGATTCAAAACTGCTCCATCAAGGCTTTTCCAACCATGCAACAGGTTTCCCAAAGAGTTTGCAAGGAATTTTTTGAGAGTTGCATGGGTCCCTTCAACCCAAGATGTTGTTTTGTTTCCAAAATCTGGTTTTATACAAGTCCATGCTGTTACAAATGTCTCTTTGATAGGTAAAATGTTATTTTCCATATACTCAATTACATCCTCATAGTCTTTCAACAAACACTATAAAAGTCAAAAGGTCAGAACCCAAAACTAGGAAGAATAAGAAGCAGTGAATTGGACCTACTCTGAGTTCTGCATCATTCACCTCTGCCTCCTCTTTGGTCTTTGAGGCCCCATACTTTTCCCACAGAGTCATAAAGCTTTTCCATCCTTCATTGTTATTAACAAAGCGCACTTTACAGTTTGCTTGTATGTTTTTAGACAAGTTCCAAGTGCAACATTGACTTGATGACTCTGGGAAACTACTTTC
The DNA here is from genome assembly GCA_025617555.3 of Puccinia polysora. Classification (NCBI taxonomy): domain Eukaryota; kingdom Fungi; phylum Basidiomycota; class Pucciniomycetes; order Pucciniales; family Pucciniaceae; genus Puccinia; species Puccinia polysora. The sequence continues at coordinate 20,017,392 of CM062616.1, forward strand.
AATTTCACAAATCAGAACTTTTTTGCGGTCCGTCACAAAGACTTTTGGAAGTCTCTCAGGATCATAAGCCAACTCCTTTAATGCATTTACAGACCAACTGTAGAAATCAAACATTTCTTTTGTTATAAAAACAAGATCTTTTGTGAAATTTTTGCAATTGGCTGTCATTCCTACAACATGCAATAGTGGGGTTTTGTACTTATTTGTTTTATAAGTACAATCCAACATAGCAATATGATGGAATTGTTTTGAAAGCTTTACTGCCTCTGGATTTTCTAAGTACAGGGCCTCCAAGTGACCCTCTCCACTGAACTTTGACTGGTGAATCCAAATTTTTTCTTCAAGCTGTTCATAGAGTACCTATATAACACTTTTTCCCTTTAGTTCTGCAAGCGTTACCTTTTGCTTAGTGTCATAGATTGTTTGGTCATCAAAATAATCCATCTTGCTCAATTTTCTCTTCAGTTGTAATGTATTGAGCTCATCATTCATGCCTTCTACTAGATTGTCTAAGGCCACCCCCAAGATTCTCCTCAGTTTAGGATCCACAGAGGGATGTTCAGATGGTTGATTGTTATGTTGGGTTTCTTTGTATGAGAGGCTCCACAAGGGGTCTGCCTTTGTGCAACTTGCATGGATTAAAAACTTGCACCCAACCTTCCTTGTGTGAGTTTGTCTAGACCATTTGGTAAGAAGATTTCCTGAATAGGCACCATGTCTATCACAGGCTGAATCCACATATTGGTCACGCTTTGAGTTGAAAACTGTTAAAGCGTAACCATGCTTCATTTCCCATGTTTGACAATAGTTTTTTGCCTCTTCCCTAGTAGGAAAAGCTCTCAAGGGAGGTGTTTCAAGTGGATCTGCCATAGTTACATAGTTATATTGATGGCATGCACTCCATCATTTCCAATCAAATTAAATACGGCAAAGACCAGTAACATGAAATTTTACTCATCACCAGCGGTCATGTCCATTTTTGAATCATTTTGTTCCTCAATTGTCACCCTTGATGAGGATGCAATTGGAGCTTCCAATGTTTCATTACCCAAATCCTTTTTTTTTCTTTTTCCAAAGCTTTGTTGATGGCACTATTAATGTAGACCTTCCACACAGCCATATCAGAAGAAGGAGGGCTTGCCACTGTTCCCATGCAAAAAAATGCAATGGTATACTTCAGTATTCAATCCAACTTTCAATTGATCAAAAAAATTTTGCTCAATTTTGAGTTGAGAATGAATTGTTTGCAGAATTTTATATGATTTATGATTTCAGTTTTCACTTTAATTTCACTTTGGTTTCACTTTAATGTCTCTTGGGGATTGCTAGGTGTGGAAGAACAGTCCCACAAAGTATGTGTTAATCCCAAATTTGGGTTGACAGAACCCAAGTGTGGTCCAGAGGGTTCCCAAAATTCTGGCACAACTTCTGGGGGGTTGTGCACCCCCAAACACGGCTGATTTGAGCCGTGTACGTGGGTACACGGCTCAAATGAGCCATGTTTGGGGGTTACACGGCTCCTACACAACCCCCCGGGGTTGCGCATGTTTTAAACGGCCCTTTGTAGTTTTCTTTGGGATCCCATGGCTCATTTGAGGCATGGGGGCCCTAAACAACTACCACACGGTTGGAGCCATGAATTTAACATCACCCTTTATTTAATCAACTATTTATTTATTTGTTTTTTTTTTTTTATTTATTTATTTTTGATTTAATTAAATATTGTTTCATTTATTTTATGTATTTATTTATTTATTTATGGGAAACCTTTATTTATTTATTTATTCATTTTTAATTTACTTATTTTTTTATTTTTGATCAGAACTCATATGGGTTTTGAACATCTTTTCACGCCTGTTTGCAACCCCTGGGTTGCAAATGTAACATTGTCCTTTTTTTTATTACATTTTTAAGGGGTTCTAATTCCTCCAAAATTATCAAAGATATACTTTGGAGTGCCTAGCTACCCCTAATTACCCAATAAAATGGCCCATTGGGGGATATTTTGCCCCAAATGTGACAAAAGTGTTGTTCACAACTCAAATGGGTTGCAAATGGTGTTTCACAACTCAAATGGGTTTTGAACTGTGTTTAAAAACTCAAATAGGTTTCTAATAGCTGTTTGAAAATCATTTGCAACCTGGGGTTGCAATTAAACACTGCCCATATATATATATATGTATGTATTTATCAATCAAAAGCAGTTTTTCCAAACAAACCTATTGCAATTAAAAAAGTAAAAATCTGTAAATACTCAATTGAATCATTGAAAACTTGAAAAATTGCACATTCAAGAATAATATTCTGATAAACTTGCTGAAATGTTTATTTTCCTTTGAAAGAGATGCTGAGATTCAACCTTTTTATTCCTATTTATCTCTGGTAGCCTAAATCTAAACTTTAAATTTTGACAAAAACATAATTCCTGGTTTTAAATTAAACTCTTTGAAATTTTTCTTAGTTTCATAATATTCAAAAAAAATCAAATTAGTAAAAACAAAATTGAGAATTTTAAATTCACATATAAGGGGGCAAAGGAAAAATCACAGATTTCCAATAGATGAATCCACAAATTTAATCCAAAAATCTTAGGCTTGAATATATCCAAATTTTAAAATTAATAAAAAAATCCACAGCTCTTCTTTTTGATAAATTTAAACCCCTGGGAATATTTTAGCACCCATAGAAGTTTAAAATCATAATTCCATTGGAGAAATTGGTACAAGACTCTTCTTATTTTGAGTTTAAATTAAATATGATTTTTTTTCTACTCAGAAGGAGAAATTGATTCCCAATTGGTAGTTTTTTTTCTTTTCTATTTTTTAAAAGATATATTTCATATTAAAGTTTTAGCTGAAATCTTCTTTGGCTTTGAAATCTAATGCAGAGTAATAACTCCAAAAAAAATGAAAATTCACATATTTCTGATCTATCAAATTTCACAAGTGTTATTTCATATGTATTTGTATTTATTTTTCCATAGTTTATACATATATATTGTGAATTATTTTTTTCACGCACCCAACCCTTATTTTTGCATGGTTTTTATTTCACCACAATGTCCCCCAACATCCTCCATCCACACAGTTTTCCTTAAATTTTTTCAGTTGGGTGGAGTTTCAGAAATAAAATAATAATAAGAAGCGCATAGAGAGGCATCTGAAAACTCTCTCAAACAAGTTTTAGGGTTTTTTGCCAATTTAAAGGCCTTCAAAATTACAATCAAACAATTGAAAAAAAAAAACATGAAGTCTCAAATTTTTCACATCTTTTAAAAAGTGTTTTATGATTATTTTGGAAACTCTGAAGAGAAATGAAGTTTTCAAATATAACAGGAAATTTATATTCATATTTTTAGATTTTAAGTACTTCATTTTCCTTCCAGAAAATGGGATTAACATAAAAAATAAGATGTTCTTTTCAAGTTTTTCTTTCCTTATCTTTCCAAAAAAAATTACAAACTTTGAGCTTGAATTATTATACTGGGAATTGAAAAGGGCAAAAAAAAACAATTTTATAATTTTTAGGATCAATTATTTACCTAAAAATGATTGATGCATCTACAACAATAACAGAAAATGGCTGTTTTGGGGTGTGTTTTGGAGCCATTTATGATACTATTTGGATTCTTTTCATGGAAAACCCAATTTTACAGTTTTGGAATTTAACTCAAATGACACACAAATATATTTTATTCATATTTTTCCACCTTTTTTTAGCCCTCAAATTTCTAACCTCAAATCACCATGTTTAAACCCCTCTTTTGGGTAGGTCCACATTTTTGGGCTCCTCTATATGAATAATCTGATATTCCATATTAATAAAATAATTTAAATCTGAAGGAGAATCATGATCTTCAGAAAACACTGGAATATGCTTGTCAAATCCAAATCTGAAGATTCATATCAAGAAAACTTTACCAAACTCACTCTAGTCTGGAATTCCCCCACTTCTGACATAAAATAAGGTTAATATCATGAACCAAATCTTCAAGATTTTTTGAATTTGGCTTGAATTATACTCAATGGTAACCTAGAAAAATATCTTTAAATGCGGCCAAGCCAATTTGGAATACTAACCTCCTATTTTCTATTTTTAATCATGGCTTATGAAAGATAATTCATAGTCCTGAACTTACAGATTTTCAGAATTCAGAGTTAAATTTTTTGATATGATGAATCCAAGATATTTTTTGAGTGGTACAGGTAAAGGACAACTTCATTGTTTCAAAATCAGGGTTCAAGGTGTATTTATTTAATTATTTTCTTAGCAAAATATATCAAACCTTTCAATTTGAATAGAAATATCCCTTCAAAACAGAATCCAAAATCAATCATTTTCAACCAATTTGAATCAGTTCTGAAAATTTCAAAAATGCGGGCCTTTTTTTATGCTGAAAAAGTGGTCAAATAAGCCCAAAATTCTTTTTGAAAGCTTTTTTTGTAAGAAATGATTTTTAATTAGCTAATTTTAAATTTGCAACCACAGGGTTTCAAATGGGTGTGAATTGCTGGTTGTGACAATATGGGTTGCAAACAGCAATTCATGGCCCAACAAGAAGAAAGACAAGTTGCTCCCAACTTGTGCATTCCCTGCAGGGTTTCAAACCCCTGATTGAAACCCATTTCAAGTTTCAATTGGGGAATTGTGACCTAAAGAGGGTTGAAACACCCTGGGTAATGCGCAAGTTGTGCATTTTTTCCTTCCCTGTTTGGGGTACTCCCCCCCCCCCCCAAATGGGCCATTTGAGGGGGGGTTTGGGGTAACTAGGCACCCCTGGACCACATTTGAGTGCTGTCAACCCAAATTTGGGGATCTTGCATACTATGTGGGACTATTATTTGATGACAAAAAGAAAATTTTAACTTTGGGATCAAAAACTCTCCCTATTGGCAAAAAAATCCTTGACACAAATGCATACACACACATCACAGGCCCTTTGGATAAATTAATTTTTCTCAAACCAAAAGTAAGCAAACTTGTGGAGTTTTTGGATTGAAAATTGAATTTAATACTGAAATGTCATTGAATTTTGTTGGTTTATGGGAACAGTGGCAAGCCCAAGCCCTCCTGGTTCAAACATGGCTGTGCTAACAGACTTAGTTGAAAGGGTTGTTAAAAAATCTTTGAATTCTCAGGATTTGGGTAGGGAGTTGGAAAAGAAAAAATTGGAAGCCCCAATTGCATGCTCATTTAGGGTTAAAATTGAGGAACAAGATGTTTCTTCACAACTGGAACAAGATGTTTCTTCACAACTGGAACAAGATTTTTTTCCAAAACTGGAATTTAATAAAGGGGGTGGGTCAAATTTCATATGCCATTTGACTGAGAATCATCTGGCTTTATCAATACACTAACCTAACCATGTGGGGTATAACTATGAAACTAAGGGGTTCCAGACACACTTGACCCTCCTACTGTGAGAGCCTTTGCTAGTGGGAAATAAGCCTAGATTTATTGTCAAAAATGGGCAGCCATGCATTGCTACACATTGAAAACTTTCAAGTCAAGGAAATATAAATATTTTGATCTAGCATGTGAAAGATTTGGGGTATATGAAGGGCCATGCCTCACCAAATGTCAAAGTAAAACTCATACCAGGAAGCTTGGGTGTCAATTCATGATCTGTGCAAGTTTGAAAGTAGCAGATTCCATGTGGCATTTCACCATCAGAAATGGCCTACACAATCATCAACCATCTGAAAGCCCTTCAGTTCATCCTTGACTGAGGATAATCTCTGGGCAAGCCTTGGATCTACTTTAGGAAGGCATGAAAGATGGGCTCAATAAGGTTCAGCTTAAAAGGAAATTGAGCAAGATTGATGGTGGAGAGTACATTGAGAATATAACAATCTATAACACTAAGTGGAAGTTAAAGAAAGCCAAAATGGATGCAAAAGGTGTTATGGATGTTACTTTGGAAATGCTCCAGGGATCCCAGTGTGTTTCCAGGTCCAAATTTGGTGGAGAGGGTCACTTAGAGGCCCTTTTCTTGGCTCATCCTGAGTCTGAAAAACCATCATATTTCTTTTTTGGATTGTACTTATAGAACAAATAGGTACAAAATCCCTCTATTGCATGTTGTAGGAATGACTTCCAACAAGAAAACTTTTACAAAGGCTCTTGTTTTTATAACAAAATAAAAATATGAGTTCTACAGTTGGGAATTGAATGAAATAAAGGAGTTGGCTTATGATCCCAAGAGGCTTCCCAAATTCTTTGTGATGGACCATGAAAAAGCTCTGATTTGTGCTATAGAGCATAGTTTCCCTGAGTCATCCAGACAGTCATGCTCCTGGCACTTGTCTAAAAATATTCAAGCAAACTGTAAAGTATGCTTCAGTAATTACAATGAAGTATGGCAATTTTTTATGACTCTGTGGGCAAAGTATGGGGCTTCTAAAACCAAGGGGGATTCAGAATTCAATGATACAGAACTCAGATTATGCAAATATATTGCTTTTTCTATTGATCTCTGTTGGGATTTCTTACTTTGAAACTTGTATAAATTGTTTCTTGAAATACCATGAGGATGTGCTTGAGTGTATGGAAAAGAATATTTACCCTATCAAAGAGAAATTTGTAACGGGGTGGACTTGTTTCAACCCTGACTTTGGAAATAAAACAATGTCTTGGTTAAAAGGGGCCAATGCTACTTTCAAATGATTAATTGTGGGATCTTTGGGGAACATTTTGGATGTGTGGAAACACCTTGAAGGAACCATTGAAAGCCAAATCCAATCATTGCAAGCATCAATTAAAAACTCTTGAAAAAAGTTAGGAACAGTTCTTTCAACAGAACTGTTACCTTTGAGATATAAATTGTTGATTGAGGCAATTCAAACCATTGGGGAACAATTTGAGAAGTTAAAACACAACCATGATTGCAAGTTGTGCTCAAATTCTTATTCAAAAACAATTGGATTGCCATGTTCACACATTCTAGGTGAACTTGTAGCATCAAGAAGATTTGTTGTGCCTGAGGATGTTCATCCTCAGTGGCAGTTAGACTATGAACCCTCCAATTAAGTAAGTGGGCTTTTTTGAAGTGTACCAATCATTTGATTGACAGATTGATTATTGGATTTCAAAATTGATTATTTTTTGGTTTTTGAAATTTTGAAACAGATCCAAGGCTTGATGAAGAATCTCAAATTTTTAACAAGTTGAATTCAATGTATATTTAACAACCTAAAGAAGTTAGGTTGGAGATTCTCAGGCCAATTCTCAAGGGTACAGCTGTGAGATATAGATGACTGAAAAAGCCAGAACCATGCTGATATTTCACGCAAGGAATAAAAAGATCAGAGACGGATAAAACAATAGAATGAAAGAAACAAAAATGACCAACAGAAGACTTCTGCAGATGATGTAGCAGAAGCGACAGGCGCAGACTGGCTAAGATGAGGAGACAAGGATGGAGACTACAAGAATCAAAGGAACGGTTAGATATGCGTTTAGGAGATTCATGTGAGTCGCAATTCTATTTACTAGTAATGGCCTGAAGCACAGATGGTCCAGCGATGACAATTGGAAATGATCAGAAGAGCGCCTTGAACAAGCTGCTGGAAACATATCAGTTAAGTCATAACCAATAAGTCGAATGAATATCTCACTCTTGTCAAGCTGGCTGCTGATGCCGGAATTCTTGAGGTAGTCTTGGCTGGGACCGTAGAAGAGGGCTTGAGGATGTTCTGGTTGGTTGTTGGTTGATAATAGCTTCATTGATGGTTGTCTGTCGTTGATGGATGAATCCAGAGACAAGAGTTGCACGCACTCCAAGAATGGAGAGTGGGCGCTCTGAGAAACCATCCGCAGCATATAACCAGCAGACAGAACAGAATAACCAACCAAAGAGAAGAAGTTAGACATAGAAAAATAGACAAAACAAGAAAGAACATTGGACGCACGGGAGACAGTCCAAAAGGGAAACAGAGGAGCCATAGGCTGAATTGACACAGTAAGTACATTAACTAAGGAACAAAAGAAAAGATTGGGAATCAGATTCAACAACAGCCACTTTGATTGCCAAGCCAAGGCTTGAGCCAAAGGTGTTAAGTTCCAGCCGCTTTCAACCCAGATTGAAAGAAAACTTTTGTTAAATTTCAAAATTTGAACACATTGAAAGAGCAATTAAGAAGGAAAAAAGTGTTAAAAGGGGACCAGAAAGAAAAAAAATAGTAAGTCTCTTATGTTGAGAAATTTTCATTTTTATGGTTTAATGAACTGATGGGAAAATGATTTCTGTAATGCAAGGAAGGCTCTTCATCTGAATTTCATAGTTCAGTGGAATAGACTGAAATTTCATTAGGGTCCCTTCTGTTGGAACCAGAATCCTTTTTGAAGGAGGAAGAAGAAGAAACGGCCAAGTCAAACAGAAGCTCATATTTGGTGAGTGCTGTTTCCTTTAATGAGATTAGAATTTTGACTAATTAATGTTTTATTGTAGGAACTAAAAGTGAACTACCTCAATCAAATACCTGAGAACTTACATAAGCTCTTCGGGGAGGTTTGGGATCCAGTTGGGGGTGGGAATTGTGGATTTAGAGTAATTGCAAAATCACTTGGTTATGATGAGCATGGATGGTTTAATGTAAAAAATTAATTGATTGAAAAATTGATTAAAGATAAGAAGTTCTATTCTAGTATCCTTTGCAGCATTAAAGATGTTGAAAAGAAAGAAAAAAGACTTGAGGTTAATGACATCTATGAAAATATTCCCTCTTCAAAATGGCTTTCAAAGTTGGATATGGTTCAAATAATAGCTGATACTTATGGAAGACTTATATTTTTCATTTCATTGGATTCATGTTGTGCTTATACTCCTATGAAAATTGGTTTAAAAGAAGCATCAGACCCAATATTCATTTCATTTGTTAATAATAACCATTGGGCCCAGCTTGTACTTAAGGTAGATGTGATTCCAATCCTTCCCATAGTTTCCAAACCACATTCCATGATTTCTAAAAAAGCCTCTGGTTGGGTTGACCACCTCAAAGATAAACTTGATTTGTATTCTAATTTATAGACATCATTTTAATTTCATCATTTGGGTTTTTTTCTAACATGATGCTCTTGTAATTCAATTAATATAAAGGGTTTTCACATTTTGAACATCATTATGTTGAGTGTTTTGAGTTGAAATCATCATGTTGAGTGTTTTGAATGAGATTTTATTGGTAAGTCAGTTCAACTTTTGTTGGGCTGATCCCATCATAAGCAGTATTTTTACTGCTTGTGATGGGATCAGCTTAACACAAGTTGAACTTGTTTTTTTTTTGTGTGTGTTTTTGCTTTAGGGCTAGTCAAGTTGAACTTGTATTTTTTGGCACTTTTACTTTAGGGCTAGTCAAGTTGAACTTGTATTTTTGGGCATTTTTATTTGGGTCTTCTCCATAGACTCTTTCATATATTATTTAATTTTTGCTGTTTTTACTTTAGGGCTAGTCAAGTTAAACTTATTTGTTTTTTTTCATTTTTTTTCCTTTTTTGGTGTTTTTTTTTAATAAATTGAAATATTGATTTGTTTTTATTTTTATTTATTTATTATTTTTATTTTTATTTATGGGCCATTTATTTATTTTTATTAATTTTATTTTATTTTCAATTTCTTTTCTTTTTTTTTCTGTGAATGGGTTGTGAGCGGCGGTTCATGACCCAAAATTAGTTGCAAATAGCGCCACACAACCCTTTTTAGGTTGTGAACAGAGTTTGTTAGGTTGCAAATTTAACATTTCCCTTTTTAATTATTAGAATATTTCTTTTCCTTGGTTTTCTATTAAGACTTTTAGTTTTTTTTGTATTAATTAAATTTTCTTGTGAACATTACTTTCCCATTATTGAGAATATTCCATGTAAGTTGTTGCCAACTTACCTTTAGACATTAACTGGGGAAATTTGATTCCATTTTGGAAGGTGTGCACAATGCATCTTGGTAATTGAATCTCTCATGAAAGGGCCTGATGTCTTGAATTAGCCAGAAGGCTGAATTCAGCCTTTGAACATCCAAAGTAGTATTTTTCAGCTACTCATGATTCTGATTTTTTTTAATTTGACAAAAGACTTTGTTTGAAATTAACTTCTAGCCAATTCACAGAAGCTAATTTTTGACTCCATTTGTCCTATAATTCTTTCAAACAGGATATATATATATAGCACCTATTACTCAAGAATTCAACTTTTTAATTTTATTTACCAAACTTTATATGAAGGAGTGGGTATTTTGTGTTGGTTTAAGTGTTTTAAAACAAGTCCAAATCTACAATAATAGGCCGTATCAAAGTTAGAAAAACCGCCATTAGAAACTTGCCATTTTTTTTACCAAACCTGCCATTAAAAATGGAGGGTTTCTGAAATACACATACCCCCTAACTGGTATATTTCAAAATGGCAGGTTCCATGAAAATGGCGTGTTTCAAACATCAAACCCGCCATTATCATCCATCCACCATCCATCACATGCAAAACACCCATCCACACCTCCACCTCAGCAAATCCATACCAATCCCATCTCCATTGCATCACACACATCTCATCTCCATTGCTTCACATCTCCATCACATCACGCACATCCCATTGCATGCAAAACACCCATGCACCACCAACCAACCATCACTTTCTCCATCTCCAGGTCAGTCTCCTTATCTCAACTCCCTTTTTCATTTCCTTGCTAACACCCCCCCTTTCCTCTCCCATCTTTTTTTCCAGCCCACCCTGGTATGCCCTCCCCCCTCCCTCTTCAATCTACCCCCCCCCCTTGTTGCACTTGTGCTAACCACTCTTTCCTTGCTTTCTCCCTTCTTGTTGGCGCACCAGACCCCCCCCCCCACCGCACCCCCTCCATCCATTTCCACTGCCCAAGCAACCCCTCCCCCCTTACTCAACAACCCCCCCCCCCTTCAACCAAAAACTGGCCCCTCACCACCACCACCACTGCCGCCCATTGTCGTTGCCATCCCCATACCCATCCCCACTTGGAATTGACACAAACAAAACTGACTGCTTGAGAAACTCATTCAAAGCTTGATTCAAAGGAACCCATTGATCAAACCAACAATACAAAATCACAGCTCCCTAGCTAGACCCTTCCTCCATCTCCCATCTTCAATGAGTTGGTACGTCCCATTCATCATCAACCAATCCCATCTTGAAAGCCTCTCAATTTGCAACCTGATCCTATCCCAACTCTTGACAATGAAAATGGTCTGACTACCCACGCCTCTTAACACCCATCAATCACCTGAACCCGTCAGGGCTGGGTGAGTCCTTGAGCACCTTCCATTCCATCAGAGCTGGCAATCCTAATCAAATCCTGTAGCACTAACCTTCCTCCTTGATTCCATCACATCACATTCTCACCCACCTCCTAGGTTCAAGAAGACCATCAATCAGTCCGGCACTACCCTGATGCAGAAGACCGGTCAACTCAAAAAGACCACCAATTGTGAATTTCAAGATCATGAGAATTGATTCAAAATTTACAATCCCAATCATCTTCCAAATCAACCATGCCCTGCCCCCCTGTTGAGACTGTGAAAATGAAGATGTGTCTGGTGGGAGTCAAACCCACAACCTTGGATAGACTGAGACACATACTAGAGTGCTGCATTTACCAACTAGGCTAAAGATGCTTGTGGCTGCGAGCCTTGTTTGGTATTACTTGTCTAGGTTCAACTGAACAGCCTCTGTACTGTGGTGATAAATCATGTTAGAAGGTTTAAACTTAAAACCCCCCTTGCTATGTGATGTAGAAATAGGTACGGCAATACCCAGGTGAAAGTGTGATTGGTGTGGGGATCAAAAACTTGATCATGGGTAGGCTTACAGGGGATGATGGTCTTACAGAAAGCATTCAAATCTTATTAAATTCTCTTAATTAAGCAAGTATATGCTCAGGTAGGCTCTGTGCTCATAACCTGTTGAGACTGTGAAAATGAAGATGTGTCTGGTGGGAGTCAAACCCACAACCTCAGATAGACTGTGACACATACTAGAGTGCTGCCTTGACCAACTAGGCTACAGATGCTTGTGACTTCCAGGGTTGTTTGGTATTACTTGTCTAGGTTCAACTGCACAGCCTCCATACTGTGGTGATAAATCATGTTAGCAGCTTTAACCTCAACACCCCCAACTCTCAATCTCAGTCCTGCTCACCTGATTTCCACTCTCATTAACTTAACTCAGGATGGAAAAGAATTCACTTGCTCTGCAGAAGGAGGCAAAGGCATACCTAGACTAAATGTGTGGTTTGTTACTTTATCTTCTTATTATACTATACCCCGTCTTGAGATCCAGCTCATCTTACCATTTGCTTGACCTCCTAGCCATGAAAAGCGCTCAAACTTGAGTCAGAGAGAAAATCAATAACTTTTACGGTGATTTGTCCAAAGCAGCTATTGCTTTCAACTCTTACAAACAAGCGGTCAAAGAACTAGATCAACTTGCAATCAGGGAACTGGTTCATCAAACATCTCCTTCTTCTTGATCCCATCTTGACTGGCCCCCCTGTTTGACTGCAACCGCCCCCCCCCCTTTGACCAATTGATGGGCCAATCAACCACCCCCCCCCCCCCTCAACCAGTTGATTGGCCAAGGGTTGAGGATGATCATAGGGTTGAAAAGTTGATGAGTAGTTGTGAGAAGAGACAGACCACACGTCCCCCAGGGGGGGGGCAGTGAGTAGAGTGAGAAGGAGACTAAACAAAGTGGGGATGATGTGTTTGAAAAGGCACATTGGCGCATCTGGCAGTGGCACACTTTGGTCAGAGCATCACTCATCAATTTTGAGGTCATGGGTTCAAATCCCATAGTGTGCCAAATTTTGGGTTGTAAAACTGCCACTGCCCTCAAAATGTTATACAAAGAATTGAATTCCTTGTTGATCCTCACCCCAATCAAAGCATACAGTTGGGATGGAACAAGATGGGAGGAGATGATTTGAAAAACATATAGAGATGTGGAATTGCCAATTGATCTCTCAATCAATCTCCAATCAATCATGAATCAATTGAGAAATTGATTGCTGGATCAATTTCCAATCAATCAAGCAATCTCAAGATGTTATGCAAAAAATTTAATTCCTTGTTGATCCTCACCCCAATCAAAGTATACGGTTGGGAGGGAACAAGATGGGAGTAGATGATTTGAAAAAAAAATATAGAGACTTGTAATTGCCAATCCATTGCCAATTGATCTCTCAATCAATCTCTGATCAATCTCTCAATTAATCATGAATTGATTGAGCAATTGATTGGCAATTGATTGCTGGATCAATAAACATTAAAAAAAGAGGATGGAGGTTGGCCAACTTGTGTTTCATTGTTGGATCCAAAGCAATCATTGTAGTTGGATGGAATTTTGAGCCAGTTTACCAGGATGATGTGATCAGCTCTCTTGAGCTGACTTGAGCCTTTGGAAGCTGACGGGGGAGGATTGTTGGATGTTGAGTTCCTGGGGGATGTTTGCTTTGTTCCATTGGATTGTTTAGTGGACTTGCAAGGGGAGGATTGCTGAGGGGCCATTTATGAGAGGTGGGGATGAAGCAATGAAGTAATGAGAGGATGGATGTGATGAAAGTGATAATGTGTGAGATGTGATGAGAGTGATGAAGCAATGAGAGTGATGAGGTGATGAGAGTGATGAAGCAATGAGAGTGATGAAGTGATTAGGATAGCAATGAGAGTGATGAAGCAATGAGAGTGATGAAGTGATGAGGATAGTAATGAAGTAATGGAAGCAATGAGAGTGATGAAGTGAGGAGGATAGAGGTGAAGCAATGAGAGTGATGAAGTGTTCCAATGAGGTTGGAGGATGAAACCAGGGGTGATGATGTGGAATGAAGCATGGTTGAGCCAGTGAAAGCCTTTATATACTTTACTTGAAAAAAACCCACTTATTTCATGTTAAATTTGACACATCTGATGTGAAATAAGGGAGTTTTTTTTTTATTTTTAGTGGCAGGTTTGAAATGGTGGATTTGGGTTGAAACCTGCCATTGAGAAATGGTGGGTTTGCTCAACTTTGATACTCCCTAATAATTCAAAACTTATTCATCCTTCACCAAAATTTGATAAATTTCAATTCTTATGAATTGTGAATTTATCAATTTATATGAACTTGATCATTTTTATTTCATAATTCTTGATCAAAAACCATGAAATATGATCATTATGAAATGGAAAATTATTTTTTTATTCAAATTGAATCTATGTTAACCTAGTAAGTATCAGATTTGACACCTAACTAAACAATTCCAGTTTGAAAGATCTTTGAGCCAGGTGAAAAGAATGAGTTGATCATCTCTCTTTTTTTTATCCAAACTCTTTAAAGGTGGCTGTAAGAGATTACTGGCTGAATTTTAATTCTTCTTTTAATCACTTTGGGGGGTTTTCTGAGTACCCATTTGGTTTGGAGAACCAGGAGTGATGGTTTTAATGAATTTAGTGATGTGGTTTTGAAAATTTGTATTTCCAAGGGGGGGTTATGAGGTGGGTAGGTAGAGGTGGTGACACAATATCAGTGTCCTATAAGAATCAGAATTATAAGATAATCAGGATGATTATATCTCTAGTCATGTGGAAGATGGAAGTATGGTTTAATAAATGATTGAATGGATGAGGTCTGAGTTGTGGTTGAGGGTTTGAGTGATTTTATATAATAAATTTGCCAAAAAAAATCCTTGTTGGGTAACTTGGACAGATTTTTTCTTTTCTTATCTTCCAAATTTAATTTTTTTTCTTCAGAAAAATAGCAAGATTTGACCAAAATCCACCATCAAGAGGATGGTGGACCTTCTAACTCTACTAAAATCTCTATGTTTTTGGTTCAAAATACTCACATCTTTGTTTTCTCTCTTTTTTTTTTTTTTGGTACATTTTTGTTATTCTGTTCCACCCTTTAATTTTCTTTTTTTTGTTGATGTTTTGGCTTTAAATCAGCCTGAAATTTTCATATCCATCTTCATTATTTGTGATTTTTTTGAAGCTGATTTGAAGCCCTCAGGAAGACCTCAAAGCAGCTTCAAAGCATCCTGGATTGCCTCCAGAAGGCCAGGCATTGAACCAGTCTTTGATAGATTCAAAATGACATTCTCATCTGAGGAAAGTCATGAAACCATCCAATCTTCTTTTTTTTTAAAAAAAACAAAAAGAAAAAAGAAACATGTTGGAATCAGGTTTCAACATCTTTTTTTGGGTTGAAAAGCATGCCAAACTTCATAGATTTATCAACTATAAAACTCTTGACTTTTTGGATAGATTCGTTCCTTTTCCGTTTTTTTTTTTTGAATTTAAGAGGCAGGAATTTTTCAACTTTCAAGGCATGAATATTTCTGATACAACCCCCCCCCCAAAAAAAAAAAAGACACTTCTTCTATTACTTCTGTTGATACTATGGCAGCTGGTCATGCAATAGTAGTGAGCCAACAACCGGTATACCAATTCTGATCCTTATCTCTCTTTTTTTTTTTTGACCTATGGGAAATTCCTAAGTTAGATTCTGATTTTATGTCTGTTTGAAATCTATGCTTGTCTTTCACATTTGAACAAGCCCAGCCAGGTTTTGTAACCAAAATCAAGGGATTGACATCCAACAAACTCAAAAAGAAAGAGACAGGATGTTTGAATCAAATCTGAAACTCCTGATATATTTATCATCCAATCAATCCATTGATTCTCATCTTGCTGCTTTGATTAAATTTCAGCTGTCTCAGGTTTTCCAAGTTGAGACTGAGTATAATTGAAGTTGAGTGTATAGATTTTCTTTTGGCCCCCCTGGTGGATTAGAGAGTCTTAGCAAGGATGACTCTTTGGAGTTGAGTTTACATAAGTGTTGAGTATCGAGAGATGAGGGACTAAAGCCCTGAGTGTTAGTGATTCTGATGGGTTGAAGTTCTAGTGAATACTTGATGATGAAGAGTGAGCCTTGATGATTGGGTTGGAAGATGTTCGAATTTGAACCTTGGAAGGGGTATCTGATCCAATCCCATCTTACTGACGACCCATTCCAGGCCGGGATCCTCATTTAATCTTTTTCTCTTTCAAAAACTTAAAAATAAATCGATCTATCCTGAGTGTCTCCCCAAATCTTCAATATCAGATGTGAACTAAGGATCCGCTTACTGAGGTTCAAGTTTGAACGCTTGTTGGTGGTCAAGTGAAGTCGATGAGATCGTGATAGGGTAGGTGATTTTTTAATCTTGAAGGTCTTCCTCCTGAACTGTTCTGTTGGATGTTATGAATTTTGTTTCGTTTCCTGTGTTGTGGGGTTGCTCACCCTGTTTCTTGCTTCTTCATCAATCTCAGGTCTTGAATTGAGATCTGCATGTTTATTGTACAACAGTACGATTTAAGATGTGTTGTTTGACTTGAATCCTCGAGAATCGACCGAATTAAATATTGTAAAAACCACCTCCGATCGATTATCAAGCCTCCTTAAGTTCGACTCACTTCGATCCAATTTCCCCATTTCACTTTCTCTCTCTCTCTCATCCAACTCCACCATTCTCCTTCCCAACGACTCACCACTTCTTCGTCCAGATGGGATTCCAATTATTCACCTGTTCATGTCTATGTTGGCCACCATCCTCACTTCGATCGCAAGCCAACCACCAACCACCCCATCATCATCATCTTCAAGCCAACCATCCATCACCATCATCCACAATAGTTCGTCATCCACTTCTCTTCGTTCTTCGACCCCCAAATCATCCAATCCCACCTCCTGAACCAGGGTCTGATGCCTATAACAACCCCAATTTTATATTTTCCTTCTCCTCACTCCCCTCCATGCGATCTCGACTCATGAATCGATTTTCGACCTACTCGTTCCTTTCATCTCAGAATCCTGATGAAAGAACTCCCTTAATCGTCAATCCACCGTTCGTGTAATCCTCGTGATCTTGTCACCCAAAAATGATACAAATCATGATGAGCTTGTTCTGACTCGATTTACCTTCTCAAAAAAAAAAAAAAAAAAAAAAAACAATGGTCAACAGTGAAATCACCCCTCCGCCACACCTGCCTCCTATAATCGATACCGCGCAGCAAGAAGCAGACGAAGAAGCTGCCAACAAGATAGTCTATCAAACCGTTAGGTGAGAAACATCTCGAACGATATCCTCCACTAACCAGAAAGTACCCCAATGAATCATTTCAAGCTCATTCCAAATCGCTCGTGTCAGATGTTTGGTCGACGTTTATTCTCAAGCACCCTTTTCACACCTCAGAATCCAAGGTTCCCACCAACCGCTTCTCCAAAGTTCCAAGTCCGACCCCTCACATACCCCTGAAGGATCCACCTCAACTTGGCGAGCTTATGATCCACCCCGCTGTCCTCCAGCCATATCAGAAGTTCTCAAGTTGAGTTTAGGATTCGATAAACCGATCTCTAACTTTCACTCGACCGACTCTCACTCGAGCGACGGTCGAGATCAACAGGATCATCAAACAGCTGGTCAAAAGAGAAGTTTCCACAGCTTGAAAACGATCATCAACCATCAGACCGATCTCTCATCCACGACTCAATATCAACCGGATCATCCCAAAACTCTTCCGTCCTTGATCGATCATCCATCGGATCCAACTAGCTCATCTATAGCAACTCAACCTGCTCTATCTACAGCTCAATCAGAAACTAGGCACCACTCGCGCGAAAACAGTACGGCCCTAACATCTTGTAGCACCCGATTCGATACCGTTCGCACCTTTCGAACCGCCCGAGATGATCCGACCTTAGTACTGGATGATGATCCTGTACTGTCTCGATCCATTAACCTCTCACCCTCTCACTCTCCGCTGCTCGTTGATGGCAAAATGAATGGTGACAATCACCATCCGAATCATCCATCCCCTGAATTCGTTCATCATCTCTTCACTCAGGATTCATTAAGTTCTAAGTCTAACTTGGCACCAGAAGACGCACCCATCTCATCAACTACAACAGAGACCCCTTCCAACCTGGACCAAAGTTCTCGGCAGGCCGAAGAAGGTGATAATTTCGTAGGTCCTATCTAAGTCTTACTCTTGGCCACAATTTTATGCTTTCAAACCTTTGCTCCTATCTTCTGTTCCTCATATATTTCATTCTTTCTATTTGGACCGATCGATTTATTGAACTCGATCGAATTTGCTCCTTTTGTTTCTTTTTGGAAAAAATACCTCTTGAACGAAATTCAGTTGACGGATGATCCAAAAAGACTCTCCCTGCTCATCTCTCAAGGGTTTCGATTGAAAGATCCCGGTCCGATCTTGGTCGAACTTTAATCGTCTTTATTCACTTAATATCAATCGATTCAGTTTGGCTGTCAATTCATCCTTCTTCTACCTCCTTTTTTTTTGTCAAATCTGTAGCACGGTACGATCAGTGCATTCATCTTTCCACTCCTGCCGCCAGCCCCACCCAGCCTATGTTCTCTGTCTTCTCATTTTTAAATCTTAAGAGTGACCTTCAAAACTATCTCAACTTTTTTTTTAGTTATACCATGATTTCAGAAGTATAGCATGGATAATAGAACAGAGCTTAGAAGATTTAGTACTGGGCCCTTGATACCCAGAATTTCATATGTGATCTGTCTCCAACCATCTTGCCTGCTCACATATGTGATTAGTCTGAGACCTTCTTGAAAGCAAGGAAAAGGAAGGGAGGATAGGGGGAAATCAAGGAAATCAGGGGAAATGGGGGGGGAGCAATCAAAAGGCAGGGGGTCAAGGAGGTAAAGTGAGGGAGAAAAGGGAGGAGAAGGTAAAAAGAGGCAAAACAGGGGGAATAAAACAAAAAAAAAAGGAAAAAGGGTGAACAGGGTGAAAGAAAAATAGAAAGAATGGGGGGGGGAGCGAAAGAAGAAGGGTGGGAAAAGTGGTGAAAACAATTTTCAAGTTTAAGAGGGTCATCAGCCCAGATGAAGAGGGTATTAAGAAGAAAAAGCTCAGAGAATAGCAGAATAAGACTATACGGAAGGGAAAAATGTCAAAGACAAGATATGAACAGCTTAGGAAAACAGTATAGCGGTAGTAGAAACAGCTGACCCTAGATATAGATTTCAAGGGCTAGCTAAAAAGAGATAGAGCTAGTTGATATAGAAGCAGGGATAGGAATTCATTGAACCATGGCAGAAATAGCTAGTTAGATTAGCAAAAGGCCATTAGAGTAACAGAAGCAAACACTTCATAGGATGATGCATGGTGGAAAAAATATTAGCACAATAGTGCCTTGGTTAGTGAGATTCAAAACACATGAGTTCCACTGAGACAGCACTGGGATTAAATAGTGTAGGAACAAGAAGGTAAGAAAAAAATGAAAAAAAATAAAATAAAATAAAGGGTAATGTTAAATTCACAGCTCCAGTTGTGTGGGAGCCGTGTACATGGCTCCAGTGGCCTTTGGGAGTTGTGTAGGGCCCCACACAACCTGTGGAAGTTTTGTAGGGCCCCTCAATGCGTGGGGGCCCATACACTACTCCATATAATTTATAATTGATTATTTATTATTTATTATTTATTATTTATTATTTATTATTTATTATTTATTATTTATTATTTATTATTTATTATTTATTATTTATTATTTATTATTTATTATTTATTATTTATTATTTATTATTTATTATTTATTATTTATTATTTATTATTTATTATTTATTATTTATTATTTATTATTTATTATTTATTATTTATTATTTATTATTTATTATTTATTATTTATTATTTATTATTTATTATTTATTATTTATTATTTATTATTTATTATTTATTATTTATTATTTATTATTTATTATTCATTATTTATTATTTATTATTTATTATTTATTATTTATTATTTATTATTTATTATTTATTATTTATTATTTATTATTTATTATTTATTATTTATTATTTATTATTTATTATTTATTATTTATTATTTATTATTTATTATTTATTATTTATTATTTATTATTTATTATTTATTATTTATTATTTATTATTTATTATTTATTATTTATTATTTATTATTTATTATTTATTATTTATTATTTATTATTTATTATTTATTATTTATTATTTATTATTTATTATTTATTATTTATTATTTATTATTTATTATTTATTATTTATTATTTATTATTTATTATTTATTGGAGGCTACACAACTTGATTTTAGTTGTTTAGCATGCAATACAACTCAAATGGGACGTGTAGCATGCCACGCGGCCCATTTGAGCCATGTAGCTTGCCACACGGCCCATTTGAGCCGTGTAGCTTGCCACATGGCTCATTTGAGTTGTGTAGGGTGCCACGCGGCCCATTGAACCGTGTACACAACTCAAAGAACCGTGTACAGAGTTGTGTACATGGCTCAATGAGCCATGAATACAACATTTCCCTAAAAAAAATAAAAAAATAAAAAAATAAAAAAAAATAAAAAACATCAAAAAAAATATATAAAAAATATATAAAAAATAAAAAAAAAATAAAGAATAATTCAAGAAAAAAAATCAAGAAAAAAAAATCAAAAAAAAATCAAAGACATCAAAAAAAATATATATATAATATATAAAAAATCAAAAAAATAAAAAATAAAGAAAAATTCAAGAAAAAAAATCAAAAAAAAATCAAAAAAAAAAATCAAAAAAAAATCAAAAAAAAAATCAAAAATCAAAAAAAATAAAAAAAATAAAAAAAATAAAAATAAAAATAAAAATAAAATCATCCACCAAAAAAAAAATTCAAAAAAAAAAAATCAAAAAAAATCAAAAAAAAAATCAAAAATCAAAAATCAAAAATCAAAAAAAAGAAACATAAAAGACTTTGACTGAAAGATAGAAATTGATAAATTGACAAAATCAGCATTAACCAGAAAAAACATGACTAAAAGAAAGCAAAACAAGGCAATCAAGCAATGAACAGTTCAACTCAACATTCATCAAATTAATAAAAAATTTCTAAAGAAAACATATGCATTCAAAACAATGAAAGAAAGATGGTATTTTCAAGATAACTTAGTTTCACTTTTGAAATTAAAGTGATGAAAATATTAATTATCAGGAAAAGTTAGCAGCAACCACTAAAATTTTATTGAACCTAATAGATAATTCAAATCAAAATGAATTTCTTGATGGTATACTAAAATCTCTTCATTACAAAGAATTAAAATTCCTCATAATCCAAAATCTTCTGTATTCCATGCATCCACTAGACTTACTTGGAATACTCAAGAGCTAATACAAAAACCTTTTCTCAGGTTCCTACTCAAGTTGGAAACCATTTCTTCTCAGAGTCCAAAAAAATCCACAACAAGGTTCAGTTGCTATGTAGAGAATGGAAAAAGGGTTAACCTGATGCTAGGCTATCCCAGTTGGCATATGCATTTCCCAGAATGCAGTATATGAGGTCCTTACATTCCCCCACAAGCCAATTCAGTGAAATTGGACTGGAAACTATAACGGACCCATGATATTTCCTGAACACAGGTGTTACTCCCCGCCAGACAATGTTAACTGTCAACTTTCACACATTATCATTCTACTAGATATTAAGGCAGTGATGGGATTTTTTCAACTGTTTCTGCAACTAGAGTGAGTTGCAGGGCTAGCCTTTGGTAGGGAATTGGATGTTTCATCCTTGGTGGCTCTATCAGATTCTCTCCCTGGAAATGAAGAAAACCAAACTATGAAGACTTATTACAGCCATGAATCTGTTGAAGATGATACTCAAAATCTCTGCCAACAAGAGTTCCTCAACACATTATTTCTTTCCAACTTTCCTACTCATAGCTTGACTCTGAAAGTGGGTGCCCCTATAATTATTTTGAGAAACATGGACCGTACAATTGGGCTTTGTAATGGAACTTGCTTGATTTTTGTCAGATTGGCAAGCAATTTTATAATTTGAAAGATTGCAACTGGTGATTCAATAGGAAGGCTGTTTTCCATTCCCCGCATCCCCTTGGTTACTGACCCTGATGAAAATAGCCTCCCTTTCAAGTTTATTTGCAAACAGTTTCCTGTAAATTTGGCTTTCTCATTGACAATAAACAAATCTCAAGGTCAGAAAATTTCCAATGTTGGTCTATATCTGCAAGATCCAGTGTTCAGCCATGGTCAGTTATATGTAGCATTGTCAAGGAGCAGGTCCAGCCCCCCAACAAGGGTAGTGGTCACACACAGAGCTGACAACCAAATTTCATTTGAAACTGATAACATTGTTTCCAATGAGGTTTTAAATGCTATACAACCCAGAAACTGATTAATTGGAAATTTATATTGTGCTTGAGTTACTCCTCAATCAATAAATTTCCATGTGTTTTTTAGCATGATGCTGATTTTATTGAAAATTAAAAATGACATGCATGACATAATTTGAAAATTAAAAATTGTCTTCCAATCAGTTCCCAAAGATTATTAAATCCCAATCAGTCCCCAAATAAAACCCCACAAACTGATGTGTTTGAAATCTATATTTTGTTTGACTTACTCCTTAAATCAATAAATTGACAGTAGCTCAAACAGGATTTAATGGAAAATTCAAAAATGTTTTTATTTTTCAAATTTTTCCAATCAGCCCACATTCCATCCCAATTATTAAACTCTGATCAGTCCCAAAATTTTGGGGCCATCCAAGTTTTGAAAAACCTCCACAGTAACATGGTTGTGGCCCTGATAGAGATATTTGTTCAGATATTTGACAGCTGAGATACCTGCAAATACTTCTACATTGATGTGGCATTGATACTTTTCCAAGAGATATGGATTGTAATGGACAACCCAGGAATTATAAATGAAAGACCTTCTTTGGTTGTGGGAGAGAGATATTGTAACTCCATCTTGGCGTCTTTGATAGACAGGATAGGAATTTTCACCCATGATGGTTTCTGGGCAGAAGTATTTGGGGTATCTCTTCCTGCATGCACCATTATCCATGCAAGGTGATTCAAGGTTCAAAATACCACATGGTCCATGTATCATGTGTCTCTTTAATTGTTGAACAAGATGAGGCTGAGTTATTTAATTATGAATCTCTGCACAAAAAATCATTTCAATGTGTTCCACTGTTCTGGCCTTGTGGTCATGATGCAGGATCACCAACATGTGAGCATGTGGAAGGCCTCTCTTCTGGAGTTATATGACATGGGTGTTTCCCATTGTGGTTCCAAAGATTCCATCCTTGAATATTTCATCACAGATCCTTTTCAATTTTTAGTTGAAAACACGTGTTACAATATCTGGCCTATCCTGTGCTATTTGACCTGGCAAAAGATTATTTAGAATTTCTAGCCATGCTGGGTTACATGTGACTGTTATAAAAAGATCAGGCTTTCCCATATGCTGAACCATAGCCATAGCATCTTGATGTCAAGCCTTCATGTCCTTTGGGCCACCTATAAATGATTGAGGAAGGATAAAACAACAACCTAAGAACAACAAAATATCAAGTTATGCATAATTATTGGTAGAATATAGACATAAATCTCACAAAAAAAATTACAGAGAAACCAACTTACCTGTTCCCCAACCCAAACCAACCCCATGGTTTATTGCATCCACAAAACCATAGAAATTCTCAACCCTTAGATTATTTTGATGATTTCAAATATGGGATAATCTTTCTGTCTCAATTTTTATGTATTGGTAAACACAATATTGTTGGAAAAGACAGCCACCCCAGTTCAAAAGGGAATAATCAGAATGAAAAAGATTTTTTTTTCAAGGTTTGGCAAATAGCAACGTTGGTGGGAAACTCTGCATGGGTGAATGTTGGTTGTCCCTACCCTGCAGGATATGTATGTACATACATGCCCTCTTCATGGGTGAATTTTGGTTTGGGATGCCATACAACTACTCCATATAAGCAACTGTATGTATCTGCATTTATGTAAAATACAACACTGTGGTATGTCAGAGATAAGAGACCACCACTGCGGTACATGTAAGAGAAGAGACCACCACCGTGGTACATTTAGGAGAAGCCACCATGGTACATGTAAAAGAGAGGTAGCATAGAACATGTACCAGAGAACATTGCCTTCTGAAGAAGTGTAAAAAATGCTTGGTTGAAACTTTTTCATCCTTTTTCAACTTTGTCCTTTAACATATATACCCCCTGCTTTTAAACTTTTACATACTCCCCCCTCAACTCAGAAAGCAACACATTCAAATTTTCATTCCTATTTTTACATTCAAAAAAAATACATGAGTCAATTCTCAAGTTCATCACACACAAGGAGATCCTCACTCTCATCCTTTGTGATCCCAAATGCACCCAATCATTTGACTTATGATAAACCTACAAATCACCATCAGCATAGAAGAAACAATTCCTCCCCACACCATCAAAGGTCAACAAACTCTCATTACCCAGCTCCCCTCTCACATCTCAACATACCTCATCATTCTCATACATGCCCAGGCCCTGGTGATTACAATAAATCCCATAACATTTACAACCTCTCACATCAGTCCTATTATGATCAACCTACAAATCACCATCAACATTGAAGAAAAAACTCCTCCTCACACAGTCACAGGTCAACAAACTCTCTTTACCTGGCTCCCCTCCCACATCTCAACATACATCATCAATCTCATACATGCCCAGGCCCTGGCCATAGCAATCAATCCTATAACCTTTACAACCTCCCACATCTTTCCCTTCATCAAAACCATTTCACTGATTCTCAAATTTCTAACATTCCCATGTCTGTTGAACCTCATCAAGAATACTTTCACACCAATCATGGCACAAATATTACCCATGACAATGGAAATTTTTCCAGCATTCCTATTTCTGTTGAAACACAATCCCATTTGTTGCACTCAAATCATGGCTATCATTCCAATATTCCTATCTCTGTTGAGACTCATCCCCAATTTTTTCACTCAAATGATGGCTATGGTCCCAATATTCCTATTTATGTTGAAACTAATCCCCAACATCTGCACAACAACACTACTTCTGTTGAAAATCATCTGGAAAATCTGCAAAACAACACTACTTCTGTTGAAAATCATCCCCAAAATCTGCAAAACAACACTATTTCTGTTGAAAATCATCCCCAATACTTCCACAAAAATGATATGAATGTTCCTTTTGAATCATTGGAAATAAATCAACATAAAACATCAAACAAACTAACCATGAGAATGATTATGGTTCCGCAAAATCTGCTGACCTGGAGTTTGAAAGAAATTTGGTAGACCAACCTCAAGAGACCATTTTTTAAGGAGATATGATGGAGTTCACCACCTTGGGAAACAATCCTACCGGTTTTGAAACTGAAGATGAGGAGACCATTCCACAAAAAAAAATTGTACATCCTGTTGCCTGGGGGTGGCATGAACCCCAATACTTCCAAAATTTCATTTTAAGTCCAACAAGACTCTGCAGACATTGCCAAGCATTATGGTTCCCCAAAATCTGCTGATCTGGAGTTTGAAAGAAATTTGGTAGACCAACCTCAAGAGACCATTTTTCAAGGAGATATGATGGAGTTCACCACCTTGGGAAACAATCCTACTGTTTTTGAAACTGAAGATGAGGAGACTATTCCACAAAAAAAAATTGTACATCCTGTTGCCTGGGGGTGGCATGAACCCCAATACTTCCAAAATTTCATTTTAAGTCCAACAAGACTCTGCAGACATTGCCAAGCAATCCTTTTCCAAAATGAGACAAGCTCCCTATGCTGTAGCAATGGTCAGGTTGTGGTAACACAGCAAAGACTTCCACAAGATTTGCTTCATATGTTCAAGATTGCTACTAGGGATCATCATTCCCATGAGCATCAACTGCTCTCCAATTTCAGGCTGATAAAATTCAATTTTGCCTTCACATCATTTGGTCTTAACCAAAATAATTGCAATGCCCTCAATCACCAGACAAGTGGCATATACAATTTTAGGGAGAATGGAACTATTCACCATAACATTGGTAGTCTTAAACCCATTTTTGGAAATAACCCATCATTCCTTCAATTGTATATATATGACAGGGAAAATGAATTGAAAAATTGGCACAGATGGGGCTCACATGTGGCACAGGATTTTTTCCTTAGGACTCAAGATATTTTACACCAAAATAATGGTTTGATAAATATTTTTCAAAGAGTTTCTCCTGATTTTGGTCCCAATCAATCCATCAGGCTTTCTGACCCATCTTCTCAAAATATGGATCAAAGAGTTTAAAACCTACCAACAGGAGACCAAATAGCTTCGATATGGATAGAAGGTATGTTATTTCCTATTTTTTTGGGTTTCAGATCATCAAAGTGAAACTTTTCTAACAGATTTCAACTGCACACAGGTAATGATCCTGTGCAATTGAAACATAGAGATGTTTTGATCAGGCACTTGTTGGAATTTTTGGGCCAAATGTCAGGTTGCCTGAGACATTTTTGATTGATTCATTGAAAAAAGATTCAATCATAATTTCATATTTTGTCTAGGATTCAACCTCTATTTACAACATTTCAGTGGTTAAACCTAAAATTTATCTAATAAAAACAAAACATAAGTTAGTTTTTAAATTGATACAGAAGTATCAGTACAGTCTTCTCAAATAATAAAAAATTTTTATATTTAAAACAGACTCATCTTAAATCTTTTAAATATACAAGGGGCCTGGATTAAAATCAATAAAGATAAAAGAGGGGCTGCTTAAACCTTCAGCTCAAAACCTTGCAATAACACCAAGTCTGATAACTCCAAAGGTCCTTCCACCCAAACTTTGAATTGATGAGTTTTAAAAATTGATATTTATTTCTCAAGAAATCACAAGTGGATTTCAAAATTCTCCCTAGTTTTTTTCAAAAGATTTTAGAACCACATTGGCTTATCCCCAATGAAAAATAAAGGGAGAAAACTCATTGGGGCAGATACAGAATTTATAGTTTTCATTCATGTACCAAAAGGGTAATTGATTAATCCTAGGACTTTGAAATCAGTCAGATGGAAGCTCTGAAGCCTCAGAACCTGTATGTAATAATATCTAACACCTTTTGAAGATTTTTTGGTATGAATCTATCTAATAAATACATGTTTTTCCACATTGATAATACAAATCAAAGTATGCATGTATACTTTTAGAAATCACCTTAAACATTTTGAGCCATACAGTTAATTTTGATTTTCTATTTTTGGGCACATTTTTGAGCATTTTTGAGCTTATCAAGGTACTAATTAAGCTCAAAGAAGAATAAGTTTAAGCTAAACACATTGATCTATATTATTAGTTATACATTATAAGAGAGTCTATCCTCAAGGAGTAAAATAATTCTGGGAATCAATATTCCATTAATTTGGATGGATCATGTTCATTATAAGTCAATTTTAATATTACATGGGCTCCCCATCATGATAATATGAACCATCAATATTTTTATTCAATAATTTATACTCATAAATAATTTTAAAATATTGTGAAAATTTACTTATCAATGAAAAAAATACTTTATAAAAATTGATTCTTGACTCCATGATGGTCTGAAACTGTGAACTTGATGTTGGGAAGTGAAATATGAGCTATATTCTTGACCACCACCCTCACATGACATGAGCTTTCAGACATTTGGACTGCTATTTTTTTCTTGTGGCTGAAGTGTTGAATTGCAAACTTTTGATCTTAGAATCATTCATTATTCCACATAAGATGATCATTATTCAAAAATTATTTACCATGATGACAGTGTTATACAACATATTGGTTAGGATTGTAGGCTCAAACCATATTTCAGTTCTGTTCAATAATATTTTAAGAATATTCAATGCCTAATAAATATTGACAATAACTCCTGGAATCAAAAATCTACTGAAATGACTTAGTTGAAGCTGTTTTTTCATGGTTTTTTTGAATCAACTGGGTTTTTAGCTTTCCAGGTTTGAAGGGGTAATTGTCAGTGGTTGGTTCTGCAAGGGTTTGAATGCTAGTAAAACCTGGCTTGAAGTTATTTATTTGAAATTAAAAATATAAATGATGATATTCTTTTTGAAGAAAGTTTTAAGTGATGGTTTTAAGGAATCTTTTCTCAACCAATTATTACTCTATGTCACACAACCACCCCACGTACTATAGGGCAATTCTTAGATGATTGTGAGCGCAAAGGAATACCAAGTGCGAGGGCAAGTGCGAATAGCAAGACCCAGTTGCGAAGTGCGAACTTGGTTATGCCACTCAACAAACGGTGAGATGAATGGAAAGTGTTCCAAAGAAGGAAACTCAACCTGAGTCCGATGTGATAACTAGGTTGCAGCAAAATGTGAGAACGTATGAAATTAACTAACTGAGGAGACAATCATCAGGCAAGGGGATAGCCCTTATAAGGTAATCCAAAGTGACTAGATACAACCTGGTGATGAGCTAACTACAGGTGAAGCGGTGAGGCAATGAATGACAGGAACGGAATAGGAAATGAAGCAGTGGTATGAATCCGAGGTCTTAGCGTAAGTGTGAGACAATAGAATCTGAGCGTACAATTGCATGAAAAATTGAGATAAGAGCAAGTGACGTTGAAGGTAATGCAAATGAGAGGTAATAGTGTATGCAGGGTAGGGACTAGTCCAATTGCGAACTATACAGTAGTGATGGCTTGGTTAGACGTAGATGCAAACTAACAAACAATGCATGACCAAAGATGGAAGTCCAAGGCTGTTGATTGGCCAGGGAAGGAGATTGGATCTCATAATGGATGGTTGACCAGTATGGGGTTAACTGCAAATTTTGCAAGTATATACTGAGTTGGTTGCCGAGATTGGAAGGTCAGCGCGAGCCAGAGGAAATAGCGGATTGCACCATTGATGTTGTGCTTTTATTTGTGTCACGCTTTTAGACTGAGGTAGATGGTACTGAGGAGAGGATATGTCAAAGTGGTGAAGACAATAATCCTTAAGTGCAAAGCGTGACACTCTAGCTGATTTTTTTTGTGTACATTTTTCCATGCTTTCTATTTGTTGCCAGATGAGTTCAAGATGAGGATGTGTTTAGTTGGTCAATTGAAATCTGATGGTTTTGATTGATTAAAAATCAATCCTTACATTCTCTATCCTCCAATTTCATCTTCCAAGGATGCCCCCATTCCTTTCCTCACAACACATTCATAACATTGCTCAGATAGCCATCAAGCTTGTTGAGGTTCAAATTCAGGAAATCAAGATGACAAAGTATGTATTTGGGTGGTGAATGAAAAGAATGAGTATTTGATCAAAATTTAATCAAAATGAAAAAAAACCAATAGCCTTCAAAGCATCTTTAGAAGTAAACCTTTGAAAGAAATTAGTAATACAAAATCCATACTCCTCACCTAGCTGCCTCTCTGGAGGACTCCAAAAGATCCTCAGGTATGTCAGGAATTGCATTCAAACCATCCCAAGATGATTTCTTCAATATTGAACCGTCTCATTGGGTTCTTGTCGACCGGTTGGTCTATGGACTCTCTGATTGACCAAAGCCGGCCCCTACCATGCCCTTCTGATCTGTTTCTTTTCTGTTTTTTTCCCCTTCTTCTCAAGGGTGAGCGCAGACCCGGTGGGGCGCCCGATGGGTATAGGCCCGCCCGGCCCGAAAGGCGGCCCGCCACCTACCTCCGACGCAGACGATGGGTCATGGATGAGAACGGAGGTTGCGAATAAGAAGTGCTTACTTAGTTAAACAGAGTACAACATCATGTCCATCGATGAAGTACCTCATCAGCACACCAACCAAGTCGATCTCTACGGGGGAGCGATCAAGATTCAATTACCCAAGAAGATCGTCGACGTCAGGTAAGCTTAGCTCTCTGGGTTTCGGTCTCAACCAACTCTAGACCTGGGTGAGAGGAAGAGAGAGAGAGAAAAAAAAACAGCTATCAATCGAAAATTCGTCCGGTGGTTCGTTTTGCATTTGAATGACTGACACTCCCTCGAACTCAAAAACACTTTATCATCAACATGTCCAACTTGATATGATGCAATATTTCATGGGACATCGATCCGAAGCACGTTCCGACAGGTTCCCGATACTCAGGAAGTTTTTATCACTACCGGTGATCCATCAGGACCAGCTGGGACAACTCAACCTCAACCCGATCGAGTCGGAACTCAAAATACCGATGATGAGTTATTGAAGGAGTTATCAATTATCATCGAAGTACTTGAATTAGTCAACCTCAAAGACAATGCGGAGTATCAGGAAGAAAAACTTCGACAAGCCGCCAACCATCACACGCTGCAGGATGATGACCATCACCCGAGAACCATAATCAAGTAAATAGCCATTCCCAGCATGCCCTCACTTCCTCAGTGATTAGAACCAAAATAGCGACAGATTAGATCAGAAAGGAAGTGTTCCGATAATTGATTCTGAGATCGCATACTTGATAGGTATCACTTCGATTCATTAGCACATGACAATTCATCCAACCTAACGACGATCAAGTCAATCGACATTCCAGAGGATTCGGCGGAATTTTACGAGCAACCATCAACCATCGAACCTAACTTACCAAGCTCATCATCGGGAAGAAGGCGGACCCCAAGACCGATTAGATTATACGGAATCCAAACAGTTTCGAAATTCAATTTACCTGATTCTGAGTCGCATCAGGTTCACATTTGGCTGGGCTTGTGGAGATTGAATGGGATCGGCAACAATGGAGCCGGAACCGATTTAGTTCTCACGTTCAATCTACCCCAACTGCCTTCTCTCTCCTCAGACTCCAGTCATTTTCAAAATTCAATCCATCAAGCTGACCGGCTATTTCATCAAGCTGCTAATAGTCTCGAGATTCTGGATTGGTCGCTGTTTGGTTAATACTTGGCGTAGCAGTCTTTCATGAACGTTTCCCGGCTCTGCTAAGGACCTAGTAATAGTTGATTGAATCCTGATTGGGTCACTTCATTTATTAGCTCGACAGGCCTGATCGGAGCTTTTCTGTTGGTGATCACCAGCTGATAAGGCATCACTGCGACCCTTATGACGGCAGTTCTGCGTCTTCTGGGATGGGAAACGCCAAGCAAAACGCTGCCCTATCTGAAAGTAGCATATATTTACCGTTTCGAGTCCAACTGATTGAAACTGGATAGAAAGGAACACCTATTTGTTGATAATGGATATCAGATAAAAATGAGCGAGTACTGGGATTAATGTCGTGGGTCTATCTATAAAAACAAACTTCGAGAAAACGAGGGAAAAGGTGCGCCTGACCTGCCGGGACTCCGATTCCTTCACAATAGCCGCTTTGTTCTGATTCGTTGGATGACGAGCCAGGTTGAGCGGGATACCAGCTGTAAACAGCAGATGTGGCGCAAACCAGCAGAAGCTGATTAAGAGTAGGATGCCATTGCAAGCTCTTGACCGGGTTCGTAAAATTAAGGATATTGATTAATCGAGGGCGTAATGGTACTGTGAAATGAGCTTGCATCGATTCAACTGAGGAATTGGTGGCATGCGACGGACCACGGAACGAAAAAATGTATACTGAATATGGCATGGCGTCTAACACCAGGCAAGAAAGACAGATGAATGTGACTGAGTAACAAAAAACGGATAAACTGAGAAGCAGGGGCCGAAAACCAGACAACCGAACCGTGACAGACCATTACGACACGCCATATATTCCCCCTTGAAGCTCCACTCAATATCTTTTATTCCAATGCTCGGGTTTGGTTTGCTGTAGTCGGCCTTCAGAGGGGTTGGAAGGATGTTGATGGAATCCACTTCGACTGAATCCGTTCCGAGTGAACATGAAATCACAAAAAAAAAAGTTGGCGGGCTGTGCAGCACAGGGCCATGGTTGAAGATGCGTTCTTACACGGTATAATCCCATGTCCTCGCGTTCGAGCAATCCAATCGCGAGGCTCGTTCAGGACTCGCTGGGAATGGGAAAATCGAAGTTTCCCCGTCAACCAGTGCACGTTTTAGAAATGGAGAACCTGGAGAGATTTTCAGGCTGGTTACTGCTTACCGCATTGGGAACTTCACTCAAGTCGATTTCGCAAACCGACGTCCACGTCAGGTCATTTAAGAGGCGGATCTATGAAAAGGGACCTCAAGTTAGTCATCACTCTGCAACAAGGGCCGGTTGCCGGCTCTTCCTTCTTTATTTTATTTCCTTGCTCTTTGACTACCATGGGAATAGACTTGCTTTGCTATCCCAGCCGCCAATGGCGAGATACTCCCCACCAGGTCTCCATTTGATGTGGCGAATACCTAAGCCCACATGCCCATCTGTTGTGTCTGCTTGTGGGTCGTTAGCAAGAGAGGAATCTTTCCGTGTTGATGAATCGATCGAAAGGGGATCTTGGTGACTACTAATAAGCGTTGAAGCGGGACGATGGGTATCGGAGGAGGTGAGATTGAGGGGGTGATTCAGTTTTCGATTCGGCTCAGGGGTGAAGGCACCGAGTTTAGAGCCCGTCGGGGCCCAAATCTCGACACGATAATCAAGTAAGGCAGATTCCACGACGGCCAAGTATCGACCGCATGGACTCCAGTTGAGATGGGTTGGATCCACCAATTCTGAGGAGAGATCAACTAAACTGACACAGGACCAAGTCAGGGTATCATAAACACTAAGATGATCGCGATGATTCCCAGATTGACGACAGATTAGCCCAAAGTAGCGCCCAGTGGGTGAAAACGTGCAACCAAGGTTGGGTCCATGCTTAGGATGATGCAGTTGCACTGGCTTTGGCTCGGGAACCGACAAAGGCCAGATGGTGACCCGCAACTAGGAAAGTAAGCCACGAGCGATCAGAGCGATACACAAGTTTTTTTTTTCTGTTCCTCTTTGGATTCTTGGGCTTGATGTACTCACGTTCCAATCACTCCAGATCATCAAGCTATTCCCACTTCCATTCCATCTGATCGCCTTCTCACCGTTCGCAACGCCCTCGGCGCCGATCTTAATCTGTGCGGCAAGTTGATCGGATTCGATCGAATAGATGCGTACCACTGAGGTTGTCGATTGTCGGAACAGGGCGCAAGCGTACTGAGAATTGGGGGAGAACGAAATAGATGTGAGAACAGGCGATCGACGTTCGTCACGGGCGTTGGGCTTCGTTGGAGGGATGGCTCGATTGCCCAGGGAAGGGATGGGGTCGTTCGAACGCGTCGAGTTTCTGGCTTGTTGAGATATTCCGGCGGATGAGGAGGACACGTGCCGATTGGTTTGAGGTTGGGCAGTCTTTGAGGTTGCTCGTGATTCGGCTTGCGGGGCCTCCTCGTCAAACCTCCAACTCCTGATTACCTCCATGGATTGGGTAGCCCGAATAATCAATCGATCACTAACCGAGGTAAGGACATAATCCCCGTTGGGGGAGACGGTCGAAGAGGAGGAAGAACTGTGGGGATAGAGTGGAGTGAAATCCATCCGGTCAGGGGATCATAAGACCTGTTTGGGATTGAAGAATATCTAGAATCGATCTAGTGGAAAGACCCATCCATCAACACCAATTCTTTATTCGATCGGGAGTCATTCGAAGATGAAGAAGCATCATCACTTACCCTCTTGGCAATCAATGGTCCATGTTCGAAGGTTATCCTCGAAATCGGGTTTTCGCCTTGTAGTTTGACGCGTGGTAGTACATCACCTATCTGTCCATACAAGCGCATTTTATACGGGGAGCACAAGCAGATGTAGTCGAACGACTCTCGTCTGGCTCACCCGCGACGAGGCCATCATCTCGGGTCTGTCCCTCACTGCCAACTGGAGTTGTGGAGGCGTCCATCGTTTTCATCCAGCTGTCGATTGTGAAGGTGGGACACAAACTTATCTCATTAGCTACCAACACACCCATGTGTCCTCATTGGCAGCTGCTAGGTACGTTGGTACATAAACACACACCGTGTACTACCCGTGAGGTTTGCTTCAAACACCTTCTCGCAGGCGCACGTTATTCGACCGGTTTGACCGTACCCCCTTGGATTCACTCGTGATCTCTTAGACATATCTTGGTCTTCCGGCGCTTTCTCAGAAGTAATTTTTCTGCTCGAAATTAAATCCCATCGAGTCTTCCCGAGTTGATGATGGTCACTCGATCTTCATTCTGCACGTGAAACAGCCGAGATGTTCACCACCAGGCGACGACTCTCCGCGTGTGAGCCAGACGAAAAACGTTTCCAGAGGCGTTGTGGGTCCAAGGACCAAAGTGCGAAACGAGTGTCAAACCAATCGTTTGACTGCTGATTTGAAAAACTCAATTTACTTGAAGGCTTTTCTGCCACTTTGAAATGTGTTGCCGCGATACCTGGGCCCCAAATATCTGCTTGGACAATCTATCCCTGATTTACATGCTCATCGTGAGCCATGGGACGAAGTAGTCATAGGTAGCAACGTAGATTCTCTCCCTTCTTCGGGTGATCTCAATTCAGGAGCTTCTGGAGTTTTGCTGGGACTTGTCTGGCGTTGGAGTCAAGGCTTTCTCATTTCCCCGTTTCTTCTTGAAATCGGTGGTTCTTTCTTTTGCTTCCTGGGCTGTCCGGCTTTGCGCTCGTCTTACAGCACCAGTCACAAGAAATTGCAATTCTCCGGGTTCCTCACTCTATGGGCGCGGCTGCATAACTCCTCTGATAGGGTAATAGGAGGACACTCTTGAGCTTACCCAAAGTCATGCTCTCAGCAAGCCAATTGGTCAAGTTCTAAGCTGGCATGTACTAGCCTATGTCATCAGTAGGCTAGCGCAGTCCGTGAGGTCACTTGTGGTCTAAAGTCTAGTTCAATGGCCATCTGATAAATTGGATTTGACTATATGCTGTTAATACAAAGGCTTCGTCCTAGCGTCATGGGGGAGGACAGGACACTACTTTATTCATACATGGCTGTGCGCTTCAATATAGCCAACTACACATTCACTTAGGTTAACAATATAAACAGCTAAACAATTTAAACATTTCGATCTTGGCTTTTCGATGCAGACTTGTTAAAACATGTTCCGAGGTGTCCCTGAGATTTTATTGTTCATCGAGTTTAGAGCGCAACTCTTGCTTCTTCTCATCCGAGACGTTCGGGTTCTATCTCCCAATTGGTCGGATAGTTCCAAAGCAAAGGAAGAAAAAAAAGAAGTGCCTCGAGGAAGATCAGGTCCATGGTCATGAAAAGAGATAAGTTTGCACAACAAATTAAAGGAAATTAGGAAAACAACAAAAAAAAATTGAAACACAAACGTTGATGGCCGCCTTGATACCTCCCAACACGTTCCCGGGGTTTTTTTGGTGGTCAGTCTGGTCACTGACGGATGGGAACTCTTCAGTTTCCAAGCGATGCTCAGCGTTAGCCTTAGCTTGTTCTGACACATTCTGCGAAGGTCAACATAGGATGGATCATAAGCCTGTTGTTAAGCATTTATCGTGCACCTTGGTTTATCTTGAATCGCAATAAAATCACATTTGCCACTGTGTGACCGCCGATGAATGCATAGATGTGTGCGAAGAAGTAAAGGTTAGGCTTACTGGGTTGTTGATGGTTGCTTTGAGGCCACCAGCAACGTTTCCTGGGTTCGTCATATTGTTAGGATTGTTTTTAAGGTTTGGGGACTTTGATTTCGGTGCTTCTTTTTGCTTGTCTTTCTGTCTAATTAACAACAGTGGATTATGATACTTGAGGACTGGATCAAGGTACAGGCGTCCTGACGAACACCAAGGAGCCATCAAACTCCTCGGCCGTTATATATTCCATCGGAGAACCCTCAAAGAATGAACTCAGCCAGGATTCGATTGATTCATCCTCAGGCTTTGATCATCATCACCCATGAAGGTGGAATTTCCGAAGAACAAGACCGCGGTGAAAACTGTAGCGTCTGAGTCCATCGAGATTCCATCAATCCGACGCCCGCTTGAAGCGATTCCACGGTCGTATTGCGTCATCTCTCCACAACAATCGAGACCTTTGTGACCATTGGTTCCTAATCGGAACTTCACACTAAAATGATAGTTTCGGTTTTTTTGTTGGTCAGATAAACGCTCAAGCTTTGGTTCTTCCCAAAGTTCCTGACATGAGTGTTCCTTCGAATTGCTTCGGTAGGTTATCGCCAAGCTGCCCGATGACGCGATGCCCTCTCGATGGGGGATAGGGCCGGGGTGATAACGATGTACCATCCTTATGCTCGCGTGGCTCGGAAAAAGTATTCCATCGGGTGAAATGAACCTAATCGATTGTCTCTTAGTTCATCTACCATCGATCGTGCTAGGGCCCGTTTCGGAGCACACTGCGCCATCAGGCAATGGATTCCACCGCCAAAACTCACACTCAAAACTGATCCACCTATAGATGATGAAAATTGAATTCTGATGGCATGTGGGCTACCATGGGATTACGTTTCCCAAGGAGTCAAGTGGCAAGCAATCCTCTGGGGGATCCCGCTCAATGGTGGTGGCCCCTCCAGCGTAACCTAGAAAAGTAATGACGGGATCGCGACACTCCATCAAGGATCGACAGCCTTGTCCCACCTCGGCTGCGTTTGGAATTTAGAGATATAGCACCAGCAACAAATCCAGGTTGCCATCACAATAGAGGCATTAGGGGCCCTATGAAATTCCCCCACATTTGACACTCTGCAGATGAGCATCTCTCATTCTACATGTATGAGTAGGCTTTGTTGGATTCAAAGGTTGTACAACATACACCGCTCTTGCTACGGTCAAGTTTCAAACCTCGTGTCCACCAGGAAGCAGCGATTGATTGGACCAGGTGCAGACTCCGATGGGGAAAAGAAAATTGGCAAGGGCCTCTGAGGGGTTTCCAAAATTTGACTGTATGTACATACAAGGGGGGATTAAGTCTTCCCACTGATTGGCCAAAATCACTAGTGTGATTTTTAGACACATTTTCAAGGCCAAATTTTCCAGTGCAAAACAGTATTGATTTGGTTTGAATTTTATGTTAATGTATTTTATTATCTGTCCTTTAAGGTGGAAGTTGATTGATGAGTCAAATAATACAGCTATCATTTTTTGAAAAAATAATAAAGAAAGGTAAAAAAATGCCCCAAAATAGATGTTTCAGAAAGAGAAAAAATGAAACCATTAATTTGATGTTGTTAATAAATTTGATGTTAAGGAAGGATCAGAATAGCACTATAAGAAACAAAAGCAGTGAAATTTAATTGTTCCATTCATGGGGAAAGCAAATTAAATTAATGTGATTTTTTGGGGGAGTTTAATGATATTTTGATTAAGGGAGATGATAAATTCACAACTCCCAGTTGTGTGGGAGTCATTTAGGGCCCTACACAGCCCATTCAACCTGTGGAGGCCCATACACAATTCCGCGCGGCCCTGCTCAAAACCAGCCAGCAAAGAAGACTGGGCTGGTTGCATCAAGGCCGCCGGTGGTGGGGGGACCTGACCACCCTCCCACCAACAATGAGGGGTACTCTCCCCCCCCTTTACCAAGGGGAATCTGACCACCCCCCAGCCTGTCTGTTGTTACCAATGCCCTGGGGACATCAACCTCCAGGGCCCTGGTGAGGGGATTTGACCGCCCCCTCCAGGGAATTGACAGAAAGAGGGGGGGTGGCATGTCCGCCAGTTACACCCCCCCCCCCCCCCCATGTGAGGATAAGACTGGACCCAGGTGAGTCCTGGGTGCCACCAATATTCATTGGTTTCTTTTATTTTTTTATTCTTTCATTCTTTCATTTTTTCATTTTGTTTTTGGCCATTTTTTATTTTTTTTATTTTTATTTTTTTTGGCCCACAACAGTTTGTAGTCATGTGGCATGCTACATGACTACATCCAAGTTGTATTCAACACCACACAACTCAAATGTAGTCATGTGTGGTGTCACACAACTACAAACCCTTGTGTGGGGACAACACAACTCAATCAAGTCATGTAGAGGCCACACAACTCAAAATGAGTTGTGTAGCGTGCCACATGACCCTTTGATTAAATAATCAAGATGGGTATCTGAGAACTCATAAGATTCAAGCAGAAATATTTTTGATTCTATTTGAGTTCTGCAGTATAATTTTATTTGAATATTTCCCTTTTTAGAGCTTCCAGAATTTTGTGAAAACTTTTGGTTTTGTTGGTTTTAAGGAGGGGCTCGTCCCATTGCTTGAAAACTAATTGAAATTGACAAATGAGTTAAAATAGTTTAGTGAATTAATTTTCTTGAAATCATAAATAGTTTGAAACCTTAAAAAGAAAGAAAAAACCCATTCAAAATGAAATATAAAATGTTTAAATGAATGGGAAAAAATCTGAAAACTTTCTGAGCATAATCTTTTTTTTTTTTTTTTTTTTTTTTTTAGGCATAGATCCATCTATATTCAAAAATGAAGGGTAAGAAATTGTTCATCTTGGTCATATTTATTTTGAGTCAAGGGTTTTTAATTTCAATTGATTTTTTTCTTTTCAGATTATTTTTCAAAAAAAAATCCTGGTTGCTGCATTCTGCACATCAGTGTGCAGAATTACTCCCCCCCCCCTGCAAATACAAAGCATGCCTATCAGGCTCAGAGCTTGTGAGGATGGTTGACTATGAACAAACAAGGTGGAAAGAAGGCAGGGTGTTTTGGTCTGAGGCTGGTAGTAAGAGAGGAAAAAAAGATGGTTATATTGGTATGACAAGTATCAAAAATGCAAAGGATGAATTCAGAGAAAAATTGTGTCCTTCTATGTATGGTGTTTCAAGCATTTTTGTGTGCCTAGCAAATTTCATGCACCAATTGAGCCTTGTGTATGCTCCAAGAGTCCTTGGTTGGGGAGGTTTCCTGGGGCAGTTTTTTGGTGCCTGCTAAAGCTCACTTTGACCCACATCAAAGCTTGGCACACCCCTTTTGTTAACAGTTACCCCAAACAGCCTTTGATTTAGGTCATCTCCTACCTTTTCTTTTCTTTTCAACTTCGATTTTTTGATTTTTTTTTTCAGTAACCTCCCAGTCTACTTAGTTTATCTCCATGAGTCTTTTTTTGGATTGATTTTTATTTTTTCTTCCTTTCCTCCTGACACATGATTCAATGCTCCAAGCTTTGATTGGTGCCCAAACCAAGTTGACAAGGCACTGTAATGAATTAAGAGGGATCCTGCGGAGCGCCTTGGGTGAACTACCAGAAATTGATCAGTTATTACCACTGCCAATACAGTCAAAGTGGATTCTTACATTGGTTTTTTCAAGCTGGCTGCCAAGGGTTGTATTCTTAGATGGTTGTTTCTTGATGATTGTCAATGGTTTTCTCCAGGGAACTCCCTGTTCTGGTTATCCTTTCTTGATGTTTGAGGGACTGAGACTTTAGTCAGAAATGAAGTTTCTGCACTTGTAAAGCTTTTTCAACATAAGAAAAACAGTGGAAAACCAAAAAGTGCGCACAGTGGACAAAGCAAGATATGGGAGAGGATAAGAAATAAAGAAAACAAGGTAATAATCAGATCAACAATATTCAACATGCCCCCTGGACTCAGAGGCTAGTGGTGATCAAAGAAAAAGGAGTTGACAATTCTGATGTTTGAACTTTTGTTGGCTGCTTTAGTCAGTGCATCGGGAGTCATGCAGTAAGAATAGATGATTTTCAAATAAATGGCACCAGTCTCATGGTTGTCTTGCAGGCTTTTCATCTTTAGATCAATATGTTTGGCTTTGGAGTTGACTCCAAAATTCATAACTTTGTCATTGATCCCTTTGTTGTTGGTCAGATGGAGGGGACATTGGAAGTTATCCCAATAAATTTTGGAGATGAGATGCTGAAGCAAACAAACTTCCAAATGGCAACTGGACAGGGAAACAAACTTGGATTCAGTAGAGGAGTGAGTGATACACTTTTATTGGCAGCTGGTCCATAAAAGCGGACTGCCTTTGAAGAAGCATATCATGCCACTTTGGGACAACTTGCAGTGAGGGTTATTTCCCCAGGTGGCATCACTGTAGCAGACCAGCCTATTGCTGATTGAGCATGGTCCCAGGGTGAGACTAACGTCCTTGGTGGCAGAAAAGTATTACCACACATGAGTCACCTCCATCCAGTGCAATAATCTGGGATTTTTGGAGAAGCAGGCTAGGCTGGAGACGGCATAACTTATATCAGGTCTTGCTAGTCTGGCTATAAAGTTCAGACGACCAATAGAGGAGAAATAGTTCACATTGAGATTGAGAAAATGCTGGTGATCTTTGTTGGTAGCTGTGAACAGATGCAAACCAGTGGTTTGGGGTGTTGAGACTGGTTTGCAGTCAGATAGGTTCATTTCATTTAGACCTTTTTCTATATGGAGAGGCAGACTTAGATGGATGAGATTGTTTTCCTTGAAAAATTTCATTCCCAGGAGAGTTTTAGGTTTGTGGGCGGAGGAGTTCTTGAAATTTTTCAGTAATTTTTCTTGAAACTTCTTTGTGTTTCTGGCAACTATGAGGTTGTCCACATGGAAGAAAAGCGCCAACGTAGCATCATTGCTGAGAAACAGACAAGGGTCACAGAGAGATTTGGTGTAGCCCTGTTCTTTTATTCAAGAGGTCATAGTCTTATACCAGTTACAAGGCACCTTTTTAAGGCTGTATAGGGACTTTTTTAGCTTGAGGTACTTGCCCTTTCTACCGGAACAGGGAGGATTAAAGACAAAAAAATCTTCTTCCAGGTCTGCATGTAGAAAAGTACCCTTAACGTCTACTTGGAGAAGATCTAGATTTTTGTCCATAGCAAAGGTAAGAAGACCTCAAAGGGATTCAATTTGACCGGTGTGGTGACCAATCCGGGACACCACGGAAAAAAAAAAAAAAAAAAGAAATTTTTTTTAATTTTTTTACACTCTTTATCCATCAATAAATCAAAAAAATCAAAAAAAAAAATATTTTTTTCGGTTGTACCCCTATGGGTACCTTCATTTCCCCCCATCTCTCAACTTCTCCCTGTCCTAGCAGTCTAGGACAGGCCTCTTGCCTGTCTCTCCGCTTTGATCCCCCCCTCCTATGTTCAACTCCTACTTGTTGCGCTCGCGGCCCTGACTTTTGGCGACGCAAGCAATCGTCAAACCACCTTCAACGATCCCTTCGATCCTTCCCGATCCTCTCATCCAACCAACGCCGTTGCTTGTCGCAACGGTCGTCAACTATCATTCGATTGATCTCATCATACCCACCATCTCAACCTACCAGAGCATCATCATCAGCTCCAGAGGATCCCACTCGATCCACTCATCAACCATGCCATCAAACGACCTTGAACCCAACTCAAACTCACTCACGCCCTCCTTGCCCATCATCTGATCCGACCGACGACCGCAAGCGACCGCTCGCGGCTGTCGGAACCTTCACCCCGCTGTCGCCGCCGATTGGGCGACAACAGCCGTTGTCAACACCCGCAACCGCTGTCGCAGGTGTCCATCTGGTTTCCCGCGGTCATTCTCAACGGGGGCGACATTTCTTTTTTTTTTTTCCTCTCATGTCATCTTTTTTTTTATGTTTTCATTTTCCCGCACCTATTTGCAGTATATCTTGTACATAGTATACAGGGCCTCATGTCTATAAAAGGAGGGGCTCTCCCCTGCCTTTTGGCCCAGCATCCCATCAGACCATCATCATCTCATCTCATCTGTTTCCCCCATCATCATAATCAACTTATCCGTGGGCATCCTTCCCCACTTATCTGAGCAACTTATCTGGGTATATCCATGATTGCCCCTTGATCCTTTGAGCCTCCGTACTCAAACTCTGTCTCTTGTGAACTTGATCCCTATCACCAACCAATAGCCTTGCTGGTTGAAGAAGAATTCCTGTCTGTCTGAATTCTTGGGTGTGTTATACCACTCTGATCCCTTTTTCCGACCATACTGGTCTTGATCTCTCCTTGATCATCTTTCTGGAGCCAATCACGTTTGATTGAAGAGGTTTTATTAAGCTTAAAACCTGGAGTGTTATACCTCCCTTCTTCTTTAAGGTTGAATTTTGCCACGCTATTCTTGAGTCCCTTGAGAAGTGTTGGGATATTCTTGCTCAAATTCGTTATTGATTTGCTTCTAGAGCTTCATAAACAAATTGCTTTTGTTTTTTTCAGCCTCCCACAGTTATCTGGTACCCTTCAAGCGCTTGATTGCGGAGATTTGGGCAGGTTCATTGAGAACCTGGAGGTTGGTTGGGATTGAGTTGATCTTTCCTAATCAGCTGCTGACAACCAGAGTTATTAGCTTGTGGGCGTTGTTACTTACAACTGCCTTGTTCTATTGAACTCTGAACAAACCTTGACTTATTTGTTCAAGTCTTTACCTGCACCATCTTGCCTCAGATAGTGTTGTTTCCATTGCTACCGACAACTCTTATCCTCTTCCCTTACTTTGATTTCTCATCCATAAGGTTCTGGACCTTGATTCCGGTTACATTTAAATATTATTGTAACTCCTAGGAGGGCAGCCTAAACAGAACCTTTCCCCTCCACAGAACTGCCACGGCTTAGCACCGTTTGGAGTCTTACATTTGGTCCCCCGGGCCGGGATCAAACCAGCAACCTTGGGATTTACAGTCCCAAGACATTTAAAATCAACCTCGAAATCCAATCTTTTTTTTCTTTCTCCTATTTTTTTTTTCTCTTCTCAAATCTGATCCGTGGAGGCAACTTATCCTAGAAGTAAGTCCTCCCAATTTGTGCACCGCTTGAGCAAGATACTTGTCGTTTTTTTTGGCAAAAACCTACTCTTGCCACACTCGTGAGCCACTTTGGAAATCTGCTCTTTGGGTCCCCTAGGAACTCTGTTATTTGATATGGCATCTTCTGCTACTCCAACCACCTCTGTCCAACCTAAGATGATAAAGATCAAACCTCAGAACAAGAACTTAGGCTTCAACGGTACAAATGTCAAGCGATTCTTGGACTCCTACAAAATGGCTGCTGAAGTGGATGGAGTTAGTGAATTTGATATGGCTTATAAGTTGCGATTCTTTATCTCCTCTGATGAAGTTATGGAGGTAATCGAGTCTTTTGAGGGATTTGAACCCCATAACTGGACGCTTCTCAGGAAGGCTATGTTGGCATACTGGGGTAAAATAGATGTGGCTAGGTTTACTCTGCAGGATTTGGATGCTCTGGTTTCTCAGTGGATCTCCAATGGTGGTATTTCTTCAGCCTCTGACTATCAGATTTTTAGGAAGTCTTGGGATCCCATTCAAAACTATCTTATCCGAAACAATCACATTGACACAGTGGACAAAATTCAAGCAAAGTTCTTCCA
Organism: Puccinia polysora; assembly: GCA_025617555.3. Taxonomy (NCBI): domain Eukaryota; kingdom Fungi; phylum Basidiomycota; class Pucciniomycetes; order Pucciniales; family Pucciniaceae; genus Puccinia; species Puccinia polysora. The sequence goes on from CM062616.1 coordinate 20,060,485, forward strand.
ATCTTTTTTGTTGGCTGTGCAGGAAAGGATTAAAGAAGAACTGGTCAAATCTGGATCCATGATTACCACCAGGGATAATTGATTCAAGCTCCCTGTTTTTCTCACCCTTAGGAGTACTGTGGATAAAGTCATGAAAGGTCAAACTGCTCTTACCTTTGAAAAGCCTAGAACTACTGAACCGGTCCATGCTCCTTCTTTTAAAGAGTCAAACAATATTATGATTAAAATGGAGGCAGATTGTAGGCCTAAAGCAGATCCTAATTCCAATCGAGAACCTACTACTATAGATGAAATCACCAAGTTACTTAGAGCCTTTGAGAACAAAATAGATCAAAATATTTCTTCGCTAGCTACTCCTAAAACTCCTTCTTCTGTCCCCAAATCAACTCTGGTCTGTTACTGCTGTCATAGGGAAGGCCATGGAACCGGACAATGCCAAGAACTTCAGAAGGACCTAAAGGAAAAGTTGCTAGAGCAGAGGGCGAACAATTACTTCCTCCCTAATGGTGCCCTAATCCCTTTTGACTCGTCTCGTCCTATCCGACATGTGGTGGCCTCTTACCAGCCATCACCTCCTGTGAAAGAATCTCTTGCTTCCTTTGAATTTTGATCACCCTGTGGTACCCTCCAACCTTGGTATCCTCCAGCTATTTCTTCCTCTAGTCTTGCTGGGACTACTTATCAATCTGATCCAGCCAGGAAACAACATGAGGAACCTAAACCTCATAAGGCTCCTTCCTTGCCAACTTCAATCCTTCAAAAACCCGTTAAGCGTTGATCATCACTTGAGCCTCCTTCCTCTGATGTAGAAGAAATGGAGGTGGAAAAGGAACCACTCATGGAAAGGTTCACAGATCACCCTGATCCTTCTCCCTCACCTCAACCTTCTAATCCTATCTTAGATTCTGCGTCACCTGAACTTCCTCCCTCCACCCAGCCCAACGTTTGATTTGAAAGGGGCATCTCCAAGGATCACCCCAATGCTGTGGAGGGAGTATTAAAGAAAATTTCTGATCTCAAAATTCCTGATCTATCTGTGGCTGAACTCCTATCGATCTCTCCATCTGTTGCTGAAGGAATGAAGAAATGGGTCTCTCGTCGACGTGTGGAAATTGGCCCTGAAGAACTCAAAGTCTCCTCTGGCACTTTAATGGAGGACTCTGGTGGAACCAGTCCTTCTTTAGACTCCAACCTTTATTCCTGTCCCCTTGGCTTCCTTCCTTGTTATCTTGGTGACTCAGCTAAAACTGTTTCTCCTCTTGTGGATTCTGGATCTCAGCTTAACTTAATCTCGGATGCTATGGCCTGCAAGCTCAAACTTAGTCCTAGGGTCAGCTTCAACTCTGCAGTGTATGGGATAGGAAATCAAGCTTGTTAACTGGTTGGTATTGCTGAAGATTTACCGGTCAGGATTGGTAGAAATATTGTTGGAACCTTCCACTTTTGGATCACTCATTTGGACAGTCCTATGATCTTGGGACAACCCTTCTTAATGGACTTTGGTGCAAACCTGATGTTTTCTGATCAAGTTGGGGAGAGAATTCTTCTCCCTGATGCTGATGGCAGGAAAATTGAAGTTCCTCTTTGCTCTTTGGATTCTGGTCGTTGGGAAAGAGATTTTCCTGGTCATTCTCCCAAATCATCTTTTAAGGGGAAGCAGAAGGATAACTCTAGTTCCTCTCATTTTTTAGGGGAATAGTTGATCCTACTAATAGTTGTAGTTCTTTTCAGCCTCAGACTGCAACTCAAGGGTCAACTCCCATCCCTCAGGCTTATTTTTCATTCCTTTCATCATTCTCTTCTGAGCTCAAGAATATTAAAAAACAAAAACATATCAAAATAGAAAAATCCAAAAATATTTCTTCTCCATCTCCTTCTCTCTCTGGATCTGTTGTGTCTTCTTTTCCTTCTACTTTTGAATCTGATCAATCTTCTCTCAGTTCCGGTTCGAATCTCCGCAATGAGTCTAAACTAGATCCTAATTGCAATTCCGTTTTTGGTGATTCTGGTATGAAGGAATATGGGCTTCAGTGGAGGCAATTTGGGGTACAAGTAAGTCCTCCCAATTGTGCACTGCCAGGGCAATCTTCTACCATCATTTTTGAAACCCTACCTTGTGCCACACATGTGAGCAACATATTATCTCCTGGTTCTCCTTTTATGGAAAAGGCACCCTTCAAGGATATTGCAGAACATCGGACTTGGAAGATGTTGGAACTTGGACTCAGCTTTTGTAATCAAGTCTCTCTGGTCAACTCTTGGAGGAAACAAGAACTTCTCTCTTTTGCCACTAAGTATAAACCAGTTGCTAAGAAGATCCAACCAGTCAACCAGCCTATGCCTCTCAACCTCAATCCTCCCCTTATGCATCCTCCTCTATCTTGCGATCTTTACTGTGGTCTTCCTCAATCTCTTACTGGTCCCTTTCTGCCTAATGGACGGGTCACTGAAGAACGTCTGAAGGTGGTCAACTTTGGTCTAGATGGATGGCTTCTTCCTGATGAGTTAAATTTAATCAAAAATGTCTAATCTCTAAGGGAAAAATCTATTGCTTTCTGTGAAGAAGAGAGAGGTCTCTTGCGGGAATCCTATGGCCTCCCTTATATCATCCCTGTAGTTGAACATGATCCTTGGCAAAAGAAAAAGATCCCTATCCCTGCTGCTAAAGTTGACGAATTCATCAAGTTGGTCCGGGAACAAGTTTGAACTGGCCTGTATGAACAGTCAACTTCTAGTTACTCCAGCCCCGTCTTCTGTGTCCTCAAGAGTAATGGTAAACTTAGAATAGTTCATGATCTTCAACCTCTTAATAAAGTTACTATTAAAGACTCTGGTATCCCTCCTGCTACTGAAGAATTTGTTGAATCCTTCGCGGGGAGAGCTTGCTATGGTCTAGGGGATATTATGGGTGGCTATGACGAACGATCCTTACATCCTATTTCTCGTCCTCTCACTACTTTCAATACTCCTCTTGGTTGATTTCAACTTATTTGATTGCCTCAAGGAGCCACCAACTTGGTTGCAGTCTATCAGGCTCAGATGATGTGGATCCTCCAGGATGAAATCCCTGATCATGCTGGTATCTTTATTGACAATGGAGGAATTAAAGGTCCAGTATCTGACTATGATAATGAGCTCTTACCTTGGCATTCAGGAATTTGTCGTTTTATCTGGGAATATGCTTCTACCTTGGAGAGGATTCTGTTTTGAATTGAGGAATCTGGCCTTACTGTCTCTGGATCCAAACTGGCGGCTTGTGTCCCTGCTCTGGAAATTGTTGGTCATGTGGTCTGCAAGGAAGGAAGAAGGATGGCACCAGCCAAAGTCAACAAGATCATCTCTTGGCCTACCCCAATCAATCCAACTGAAGTTAGGGGCTTTCTAGGTGTTGTCACTTATGTTAGAATCTTTATCCCATCTTTATCTGAAATCTGTGCACCCTTGCGTTGTCTAACCAGAAAAGATGCTGAATGGATTTGGACCCAAGATTGTGAATGTGCTTTCCAGCTACTCAAAAGGATAGTTGGTAAAGACATAGTTTTGAAAAAGATCTCTTATGGACCTGGAGCTGGCAAGATCAAGCTGGCTGTTGATTCTAGTTATCGATCTGTTGGGGCCGTCCTTACTCAGGAAGATGAAAATGGTTGGGACCGTCCTGCTCTTTATGAATCTTTGTTGTTTTCAGATGTAGAATCTAGATACTCCCAGCCCAAACTGGAACTCTGTGGTGTGGCTCAAATGATGAAGAAACTTCAAAACTTTCTCTGGGGCCAACATTTCGAATTGCAAGTTGATGCTCAATCCATCATTGAAATGATCAACGCTCCCAGTCTTCCCAATGCTCCTATGACTCGTTGGGTGGCCTTTATCCAGCTTTTCTCTTTTGATATTGTTCACAGGCCGGGGAAATCTTTCACCATGCCTGACGGTTTATCTCGACGACCTCTTGGGGACAACAAATCTGATGTTGGAACCGATTTCAATGAAGAGGAACCTTTAATCCAACCTATTTTCTCTTTTTCTTCTCAAAATTATTCTGGCTTTCAACAAGGCTTCTGGCTTAAATTAGAGCAGTACCTTTCAAATCTTCAAAAACCTCCGGATCTCTCTGCTAAGGAATTTCGATCTCTTAAACAAAAGTCTTCTAATTTTTTTGTTCAAGGCTCTAGACTTATGAAGAGAGGCAATCCTTGTGCTCTTATTGTTGTTACTATTCCCTCTAAACAAGATTCTATCCTTGAAAGTCTCCATGAAGGCCTTGGTCATCGTGGGGAAACCAAAACTTATCGACAATTATCCAAACGATTCTGGTGGCCATCTTTGAAGAAATCCGTCTCCCAATGGTGCAAGAGTTGTGAAGTTTGTCAAAAACGTGATCTTAGGCGCCCAGCTGAAATTTGTTATCCTACTGGGGAGTCCACTGTCTTTGGAAGGATTGCTATGGATGTGGTTCATATTAAGGCAGGTGGTGCTAAGTACCTCATTGTGGATAGAGATGATTTTTCCGGATGGGTTGAAGCAAAATTTCTTAAGAACCTTAGCTCTGAATCAGTGGCAGCTTTCCTCTACGAGACCTGGACAATGCGTTATGGCCTGGCTCGATCTTACTCTACTGATGGTGGCTCTGAATTTGGGGGCAAGCTTGCTGAAATGATCCGATCCCTTCCTGGACAACATAGAGTTACTAATCCTTATTATCCTGAAGGCCAAGGCATGGTGGAACAAGGCCATGCCCCTTTGAAGGCTGCACTTGCTAAACTGGCTGGTGAAAGTGGCAAGAATTGTTGCAAATTCCTTCCTCTTGTTCTCTTCTCTGATCGAATCTCAACCAAAAGGACTACTGGCTACTCACCTTATGAAATCATCTTTGGTCAAAGAGCAGTCCTTCCTTTGGATCTGGAAATGGAATCTTTCTTGGGTATCTCTTGGGAAGAGGTGTCCTCAACCATGGATCTGTTAGTTGCTAGATCCAAGCAACTGGAGCGAAGTGAAGACGTTTGTGATGAAGCTTATAAAAAGATGATGGAGTCCAGAGAAAAATCCATCCAGAATTGGGAGGACAAGCACTCTAATTGAGTCAGGGAGCCCTTGAACCCTGGTGACCTAGTTTTAGCTTATAATCAATCTTTGGAGACCCAGTGGGGCAAGCTTTTCTCTAATCGTTGGAATGGCCCTTATCGAGTGGTTCATCAAGTTAGAGGTGGATCTTATGTTTTGGAGGAGCTGGATGGTACTTGGTTGGCAAGAAGGTTCTCTGCTGATCAATTCAAGAAGTTTCATTGTTGTGGGGGCAACTTATCTCAGAAGTAAGTCCTCCCAATTGTGCACCACCAGGGTCATTTGCTGCGTTTTTGTTGTAAAACTCTACTGTATGCCACATATGTGAGCACCTGGGACGCCCTCCTTGTTCTATTCCTGCCGCTTCTAGGGCTAATTTGGAAGAATCAAGATATTTTCCTCAACTCTTCAATTGCTCTCAAGATCAAGAAATGGCCAATCTTTGCTTCAATTTCTTTGTTCCCTGCATTTTTTTTAATCCCTTCAAATTTTAGATGCAGACTAGGGACAGTCTGTAAGTTGGGGAGAGATGTGGTGACCAATCCGGGACACCACGGAAAAAAAAAAAAAAAAAAAAAAAAAAGAAATTTTTTTTAATTTTTTTACACTCTTTATCCATCAATAAATCAAAAAAATCAAAAAAAAAAATATTTTTTTTGGTTGTACCCCTATGGGTACCTTCATTTCCCCCCATCTCTCAACTTCTCACTGTCCTAGCGGTCTAGGACAGGACTCTTGCCTGTCTCTCCGCTTCGATCCCCCCCTCCTATGTTCAACTCCTACTTGTTGCGCTCGCAGCCCTGACTTTTGGCGACGCAAGCAATTGTCGAACCACCTTTGATGATCCCTTTGATCCTTCCCGATCCTCTCATCCAACCGACGCCGTCGCTTGTTGCGACGGTCGTCAACTATCATTCGATTGATCTCATCATACCCACCATCTCAACCTACCAGAGCATCATCATCAGCTCCAGAGGATCCCACTCGATCCACTCATCAACCATGCCATCAAACAACCTCAAACCCAACTCAAACTCACTCACGCCCTCCTCGCCCATCATCTGATCCAACCGACGACCGCGAGCGACCGCTTGCGGCTGTCGGAACCTTCACCCCGCTGTCGCCGCCGATCGGGCAATGACAGCCGTTGTCGACACCCGCGACCGCTGTCGCGGGTGTCCATCTGGTTGCCCGCGGTCATTCTTGACGCGGGCAACATTTCTTTTTTTTTTTCCCTCTCATGTCATTTTTTTTTTTATGTTTTCATTTTCCCGCACCTATTTGTAGTATCTCTTGTACATAGTATACAGGGCCTCATGTCTATAAAAGGAGGGGCTCTCCCCTGCCTTTTGGCCCAGCATCCCATCAGACCATCATCATCTCATCTCATCTGTTTCCCCCATCATCATAATCAACTTATCCGTGGGCATCCTTCCCCACTTATCTGAGCAACTTATCTGGGTATATCCATGATTTCCCCTTGATCCTTTGAGCCTCCATACTCAAACTCTGTCCCTTGTGACCTTGATCCTTATCACCAACCAATAGCCTTGCTGGTTGAAGAAGAATTCCTGTCTGTCTGAATTCTTGGGTGTGTTATACCACTCTGATCCCTTTTTCCGACCATACTGGTCTTGATCTCTCCTTGATCATCTTTCTGGAGCCAATCACGTTTGATTGAAGAGGTTTTATTAAGCTTAAAACCTGGAGTGTTATACCTCCCTTCTTCTTTAAGGTTGAATTTTGCCACGCTATTCTTGAGTCCCTTGAGAAGTGTTGGGATATTCTTGCTCAAATTCTTTATTGATTTGCTTCTAGAGCTTCATAAACAAATTGCTTTTGTTTTGTTCAGCCTCCCACAGTTATCTGGTACCCTTCAAGCGCTTGATTGCGGAGAGTTGGGCAGGTTCATTGAGAACCTGGAGGTTGGTTGGGATTGAGTTGATCTTTCCTAATCAGCTGCTGATGACCAGAGTTATTAGCTTGTGGGCGTTGTTACTTACAACTGCCTTGTTCTATTGAACTCTGAACAAACCTTGACTTATTTGTTCAAGTCTTTACCTGCACCATCTTGCCTCAGATAGTGTTGTTTCCATCGCTACCGACAACTCTTATCCTCTTCCCTTCCTTTGATTTCTCATCCATAAGGTTCTGGACCTTGATTCCGGTTACATTTAAATATTATTGTAACTCCTAGGAGGGCAGCCTAAACAGCACCTTTCCCCTCCACAGAACTGCCACGGCTTAGCACCATTTGGAGTCTTACACCGGTGGGAGAGTAGGTTTTGAAATAGTCCAAACCTTATTTCTGATTGAAACCTTGCACACATAAAGGGGTCTTATGCGTAGGAGGTTGTCCATGAGTGTTGAATTTGATCTTAAATACTGTTACAGTCTTCAATGGGTTTACCACTATTCCTTCATCTACTTCCTCCCACACTTCTTGATCCTCAATAAATTTCAACTCCTTCATAGTAGATTCCTTCCATGCAGGGATAGTTGACACTTCCTTGATGGAGGAGGGAAGAGCCTCTGCGTGATAGCCATATTGATCAAGTTTTTTGAGGGTTTCTCTATTCCTTAGGGAGGTTCTTAGGCTAGCTTCAACTTGGTTGTTGTCTTTGCTGCTTCTGTCCCTCTTGGAGAGTATTTATTCCTTGATTTTATCAATAGAGGTTTCAGTGATAGGAGGATTGTCTTCAGTTTCCTCTTCATTCTCTGGAGGGGAAGTTATGACTTGAAGGGGTCCCAACAAGGTTGAAGGAGGGTCTTGATCTGGAGAGTCATCTAGAGTGATAGGTCCTGATAAGGAGGACTTGGAGAAGATCACATTCTTGGTGTCAATAATCTTTCTGGATGGCAAGAGGATTTTGTAAACAAGTAGGGAAGGATCAAAACCAATGAGGGTTCCAATTTCACCTTGTTCATCCAGTCTGGATTTGATTTGAGTGTCATTGAGACAATATGTGAGTTTGGCTCCAATGGGTTTGAAATAGTCAGTGGGGAGTTTCTTACCATGCATCAGAGCCCAAGGGGATTCTTCACCTTTTTCCTTTGGAATTTGGTTGAGCTCAATGCACAATCCTCAGATGACTATGTGCCAGTAGAATTTGGGTATGTGGCTTTCAGGCAGTATTGCGCTAGTAGATTCCATCATGGTTTGATTGGCTCCTTCAAACCAAACATTGTGCTGAGAGTGGTATGGTTTGGATATTATTTGGTTGATGTGCTGTTCCTTGAGGAAGGTGGAAAGTCTGCTATTGAAAAACTCTCCACCCCCATCCAAACAGATTTCCAGAGATTTTTGCTCATTTCTGCTATGTGTCACACGACCACCCCACGTAATATAGGACAATCTCAGATGATTGTGAGCTCAAGGGAGAAGCTGAGTGCAAGGGCAAGTGAAAGGTAGCAAGGGCTAACTGCAAAGTGCAAATTTATGGTGGAGTAACTTGGCACACAGCAAGAGGGATGAATGTTCCAATGGAAGGGAACCAAACCCATGCCCAATGTGATGACTGGATTTAGCAAACGCAAGGACATATGAAATTAACTAACAGAGGAGACAATCCCCAGGCAAGAGGTGTAGCTTTTATAAAGTAATCCAAAATGACTAGATACAACCTGATGGACGGTCAACTACAGTTACAAGCAATGAGGCAATGAATGACATGAATGGAGTGCAAAATGAAATAACAGTATGAAGTTTTCCAAGGTCTTAGCGTAAGTGCAAGAAAATAGAGGGAAAATGTATTGGAGTGTAACAGTTGAGGAATGAGGTAGTGATGTGAGAGGCAATGCAAATATGAAGATGTAGTCTATGCAGGGTAAGGGACCATTCCATTTGAAAACTATAAAGTTGAGGTGGTTTGACTAGCGTGGGTGCAAACTAGCAAGAGCATGTGACAGGAAATGGGAACCTGAGGGTTATTGATACCCAGGGTGAAAGAGCGGAGCCCAAATGGATGGTTGACTGAGGTAGAGTTGACTGCAAGGTTTTCAAGTGGGTGATGAGTCAGTCGCCAAGGATGGAAGGTCATTATGCAAGCCAGAGTTGGTAAGCGGAAGGCACTGTTGATGTTGTGCTTCTATTTTTTCACGCTTATGGACTGAGGTAGATGGTACTGAGGAAAGGGTATGTCAAAGTGGGAGGACAATAATCCTTAAGCTAAAAGCATGACAGTTGCCTGAGTATAAAGATGGAAGCTCCTGCAAGCGTTCAGACAATTTTCCCATTGATTCCAAAGTCTTTACTAATACTGTATACCCATTATCATTAATTCTTTTCCTTTTAAATAGATTTATAATTAATTATGTTTTCATTGTCATTCAACCGTTGCAAAAACTGCATCCAACAAAACAAGCAATGTATCCCTAGTACCTCCACGCAAGGTCTCTGAGGCAAGTGCAAACAATGTTGTTTGTGCAAGGTTTCTTGCACGTTCCCTATAAGTAGCAAGCCTGTTGTGGATGTCCCAGCAGCGCCCAGAAGGGAGGTACAAAGTCAAAGGTCCGCGCCGCAAGTCAACCACCAAATCCTGCCAGTGCTGGAGATTGAGTTCTTAGGTTTTTGGAACCCTGGTAAGTCAAGGCATAGAGACTAATCAATTAAACATAAAAGAAAGGAGATGCAACTAAAATAATCTTTGTTCTTTATAGTACTACCACAATTCCGGAAATATACCACTAATACACTTCTGCTGCCGCCACCATATATTGGGTTGATTGGGTTTGAAGTGAAAATTGTAGTGCAAGCTGAGGAACCAAAGATAGTTGAAGAAGCAAGAGAAGAAGGAACAATGGCTGAAAGGGAGGTGGAAACTGAACAAAGGGAGGAAAATGAAGAGGAAGGAAATGGGATAGAAGGAAGGAGTGGGATGGAAGGGGAGGTGGAGGAGCGGAATGGAAAGGAAAGGGATGAAATGGAGGGCCAAGATGAGGAGGACCAGCTGCAAGTCAAAGGGCAAGTCAAAACTGATGCAAGGCAATTGACTGGAAATGTTGGGGAAGGTTCTTCAAGGGGACAAAGGAAGAGAGCTCATGAGGAACTCATGGAGGAAGGTGGATGGAATACCCAACCAAAGAGAGCTTGGACTGCAAAGTGCAAAGAGATCTTTGAGAAAAATCTGGTGGCGCAAGTGATGATCTTGCAAAGGCTGTCTTCTTTGGTAGACAAAAAAGATTTGGAAGAATTTAGCTCAATGGTAGAGGAATTGAACAAAAAGTGGGAGGAAGCAGAGAGAGAAATAAAGGATAATTTATGAAAATGTATTTTGTAATCTTATTTTAGTATAATATATATATATATATATATATTATTATTATTATTATTATTATTATTATTATTATTATTATTATTATTATTATTATTATTATTATTATTATTATTATTATTATTATTATTATTATTATTATTATTATTATTATTATTATTATTATTATTATTATTATTATTATTATTATTATTATTATTATTATTATTATTATTATTATTATTATTATTATTATTATTATTATTATTATTATTATTATTATTATTATTATTATTATTATTATTATTATTATTATTATTATTATTATTATTATTATTATTATTATTATTATTATTATTATTATTATTATTATTATTATTATTATTATTATTATTATTATTATTATTATTATTATTATTATTATTATTATTATTATTATTATTATTATTATTATTATTATTATTATTATTATTATTATTATTATTATTATTATTATTATTATTATTATTATTATTATTATTATTATTATTATTATTATTATTATTATTATTATTATTATTATTATTATTATTATTATTATTATTATTATTATTATTATTATTATTATTATTATTATTATTATTATTATTATTATTATTATTATTATTATTATTATTATTATTATTATTATTATTATTATTATTATTATTATTATTATTATTATTATTATTATTATTATTATTATTATTATTATTATTATTATTATTATTATTATTATTATTATTATTATTATTATTATTATTATTATTATTATTATTATTATTATTATTATTATTATTATTATTATTATTATTATTATTATTATTATTATTATTATTATTATTATTATTATTATTATTATTATTATTATTATTATTATTATTATTATTATTATTATTATTATTATTATTATTATTATTATTATTATTATTATTATTATTATTATTATTATTATTATTATTATTATTATTATTATTATTATTATTATTATTATTATTATTATTATTATTATTATTTTTTCAAGAAAAGTAGGATTCTTATTTTGAAATAAAACAAATGTGAAGGGATAAAGATTGTGAAAAAAAGAAAAAAAGGGGATAAGTTTTGAGAAAGGGAAAGGAAATAGAAAAAGTAAATGCAAGGAGATTAAAGGGAAGGAATGGGATGGAAATGTGGAATGAGATGGAAGTAATGGAATGGGATGGGAGTTATGATTGGCAAGGTTTGCAAGGGTAACTCACATGGAAGTCTCAAACCAAATTGGGATAGTTGCAAAGCTGATGGGCTGGTTTCCACAAGGTGCAATCTTTGTCAGACTGGAAGCCAGTCTATTTGAAAAGGTATTGGAGCTTTCCTTTGCTTAACCTGGAATCCAGGATACGGCTTACTTCCTACTCTAACTGATCTTGGATTCTGACCGGTTCAGGAGGAGGATGAGTCTTGCCTGGGTATAGGACTTGAGCTGGCTCTAGGAGAGACATGTGAAAGACCGGGTGGATACCTTTCCATTTCTCAGGTAAGGTGAGTTTAAAGGCGTTAGGGGAGACAATTGATTTGACTTTGAAGGGGTCAAGCTTTCTTTCAGAGAGTTTTTTAGTTGAGCAAGTACTGCAAATATTGCAAGCATCAAGTCATACCCAATCTCCTACTGCAAAGCCAATCTGCTTGTTCCTTGTAGCGCTGGTTTTCTGCTTTGAGGTTGGTTTGAAGTTGCCTTTGAAGGGATTAAATGTAATTAAGCTAATTGGTAGCAGGTTGAGAAGGTGCTATGAGAAGGGAAGAGAAAATTGGATTTCTACCATAAAGAGTCTGGAAGGGCAACTGTTTGGTGGAGGAATGAGTGGAGTTGTTGTAGGTAAATTTGGCTAATGGGAGCCATTGCGACCAGTTGTCCTGTTGGTAGGAGAGGTACATTCAGAGATACTGTTCAAGGATCTGATTGACTCGCTTGGATTTCCCATCCATTTCTGGGTGGTAAGCCATTGATAAATTGCGAGTGATCTTCAAATGCTGGCTCAGAAAGGTCCAGAAGCCAGAGAAAAACAAAGATCCACAATCACTAATTATGTTATCAGGGAGACCATGCTTCAAAAATACATATTCTATGAACAAATTAGCTAAGTCTTCAGAAGAGGCCTTCACCTTACTGCAAAGAAATAAAGCCATCTTTGAGAAGCAATCTACTACTACTAAAATAGCATCATAACCACTAGAAATAGGTAATTGAAAAATGAAATCCATGGAAAGCAAGTGCCAAGGAATTGGCAAAATTGGAAGTGGCTGGATGTCACAAGGGCTGCTGACATGCAAGCAGGGCTTGGCACAGAGGGGTCTCTACCCACAGTAGGCTTGGGGGCAAGGTTACTGAAGGAGGCTAACAGGAGTAGAGGAGGATTGGGTTGAATGGTGCTGAATGACACTTGCTGGGAAAGATCTCCTAGTAAGAAGTAGTAAACTGATTTCTTGGGGGAAGCATCAGGAAGAGGAAAGAGGAGGCTTATTAAATAGACAAGAGGTTGGAACTACAACAGAGGTACAAGTGATTGGGGCTCAGACTACACACATGATGTCATGGGAACAGTCTAAGTAACAGAGAGGGCTGATCAGGGATGCTACTACATTAGGTTAGGCTGCTTCTACATTGGGACAAGGTTCCAGGTCTGAGCTGTCTAAGTTGGGAGAGTACAGTTGAAGGATGTACAGTGTACATGGGAGTCATGAAACTATTTACTAAGTAGAAAGAGTATGTAATACAATCTGCAGGAGGATGTACATAAAGATTCCCAAAGGATAAACCACACAGAGGAGGTATGGGTTAGACAGAGAGATAACCCAAAGAGGTATGGGTTAGACAGAGAGGTAACCCAAAGAGGTATGGGTTAGACAGAGAGGTAGAGTAGAGCCTGGGAGATTGAGTATGTGCAAGCCTATGGAGTCTATCTGTGTATAGTATGAGGTTAGACTATATGTAGATATGTACTGCATGAAGATCCTGAGGTATATAGTTACTGGAGACATATTGATGTAAGTCTCCTGAGCCCTGAGGTTGAAGTTCCTAAGAAAGTAGATCAGGCCTGAGGGTAAGACTGAGGTTAGACTGAGTTTGGTGTCAGTATGACACTGGAGCAGCCCATACTTCCAAGGTTTTAAGGATTTGTTCCAATTGCAATCATAGCATGTGTTAACATAGTCTTTTACTTCATTGGTCATACCAGGCCAATAGAAGTCTTGTGCAATCAATTGGTAGGTTTTTTCCTGCGCATAATGAACAGAAAGCAGAGAATCATGCCTTGAATCAAAGATATCTAACTGAATGCAAGGATTATCTGGTACTACTATACGATCTTTATAAACTAAATAATCATTTTTTTCAATACTTTAATCACTATCTAATAAAGTCACATTCTTGAAAATTTTGCTACACTTGAGGTTGTCAAGTTGAGCTTGTCAAAGTTTGGAAGCTAGTTCTTGAAGGTGAGTGATGATTGAAATGAGTTGGGCAGATTGGGTTGAGAAAAGTGTCCTAAACTTTTCAGGGTTTTTGTCGGCAAAGGTGCTCCCGCCTCCTGGGTAAAAATTGTCCCAATGTGATGAAGCATCACGGACTACTGCTTGTTTCCCAGGATGGTACATGATTGTAAAGTTGAACTTGGAGAGGTATTTGGCCCAACATGCCCGTCTGCATGTAAGGACTTTTGAGCTTATGAAATATTTCAAAGAACTGTGATCAGTTAAGACCTCAAAAGGTTCCATAAGACTCAAAAGTTATGAACACCATTTCTTCAAGCAATAGACAATTGCAAGAAATTCCTTGTAATGAATCTTGTAATTGAGCTCTGCAGCAAGCAATTTGCAAGACTCAAAAGCTACAGGATGAAAGAGAGAAGAAGAGGAGGAAAACTGCAAGATTAATCCTGCAATTGCATAGTCACTTGCATCTGTTTCTACAATAGTGCTAGATAGCTCATTAAAGTGAGGAAGTATTGGAGCAGTGTTAAATGCTTTTTTCAGAGCTTTGAACTCCAAAGCAGCTTGTTCTGTAAAAACAAAATGAGTGTCTTTTTGAAGAAGGTTAGTAAGGTTTTGTCAGCCTCCTGGATGCCAAGACCCTTGCTATCCTTTAGCTACCAGAGTTGATAGAATAAATAATAAATATATTATTTAATAAATGCAGAAAAAATCTGTAAAATATTTGGATAAAGCTTATTGCAAGGCTAATTGGTTTGGTTATGGTTGATTGTTATAAATCAATATAGACAAATTGATTATTATATTTTTTTATAGAGGGTCCAAAATTATATTGGGGATCTTTAACACCTCTCTTCAGGGAATTCAGTATGAAAACAAGTAGTCCTGGTCACTTTGGGCTCTTTAGTTTAAAGGATATTTTGCCCAAAGATAATATGTATATAAAATACACGGTGGAGTGGCAGGGCTTTGAAACCAAGCTGCCACGACAGAGAGAGGATAATAAAAATAACTTGTATATTATTAAATCCTTGAGGTGTCTGTCTGGGACGTGCACTGATGGGTTAAACCTGTATACTGGGGTTATAAGGTTGTTCAGCAGTTTAAATTGAGAAAAAGAGGTTGAGGATGGATATTTTTGATAAGACTAAGCCATAAATGACTTACTTATCTCTTATAAGTATTTGATTACCTTGCCAGGGTGTCTGGATGTAAATATAACTGGGTCTCTGGGTATCAATATCTTCAAAAGAGCTCTTTATTTATAGATTTTGGAGTCCCAATATTGTCCTTCTGAGGGGTACAGGGGCTCAAAGGAACGGACACTGAGGCTAGAAGGGTAACCAATGGTAGCCTGTCACGTGTTCTTGGTGCTGTAGCACGGGTAGCATCTAATTCCTCAGGGTATGGGAATTATTCTACTTTATAATTGATGTTTGGACATGTGAATAACACTAATCTGTCCTTTTTATTTATTATTTAATTAATTATCCTTAATAAATGTTCCCATTAAGTTAATAATTATTTTAATAGACATCCCTACAGATATTCAGATGTCAGGTGAGTTCTCATTATGTATTAAATAATTGGAGTAAAGTCATGAAATTGATTTTACTCCTTATTTTTGAATGTCAGTTGATTTACTAAAATAATTACTTAAAAATATAAGTCATGGGAATTCATGTAATATTTTTACATCATTAGTTTTCTTAGTATGTCACAAAAATATTGATGTCTATAAATTCTCATAACAGTTTATTAAATTATTTTAATATATTTTTAGAAGTTGTCATTTTCTTATTCTTGACATTCTTGGTAATTTGAATTATATTTAATAAAAAATATGTATAAAGGTTATTTAAGTATTTTTATAAAACTTTATGTACTTTTACACTATCTACTATCCACAGAAAGATTTATTAGATATGTAGAATGTTCCCGTGTGGGTTGTAGCATGTTTACGCGGTACCTAAGTTTCTCAGGCCACCTGTCACTTTGTCAACCCTTAGTCCCGCGGCTGCGTACTTTTCAGAGGCCTGGGGCTGCATAAACAACTTTGACGGAGTGACAGAGCTGTATCTCAGCAGCGCGCCGGTGCATTGGCTGCCGCGGCTGCCTGCCGGAATTGTGACAGAAAACATTTCCATCTGTAACTCCTAAAATATACACAACACATCAATTCTGACTGAATTTTAGGTGTGAAACCTATATGTGACAATACATGTGAAGTATTTAATTTTCCAAAAAGTTCAATAGTGGTGCTGTGTGTCATACCTTGCACAACTGCAAACCAACTGAGAGGCAAGGCCTAACCAAAAGGCTATGAGACTGGATGAAAGCCAGTCCACTTCGCAGTTATTATGGTGTCACATACCACCGTGTGACACCGTGGTATTTTGGTCTTTCTTTCCTTAATTATTTAAAAATATAAGGAGTTGGAATTAAAGGGTGGGGTCAGTGAGTAAACCTACCTAATTTTGGGTGAAAAATCTATTTTTGCAATAATATTTATCATTTTCCTACTCCTTCTTAGGTTAAGTTTATTATTATTATTTTTATGTTATTTCTTTTACTTTTGCAGCTTGCTCTGCAATAGTATCAAGCTGACAGGTTAATGGTTTTCTTGGCATAATGATCAATAAACTTCCTGTAAAAATTACTGAAACCCAGGAAAACTTGAAGGGATTCAACAGAGGAAGGTGGGGCCAGTCCAATATGCACTGGCTCTTGTCTGGATCCATTGATAGTCCTTGCTGAAAGACTATGACACCTAGAAATTGAAGAGAAGTAGTATGGAATTTGCACTAAGAGGCTTTTGCAAACAGTTAATTCTTGCAAAGTTGCTGCAGCACCTCTTGCACATGTGCAATGTGATCCTCAAGAGTCTTTGAGTAGACTAGTATATTCTTAAGATACACCATGAGATATTTCTCTACAAGGTCAGAAAAAATGTTGAAAAGTGGAAGGAGCATTGCAGAGGCCAAAAGGCATGATGGTATACTCATAACTTCCAAACTGTGTTCTCATTGCATTAAAATACTCATGACCTTTGGCAATGCAAACTAGGTTATAGCCGCTTCGAAGGTCTAACTTTTAAGAAATCAGCAGCTCCATGGAAGAGAGTGAGGAGGTGCAACATAGGCGGTACTGGGTAGGCATTCTTCCAGGTTACCTGCTTCATTTTCCCATAGTCAACACAAAGGCAAAGTCCGCCATCTTTCTTTGGGAAAAATAAGACAGGTGAACCCGTTTTCAAATTTCTTGGTTGAAGAAAGTATTTTGATACATTTTCCGCAATGTATTCTTGAGCACACTCAATTCCTGCTTTGAGAGAGAGTAGACTGGTCAGGGTGCCAGTTGTGGGCCATTAAGTTGAATCTTATGAGTGCAAGAAAGGGATAGAGGAAGTTTATCTGCCTTCACAGCTGAAAGGACGTCAGCAAAGTCATTATAATCCAAAGGTAGTCATCTTTGAGCACAGGGTTTGAAGTGCTTGCATGATGTGAGAGGATTAGGGAGCTCAAAATACACTGTTTGGTTGGTGCCTTTTTCTCTTCAAAGAAAGAAGGAAGGGGTAAGTCAGACAAATAAGCAATAAATCCTAAACCTGAAGAGGGAACTTGGGAATGAAGGTCAGGATATTGCAAATCTCCTGGCAGAAAAGTGTCATCCAACTCAATGAAAGTTTCAGGTAGGCTGTTTAATTCCTATTTGACGCAAGGGTTAGTTTCCTGGGGTTTCCAGGTTCAAAGGTTAATTACTCCTTCTTGCCAATTCACATTGGGATTCCCTAGGAAATCATGGCCTAGAATGGTTTCATCCATTATGGGTATATCCAAGACAAATAAATACCATTCAAAGCTGGGGAAATTAGAAAATTTAAAGGTCCATTTTGCCTTTTGGGAAACCCAATGAGACGTCTCAGTTGCACTACTTACTAAATAGATAGGGAACCTATCTATCTTGGAACACGTAAGATTTTTGGAAGTGGCAAAAGATTCACTTATAAAAGAAAAATTAGCACCAGAATTCAGTAAAGCTTGATAAGGGGGTTGTTGGAATGGAAAAGGACAAACCTTGAACTTGGAGCACCTAGTGACTTGCAAGTGCAAAGATTGACTTGCTGTAATTTAGATAATGTGTAGTCTTCCTTGCAAGTGTCAAGAAAACTAAAAGCTAATTTTTTGACTGTTTAGCAGCTTCACACGCTAGCAGATTTGCACAACTATTGACATCATGTTTACCTCCACAATACATACATAACCCATTCTTCTCCCTCCTTAGCCGTTCCTTGTTCCAGAGCATCCCAGTTTCTTTTTCCAGGAACTTTGGAGTTTTGGCAAAAGGCTTTCCTTTTGGGTTGGATCATGAGGTTTGATTTGTTTTTGATTGCTTTGGATTCTTCAAGGGTTGTTTTGAGGAGTCATCTGTCTTTGGAGCCAAGTTTGACGGTCCATGGTTGTTTTGTTGAGAGTGGTTCTTGTTGTGATAACCATTATCAAGCTCAATCACCCGGTTGATTAACTACTGAAGGGAGGTTGTCTTATGTCCCCCAATTGCAAGTTGTTTGAATAGGCGTGCTGGTAAACCTTTTTGAAAATGAAATAGGAGAGCTGCCTTGTTCCATTGGATGCAAGACTGCAGGGTTTGAAAATTGTAAATGTAAACAGAGGCTCTACTATTTTCCTTCATGACTAGACTATTGAGTTTGTATTCCGCATTTCAAACTTCATTAGGGTTGCCAAACAGGGTGAACAGCTTTTTCTTGAACTTGTCCCAGTTGTTGAGGATACAAGTGGGACTAGTGTTTTCTAATAGTTTGAGGTAGGGTTCAAACAACTGCAAGGCTCTTCAACCAAGGAAGGAAGATGCATACATAAATCTAGGTCTATCAGAAGGGAAATTGTGAGGATTGCTTGAAAAAATCATTTTTCAGGACTTTAGGTAGGATCTAAGCTTATGAGGGCGCTCCCAAGTAAAATGAACAGGCTTCTTCATTCACAGGGTACAAAAACTAGGACCACTCGGACCAGATTGCAAGGAAGTTTGTTTAAGCGCCTGGATCAGGGTTGAGAAGAAGGTTGAAGCATTGGTTTTGGGAGAATTAGTGCAAGCCTGAAATCTGCCACAAGTCAAGGTTTCATTGGAAGAATCTTCAATTTCTTTGAGAGGGTCAACTACTTCCCAAGAGGGAGTGAGGGGATCATCAAGAGGTTTGACCAAAGGAGA
Organism: Puccinia polysora; assembly: GCA_025617555.3. Classification (NCBI taxonomy): domain Eukaryota; kingdom Fungi; phylum Basidiomycota; class Pucciniomycetes; order Pucciniales; family Pucciniaceae; genus Puccinia; species Puccinia polysora. The sequence continues at coordinate 20,079,510 of CM062616.1, forward strand.
TTTAGAAGAAGGGACAGGATCTAAAGGTTTTCTGTCCCAAGAAACGCTGGATCTCTGTATCCAATGGATATCATCATTGTAAGGGGTGAGGGAAGGGTTCCCAGTTGAGAAAGTACGTGACATTGTAAAATAAATCTATCATAGGTTGGCAAGCTACAATAGATGAGTTGAGTTAGTTAATTTACTGTCACACAACCATCCCACGTACTAAAGGGAAATCTTAGATGATTGTGAGCGCAAGGGAGAAGCTGAGTGCAAGGGCAAGTGCAAGGTAGCAAGGGCTAACTGTGAAGTGAAAAACTATGGTGAAGTAACTTGGCACACAGCAAGAGGGATGAATGTTCCTATGGAAGGGAACCAAACCCAAGCCCAATGTGATGAATGGATTTAGCAAATGCAAGAATGTATGAAATTAACTAACCAAGGAGACTATCCCCAGGCAAGCAGCATAGCTTTTATAAGGTAATCTGGAATGAATAGATACAAACTGATTGACGGTCAACTACAGTTACCAGCAATGAGGCAATGAATGACATGAATGGAGTGCAAAATGAAATAACAGTATGAATGTTTCCAAGGTCTTAGCGTAAGTGCAAGACAATAGAGGGCAAATGTATTGGAGTGTAACGGTTGAGGCATGAGGGAGTGATGTGAGAGGCAATGCAAATATGAAGATTTAGTCTATGCAGGGTAAGGGACTAGTCCATTTGCAAACTATACAGTTGAGGTGGCTTGACTAGCGTGGGTGCAAACTAGCAAGAGCATGTGACTGGGAATGGGAACCCAAGGGTTATTGATGCCCAGGGTGAAAGAGCAGAGCTTGAATGGATGGTTGACTGAGGTGGAGTTTACTGTGAGGTTTGCAAGTGGGTTCTGAGTCAGTCACCAAGGATGGAAGGTCTTTATGCAAGCCAGAGTTGGTAAGCAGAAGGCACTGTTGATGTTGTGCTTCTATTTTGTCACAATTATGGACTGAGGTAGATGGTACTGAGGAAAGGGTATGTTGAAGTGGGAGGACAATAATCCTTAAGCTCAAAGCATGACACTTTGTTCTTCTTTTATGAAAAAGATGAGAGTGGAGGAAGCCTTGTCCTTTGTTTGCAGAGGAAAGCAGGCAATGTAACTGGAGTGAAAGTTGATGAGTTTGAGAACAAATCAGTAGCCGCCCTTAGAAGTTGGAGTGAGTGGTCCCATTAGGTCCACATGAATTCAATCAAAAACTTTGGAAGCGCCTTGTTGAAAGTTGGAAAAGGAGGATCTTGCAATTTTGCTTTTTTTGCAGTTAAGGAATTCAAAGTTTTTATTGCTTTCACTTGCAATTGATTTATCTAGGTAATTTGAAATTTGTCCTCAGCTGGCCTGACCCAAAGTTTTATGAATTTCTGACAATTCATTGTCAGAGTAGAGTCCCAAGATTGAATGGTGAGCCTTGTCTATGAAAAATAAGTTATTCACAATCTTTCCAGAGATCAGGTCCTTATGTTCAAGGTGAACAGCAAAGGTGCATGGTGACAAAAATGATTTTATCTTCAGATTGGCTCCCTTTCTTACCAGCGCTCCTAAAAAAAATCAGATTGACTGTTGATTTGGATATCCAGGCAGCATTGCTAAGGTTGACCATCAAGTTCTGTGATGGTATCAGCGCGTTTTCAATTCCCTTGATTTCAATTGTTGTGTCCTTTTTACCAGTCTGAATCTTTGATTTTTTGGTAAGTGTCCAATAGAGATTTAAACCAGTTGAAATTGGAAATCATATGGATGGAGCAGCCAGAATCCAGAATAAAGTGTTTTGAGGACATTCCTTCTAATTTGTTTTAGTTCAAACCCCAGAAGAAAGAATAGAAATGGGCTTCTTCTGTGGAGTTCTTTTTTTTCTTGTTACTGTTACCTTGATTGTGAGCATGAAGAGATCTGAGGTCAGGGAATTCAATCCAACAGGATTTGGCAAGATGGGTGGTAACAGCAGGATTGTATTTACCGTTTTCACATCTCACCCCACTGTACAGAGAGGTGTTGATGGGCTTTATTTAAATTTCTTGAGCATTGATTTCATTTTTATGTTGGTTTAGGTGATCAAGTACGGTTTTGATTTTTATTTTTTTGGTCAAGTGCATTATCTGGGTTTTCATGTTATGCATCAAGGCTGGAAATTTGAATTGGACCAAGTATGCAATGATGTCTGTAGGAAGTTCTATGCCTACCTTGTACAGTTTTTTTAGATAGTTCTTGACTGTGGTGACAAATGATTTGATGTTTCCCATGATAGTTAGATGAATAAATCCATTCAACACCCTTTCCCTGTTGGCTGATTGAGACAAGGCAAAATGCTGTTTGGTGGCTTGCCAGATCAGTTTTGCACTGTCTTCATTATTGTTGTCAATGATATTTTTATAGGTGTTGGTGCCCAGTTAGCTCAGTTGGTAGAGAATTTGTCTTTTAACCATGTAATGAATTGAGAGAGATCCTGTGGAGTGCCTTGGGTGAACTACAAGAAATTGATCAGTTATTACCACTGCCAATAGAGTCAAAGTGGATTCTTACACCGTTTTTTCCAAGCTGGCTGCTGAGGTTTGTATTCTTAGATAGTTGTTTCTTGATGATTGTCAATGGTTTTCTCCAGGGAACTCCCTGGTCTGGTTCTCCTTTCTTGATGTTTGAGGGGCTGAGACTTTAGCCAGAAATGAAGTTTCCACACTTGTAGAGTTTTTTCAACATACAAAAAACAGTGGACAGCCAACAAGTGCGCACAGTGGACAAGGCAAGATATGGGAGAGGATAAGAAATAAAGAAAACAAGTTAATAACCAGATCAACAATATTGAACAGGCACCAATCAAATATGACTGTGAGACAAGTTGTGGTTGAGAATGTTTCAAAAATGGGTTTCCAGGCAACAATTGCACTTTAAAAAAGATTGGCATAAGTCTGGAAGGTTCCCAAATGGGCTTGAAATACTATATATGAATTTCCAAGTTTTTCTATCACAATCATCTACTCTATTAGCACAGTTTATAGCAATCAATGAAATTTTACAGGTTACATGTTAATTTTTGTTGATTTTAATAGGAGAAAAAAAATTTAAGGCAAGGGGAAACAGAGAGGGAGGTATAATGCAATTGAAAGACCAAGATTAAACCCCCAGGCATCCCACTCAACCAAGCAGTCTGGACCCCAGTACAATCCCTGCTTGATGATGGTTGATTAAAGCTTGGAAAGGCACACAGATGTGTCTAACACACCATGCATGCTTTCTTATGGAATAGATCATTTCATAATCATTAGATTTACTAGTATTTTAATAAAAATGATAGAGCCTGTTATTAATTTTTCAATGAATGCAGAGACCTATGCAAAAAAAGCATGATGAAATACCAAAATCTAATCCATGCAATAAATTGGGGATATTTTTAATAATTTAGACTTTGAACTAACCAGGAAAATCAAAATCAAAATATTCCTGGAGAATTCATATCTATTGATCTCTAAATCAGAATCAAATTTTATTTTGAACTCATCTGTCATGCTCCAAGACTGAAGGTCCATTTCCTGGAGAACAAACATTGAAATATACTTCCAGCTTCATCTAGATCTAATTTAGAACCAAATCAGTGAGATCTGATTAGAAAGGGAAACTAATGATTCAGTGAATTCCAATTACTAATTTTTAAGCCAAAAAGAAAGGGACCAATTCATCTTGGAAAAAAATCCAGATTTTACAATAGGGCGTATCAAAGTTAAGCAAACCCGCAATTTTTTAATGGCGGTTTTCAAACCAAATCTGCCATTAAAAATCAAAAACCCACTTATTTCACATCAGACGTGTCAGAGTTACCTGGAAATAAGTGGGTTTTTTCAAATAAAGTATTTAAAGGCTTCCACCACCTGTCCACGTCATCCACCCCTGGCTTCCAACCTCATTCTAACTCCAATCTCATCAAAAAAAAATTTGATTCATCGCTCTTCATCTATTCATCACTATCATCATCACTTCATCACTCTCATCACTTTATCCTTTTCATCACATCAAGCTAAATCTCATTGGATGACTATCCTGATCAGTTCATCACTCTCATTTGTTTATTGATTTAATAACATCCAGCTAACTCTCATTGGATCAATATACTTATCACTTCATTTATCTCATCCGTTTATTGCTTTCATCACATCCAGCTAACTCTCATTGGATAAATATCCTCATCACTTCATCACTCTCATCACTTTATTGCTTTCATCACATCCTAACTCTCATTGCTTTATCCCTCTTGTCACTTCATCACTCTCATCTCTTCCTATTCTCTTTGCTTCATCAATCTCATCCTCTCATCACATCATTACTCTCACCACTTAAACACTCTCATAGCCCTTCATCCCTTCATCCCTCCTACCATTTTTGAATGGCCCCTCAGCAATCCTCCCCCAGAAAGTCCGCTAAGCAATCCAATGGACCAAAGCAAACATCCCCCAGGAACTCAACATCCAACAATCCTCCCCAATCTGCTTCCAAAGGCTCAAGTCAGCTCAAGAGAGCTGATCACATCATCCTGGGAAACTGGCTCAAAATTCCGTCCAACTACAATGCTTGCTTTGGATCCAAAAATGAGACAAGCGTTGGCCAACCTCCATCCTCTAAGGTCAATGGTTATCTCCTGATGGCCAATGAACTCAAGAATAAAAAAAAAGTTAGGCTGGATCTGTCATCCAAACAGATGAGGGATCAATTCAAGAATTATTGATCCAAGTACAAAAAGGCCCACTCAATGTCAATCTCCACTGGCTTTGGTATCACCAACTCTGACAAAGCCCAGGAAATCAACTTGGTGGTTGATAAGTTGGACTCCATTTGTCCTTTTTATATTCAAATGGATGAAATCTTTGGAAAGAAGGCCAATATCACCCCCCTAGCTGCTTTTGATGCCCAAAAATCCAATTCAGTTGATGCTGAGGACTTGGATGGGGATGCTCAGCCTAGAAATGGTGATCCAGAAGAAACCTATGAGTGGCCCCCATCCAATGCCAAGGAGGATATTCAAACGCAATCATCTCCAATCACATCTACTTCCGCATTGATTGAGGAGTCAAACCCAACCTTGGACGCCTCCCCTCCTTCTTTGGATTTCTCTCTTCCTGGGGTGGAAGAACTGGAGAACTTGGAAAATGCGGGGGATTTCATTCCCATATTACAATTGGCATCAACATCTGCTCAAGTAAGGAACCAAGTTCTTTTCTCTTCTGTCCAGTTAATTCTGACTGATTTAGATTTGAAATAAACAGGCTCATCTATTCCTGAATGGCCAAAAACTCAAGCCAATGAGGCCTCCAACATCCCCTTCAAATGAGAGCAATGATGTTCCTACACAAACCTCCTCTGCAAAGGGAAAGCAAAAGGCCTCCAATTCCATCAACATCAACACCAATAGCATTCAACAGAGGAGAAAAACTCCACTTTTTTTGGGCTTTGAGGAGATCATGGAGAAGCAAGATTCAATTAAGACCATTGGATTCTCCTTGCTTTCAAAATCAAGCTCATTCCTATTCCCCTCTGAAAAACAGTGAAATCACAAATTGAATCTCAAAAACTTCAGTTTGAAAAGGAGAAGTGGGATTATCAACTGGCTATTGATTTTCAAAAGCAGAAAGCCAAGAGTTTGGCTCACCAGAAAAAATGGGATGCTGAATTAAAGTTGAAACAGGATGAGCTAGAATTTCAAAAAGAGGAAAAGGAGAAGGATTGACAGCAAGTGCAACTGCAAATGGAGAGGGAACAACTGGCAACAGAAAGAAAGGATAAGTGGTCAATGGCTGCAGCATAAATTTGTAGCAGCAGAACAGTAGATGAATTAAAGCAGATTACTCAAATTCTGGGCTTGTAAATATATTTGCTTTGATGAAAAACTTAAAAAGAAAAAAAATCATTTTTGATTACAACAATGCTCAAGACTATTTTTAACCCCACCAATAAAAAAAATGTTTTTTCTTTTTATTTATATTTTTTTCCTGGAGTATATTTTCCCACTCCCCAAGTCCCTGCTAGTTTTTCTAGTTGTTTTGTTGATTTGCATTGACATTGCCATTCTTGTATGAGTGGCAGTCTCCACAGCAGGAATTACTTTTCCATGGTGGAAGAAATGGAAGGGTTTGATTGTTTTCTTGGCTTGTTCAAACTCTTCCTGGGTGGGTTTTTGACTATTCTTTTTCTTTTTTGCAACAATGGAAGGGTGAAGATCAAAAGGAAATGGTTTTTGACCAGACCAGACAACATTTTTATTAATCCCTTCATCAGCAGCTTCCAAAGACATTTCTGAATCCCAAGATTGAAGCCTCTTTTGGCAAGCAGCCCTACTCTTCCCACCTCTCTGTGTGTTTTTCAAGCCATCTCCTTCCATCTTGTTCCCTCCCAATCCTATACTTTAATTGGGGTGAGGAACAAGACGGGATTTGATTGTTTGTATAACATTTTGAGGGGGGTGGGAGAAGAATTGGACATTCACCAATAGGGGTTGAGGGATTGAAAAAAAAACAAAGAAAAAAACAGTCAGTCAAATGGACATCATTGGTGAAAAAAGATTGGATCAAAAAAAATGAAACAAACCTGGACTTGATCCCAAGTTCACCAGAAACATGATCACCAAAAAAAAAAAAAAAAAAACTGTACCAAAAAAAGAAAATCAAAAAATCAAATCAGCACCCAAAAAAAAAATCAAAAAATCAAATCAGCACCCAAAAAAAAAAAGAAAAAAAAAAACTTACCAGGGTGTGAGGGAATCGGGCTAGGGCTTTGGGTTGGGCCTGGGAGCCAGGGAGGGGGGGAGGTTGGTTGGCGGGGCAGGGCCAAGGTGGCGCCTGCAGGCAAGCAAGGAGGGAGGGGGGCTGAGGTGGTGACAGCAGGCAAGCAAGGAGGGGGGGGGCCAAGGTGGGGCTGGCGGATTGAGAGGGGGGGGCCAAGGTGGCGCCGGTGGGCAAGGTGGTGCCAGCGGGCGGGCCAAGGTGGGGCGGGTGGGAAAGCAAGGAGGCAGGGGGGGGGCCAAGGTGGGGCCAGCCAATTGAGAGGGGGGGCCAAGGTGGCGCCAGTGGGCAAGCAAGGAGGGGGGGCTGAGGTGGCGCTGGCGGGCAAGCAAGGAGGGGGCGGTGGGGGGGCCGGCGGATTGAGAGGGGGGGCCAAGGTGGCACCGGCGGGCAAGCAAGGAGGGGGCGCCAAGGTGGGGCTGGCGGGTGAGCAAGGAGGCGGGGGCAGAGGTGGGGCTGGCAAGTGAGGAGGGAGGCAGTGGTGGGGCCAGCAAGCAAGTGAGGAGGGGGGGGGTGAAGGAGCAAGAAAGCAAGAAGGGGGGGGCAGAGGTGGGGCCAGCAAGCAAGGAGGAAGGGAGGTGGTGGGGGCTAGTGGTGGGGAAAGCAAGAAAGCAAGGAGGGGTGGTGGTGGTGAAGGATCAAGCAAGAGGGAGGAGTCAGCCAGGATGGAGGGAGAAGGGGGGGAGCTTACCTGAGGACCTGAAGGTGCCTGGAGGGGGATGAAACATTTGGTTAGCTTCTGATGATGGGGAGGATGAGCATGAGGATGAGGAGAGCTTACCAGGGGTTCCAAAGGTTGTGGGTGAGGAGGTGGTGGTGGGTGAGGAGGAGAGTGGACCGGTTGTTTGGTGGGGTGAGGTGAGGTGTTGGGTCAGTTTTGTCTAAGAAAAAAAAGGAAAAAAAACGGAGTGAGTCAGCCTAGGATTCTTGGTTAAAAAACAAAAACAAAAAAAAACTTTGAGTCAAATAATAATAAAATTTCAGTAAGCTTTTTTGCATTTTCAACTTTCTGGCAGGAAGTTTGATTGGACATGTTGAGAAAGATGGTGATTTGATGTGGGGTGATGAGATGATTATGGGTTTTGTGTGAGGATTGAGATGTGAAGCAATAGAGATGTGAGGCAATGGAGATGTGAATTGATACAGATGTGAAGGGATAGAGATGTGAAGGGATGGAGATATGAAGGGATGGATATGAGATGTGCCTGAAGCAATGGAGATGGGATTGGTATGGATTTGCTGATGTGGATGGGTGTTTTAGATGTGATGGATGATGATGCATAAATGGTGGGTTTAATGGCAATTTTGATTTTTGAAATCTGCCATTTTCATGAAACCCTCCATTTTGAAATACATCAGTTAGGGGGTATGTGTATTTCAGAAACCCGCCATTAAAAATGGCAGGTTTGGTCAAAACAAATGGCGGGTTTCTCATGGAGGATTTTCTAACTCTGATACGCCCTAATATATTTTAATATTTTTCACTTCTTTGAATCATTAAACATGGAATTTGAACCTGTTGATAAGGTAAGGCTATTTCAAACCATGCTTCTTCAATTTAATTGTTGGTCACCTTTGAATACTACTTTTGAATTTGCTTATCAACTGGATTTCTATTCAATCACCAAAGGTTTTATTAATCCAATAATCTATAACTAAAAAGAAATTAACTTCCAGTTACCCCTGGAACCTACATTACATTGAGTTTGAATTAAATCAACTTTTTTAGCCATCTTGTCCTTTCCCAAATGACTAAAAAGTCAAGAAAAATGTTTTATTTTTCATGAATTCTTCTTATACACATTACCTTCACACTAGAATGAGAATTCCTCAGATCTTAATCTCTTCAAAAAAAAATAGACTAACTTCTTTTCCTTAAAAGCACAATACTTTTTACAGTATTATTGTTTATTCATTTATTCAAATTCATATTTTTTAAAATCCTCTTCTCAAAAAGTATTTCATTGGGCATTTTTAAGTTTCATTAATCATGAAAAATTTCCTCTCAGCCTTGTAGAAATTCCTCAATCATTTACTTCAAACTTGAAAGATAAGCATCAAAACTTTTGAGACCTTCTTTGAAACTAAATAAGGTCCTGTTTATCCCATTTGTGCCACATGCAAGCAATCCCTTTCCATCTCAAGTACATGTGGTGGGTCTGTGGTAGTAAATCAAATAAATTATTTAAAAAATCATAGAATCCTCCTTTAATTACTAGTTTTTATTAGCCATTTTATGTAATTTCTTAAAAAGGAACACCACCCTAATTTTCTAAAATGATAATTTTGATAAATTAGGGAAAATTGATGGTTCAAAGCAAATGAATCCCTTAAAAACTGTTTCTTATTCATAAACTCTGTTTAATAGTTTTAAGATACTTCAGGGCATAAGCCCAAACCCATTAAAACCCATATGAATCATTAGGAGAAACTATTCAGCTATAAAGAATCTAGCTGCCCTGAAAAATTCTTTTTGAAATATCTCTTAACCAAAATTATGCAAAATAAGGACAGAGAGTTTTGAGATTTTGAGATTCAGGGATTAAACAGCTAGATTTTGTTACTGGGGTAAATATCCAAAAATTATTTTCTTAGTTTGAATCTTGTAAAATTATACTTAAAAATAGGCCTAAAAACTTCTTTAAAATCCAAAAATAATCCATGTGTGTTTCTTCATTCCTGGGAGGAAGAGCTTTGTAATATTTAAAAGCATTCCTCAAATTTTTTAACAATAATAGTTCCTCTTGTTTTATCAGACATTTGAGAAATTTAAAATGAGAGGTATTTACATGGTCTTAAAATTTCAAAAATGTGTGAAAAAAAACATGAGTTTGAAAATATTTTAATGGAAGATAATGATCATGTGTCATAAACAAAACATAACTCTCAATTTTAAAATATTCATGCACTTATGCGTGTGCTACGTATAATTATAATTCAAATGGGATGCACATGTGGGCTTCCGCGGCCCATACAAGTACCATACGGGCCTGTTTTGATGTCACGGATTTGGGGAAACTGGCCTCAAAATGTGTGAAACAGGCCTATTGGTACACAGGCCTTAATGGGCCCGGTGGGGGATATGGGCAAATACAGCCAGATGGGCTTGTATGGGCATAATTTGGCCCAAGGTTTATTTTGGACATACTTGGCCAGATGCACTGGCCCTCCAAAGTGTGTTTGTCTCAGGTTTTGGGCTTGGGGCCGCCACCCGTGTTGCAGCCCATGCCCCGGCCCGCTTGGGGCCGCTTTTATCCCTTGGTTTGGCACACACGGGGCTGTTGCAGCGGCCAAGGGATCTTGCGCAGGCCCGGCCGGTTGCAAACGGCAGCCACCGCCGTGGGAGCAAGGGCCAGTGGCCCCGGCTCCCTCCCCCTCCCCTTGCTTGCTATTGCAAGGGGGAGGGGGTGGCTGGCTGGGTTGAACCAGCCAGAGACCGGCCGCAACAAGGCGGTCCATCAGGGCAGGGGGATTTCATCACCCCCTTGCCCAGGGGATGACAATGCAGGCTGCAGAGAGAGCAACTGGAGGTGGGGGGGATCTGATCACCCTCCCACCAGCAAAGAAAGAGGGGAGCTCTCCCCCCCCTTTACCAAGGGGGAGGAGCAATGGGCTGAGGGGATCTGACTACCCCCAGCCCACTATTCTTGATGACGCCCTGGGGGTATCAACCCCCAGGGCCCCTGGTGAGGGGATTTGACGGCCCCCACCAGGGATTTCAGAGAAAGAGGGGGGGGGGGCGGCATCTCTACCAGTTACACCCCCCCAAGTGAGGTTGAGACCGGACCCAGGTGAGTCCTGGGTCCCACCTGGCCCATATGTGGGGCCAGGGGCTGGCTGCATGAGGCAACCAGCCCGTAAGTAAGGAAATAAGAGTAACTGGGATGGCTGTAACAGACAACCAGCCAGGGGATTGAACAGCAAAGGGGCTGGTTCAGCCCCGTAACGGTGGAAACACCAGAATGGACCAGAATAGACTGGTTGTAAGGGTTCAGGGACTGACCCCATGTGGGCTGATGTAGCCAAAACCAAGTAACAAGGCCTGTAGAGCCTGGAGAGCCATTTGGGGCGGAAAAATTGCCTTTTGGCTAGTTGTATCATGGGCTCACAAGAGGCCAATCTTTTGTACTTAAGGAGCTCTTCTCCCTGCTGTTTTCCATCCATCCATTCATCATCCAATCAAATTCATCAACAATATCATCCAACATGTTTCCCCATTGTGAGAGCCCATCAAGCAATTGTTGACACAAGGTTTCCAGCATTTCTTTTGCTTTAAATAATGCTCATTTTCCTAAGCTAATTTCTGGTCATAATTATAACACATTATCAGTACCAACATCATCATTACTTCCAAGCCATCTAGACCCTTGTACCTTACTCTGGAGAACCTCAAAGACTTCAAGTTTTCCAAGAAGATGTCCTATATCCCTGATGTTAGCTCCACCAAGCTAGTTCTGAATGGTCAGAATTATAATGCTTGGGCTGTCCTTATAGATAGTGAGCTGGACAACATCTGTTGTGGGGAGATAATGAATGCAGATGACACTTTGATCAGTTCAGAAGTGGAGAAAAAGTCTTATCATCTCATCCTTAGGCATCTTGATGAGAATCATGTGACATGGGTTGCTGATACTCTTAGGGAAGATGAGAGAAGGAGGGGCAGCATCCTTTGGAAGTTGCTTAAGTCCAAGTATGTTGGTGATTCTGGTCATCAAAAGGGTATAGCTTTCAATAAACTGTTCAAGTTACAATATTTGAATTGTAAACAGTTTGTTTCAGAGGCTAGGTCTATCATAGCCAGGTTTAAGTCATCAGGACTTAACATGGATCCTGAGTGTTTTCACTCTTAATCCTTCAGAAGCTTACAAAGTAGTTTGATTCTTTAGTCAGAATTATTTCACAATTGGATCCTCTTCCTGGGGAGGAGGATGTGCTGAAAAGGATTTAAAAGGATGATCTTCAGTTCAAGATGAAGGGGGGTTCTGGAACAGCCCTTGTTGGAAAGACTGGAAAATGTTGAAAGAAGGCAAAAAAGGATTTGTCCAAGGTCTTATGCTATAATTGTCAGAATAAGGGGCATTATTCTAAGGATTTCAAGGAGGCCAAGAAGAGGAAAAATTCTGAAGTGAATGACAAGGAGGTCAATCTCACTACTGAAAAAATTGCAATGGTGGCATTTGATGGTCCAATGGAAATGGTTTTTGGGGAAGAAGGTCCCAACAAGAAGGCCAAAATTGATGAGGATCAAGAAATGGACTTGATTGATTACAAAGTGAGTAATCTAAACCTCAAAGATGAGAACTTATCAGTTACTGATAAGCTTCTTTCCTATTAGGAGGATTGAAGGAGCATGTTCTTTTTTTGATTGATTCTGGCTGTACAGATCACATTTTCTTTGAACCAAATTTATTTTCAAATCTTAGTGATTATGATGGAGTTGTAAATATTGGTCAGAAAGGCAGAACAATTCAGATCAAGGGAATTGGAAAAGTTATTCTTGCAAATCACTTGGGTTTCAAAATTTCTTTTGAGAAAGTGTTCTATGTACCAGAGTTGCCTTATAACCTTGTGTCCCTTGGAGTGTTGTGGAAAAAAGGTTTCCAGATTTGTTATCTTAAAGAAGATAAGTTTCTTATTGATATGAATGGGAGAACTGTTCTTAGAGGACAGGTTTGGAACAAGCTTTTGTGTGCAAGCTTGTTCAAAATGTCAGCTTTGAGGACTGGTGCTCACAATACAAGTGGCCATAAGGTAAAGGACAGCAACTGTGAGAGTTGTACCTTAGGGGCTAAGAATAGAAATGTGTTCTCAAAGAGAAGAGACAGCACTGATGTTCCTAGAGAGGAATTTTCCATTGATTTGGCAGGGCCATTCACACTGGAGTCCCTTGGTGGGGCAAGATACTTCATCAATTTAGTTGATACTGCAACTAATTATGTTTGGGTTAAACCAATTTGATCTAAGGATCAGACCACAGAGGAGGTTTGTTTAATCTTCAAAGTCTGGAAACAGAATGGTCTAATGAAGGAGATCAAGAGGGTTATCACCAATGTAGGTGGTGAATTTGTGAGTAAAGAGTTTGATAGGTTATTGAAAGATCATGGTATCATTCATATATTCACTAATGCAAGTAATCCACAAAATAATGGGATAGTTGAGAGAATGAATAGGAATTTACTGGACAAGGTCAGAACTATTATGTCTCAATCTGGTCTACCAAAGTTCTTATGGGCTGAGTTGATAAGTACAGTCTGTCTGTTGCACAACATTGTAAGTGTTAATGGGAAGAGTCCTCATTATCAGTTTTGGAAGTTGTACCCCAAAACATCACAAATAAGAACAATTGGTTGCTTTGTGTATTATAGTGTCAACCATAATGAGATGGTTGGAAAATTAGACCCTAGAGCCAGAACAGGGGCACTTGTAGGCTATTATTTAATAAGTAAATCATATAGGATCTATTGTCCAGGGACAAGAAAGGTTATCTGTAGAAGGGATGTAAAATTTGATGAAAGTACCTTTCCACTCAAAAGGAGTGAAGAAGTTGTTGTGGACAAGTCACAGCAAGAAATAGAATTAGAACCTATTTAATCAGCAAAGGCTGAGGAACATGTGGTTCTAGAAGATGAAGAGATGTCGGACGTGCCACCAGAGGGTTCAAAGCCCGCTTCAGGGGAGTCCGTTACTTTGGAACCTGATGAGCCTCCACCTCCAGTAAGAAGGAGTTGTAGGGTTAGAGTACCAGTTGATAGGTACGGGGAATGGAAGTCCCATTATTCTGCTGCAGGATATGAGAAAGATAAATTTCAGGAACAGTGTACGCTCAATGAAGTCCTGGAGTTGAGTTCAGAAATGGGTAACAGGGTTAACCCAAATAGCTTTGGCCAAGCTATGAAATCTGATGAGAGAGCCAATTGGAAGACAGCTATTTTTGAGCAATTTTTTTCTCTGGAAAAATAATAGTGTCTTTAAAGTGGTTAAGCAGGATTTTTTTCCAAAAGGAAAGACCATTGTGGGGTCTAGATTGGTGTTAAACAAGAAGTTTGACACGAATGGAGTTTTAAAAAGATTCAAAGCTAGATGCGTTGCACAGGGCTTCAAGCAGAGAGAGGGTATTGATTACCAAGAAAATTTCTCACCAACTGGAAGGCTGTCCACCTTCAGGCACATCATTTCTCTGGCAGTGCAGTTGGGAGAAGAAATCAGACAAGCTGATTTTGTAACAGCATACTTGAATGCAAAACTTGGAGAGGAGGAGACTGTTTATATGTCAATCCCTGATGGTTTTTGTGAATTGTCAGAAGAGACTAAACCAGAAACCATGAAGTAAATCTGTGTTAGAAGTTTTCTTTCAGCAGATAAAGGGGAATATGTCCTCAAGCTGTGCAGATCCCTTTATGTCTTGAAGCAAGCAGGTAGGTTGTGGTATAATACCATGAGTGAGAAACTGATACAGATTGGTTTCAAGATGTCTGAGGCCAACCCTTGCCTTTTCGTAAGAAAGGATGCAATTTTGTTTGTATGGGTTGATGAAATTATCATTATTGGAAATGGTAAAGAGAGAGTCATGGAGACACTCAAAAAGGGATTCAAGATAAAAGATCTTGGTCTGGCGCAACAGGTGCTAGGAATGAAAGTCAGTAAGAGCAAGAATGGTATTAAGTTAGACCAGAGCCATTACGTGGCAGCTCTTCTTAAGCAATATGGCTTAGAGGATGAAAAGGAGTTTGGTACTCCCATGCAGTCAAACATTTGTTTAGAGAAGTCTACAGATGAGGAGTATCTGGAGTTTGTTCAATCTGGTAATGACTACAGGTCAGCTATTGGATTGCTTAATTATTTGGGGAAGTGTACAAGGCCCAATATTGCTTGTGCAATTGGTGTCTTGTTGCAACACTTAGAGAAGCCAAGAATGAGGCATTGGTCAGAGTTTAAGAGAGTTATGAGGTATCTTAAAGGAACGCACAGTCTGGGACTGTTGTTTACAAAGTCAGCAAACTTTGATTTGGTTGGTTATTCCAATGCAAGTTGGGCAGATGGTAACACTAGGGAATCAACAAGTGGTTTTTTATTCTTCTTAGGTAAGAATCTGGCGTCATGGATGTCCAAGAAGGTGTTGGCAATAACTCTTTCATCAACAGAGGCTCAGTATAGAGCTTACTTAGCAGCTTCACAGGAAGCAAAATGGTTGAGAAAAGTCTTAGAGGATACACATAAACTACAAGAGTTTGCGTTGTTGTATTCAGATAACCAGAGTGCCATTGCCTTGGTGCAAAACCAAGTGTTCCATTCAAGAACAAAACATATTGATGCTCACTATAACTATATTTTCAATGCAGTTAACTGCAAGGAGATTGTGTTGAGGTACATGCCCACTGGAGCAATGATTGCGGATATCTTGACTAAGGCTTTAGATAGGAACAAGCATCAAGGCTTTGTGACTAACATGCAGATGTCACCCCTTTTGGATTAAGGGGGTGTGTTAAAAAACGTATGCACTTACGTGTGTGCTATGTATAAGTGTAATCCAAATGGGATGCACATATGGGCCTCTCCAGCCCATTGGACACTCACATGGACCATACAGGCCTGTGTGGATGTCACAGATTTGGGGAAACTGGCCTCAAAACGCGTGAAACAGGCCTATTGGTAAACAGGACCTAACGGGCCTGGCAAGGTATATGGGCAAATACAGCCAGATGGGCTTGTATGGGCATAATTGGGCCCAAGGTGTATTTTGGACATACTTGGCCAGACGGGCTGGCCCGCCAAAGTATGGTTTACTTAGTTTTTGGGCTTGGGGTGGCCCATTGGGGCCGCCGCCCTTGTCCCAGCCCGGTTGGGGCTGCTGCCTGTGTTGCAGCCCGCTTGGGGCTGCTGCCTGTGTTGCAGCCCGCTTGGGGCCGCTGTTTTTGCCTTCAGCCCGTTTATGGGGCCAGACAGCCCGCGCAGGGCCGTCATTGCTGCTGTTGAGCCAATTGCGGCCGGCTGTTGGTCCCGCAAGGGCTGGGGCCAATGGCCCCGGATCCCTCCCCTCCCCTTGCCCCCCATTGTGAGGGGGAGGTGGGGGCAGCTGGTAGTGACCAGCTTGCCACCCAGGCCGGTCACATCAAGGTGACTGGTGGTGAGGGGGAATTGACCACCCCCCCACCAGCCCTAGGTGGTTAGGGCAATGAAAAGGTAGCTGGTTGCAACAAAGCAACCAGCAGTGGGGGGGACCTGACCACCCCTCCACCATCAAAGCAAAGGGGCGCTCCCCCCCCCCTTTACCAAGGGGGAGGAGCGACTGGGCTAAGGGGATCTGACCACCCCCCATCCCACCATTCTATGAAAACGCCCTGGGGGTATCAACCCCCAGGGCCCCTGGTAGGGGGATTTGACCGCCCCCTCCAGGGATCTTTGAGAAAGAGGGGGGGGACAGCATGTCCCCTGGTCACACCCCCCCCCCATGTGGGTCTGAGACCGGACCCAGGTGTGTCCTGGGTTCCACCTGGCCATTTGTATGGCCCGGGGCTGGTTGCATGAGGAAACCAGCCAGTATGTGAGTTCAGGGATTGAACAGCACAGGGGCTGGTTCAGTCCCATAACTGTGGAAACACCAGAAAGGACCGGAATAGGCTGGTTGTATGGGTACACGGACTGATTCCATGCGGGCTGATGTAGTCCAAACCAAGTGAAAAGGCCTGTAGAGCCTGTAGAGCTCTTTTGGAGCGGAAAATTTGCCTTTTGGCTTTTTGTATCATGGGCTCACAAGAGGCCAATCTTTTGTACTTAAGGAGCTCTTCTCCCTGCTGTTTTCATCATCTAATTTATCATCCAATCAAATTCATCACCAATATCATCCAACGTATTGCCCCATTGTGAGAGCCCATCATCAATTATTGACACAAGGTGTCCAGCATTTCTTTTGCTTCAAATACTGCTCATTTGCCTAAGATAATTTCTGGTCATAATTATAACAGGATAGACATGTTTTTTTTGGAAATTTTAGTGCTTTGGTAAATTTTTGGTGGAATAATTCATTTTTTTTTCTTTGTTTTTATTCATGGTTTTTCCTGTTAATAATAATATTGTGAATTGATTGATTTTTATTTGATTGATTCAATTTTACATTTTTGACTTAAATTTCAATCCAGTTACATTTTTTTATGTTATTATTTTTCTATTATTTTTAATTTTTTAATTTTGAATGTTTTCAGGTTTTGGTTTTAAGCTTATTTATTTTATGTATTTTTTATTTTAATTTTGAATTTTTTTAGTGCATTTTTTTGAAAAAGCCTTACCCTTAAACAAATATGTGTGTATTTTACATCCCTGTCATACTTTGTAAACACCAGAATTTTCTTGAAGACATGGGTATTTCACAAAGTTTTTGTTTTTAAATTTACAACACCAGATTATTGTAGATTATATTCCAGAAAAGTTACAGAGAATTTTGATTGTTTGAAGAACTTCAAAAATTGATTCAAAAATCAACAAAAAAATAAAAACAAAAAAACTGAATGCCTTCTTTTAACAATTCCTTTGCATCTTCCATGAATTGTTTTTTGGGATTGAATTCTGAGAAAGCTTAAAAATTAATTGAAGCTCTTTGAATTTTTTTTTTTGGTATTTTTTGGATGTTTTCTTGACTTCAAAAAATTGGATCCAAGGTGAAACAAATTCAAAATAACTCATCCTTTTCAATTTTTTTTTTAATTTCAGGATTTAAATTTTCTTTCTTTTCAGGTATTTAGAATATCATTAAAAGATTGAAAGAAAAATTATTTTTCATCTTGATCAAAGGTTTTAAACCATAAAATATTGATTACCACAAAAATGACTGCAAATGAAAGGGGTGTTCTGCATTTTGACTTATTTTTTTTGTTACATTCAAATAAAAAATCAAAATATTGGAGTAGAAGAAAATAGTACTTTCAGAAAAATCCTGAAAGGGCTTCATCCTATTAAAAGATTAGTATTTAAACTGTTTTTATAATTTTTTCCATCTTTTTTTATCTTGGAAATATCCAAAAAAAGAAAATAAAATGCAAGGAGGCCCATTACCTAAATAATCTTTTGAAACTGGCCAGGGGGTCTTAAAAATAGTTCATGTTCTATGATTCTTGTTTTTTTCTCAATTTATGTTGAATTTATTTTTCTTTGATTTTTGTTTCAGTTCCCTAAATTCCTTTCAATTTAATTTAATTTTTCTTTTGATTGTGAATTTTTGAGAAAAATGAAAGTTATTTTGTAATTTGAAGGCTTATTCTGGTGACAAGTGAAACCTTATTTTGGAATGTTCATGTTGCTCCTCAAAAACTAGCTCATCCTTGCTACAAACCGTGTTTGTGAAACACCATCAACCATTCAATTTTTTAATACTCAGTGCACTGGTGTGCACTCCCATATAGTGGGCAGGACCAAGAATTTCAGCTGCAAGGACCCAAAGGTGGTCCAGGATTTTTTTTTGTGATTTTATTGATTTTTGTTTTTTTTTGAAAAATTTTTTGGATTATGTTTTTTGGCCAATGTTAAATGTTCAACCTTGTAAACCCCATTCACTACCCAAAATTGGTTGCGTGGCGCAATTTGCATCCCATTTTTGGTTGCAAACAGCCATTTGCGACCCATTGGAGTCGCAAACGGCCATTTGCGACTCAGGTGGGTTGTGAATGGCTGTTTTCAATCCATTCTGGGTTGCAAACTGTGCCACGCAACCCATTTTGGGTAGTGAATGGCAAAGAAAAAATCAATTTAATTATTTATTTCATTTCATTTATATTTTATTTCTAATTGAATTTAATTAAATAATTTTCTTTATATATTTATTTATTTATTTATTTATTTATTCATTTAATTTCATTTAAATTTATTTATTTATATTTTTTTATATATTTAAATTTTTTTATATTTATATTTTTAATTTGATTAATTGATTTATTTTTTATTTATTTATTTATTTATTTCATTTTGATTCATTTTTTTATATTCATATTTTTAATTTAATGGATTAATTTATTTTTATTTATTTATTTATTCTTTGAGTTTTTATTAAAATAAAAAAAGAAATAAGATAAAAAAGTAAAAAAAAATGTTTGTAAAAAAATATATATATCCATTTGGAACTCAGCAGGTCACAAATTTAACATTGGCCTTTTTTTTGGTCTGGAAGGTGGTCAACTTAGCCTAAGTCATCCACCATACCAGATGGCTTGAGATTTTTTTTTTTGATTTTTTTCGATTTTGATGGATTATTCAATGAAACTTAGATTTTTGATGTTGCTTTTCAAACAAGAACTCATCCTCACTACAAACATTTCTTGTGAAACACCATAAAAAATTTAATTTTTGGCTACTCAGTGCAATGGTGTGCACACCCATATAGTAGGGCAGCAGCAAGAATTTCAGCTGGCAGAACCCAAATGTTGTCCATGATTTTTTTTGATTTATTTCTGATCTATTTTTATTTTCTTTTTATTTTTATTTGATTTTTTGTATTTTTTATTGATTTTTTTTTGGTCTGGCATGGTGGATGACTTAGCCTAAGTCATCCATCATACCAGATGGCTTCAGTTTTTATTTTTTTATTTTTATTTTGTTATTATTTTTGGTCTGGAAGGTGGAGGACTTAGCCTAAGTTGTCCATTAACCAGATGGCTTAATTTTTTTATTTTTATTTTTTTTTTGATTTGTTTGATTCTTTTGATTTTTTTGATTTAGATGGATTACTTAAGGAAACTTAGATTTTTATTTTTCTTCTCAAGCAATAGCTCATCCTCACTACAAGCGTTGTTT